>CP136876.1:12028609-13228609 GCA_033000465.1 Sciaenops ocellatus | reverse complement strand
TTACAGGATATGGTGGGAAAAAATGAAACTTGAGGTCCATGTGTTTTAATGAAAAAGCTCTGGAAGAGCTACTAAAAGGACCTTGAGGCGAAATAAATTGCTATTTCCATGGTCAAGAATGAACCTCATCTCAGCCAATAAACTCTTTGATAGTTTTAAGATACTGACACTCGTCTCGAGGCCATTTTTTCTTGTATTGAGACATTTTTTCCCAGTGTACAAGGTGAGGGTTTGAGTGTACCTAAACACTGAAAAAGATTAGATAAAAAGGAACAAACAAAACGGTTGCACCAGTTATTGTTAATTATTAGTATAAATGCTTCATATATCAGTAATAAGCTAGCAATTTAGCCATCAAGCTAACACATTTATGTTGACTATTACAATGCCAGCAATGATAAATGTGCTAAATGTCCCCAGTAAATGAACAACTAAACAACTTCTGGGTTGCCAGGTTGTGGAAATGTTTGGCTGCTGTTTTGTCCTCCTCCAGCAAAACTTAATAACATAATATTTAGGTTTAATTCATCAGCAGGATCCCTCAGATTGGATGTTTCCCCAACGACATATGCTCAAACCAACTCTAACTGGTCCTTCAACGCTTAAAAAACCCTGTAAGTTTATGGAAAATAACAGTTTTCTGTCTTTTAAAATTATTTGACCATTTTTTGTTTTACATTTACATACGCTGCATCCATTTGGCTAGTATTCAATGCCTTCATTGGCTGGGTTAATTAGGTTTAGGTGGGGTTAGGGTCATAACATCAAGGTAAGCCAGTCAGAGGCAGAGTAGGGTCATTCCTCCACCACCCTTAGAAAAGAACAGTTGGGTACAGCCGCACAGCAAAGGTTCTTAAAGTGAAAATGCTGCATTAATTAAGTTTTTGGGAGCTTGCACATTCAAGTGTGTGGACAAGCTCTTATTTCCCTTCGTATTATTACAGGTAGAAGGTGTTTAGAGTGCCCTGTGAAGCTAAAACCCTTCATTGAAACACATTCTCTACTTTCAGTTAGGTGAGTTTAGCAGCTCTAGGGGATCAAAGTGACCTATTAAGTGTTGGAGGTTTGTGTTCGGCCTTAAAATAAAGTATTAAATTCCATGGAACCACTTTATTTACCCAAACAAGAAGGACTTTGCTCTCATCCATCATATTAGCCCGGTATTTGGCCAAAGAGCTGCATTTGCAGTAATTTGTTTGCACATTCGCTGCATGAATAACAAGAAAACAAGTGACGCTGTAGGTAGAGAGAAACAGAGCAATTGAGAAAGAGGAAGCGGAGACGGGGGCAGAGGGAGGAGGTGACGGAGCAGTAGTCAGAACAGATGGTGACAGGCTGTAGCTGTTATTGTTTCATTAGGACGAGGCTGGACTGTGCTGATGAGGGGAGGAGAGGTCTGTTAAATAAGATGCACACCCATGGCCTGCAAAACTCTCCCGAGCTCGTTGACGCTCGCTCACCACACCACTTTATTTACCAGCTAATAATGCGCCTTGCTTTTGCCAAATGAGCTTCGCCCGGTGCCGCGGTGGAGAGGATTCGGATGCTTCATTGAACAAATAAGCAACATGTTCGAGCCTCGGGCTGGAATACATTGACAGAATTATCCTGGATTGAATAAGTAAACAATGTCCCCAAACAGAAAGTTGCACTGTGAGCCTCTCGGGCATACGCTTTAATGTTCACACTGCTCACATAAAGTGGTGCATTCGTTGGGTTTGAAATCAGGTGAAACAAGAAACTTTTACCCGAAGGGTGGAAACTGGGGCTGGTATGTCTGTAACCTTTGTCGCCTTCAATATTTAAACGACCGCATGTGAAAATAGAACTCGTAAAAAGGGACTGTTTTGGGAAATAATGAGGTTTTGCTCTCGGTGGAGGAGGGAGCTCAGAGGAGCCAGCCGAGGCTGTTCAGGCATCAGAACCTGCTGGAGGGACTACATAGCCCATCTAGCCCGGGTATTGCCTCGGTATCCTCCAGGGACGTCTGGAACACCCTGCTAAACCTGCTGCCACTGCGACCCGACCCCAGATAAGTGGAAGGAAATGGATGGATGTCCTAATAGTGCAGGAAGGAGCTCGGAGGATCCTTTGGGCACCTTCCTTTGGAGACCCCTGGGGCAGACCCAGAACCCGCTGGTGGGACTATATAACCCATCTGGATCCTTCAGGAGGAGCTGGAATGCATTGTTGGGGAGAGGAACGCGACCCGACCCCGGATAAGAGGAGGGAAATGGATGGATGGCCGAACAGTGGTTAAAAAGCCTCATGAGATTTTGTTACAACACAGGACAGTCGAGGGAGAAATGCACGAGAGTAAGCTTCTAATATAACAACCCTCAAATCATGAATTTAATAATGCAATGATAATTTAACTATTAGGCTAACATGGCTGCAGGCACATACGGTACACTTAGTTTGTTCTTGGATTTAGGGTTATCTGCATGCCACGGTATAACTCCTGAGCTATACTTAGGAAACCACAATGACACACAGACACTGAGAGCACATTAAGACAATTTGTGCGTGATAGCAGCAGAGAAGCCTCATCAGTATGCAAGGACATTTATTCCTGGGATTATCCATCCCCGCAGCGATGAACTCACTTCTCCTCCACTAACTGCAGTTAAAGAGCAGTCTTCTACTGTACTACTCAGTTGCAAAACACGAAATCCTGTGGAAAGAACGTGGAATCTTTTCGCTAGTTCTAATTTTAGGCGTTTGGACTTGGAGGCAACACATCCTGTATGCCCATTAACTCTGTATAGCAGTGTTTTATTTTATTTTTTCCTTCTTGCTGAAGGTGTTTTTCTGAAGTACAGTCATGGGGTCCATGCCTAAAAAGTGTTATTAAAGTTTTATCCTCTTACTTCTCGAGTTTCTTGACCCATCTGACCTCGTTTTGGCAGTTTTGGCAATGATAAACCCAAAATACAATACATTACTAAAGCTATATCACACTCAAGGTCGTGATGTCTGATGTCTGATCTGCCCAGCAGCTCTTACTTCAGAGAGAAACCTTCATTTTTTAACATTCCTGCAGTCGTCTCCCACTAAAATAACGTTGGTAGTTCTTGAGTTCATCTTCATTTAATTCAAACTGCTAATATGTTTATTTTGGAACGCTTTGTCAAAGCTACAGAAACACTAGTTTATTACAATGCAATCTAAAATATAATACAAGCTCTAACAAACTTCGGATGGTTTTTGTGTTATCTTATTGTCTTGTTTGACACGATTTACTGATGATTTTCTGTCCAAAAAGTTCCAAAATGTCTGCACATTAATGTAAAGAAACATTATTCTTTTCACACCTGTCTGTCTGTCTTGACTCGCTGGAATCTTGTCTTACATTTCACATAATGTTCAGTGTGTTTGAACAACACCTGGCTCCACCACATACATTTATAATGACTTCCTGTCCGCCTCAGTCAGCCTGCCTTTGGGTGAACACCGGGAGCCGTCCAGCTTCCCCGAACGCTGAAATCCATGTAAGCAGCGTGGGGGCTGTCCACAGCCTGTGGTGCTGACACACTCACATGGTCTGTTTCTGTACAAAGCAGCTGGAAGAGGAACCTCGGAGGGGGGGAGGAGGGAGGAGGGGTATCCAAGTGCGTTAGTCCTGCTTCGTTGGACTGAGGTCAGAGGTCAAGGCCCGGGGTCGGGGCTCTGCAACAGTGAGGGGACTCTGCTGTGTGTGCTGTCTCTGCCTGCGAAAAGCAATTTGTTTTCAGCGGTCTGAGTTTTCTTTTTCTAATATTAGTCTCTGTTTGTCTCTCAAGGTGAGAAAGAGGGAGACGGGGAGGAGAAAGTTAGACGAGTAAAGCGTTGCCTTCGCGAGGGGAAGGGATGGATAAATAGAGATCAAAATGGAGAACAAAAAAGAAAAACGCAAGACAAGACAGAGAATAATAAAACGAAGAAAACAATAAAGAAGTGTATTTTGAAAGTCAACACAGTGCAACTGCCTTCACACGTGTCCTTGATATGGAAATGCCGGCTGAGCGCTCAGATCACGTTTTTGACAGCGAGCACTGGAGGCATCTTTTTCCTGTCTGACACGGAGGTGAGCTCTCTGTTGAAAAAAAAAGAAAAGAAAAAGCTATTGCAGATAGGGAGAGAGAGGGGGAGTCCCTGAGCCTCCGCCGTCCCCAAATCCCTCATCCTGACAAGCTTGATCTCCATTCACACACTCAGACTCAGCTCTATTATTCGTTTGAATAGAGAATCCACATTTCGCCAGCCGTCCAAAGCCTATCGCGTGCTTTCATCAGCCAAAAAGAGCCTCTGGAAGGTGTGATACAGACTGTGAGGAGAGCCGGGTAGGAGATGGAGAGTGAACAGGAGGAAAGAGAGAATATCTGTATGTATGCATGCAGTGTGAATGCACTGACTCAGATATTCAAGGGAGGGGTGATGTGAGGCAACCGCGGCCTTGTGGAATGACTGACGGCAACAAAACCAAGCTGGCTGGAGACGTGTGGCCACCGCTTACAAAACAGTTTGGATTTGGAGTTTCACAAAATGGATATTTATCTTTTTATTATGACTTCATTTTATGTTGATTCTGGCGGCCCCTGTGGACAAACGTGGTAATGTTTGTACCACCTGGTTTAACAATAAGAATAATTTTCCAGATATCTTCTAACTGATGATCTTGTTTGATTATGTAGGTCATGCTCAATAGAGACAGCGAAGTGCCAAAAACTGAGGCTGGCTCCAGAAGTGAGTCAGTCTCCATAAGTCCCCATGTTAAAATGTCCAACTTCACAGCAGAAATAAACATGTTTACAGCCTGGTACAAAAAACAGTTTTGGTCTCTATAGCTAATTTCCCCGTTCATGACAACTGTACTGAGGGTGAATTTTTATACAACTCACCTGTTCAGATTATATTAAGGCTTAAAGTTATGCAGGATTAAGAGCGTGGACGCTTTGATTGACAGGTGGGTGTCGTTACAGGCAGCTTGTCTGAGTAACCAGGCGTCATTCAGCCCGCCTCTGCTCCACAAATGATCCACGAGCTGGCAGCGGCTAGAGCCACCCTGCACACTGACCTCTTAGAAAACCTGTGGTTGATGTTTAATCTTAACAAATGCATCATGTTCTAGAAAATCATCATATTTTTGTAGCATTGCTGTCCTGGGACAAACATTTATCCAAAAATATTTTTAAATTTCACGAGCACAGACAAACAGCTCTGTTTTCATGCATTTTCCAGCTGATTTAAGGGAGTTTATTCATCTTAAGAAGTAGGACAATTTTCTCAGCCCATAAAGAAACACTTAATCCTTCAGTAACTAAAGCTGTCAGACAAATGTAATGGACTAAAGAATGTGATATTTGTCTCTGAGATTTGAAATATGAAGTTGCATAAAATGGAAATACAATATAGGTCGTGACTTTGGGCGGATCATTCCGACATATTTTGGACCCTGGCCGTACTGGCAGGAGTTAATATAAGCTTTAAAGAACATCTTTAGCGATGGAGGCGACTGCTCTTTCTCTACAATCTGTTTTGGCAACATTGCAGCTCATTTATTTAGACAAATATCTGTAAAAGATACTATTAGCAGCCAGCAAGAAAACAGTTACTGACCGAGCCTCCAACAAAGACCGACTGGATGGATATTGTGACTGATGTTCGAAGTATGGAGAGAATTTCTTTGTTAAACATACGGGATGATAAATTCTTGCAACACTTTGAAAAATGGAATGTGTTGGTGGCCTCAGAGGAGAACTCCTGTACAAAGAGAGGTGTGTTTCCACCGATATTGCTGTTGCTCTGACCCACAAAGTCAGAGGAGGTTCAGTGTCACACTAAGGACACCGCAACAAGGCCATGCACCCGGCCGTGACCCCATGACCGACTCTTAATGATGGTCTGTCTAACCTGTGGGCCAACAGCTCCAGTTTCTATCACTTCTAATTACTTTTACACCCAATTATGTCTCCTCTGAGGTCGGGAAAATGGACCTGGCTGGCTATATTTCACGATTTCCTGGTGGAGTATCGAGTCGAGCTTTGCAGGAGGAGAAATCAGTCACGGGGAGATGCAAAAGGGGGTCAAGAAGATACCCCCCCTCCTCCTCCAGCTTGATCCTCTCCTCCTCTGTGACAGTACATTAGCGAATCTGCTTGGACTGAAGACTTCCCTCCCGGTCAAGAGGCTGTCGGAGCAGAGCCCGGTTGATTAAGATGGATGTGTGTGGCTGGGATGAGGCAGAAACTGCCCCGCAGCCTCCCCCCCTCCGACTCCCGTCTCTGAGCCTGACAGCTGTCTATAACACTGCTGCCTCTACCTGTAAATTATACTAATGCAGACTGACAGGCAGCCTGCCCTGCTCCTATAGGCAAGGACCTGCCCTGACGACATAACACATGGGGGGGTGCATCTTGTAGCAGCACAAAGGTGACCAAACAGAGCATGAACACACACAAACCCCAGCACTCACCTCCACCTCAATCTTTGACTTTCCCCCCTGAATATAAAGTCCGCTCCGCTGTTTAATGCTTCCCAGAAATGAACCTTCTTCAAGGCCAGATCGATGGGCGATGGCAGCCGTGCATAATTTTGAAATCTTCCACGCGCTGCGTGGTTTGGCTAAGTACCATCCCCCCAAGGTTTAATGTTTCAAGGTTTTGCTTATGAGTCCAGTTTGGTTGGCATCTGTCTGGGAAAAAAGTGCACTGCAACTTTGAGGTGAGGCAAACTCAGAGTGAGTGAGAAGCCCGGCAGCTAAAAACTGAAGAAATAAATCCTAAAAAAGCTTTTTTAAGTTTAATTAAAGAAAACAAAAGTTTGCCTTTGCTCATTTCTCGTCACATTAATATTAAGGTAGCTGTAAGAGGAAGCGTTTCCCAATTTCCTCTCTGGGATCAATAAAATTAATTACACTGCAGTTATGTGTGATGATAATACAGGACAAAGCTATTACTAATTTATTCAGTAGCTGCAAATGCAACCCTCAGTTCTCCTTCCCACAATCCTGCATTCTTTTGACAAAAATGAGCTCGAGGCAAGGGTGGAAGAAAATCTGTATTTTCAGCCGCCTCAACAAACATTTCCCGCAGATCTTTTCGTGTTGTTGTGACGCCCTCTACCCTCTCACCTCTGTCTCCAAGAAGCGCCGCAAGGCCCTCTTCTTCTTGATGCTCTTGCGTCGAACATAAACGGCCACGCTGAGCGCCAGGATGACGATGATGAATAGGCCGCCGATAATGCCAGCTGCTATTAGCGGTGTCCTGTAGAGACAAGAGGAAGAGCAGAAACATTAACATTGCTGAAACATTAAGAAACTAAAAGGCACTTTGAAAGAAAGTGCAAAGCTCAGCCAACGAATCCTCCAACCTGCTGTTACATCAAAAAAACATACTTAGCACTTCAGATTTAACCCTGTACTCCGAGAACTCGGCTTGGCTGGCTGCGGATAAGAAACGCAACGCTGCAAAATGATCATAGAAGTCTAATCAAGTGGCCACGTTTTGATCAGTTTAAGAGATCTGTTGATGGAGCCAAAGAAAAACAACAATTAGCTGTTAAAAGAGGCATTTCCAACATGTGCAAGACAGAAAATTTGGCAGGAAAAGCTTGTTTTCATTCAAGTGTGCACACTTGAACAGCCAATAATAGCCTTAACAACATGCCTCGTGTCATCCTTAATCGCCTACTTGACTGATGCGGTACTCTGTCTAATGACTCAGTCCCGTTCTTCCACCAACAACCACAACTCTTGTTTTGTAGCTTCGGTTTACAGTCTGAAAAACAAGCTCAGACACTCACACCCAAATATTCCAATCCTGCAGAGCACCGAGGCCGTGTGCTGTTTGGAGGATGGACTGTCAGGCACCGTCATAGAAGCTCATGTCCCACTAATGCATGTTACTAACTTAGAGTCTTCCTTCTTGGCTCAGCTCGAAGTTTCTGCCTCTTAAAGGAAGTTTTTTTCCTCGCCGCTGTCGCCAAGTGTTGGTTCACGGCCGAACTGTTGAGTCTCTATTATAAAGAGTGCAGTCTAGACCTTCTCTGTATGGAAAGTGTCATAACTTTTGTTATAATTTGGTGCTATATGAATAAAATTGGAGACAAAAGACAAGAAACTATTTAAAAAAAGAAGTCTTTCTGATCAGATATTATTCGATTTGTTCAACGTGATATTTTTAAAACTCACTCATGTACTACATGTTTTCACTTCCTCATAAGTTGACCCCTTTCTTTCATTTTAAACAACTTGTGAACTGTCAGGTGTTCGTGGATTCTTGAAGTTTTAAAAAGTCTTTAATTTAATCATCAGTAAGTTTGTTACAGTTCTTCTGTCTGCAGGTGTTCATGGCTTAAACACATCTCTCTTCTCGAAGTTTGAAAATTGGATTGTCTCTGTTTTAGACGCACAGTAGGACGTTTGATTTATAAAATTCACACTTACGTATTTTAAATGTGGCTTCCAGCATAATTTATTATCTGTTATCACTCCAAATAAATGAGAAATTAAAAGTGCCTATCTCTCACTGATTGCTCCTGAATCTTCTGGGGTAGAATCCGCTCAAGGCGAGCCTAAAGGTTGGAAGTTAAAAGCTCTTTCTCTTCACTAATAACGGCGCTAATGCATTTGCCATTTACATACCTACTCGTGCTTATGTCGGCTTCTCTGCTTGCACTTGATTCTGTCCTACTGTTACTCTTTCTTTCGTCCTCCCACTCTGAGCTCCATTTTCACCTTCTCCACAGTGTCAGGATCGTATCTGCCCTCTTTTTCTTTTTTGTTTTTTGAAAACATGACACATAAAATGACACCTGCTTCTATACTCCAGGTTCAAAACTCTATTAGCTGTTGAGGCCATTAGCGGCTAATGGAAGACTCATGTACCACGGAGCTGTGGTCGAGCGAGGTGCCACAGCGTTCGCCATATTGATTTCGACGAACCTAAAGAACGGGGGGCTTTAAATGTACAAAGAGGCTGTATAACGAGATATAGAGCCATGTGGTGAATAGTAATGCAGCAGTTTGGAGTGTTCAGGTCGAGAGACAAGGAGAAACAACAATGAAAGAGTCACATAGAGGGGTTCAAACATACGGAGGAAAAGAGGGAAAGCAACGAGATCTAAAAGGAAGACGAAGAGGAATTTACAGAAAAAGATCAGACAGAAAACAAAAAAGCGGTGAGACAAACAACAGAGAGTGAGACAGGTGATTAGGAGGAGAGGCTTTACAGCAAAACAAGCGACACGGGGTCACCAGATGAGACGGGGGAATAAAGCCATTTTAAGAGACTCAGCAGAAGCCGACAGGAGGGAGTGAAAAAGGTTTCACTTCTGTTTCCTCTTCAGCTCAAAGGCTTCGTTTTTATGGCTTTGCTGCTTTGGTTAAATTCAAATGACTGTGTCACTCCTTTGAATGCGCTCTAATTGTGAAGATCACTTGTTTTTATGGCTGTTTTAATCGAGTTCTTGTTGTTGTGTCTTCAGGCTATTTAGGTTGTGTAGCTGTTCACAAAGTCAACAGCACTTTTTGTTAGTTCTACGCGGTTGTTTGTCTTATTACAAAGGTAGTGTCAGTAGCTTTGTTACTATTAGCAGTAGAGGTGGCACAGTCATGTGCAAGTCCATGTTGGGATACAAGACTTAAGATTTCAGTCATTTCAGATCTCTAAATGCTGAATATTTATTTATTTATCTCACATGTTCAATAGTGATGCAGGGCTAACATAGTCTACAGCTGTGCTACATAATTATAATAATAATGATAATTAGAAAAAAAATGTAAATATGTTCGAATTGATGATATTAAAAATGCATATCACATTTGTAGGCAGACTATACTCAGGTTTGGGTCAGATTACATGAGAAGTTTTGTAATTGCAACGTAATACACTGGATTACAGAAATATAAATAATATAATCTGAATACTACCAGATTACTACAAAATCTAACACTGAATATATTGCACCTTATACGACGAGTTCCTCACCCCAAATTACTTATATTTTGTAATCTGATTATGTAATCCATTACTACCCAACCCTGCCTGTGCTGCATATGTAAGAATAATCTATACATTTTCTGTTTAAAGTTTCAATAGTGATTTTTCCTGAGCTGAGATCAAGACTGTTCAGATAATAATGAATATGTGCGTGGTTATGCGCCGTCTGTCTGTCACTGCTTTATTTATTTTGAATGTTTTTGGGCTTTAACCGGGTCAAAACATATCACTTAAATATTTTAGCTTTTAACTTTCAAGCAAAGTTAGAGTCATTAATAATAAGTCAAGTCTCGGCTCTTAAAGGAACATTTCGGCTGAGAGTTAGACGACAAGATTGACAAAACTGAAACACGAAGCTAAAGTCCGGAGGTGATTAGCTTAGCTTAGCACAAATGGAGTCTCCAGGAAGTAACTGCACCCCGCCAAGAAATTGTCTAAAAACCACATCTTGTTTTTACAATTTGGTGTGAGTAAAGATGAAACCAAAGTTTCAGGGTAGCTGTTTCCAGTCTTTATGCTAAGCTAAGCTAAGATAAGCTAAGCTAAGCTAAGGAAATTGTCTCCTGACTTTTCATACAGACAAATATGAGAGCAGCATTAATCTTCTATATTCCTTACACCACTACAATCAAAACGACTTCCAACAACAATAATTCTACAGAGAACATCGATAATAATTTAAAAAAGGTTCAGACCTGAACAAAAAGACCATCCATCATGATTAGAAAAAACAAAACTGCAGAGCTGCCCTCTTGTTAATGAGTGTCATGAGAAACTTTAATGAGTACTGGCAGGATCTGATGGTGGTCTCCTGATCCCACCTTACAGATGTATCCTGAGAAGCCTCACCTGTCCATCATCCCGACACAATCCTGGAGTCTTGGCCCGACGCACCTGTAGGGTAGACAAAGCAGAGAGATCATCCATTAAATCAGGGACAGGTTATGAGTAAACCTCATGTTGTCTTTCTTCCATGTCAGTCAGCTGTCACTGGGCAGGGACCTGTGGAAAATTGAATCTCGAGCACGGCTGACCACTTGTCAATATGACAGGAGGAAGTGTTTGTGGAGGGGAGAGCATTGTTCTTCGTTTCATGTGATATTTAAATGGAACTGAAACACACATTTCTGCATCATCTGGTTCCTCAGAGCGTTTTGGAAGCAGAGCGGAGTTAAACCTCGTGGAAAACAGTTAAATCTCAATCAAAGAGAACAAAGGCGCCCTTTCAATATCTATTAAAAATTAATGTCTAGACAGAGAGAAGCTATTTGTTCCTCTATTGAATACTTGTCCCTTACTTCAAAGTTGAAACATAAGGTTGAGAAATACTGAGCTTGATGTTGAGGACTCGGTAAGGAG
This sequence comes from Sciaenops ocellatus, assembly GCA_033000465.1. Lineage (NCBI taxonomy): Eukaryota > Metazoa > Chordata > Actinopteri > Sciaenidae > Sciaenops > Sciaenops ocellatus. Next base: position 13,217,270 of record CP136876.1, on the reverse strand, counting down.
AGTGTAGGTGCCCTGCAGATGATTATATAGGATGACAGACTGTGTCGGGCTGATACTTCCCCATCACAGCTGCTGTATTATAACATCTGAGCCAGGTGCTATGTTGTTTTCTGTACTGTTAAATCCCTGAACATTTATTTTATATTTTTTATTGTTACATTTCTCAGATTTGGTGAATTCTTTTCTTGGTTCTTGGCCTCGTAGTTCAAAAGTTTCCGTTTTTTTTGGTTTTTATGATCAGAAGACTGCACAGGGTGTATTTTATTTTGAAAATTGACGGCATTTGTTATGCCGTTTCTCTGTGTCTGCCAGCCTGACACAGCATCCGTCGAGTTTTGGTGCATGTATTTGTCTGATGAATGAATCATTATCTTCATGATTTTCTCGGAGTCAGGGACCTCTCTCTCTGATTCATCTTTGATAAAATCACTTTTACCTTCTCTCCTCCAAGATAAACATACACCTTTGTCTGTTACTGCCTCGACAATCAAAGCCACTGGAACGTGGTGCTGATAACACGCCGATCAGTGCGAAGTGGAGTTTTTAACATTAGGTAAGCAGGAAGTGATTAGAGCAGACTCTCAGCTGCTCATTAATTCTCGCTCCTTGAGTGGAGGACTTTGAACAGCAGGATAGACACAGGAGAGCGCGTTTTGAATGCTACTGTGTGTGTGTGTGTGTGTGCGTGCGTGTGTGTGTGCGCACGACCACGCAAGACACAACAAATTACATAGCAAATTAGGAGAGCAGGCTAACTTTGGAATTAAATCGGGTGACAACTGTGGCTCCTCCGAAGTCACTTCGTTGTCAATTAAACGCTGCACCAAATAGCTAATTAGTGAGCAATCAGTGTCTGTAGCCAATATTGTGTGTGTGTGTGTGTGTGTGTGGATGTGTTTTTGTCGAGTGTGTGTGTGCACAGGAGCCACGCGGTTTCCTTCCTGGATCAGAGAACAAAGGAGTGGACTGACAGTGGACATAATGAGGAAGGTATAGTACATATTATTATCTTATTTAGACAGTGCTGCCTTTTCATAACAGCTGAATCTTAATCAGTAATTGTTTTTGTCGGGACGACAGAGTAGAAGTTTACAGATCGGACACTGCATGACCCTCCATCAGTCAAAATCGAGGCAACTGAACCTCCTTCTACAACGTTTGGGATCATTGTTAGTTGCTCATATTGCTTTGGAAGATGGCCTGTATTTGTTCACATTTTGGCACATTAGCACCAATAAAAGTGTGCAGAATTAGCTATTAGCAGTTCATATCTGCAATGTCACCATGTATGTATAGACAACTATCAGTGGGCTACTTTGATACTGAAGAAAATCCAAAAATTTCAAGATCGTATAAGTTCTCCAGTTATAGCGTCGTAGCATCTTCTTTTCTATGATTTCTAGCAGAGTTACAGACATTTATTTGTGGTGGACATCAGAGATGACATAGATAGAAAGTGTTTCATGTCCGTATAATTAGATCTGACTGCCTGCAAATTGCAAGAATTATATTAAAGTGCCCGATTGCCTCCTTGTGTCACAGTAATGAGGCTTCTGGTTTCATTGACGCGTCTTGCAGCTTGTTTTTAGTCCTTACCAGCTGTGACGCCGCTGTTCTTTACATTGACACTGACCTTTGACCTTTTTAATGTCTCACTTTAGCTCACACACCCAAGCCTCGGCTTCTGTCTTGGTGTTAATCCAGAGCGCACTGTGGCTGGAGGGCAGGAATAAAGTGACATGGCATGATGGAGGTGTTGTCATGCCAACGACAGATTAGAGTTCACACAGTCAGGAATAGGCGTGTGTGTGTCTGTGTGAGTGAAAGCTGTCCCATCTATCATCTCCTCCCCTGTTTTTTCCTCTTCTTTACATCACCTCCTTTTTTTAAAACCTCCTCCACTCTTCCTCTCTAAAGCTTCCCTGATGGTATCAACACTTACAGGGTAGCTGCAGTAAAATAAAATGACCTCCCGCTGTGTGAGAGACAGTCCATTAAGTCCCCTTCCACCTCAGGTCATATCTCCAGTCTGGTTGCTAGGTTTCGGCGCTCTAACTTTGTTTACCCTCACCCAGCATCTCCTCTGTTCATTCACCATCCCCCCATTGTTCAGCTGCTTCCTCGATGCTATGCTCCCAGTTTGAGTAAAAAAAAGGCTGAAGTTCAAAGTCACAGCCGCACTGACTTCAAAAGACAAGGATGGAGACATAAACCCAGCATGTCGATACGTAAAGAAGGCACGTTTTCTTTGTATCCACGGCGTCTGTGCTTTTGAAGACTCGTCCTGCCTTGGCCTCTGCATTAAAGTGTTTGTTTAGGCAGAGCCAAGGAAAGACTGTAAGCACTGTAAGCTGTGATTTTATTTATTAGTTTGTTTTGCAGTCTCAACCCTCTGTGCGTACCTAACCGACGGGATGCCAGGAGCCAAACCCGGCCACAAAACCACCTCAGTAGGCTATTGTAGACTAGACACCGCTGGCTTCAGAGGTTTTGTTCAGACCCAGGCCGGGCAGTGTTCACTGGAAGGTAGACGCTGACACTAGATCATAGTAGAACTGGCTGCTGTCCGTAGCTTCAGTTAGCATGCAATTATATTTTATTATCAACTGATCCGTTGATCAGTTTTTCAATTGAGTGATTACAAATGGTGAGAAATGCTAACGACGAGCTCCCGCAGAGGAAAGTCGTGTTTTCTCATGGCCTGTTTTGTCAGATCACATCTGAAAAACCAAAACATGTTCAATTTTTAATGACATAAGACAGAATAGTGAGAAATCTTCACATTTTAGAGGCTGAAACTCGAGACTAGAACTCAAGAAAGTTTGGCGTCTTTGCTAAAACAGTTTATCGCTCATCAAAACTCTTGCAGATCAATATTCCGATGACATTTGACACACGTCTTACTGCTCCAAACGGGGGATGAAACCTCATTGTTTTTGACAGAAAGTACAACAAGCTCTCTCTTTACTGATCTGGTGTAAGCAGAACAGGTCGATTTCTTCTTCAGGTAAAACCTTTTGGACTTCCTTCCGGTGCATATACAGTATTATACTGCAGAACCGAGCAACCTTTATATAATTTTATGCCCGTTTGAAGCTCTTGATGATGATCTTTTGCTCCGGTAGATGTAACTTCCTGTGATCACACAAGATTGGATTGCTCTTTGGTCTGGCAGGTATTTTTCTCTCCACTTTTCAATGCAGCTCTTGCTTTCAGGCACCTTCCTCCACCTACTCCTTTACTTGCAACCTTTCCTCCATGTCTACCTTATCTTCCCACTGTACACCCCCACCCCCTCCCACCTTGCTTCGTATCTCCCCTCTAGCCGCTGTCTGCACCCATCCCTTCATTCATAGTTCATCTGCACAATACTCCTCGTGGCCTTAAGGGTCAATGCATTCCGCCCCTGACCGAGGGGACCCCTACAAGCCAGCTACAGGTCGCGAAGTCTGGAGGCTGCAGGATTAAGTCATCCTGTCTCTCTTTCTTTCTTTTTTGTCTCCTTGGGAGGGAGTCCAAAGCAGCATGTCTTCACAAGGCTGTTAACAGCATAAAAGCGCCTAAGCCGGAGGAACGCTCAGGGAAGTACGAAGGCGAGAAAACCTCAAAGAAAATACATGAATCTTTTTTTAAAAAAAAGACACACATCTCTATGTGTCATCCCTCTCTTACCCCTGGGTGCAGTTGGCATGGCAGGGATGACACTCGTTGTTGGCCTTGGCGTACTTGAAGATAAAACTGTTGGCCCCCTGCAATCCATCGGGGCACTTCTCCACGCAGTTGGGTCCATCTTTGAAGTGGAGGCATTTTACACATTGGTCCGGGCCCTGAGAGGAGGAGAGAGAGCAGAGGAAGGAGGAGGGTTGGTGAGAGGACAAGGGATGAATAAAGAAAAAAGTAAGATGCGATTAGTAAGATGGACAGAAATGTAAGACGAAATGATAGGCAGAGAGGTGACCAGCGGGAAAAATAAAGTTAGAGGGAAATGGAATGGGATTAAGAAAAAAGAAGAGATGGAGACGGAGAAAAAATGAGAGGAGAGAGGACAGAATCAAATTCAAACCTGGTGAATCATGTCAATTTGCTCACTCCCTACCACGGCTAATGTAGCTGGCAGGAGTCACATGAATTCCATTCAGTGATTTATAATGTGTGGAGAAAAATTGCCGAGCGTGTATTCCTGCTGCACCTCCCTGTTAAAATTGGCAAAACGCATAAAGAATCAGGACGTGTCAAAGTGCGACGCAGCCGACGTGATGAAGGAGATGACAAGTGGTAACTGAGCTCAGCTGCAATGGGATCATGAATAAGTACAACGGAGAGTGTGTGCACGGTGTGTGTGTGTGTGCAAAGACTCTTCGTCAAGCAGCACGGTTGCATTCTGGCGCTCGGTTGCTAATGACGACCGCGGTGACCTGATGGACAGCCTCTCACAGTTTGACACATTCAGACACACGCCATCAATAAACATTATTCTCACTTTTGCATGTGTGTGTGTGTGTGTGTGTGGACGGATGTCTGAACTCATTGGAGTGTGTCTGCGTGTGCTGTATGCATGTGTATTTGTGTGTGAGAGCGCCTGTGGATGATTGACTCTGGTGTTATTTACTACTCGACTGTGACCGGCATCTCTAAGTCAGCAGCCTCTGTGCATCCTTGAAGAGTTTGTCTCTCGCTCTCTCTCCTCGTCTCCCTCCCGGTCTCCAGGGACAGTCATAAAAGGTTACTCATACAACTCCTAAATCCCACAAAAGAAGTCACGCAGCACAACTTTGTGCAGTGTAACCCTTCAAACGTAAAATTAGCCTCCATGTACAGTGGCACGACACCTCTCTGTTCTGTCTGCGGCATTCAACCCCAACTACATCTTTAAAAGCCACGAATAGATTTCTCTTTTACAGCTGGGACGTGTAGTTTTTAGTCCCTCAAACAGGACTAAATAGATATTTGTTGGGGACTACTTTCAGCTGCGGATTAATACACATTTAGTGCACTTTTGTGCAGTTTTTCCAGATATGAGAACACGCCAAGTGCAAGAGTTCCCCTGGTGGTCAAAAAACAAACAAACTGCAACTTGTGTGTAGGATTTAGGACTTCTAGAGGTGTAGTTGCAGATTGTAACCTCCTCGATTCAGCCTCTCTTTCCTAGCATGAAGAAGGAACTACAGTGGCAGTTCATGGAAGAGGACCTGCGGCGTCTATACATATAAAAGTCATAGTATATAAGTATAGGAAGTATCTATCTATCACCAAATGAAGTAACAAAGTTGTGATTGAGCTTTCCGCCCCCTGATGAAAATATTGCAATATTTATATATATGCAGTTGCATTAAGTTCACATTAAAAGCATTTATTGACAAAACACAAGCTGACTTTTATTCTGAAGGAGTCCCAGGCAGGAAATCTAACGCGTTTGTCAGTGAGCTTAACACTGGCTGCTATCGGTCATCATAAACGCGTCTACAAAACGAGACAAGACGGTCATTTTTGGCAGTTTGAAATATTGCAGGGAGTAATGGAGGAAGCAGCAGCCACAGCGAGCTGGTAGATGAAGAGCTGCAGGCGACACCTCCACCTTCTCCGACTCGCGCCGTGTGCAGCAGAAAATCAGATCACCGTTTGCTCACAGAATGATTGAAAAAGGACAATTACTGCCTGACTTCTTTATCAAAAATGACAACAGTTTGCTGGGCTTCACCAGTCGCTCTCATGTTATTTCTCACAAAGTATCTGTTCTCTGAAAAAAGTATCCAAAAAGACAAAATGAGGAAAGAAACTGTCACTACTTTGACAATATTTAGACAGAAACACAAGCACCTTAGTCAACACATATGTGCAGCGCTGCAAACACAGAAAACACAATTACAGACAAATTGAATGTCTCACAACACGACATGACGTTTCTATGGGAATCCAAAAGCAGATGTCTGAAGACAGTAATGTTAGTTTGAACATTGTATGATCCCAAAATTATAATGAATTATTTGTTCCACCTTTTAGTCATCACTAACATGATCCATGTTTTAGTCGTAGTCTTGTAACTTACTTCTGTCGTCGTCACTGTATCACATTTTATAAACTGATCATTTGTTATGTGGTAACATCTTAATTTAAAACGTAACTAGTAACTGTGAAATAAGTGTAGTGGAGCAAAAAGTACAATACTTGCCTCTAAAATGTAGTGAAGGAAAAGTTTTAAGTAGCACAAAATGGAAATATTTGAAGAACGAACAATACTTCAAGATTGTTCTCTGATAACGTTTATTTGCCTGTTTTCGCTTCTTTATGCTGGATTGATTTTTTATGGTGAAATTGATAAAAGGTTCATTTTAATTTGCTTTTATTAGCAGCAGCAGCAGCCTTCTTTGTTTTATCATGTTTTATCGCTCACTGTGGTGTTTCATACTTTCTGGAAAACATTTATTTTGGAGATTTTGTGGAATTCAGAATGTGAATATTGCCTGGCTTAGTCTTAAAATATGAAGCAGTGTCTATTTGTGGGCTCAGTCATGTTTAATACTGCACAAGTTGTTAGAACTTGAGCGATTCTTCCCAGATTTATTCATTTTAAATAGTTTTTTAAGGACTGAGGGGGTACAGAAAGAAAAAAAAAAACAGTAAAAATAAACACAGTTTAGTGTTGCAGAAATATTATTTTCTACTTTTCTATCCACTTAATCATCCGATGACTCCAGAGACATTTCTCGTGACCTTTTCTGGGTATCCCCACGTTTGGGAAACATGGTTTATAGTATTATAATGAAAAACTGCTGCAGCCTTCCATGAGAGGAATGCTTGAACATCCAGTTTGTGTTCACGAATGCATGTTTTCTCCGTGTGCATGTCTACTGACATTTTAAAACATTTTGGAGAGTCGTGGAGTGATCACATCCGAGATTCTAAAAGTGACTTTACAGGAAGGTCAGAAACTAATCTCATTTTGCTGTTTTGAGTGTGTGTGTGTGTGCCGCGCTTGCCAAAACCATGCCTCCTAAAGTAGCCACAGTAGTTTATCATTCCTCCCATTAACCTACCATTCACCTTTGCAAACACAGCACTTATATCTTCTGAAATCCTGTGCGCAAGACCGATACACTCCCCCCAAAAAATAAGTCGGAAATTCACTTTAGCACGCACAAGATATGAGAGGAAAAATGAGAGGAGCGGTTTTAATCTAAAAGTGAAATGTCTACATCTAGAAAGTATCGTTATGTGAAAAGGAAGTCGGGTTCAGGGGTGTCTGGAGGGGATTCAGAGGTGTCTTACCTGGCCAAGACACGTCATGGTGTTCCCATCCATCTTCTCACACTGGCTATCACACTCCAGGCACACAGATCCGTTGGCGAATTCACGCACCTCCCTGATAGAGATAGGCAAAATGAGATAGAGATGCATGTATTATAGATTTGAGCTCGTACGCAGGTTGAAATATTGATTAAGAGCTTGCTGAGGGAGAATTTTGAAGTGTGTTGTGTGCATGTTTGATTTGAATCCACCATGTGATACAGCATCAAGCATCAAGAAAGCAAGGTTACACCTTCATTTACTCATGCCTCTCATCTCCACGATTTCTACTCCTTCTGGTAGAGGGGCACGAGGGGCACGAGGGGCAGCTAGCCGCCTAAGACTATTTGATCAAGTTAAAGGCTTAGTATGGTCAATATGTTAACAGAGAACGGCCATGAATAATGAACAGCTTTTTAAATCATGGGCAAACACGGGGGAGGAGGAGGGATGGCAGAAGAGGGCAGGGACAGGAGTTTGCTTTGGACGGGGCGAAGAGGGAGGTACAGAGGGAGGCTACGAGGAAGAAGAAAGTGAGTCCGAGAAATTTGACTCTCATATTCATCATATCCAACAATCACTGAGCCCGAGCCTTAATTTAGCCAGCTAGATCAATTCACGTAGTTCATGATAGTTTTGTTTTTCCACTTAGACTTGTGAAGGAATAGAGGTAAACAATAGAGCTCAATATTGGGTTTATACACTGCAATTACCGGCAGAGCTGCACATTGCCTCAGGCCTTACTGTTGTATCTTTATATGTGAATGTTTGTGTGTGTGTGTGTGTGTGTGTGTGTGTGCACTCGATCTATAAATTCCTCCCTTTGTTTGTGGTTGTGTATCTTTGTTTCTTTTCTCTTTTTAAGTGTGTGGCGTCTCTGGTGAGCTGAGGGTGGCGCCTGTCAATAACGCCCACTGGCCGATCAAAAACACTTTTCACATCAGAGGGATCGATCAGCCGATGCAGAGGACAGACGTCCTCGGAGGAGGATTCACCCAGTTACAAACAAGCCCCCTTTCTCACAGTGGCGAGATAATGAGAGTGTTTTGTTTGTATTTGCATGCCATGCTAGTAGGGGTGGAATAAAGACTCGACAGATTCCTTCCTCGCGAGCTGTTTTTATGTGATCTTGCTCTGAGAAATTCGGATCTCCTGCGGGTATGTGTGTTTTATGCATTTTCATGTGGTGAATATTCGATGATTCTCGACTTGCTGGTTCTAAAAGCTACAAAAAAAAGAAGAAAAAAAGACATTCTGACACTCCCGAGTTCAACTGTATCCCATTAAAGGGCAATAAAAGCGAAGATAAAACCCTAGTTTTCCCTATTGCCGATCCTTAATGTCAGGGCTTTTTTTTAATGGTCCTAATGATTCGTCGTGTTCACAGCAGTTCATCTCAAGCATCCAAATATACTGTATCACAGAGTGTCCTTTTATTAATAATGTTTTTCATGGACTCAAACAGAAACTCCCATTGCTCTTTTTACATTTTCTCGTTGGTCTTTCTTTCCCTTGTTCCAAAATAAATTAGATTTCTCTCCTGGAAGCTCCATCCAGGGGAATCCTTTAGAAACAGGCCCCGGCAGTGGAGAGATATCTCTTTTGTTGGTTAAAGGATGGAAAGAAATACATGGAGGAGAATGGGTGAGAGACAAAGACCTCGGCAGTGGTGCTCTCCAGGGTCATTTCCATTCCGTAAAAACCGTTCCTCCTGATTGGCCCCCTTCACGGCTGGAAGTGTGTGCCAAGGCCCCACTGGGGGATGACCTGATGAGGGATTAGCCCTGTTTTAGCAGGAATTTAAGCAGGACTGTGGCCACCATTCAGACCTCCAAACCTCCAGCAAAGCCAGAGCATGGCCAACCCACCAGAGCAACTTTTTTAATTAAACACTTTCAACGCCTCCTTAATCCGCTTCCTCCCTCCTCCCCCTAACCCCGGTGGACACCATCTCAGACGTTTTCTTTTCCCCCCTCGCACTCCTTTGCTCCTCCTTTGTTTTATTCAACAGACGTATAAACTAAAGGGAATTAGTGCCTTTCCTCATTAAGAATGGAGACGTATAACGAGGGCGAGCAGAGGAATCTTAAGGTTTGAAATCACCAACCTGAAAACATACTTAATGAGCTAAAATCTGTAGAGATATACAGTCCAATATAATAGATTCAAAGCAGAAAAGATATGTAGAACACCATATATTAAACTAAACCCAGAGTACAACTGAACCGATGTATTGAAGTGTGAACTCTGTATATATAATGTAGACAGATACAGAACAGTAGGGATAGTGTGCATTAGTTATATCGCGTATTTCAGGGTCTCCTTATATTTGTAAAATGCATCTCTATGCAGATGATACCATCCTGTCATGAAACAATCACAAATACAGCAGGCGCCGCACTCCTCAGCATTAAATTAGTAACCTGCCATCTTCTCTGACTTTTATATGAGATTTAATTTTAGTTTGTATCTATAGTCTAACCTCTACAGATATTTTTCAGTCACTGTAGATTTCCGGTAAAACAAATATTTATCACACCCATCACTGGTGGCAGTTGACCAGACGACATTTCACCAAGTTAAATGGCAGCTTTATTCAAACAGTATCACCTAAAAATATCAGGGCATTTGGATTGAAGACAGAATTAATTTTAAAGTTCACTCCAGCAAAAAAAATGGCAGATGAAACCCGACTGTCTGCTGAAGCATGGTCTGTTTTTTCTTTACTGTCTTGGAAAATAAGAAACTGCTGAAACAGTCTCTCTCTGTCTGTACTAGATTAGGGTGATGTTATATTTAGACATGCAGCAGCCACCACTCCTAAATCCTGAGATAAGGTTCAGCATTTTATCACTGGTGAGTTATTGCACCAAACATTGTGTACTGTGTAAGAAGAACAGACTTAGCTTCACTTTTCTGATGCATAATGAGCACTGTATTGTATATCTTCCATTCTTATTAATAAATCACCATTCTATATTTGATCAGTATTAAATTAGAATTTATGATGCTCTTAAATCTACTTGAATTTTGTCTTTCATTCTTAATTGTATCTGTATCTTTATGTCAGTGTCTTTCTTCTTTTAATGTCCTGTTGTAATCACATTCACACTTGTTCTGCAGGTTTTTGAATATAGCCTATGTTTAAATAAAGGTTATAAGCAGGTAAACATCAACAGGATTTGTCACTACACTGGATAATGTTCGACTAGCATTTAGCTTATTGATGAGTTAATCACCTAGGCAAGAAATATACACATTTGCACTACATATCAAGTTTTGTATTGGCTTGAGAGAGACAGAAAGGATATAGCGGTATTCACCAGGGTGGAAAAATACAGGTTATCCAAGCTTTCCATCTCAAAGAAAGCTTCCCTTCATCTGTCAAAGATCCATTTTTCTTTGATCTTAGCTGACTTCTTACAGCAGCCAAACCTTTTGGTTCTGGACATTTTGATTCCAGAGCTCAGGCCAGTGACAGAGAAGAAGTGTTCCTGATGAATGTTATTTGCCATGCATCACAGCGACTGACTGTATTTACAGTACAGGAAACAAGCGTGCCTCAGCAGCTCCCTGCCACGCGCCTTTTCCTCACCAGTCTTCTTCAAAGCCTTTGCTGTGAGCTGTTTTTCCCGGCAACTTCAAAGCTTCCCTCCCACAAACGGTGCCGGGAAAAAGGACCGGCAACAAGTCAACATGACCGAGGGTTGCTCGCTCTCATACACCCTCTCCCTCGCACACACAGTACGTGCACTCTCTCCTCTTTCCTTCCCCCCCTCGGGGAAAATACAAGTTTGACATCGCTGCTTGCAAGAAAGTCATATTTATCTTGTGGCAGACGCAGCCGGTATAGTCTTATTTTAGATGGATGCTTTCAAGTGTTGTGATTCACAACATCTCCTCGTTCATTCAAGAGCAGCACAAAAGGCTCGAAAAACGACATCCACAAAGAAATGTTTCTTCCCCGGTGAGTTGGCAGTGATCTTTTTGATGTGCCTCTCGGCAGCATAAAGCAATGACCTGAATGCAATTATTCACACTTAAAACAGAACATCAGTGGACTGTGAGGACACTTGAAGAGTCTTTGTCGCAAATGTCAGTCACTTCCAAGCTCGAGAGCAGTTAACACTCTTGTCTGTTAGCCCAAATGGCCAAATTGTAATTAAATATAACGCTTCAACAATATATTCAAATTGATTTTGGACAGTGGATGTAACACACAGCCAAATATTCCTTTAGCTGTTCGCAGTGTGAAATTCCTTATTGGTTGATCTCATTACATTAATGCCAATCGGCAATCAGAGTCTCCTCCTCCAGAGCCCTTGAGAATAATTTGACTTCATTTTCATGCATCAGAGCTGTATTGTATTTCATCTGCCTGTCATGTGTGACTGTTTGCAAAGGGAATTAATGTTCCTTCCTGAAACCGTAATGATCTGATGTTTTGGGAAAATGCTCAAGATTTGGCTATTAAGTTACATAAACTTCAACCAATTTCCATACTTTTTTTTAAGTAAGTTCAGCTTATTACAACAGTTGCCAAGAATGCCAAAAAGTGTTGCTCACCCATCAAAGAGGTTGCAGGACTCGATGCAGGTGCGTCCCCGTCTGAAATATCGACAGGAGAGACACTGATCGGGCCCCGGGCCCCAGCAACCGTCGTCCGAACACATCCGATCACACACCATTCGCTGCTGAGCTGTAGAGACGCAGGCAGCAAATAAACATAGATGAGCAAATATACTCACACACACATGGTTTAAGGCATTTATGCATGCAGAGACGCACAGTACTGTAGCCTGCAGATATGCACCCACACACCTAATGCAAATCAAGTATACTGCAAACACGATACGGTCAGAATTGACCAATAATGCACAGGAACTAAGTGAAATGTATCTAATAATGTAGTCATAACTAGGAAGTGTATTCCCTGTCCGTATGTGCGTGCTATACATGCATGTTTGTGTCGGTGTAGCTGATGGCTGCAAAGCTCCGTGAGTAAACATTGAGATTCTCCACGCATCCGCCATTAAAGGTCGCCCCCAACCAGAACCTTAAGCCCTTTTTCCCCCACTCGAACCACAACAATCGATGCTGTTCATTGGACTCAGCGTGTTCTCCACCCGGTGAGTGACATCCACGTCCCCGGGAGTGTCGCCCGATTGGGGCCGAGGCCTTCGTCAACAGCCGAACAGTCAATGGTAGACGAGGAGGTTGTGCCTAATGAAGAGGCCTGTGTAAGGCCCTATCAATCGATCGCTAACACAGGCGCACACCACACTCATTAACTGGCTAATGATATCAACCGCAGCCTGGCAGGGCCGAGAAAAACTACGGCAGTCTGTGTCTTTGTCCTCTTGTTATCTCTGACTTTCTAACAGTCAGCTCTACTGGCAAACACATGTACATGTTGCCAAATTTCAAATATCAAAGCTCCTCTCCTTCCCTCCACACTCTCACTTAACAACTATATGGTCATTTTCCATTATCTGCGGCCAAAGCCACATGTAGAATATTCATCGTTCCATCAGGTGTCCGCTTCCCCGTGGCTGGCTGTGAGCTTAATCCACCTCTGTGCATGACACATTAAGCACTTTCCTCACGGGGAGCTGAATAAGGGCTTTCATGGCCAAGGAGCAAGAGATTCGCCTGTGACACAGTCGCCTTGGAAACGGGCATGTCAGCGTGAGGCTGGGGTGGAGCTGGATTTGTGGAGATGTGTAGGGAGTCTAAGTTTGGAATTAATTAGAGGGCTAATAGGAAGGAAAACAAGAGCACAGGAGAGCTTAATAGGTGGTTTCCTGTGGCAGTTAAAGTATTTCCTGTCAACATGTCAATAAATCTTTGTCATATTTATAAAAGTCATTTTATAAATTACACATTTGACATTTGATTTGCTGATGAGATTTTTAGTTTGTTTTAATTCATTTAATTGATTCTCGTTTCATGTGAAGATTTTTGCAAAAAATTTGGGAATCAACAACTTACTGCATTCTTTTGGGTCTCGGTTGTTGCGGATCAGGACTTTCTGGCTCTGGGTCCTGAACAGTGACGTCCAGTTGACGGTGTTGTAGAAACACAGGCCGCTGTTGTTGAAGATGTAGACGTTTCCGGCACTGATCTCGTCCAGTGACTGGAACTGAAGCGAAGAGATCCAACGCTGCTTCAAGATCAACAGCGAAATACCGCTTCCACTGCGGGAGGAGAGAAATAAATAAAGAGGTTATGAGAAAAATATGAAGAGGTGAAGATAGAGAAGTGGGGTAGAACAAGAGAGGGTGAGGGCAAGAAAAAAATGGAAAAGGTGAGGATGGATTAAAAAAAGATGACAGAAATGTAGCACAAAGACAGCGATGAGGAAGGTGCAGTTGGAGGTTGTTCATCTCTGATGCTTAGAAAACAAGGCCAGATCTGCTTCGACTCTACCAGCAGCACTACGCCTCAGATCTGCCACTTATATGTGAACACAGAACCTGACATGAAAACAGCACTAATCAAAGCTGCATGAACTCTTTCTCTGGTGGCTCTCTCTCTCTCTCTCATTAGCCCAAACAGTAGCCATCCACATACAAGAAAACACAGGAAACAGACAGAGATAAAGGATCTTTCTGAAAAAGGACATCTTATAATATGAGCATGTCGTCTGCATAGAATTAAAACATAATCGCACGTAATGGGTTTGAAGATGTTAAAAGTACAGAAGCCCGAAAAGGAAGGTGAGAAAAATAAAATTCTTATGAATCCGTTTTCTATGTTTGATTGAAATAGTTATCATAATGTGATAATGAAACATAATTGTGAAGAACAGGTGAGTTAAAAAGATTTTTCTCAGCTGTGAAAATAATTTTTTAACAGTCAGGATCTAAAAAATAAAGTAAAACTTAAATAGGGGAAAGTTTTCAGTAAAACAAATTGGGTGATCTGTTTTCACAGAGATGGAAAAATAAACATTTGAATATTACTGCCAGAAAAGGAAAGATGCATGAAACATTTCCGCGGATTATTTTTTTTCAAGTCATAAACACATGATAGAAAACAATTTAGATTTAGATGAATGCAACACCAGAATCTGATTTTTCTCATTTTCTTCACTGGCCTTTCAATGATTTTGTAGAAACGTGATGTTAAACTCAGTCATAATACGTGCATGTCAATGTAACGCTATGCCACTTCATAAAAGGTAAAATGAAGACATACCTGTAAAGAGATCGACCTCCAATAGTGGCCAGGTTAGAAAAAACACTCAGATCTGTCATGTTTTCAGGCCAGGACTGGATGTTGAGGTAACCTAAAAACAAGCCAAGACAGAAGAACATGTGCTAATTAATGACTGCATTATCTGAAGTAATCCTCTTTGAACAGCGTATTTAAATGAATTTGGTGAAGGAACATGAGATTCATGAGCAAGGAAAGAAAAAGAATCCTTTTGTTGCTTTCATTCAAATAAAAAAAAAAAAGAAAAGAGTTGCAGCGCCTGTGTGAAGTTCAAGTAAGAACCCATTCTTTGGAGGAAATGTGCTCGGAGAAGACAATACACGCTAATTAAAAGAATGGATTTAATATTCTGCACAATCTGTCTGGTTGCACTTGCCTTTAATGACAGATTATATCAAATCAGGATCTGTGGAAATGACATTAAAGGGATAGAGCAGGAAATGGCTGAGCTAGAATGGCCATTGCTCTTTCTTATTGCTTGGGTTTTCATTATGAAAATGCAGTTTCACTCCATTAGCTGTTTGGCTCAACTGCAAGACGCAGTTTAATATGACAAAGGGGTTTGTATACGAGGTATTGCTCATCCCTTAAGGCCTCTAATAGTTAATGAATAAATACACTCACAAGCGTGCGCACACACATGCTGTAAGCACGTATAACTATCCCACACACACACACACACACTCACATTAACATAATATCCACTAGAGCATCTTTTAGAGTTCACCAACAAAAATCAGTTTTCCACTTTCGTCTTACAGCTTTCTTTTTCTTCCTCGGAGGCCACATAACACACGCACGCACACACACACACACACACACGCTGCACATAATAATATTGTTTTGTTCAGTCGGTTTTCCCAAGGTGACTCGACTGAGGCAGTCTCACCTGTGATTTCTCTCACAGTGCGGAACACGTTAAGACGCTCCGGGTCCAAAGGTCCGATACCGTGATACATGTCCCTGAAGAAAGTACAGACACACAGAGAGGAGATTACTATCTATATCTAAAGTAATATTCATGTATTGCTATAGAATGACCTTATTCATGAAACAGTTTTTAAGGTACAAACACTGTGAACCTGAAGGCAACACGGAGACGAGATGTTATTCATACCAGAACTGCTCTTTTCTTCTAATGTGCTGCGTGACAGTCATGGTTACATATTCTCTCCTCAGAGCTTCAGGTCACTTCAGATTTTGATTGAACAGAGTACTTCTCTCGTTGACCTTCCCAAACCAGATTTTCTCTGACACAGTACAGTATGAATGGAGAACTGTTTGCCAACCTTACAGTGTATTGAAGTTGGATTATGTTTCACAGGCACATCTGAACAACTGCGCTTTCACTGAACCCACAATCTGTAATGTTAAAGCGGACACTTGTCACCCAACTCAGCAGTTCTACTCAGCTCTGTTTAGCTTTTTTAGCATCTTTCAGCGCATTGTTTTGGTTTTACAGCACATAAAAAAGGTTAGCGACTAATACCTCAAGTGTCCACGAGTTTGTCTGACATATGGCTAAGTACGGTGCGTTATGTTTCAAGCTGTCACTTACCCTTTAATGCCAGTAATGAGGAAGATCAGGTTGCCGTTGATTTTGGTGCAGTTAACAAATTTATCAATGTTGCTGGCGTCCACCGTTTGAGCTGTCTGCAGGCTGCCCGTTCCTATGCCATCACACACTGACAGAACAAATGCAAACACACAATCACGTATTATGCAACATTGGCAGGTTGGACAGCAGGGGCAAAGAAATCAAAAGGATACCGCGTGTATGTGGTGTGGAAATTGTACAACTACTAGACATCTGGAATAAAAAAACACAGAGAACGATGAACTATTGAACGATTTAGGGGCACGTAGAGGCCATCTAATTTATAACATGTTGGGCAGCCTACATGGTACTGTAAGGTGTTGCCCACTGGCTGGGCACCTGAGATGGCATTTCCTCCACTGGGTGGGCATCCTATCATCCTATTGGTCGCTTTATCACAATGTCTAGCACATCGGGCCCCTCTAAGGAGCACTTTTTCATGTCTCATCTATCATGAGGGCATCAGAGTGGGCGTTCTGTTGTGTTTTTTGGGAGCATGGGGGGGTACTGTCCAGTCCACCAGTGTTATTCAAAATAATTAACTTTTAAGTTGCTTTTGGTGTGAATAAATGCACTTTATATCCAAAGTGACCTTGCACAGACCTCATCTGGAGCAACTACTATTAGCTATTTGTCACTTCCTTTCTACTTTAATTCTTTATACTCCTCTATAAAAACACACCCTGCCTTTGGTGCACAGGCAAGGCCACGGCCCCTCTCCATGCATTGGAATTCTTTTGATGAAAGCATGGGCCAATCCACAGCCAATTCCTCTCTATAATGAATTCATTACATCTGCATTAATTAAACTTGCGGTCTAGTGTGAGCCAAGTATTTCTGACAGAGGCGGAGGGGATGATGAATAAGGCTTGCATTAAGTGGTGTAACCAGTTTTTGATAGTGATTTATACCAGCCAATTCCATATCTGAAATGTTAATTTGTTATCATTTCCCACAGTTCCTTGGGCTATCCCTCATTAACCCCTCCCTGCTGCGTGACGATGTAATCAAGAGATTAGCCAATCAATGCATGCCAGAGCCCATACATGGAGCCTGGAGGAAAACACTATTGTCTTCCCTCGAAAGAGAAAGGGCAGATCAGTTACCTTTGTAGGAACAATATGATGAAGGGGCTAATCCTCCGTATTGAACTGAGCTAATGCTGTTTAATTTCACATTAGACTTTTTAGGCATTCAGCTGACACTCTCGCACAAAATGAGCTGTAATTACTGAGCAGGTAGAAGCAGTTTCTCGTTATGGGACCATTTGATGTCAATTAACACGTTGACTGTTGTGGGGATCAAACATGTGACCTTCCGTTTATGCCACATTTGTCTTATTTATCATCCAATATGTTGTGAGTACACGGTGGATAATCACAGCAGGAACACGAGGAGTACAACCCTTTAAATAAATACATAAATACGCACATAACATAAGGAATATTTAAGCCATAACAGCATATCTTTGAAATCAACAACACAGAAGTCTTTGAGAATACTTAATCTGGTAATAATCTCTGTTTTATGATGAAAGCTGTAGGCAAGGGAGAAATGAGAGTTCATGATTCAGAATATTCAAAGATGTTGGTACAGACATGGGTATTGCATGGCTTTACCCTCAAATGAAAGAAAATGTTGTTATTTGTGGGGCTACATTAAAATCAATATATCAGCTGTACAGGAGTGTAATATCACAAAAAGCTAAGCTAGCGCCCGTAAAAAACAAACTGCCCTTAAAGCTTTTAAAGTAATTCTTGTGGGCTGCTGTTGATCCAGTATCGTCACCGTTAGCATAAAGCTATTAGATTAAAATGGTATAAGATCATGTACGTACAGTAAACGCAGCGCAGTGCGCCAGGAAGTCGGTGAAGTTGGGGAAATGGGTCCATACACACTCAAACATGGCTTACCGTGCCTTGCACTTTGTTCTATATGTAATGTGTATGTGTAAGCATGTGGTGTAAAAATCGGTCTGTTGTCAGTGCATCTCTGCATTAAGACAAATCTGACAATCTCACAAGGCAGCAGTCAACGGTTATGAGTGATGCAGGCACTGCCCGGACCGACGGGCAATAAAATACATCATCTTTCCGAGTTTCATCAAAATTGGACCAGTGATGGCTGTTAAGAGTCACTCAGAGTGTCAGATTTTGACACGTACTCGTAGTGCAACCATCAGACCAAACTATGATATATATGAACACCAACACGTCGACGCTTCACTTTCCCAGCAAACAATACAAACTCGATCTGAACATCTCTCCCACTGAGTGTGATTGCATGTTTTGTTTTTTTTCTTGAATTCAGTCAAGTAAGGACTGGTACGAGGATTAAAGGATCAGCTGACAGCTGTTTATCTCCTGATTGGAGAAATATTCGACCAATCAGAGATTTGTAGTCATATGTGAACATTTTTTAACAGGAAAATGTAAAAAAAAAATCTCTCTTATTTTGAAAACCGTGACCTGCTTCAGGCAGCGACGACTGCAGCTTTGACTGAAAACGACTTTGGCGGTGTGGATACGTCACTAATTGGCTAACATGTGGCTGATGTGAGGCTGGATAAATGATGTGAAACTAAATGGCAATTAAGTCTGATTATTAGGCTAGCTGCAATTCAGTTTGGCTAAACATTTGGTCTATTTTTTGTTCCCTAACGGTATCAAATAACCAATTACAGTGGTCTAGTTCCTCAGATTTGATCAGTCAGTGTGATTTTAAACTGTTCGGGACACAGAGGAGTCCCGTGGTTTACCTTTCGGACAGATGTCGGTACACGGGATGCACATTTTGATCCGGTTCTCCTCCACCTCCATCTTGTTGCTCGGACACGCTCGGACACAGGAGCTGTGATCCACCACGAAATTATCTGACGACACAACACAGAAACAATGTTAGCGTTACCGCTTGATTTGTAGCTGTTCTCATGAAGAGTGGTATCATTGAGAGCATAAAAATCAAAGTGTAGCATCCTTGAACAATCTCCTAGAATGACCCCTCTCACTCTAACGGCGATGAATTGATTGTATTTTAATCACGTTTGTATAATGATCAAAACTAATGGTGTAGGACTATACTGCTCAGCGAAAGTAATGAATCAAATTAGCTCGGCGACTGGCGTGTGCTCATTTGATGATCACTGAAACTTGAACATGCAATCTGTTGACGTAGCTTGCTTTTAATGCACGCTCGCTGAGTTACTGCTGCACTCTTTGACTCGGTATCCGTGAAAGAAAGAACTAAGATTTGCTTTTAATTCGGCTGCCAGAAGCTGAGACAGATGGCGAAGCAACTAGTTGATTGAGACACACAATTTATTTATGTTTGGGTAATTTATCTTGACTTGAAATAATCGTCTGGAGTCTTATTTCAGGAGAGATGGAGGATAAATGCTTCTTCAATTGACACCAGTTCACAGACTATAAAATTTAATTATGAGCATCATAATGAGCATCTATGTTATTGCAGTATAATGTTACAGTAACTACTCGCAGCTGCTTGGATGTGTGCACGCAGCAAAGCATTTTTGGAGGCAGACTCACGTGGACATTTCTTGACACAGAAGGCTCCGTAGGTGTACTTGGCTCTGGGGTTGTGCTCCAGCTGGAAAGACGTGGGGTTGTACACGAACGGCTGAGGGCACTGGGTCACGCACGCTCCGCTGTCGTTGAAATTGGTGCACGCCTGCAGAGGGAAATGCAACCACCAGTCAGATAGATGAAGGCACGGTGCATGGAGGGGAGGCGAGGAGAGGTGATTTTCTCACATAAGTCACTGCGAGTGTATTACAGCAGCATTTCATTTTTACGCCGGATCGTGACATGCTGATCACACGGCCGTCCCTTGTCTCTTTGAACGCCAAATGGGAGAAAAATTGAGGCCATTGATCTGCAGCCATGATGTAAATGGTGAAATGTTTTCCCATAAACCTCTTAAGTGCTTCGTTGTCTGTGGCCGCAGGCTGAAACGGCGGTAATTGAATCGGATGAGCCTTTCTGTGAATTACAACTACAATATCATCCCTGTCAGAGTTTGGGAAATAGGAAGAACTTGAGGTAATAAAAGGGATACTAATTGGAACACTGAATCACCAATTTGTTCTTTGAAGAGCGCCGCTGCGCTAAGACTTTTACAGCCCCGTAAAATGACAAACAATTTATCAGCCGGTAAACAAAGTGGATCATTTTCAGGCGGGGAGGATGACAAACAGATGTTGCGGGAAAGATGTGGACACATGGAACGGAGGGTCTTTGGATGTTCGTGTGCAAAAGAGAAGAAGAAAGTTAAGAAAGTGAAGGAGGGAGCGATAGTGTGTGTGTGTGTGTGTGACGTACGAAGCAGTCCGTGTCCTTGGGGCCCGAGCAGCCGCCGGCGCACTCGCGGTGGCAGCAGTCGCTGACGTAAGGCCCGAAGCATCGACCGTCACACTGCTCTGCACACACCGTCTTTGTCACTGCACAGGAAGTGAAAAGAGAGACTTTTAAAGGTCTGACACACACGTTCACACTCATAAAAAGAGACAATACCACCACCCTCAACCTTCCTGTCACAGTATAGCTGCACACAAACATCGCCTGATATGGAATTCAAGCAGGAACAAATTCAGGGCTTCAGCAACCTAAAGGTCAGACGAGAGGGTTCGTGACCACGAGGTCACTTGCTTGAATGCTCCAGACGGACTTTAAAACCACGAGGCGCTGCTGCCTCCTCTCTCAACAGCCGCTCTCGAGGTGCATCTTATCCCTCCAGCCACTCCAGCCTCAGCTCAGTGACCAGCAGCTGAAAAATTGCAGCTTGTGCTTGGCAGCTCCCAGGTTTCTGTCTGAAGTGGGACGTAGCTGGAGCGAGCTCAGTTGGTTTCCCCCCCCCCGCCAGATAAATAAAGTTTGAAACTGGACCTCTGCGATTCATTCTGTGCTTTATACAATGGCTGTCTGCAGCCAAGTGGACCAATTGGCCAAAGACACCTTCCAACTGTGCTGATAATTCCCAGAAAGCCTGGTTTTAGTCGTTGCTATGCCAACTCTTGTGGTAACCAGGGGAATATTTACTGCCTTTCCTG
The DNA here is from genome assembly GCA_033000465.1 of Sciaenops ocellatus. Taxonomy (NCBI): domain Eukaryota; kingdom Metazoa; phylum Chordata; class Actinopteri; family Sciaenidae; genus Sciaenops; species Sciaenops ocellatus. Next base: position 13,196,106 of record CP136876.1, on the reverse strand, counting down.
CATTTTAACCGCTTTAAAAGAAGCTATATTAGTCAGTATTATTAGCACAGAGCTGATACTCGGATGCGGCTCGTACCTATTGCATCAAAGTTGCTCCAATACTTGTGCTAAAGAACAGCCTCCCACACATTATTGGTACAGTAGGAGATCTAGCAGCCAGCGAGTCAGCAGGAGCTTGAAGCTGAGGCATTAAAAACTGCTGTGCTCACTCTCTGCTGTGTTGGGAACATAATGATGCGGCAGTGAAAAATACAACAAGGCCCTCTGGTCTATTAGTCTGTGAAAAACAAGCAAGTCCCTCTTCTAGATCTTGATGACATGAATAGAAAAGTAGAACAGCAATTATACAGGGAACTAACATGTCTGTAGCTACCCTCCTTCCTCTTTTGTCTCTCCATTGTTTCGTTCAATTAGTTTATTTTTATTCCATCCCTTTGTTTTGATTTGTTTTACACATAAAATGCTGAATCTGACCTTGATTTTCATCTTTGAGCTCAATAAAACGAGACAAAAAGACAAAAATAATACATCTGTGTCAAAACAGATTAGAGCAGATTATAGATTATTTTAAAGCAGACTGTACTGCACCCTCAATTTTCTGCCACTATTCAGTAAATACAGTAAATACTCTGCCTCAAATAATAACTGGTTCAACAGAATTTCATTATTCTGGACTTCAACGTCGAGTACTCGTGATGCACTATAATCTGAATACTGTTTCAGCGGCTGCTTCACTCTACAATTCTCTTCATTATTTGTGGGCTAAAGGAAATTTCAGTTACACTTTTCTGAGTGGTGCTTGGAAATAAAATAATATCAACCTTGTGTTTGTGTTTAAATACAGAGCTTGAGTAGGGATGCGGTTAGCGTAGCTTAGCATAAAGATTTGAAGGCAGCTGCCTTGGCTTTGTTCAAAGTTAAAAGAAAATTCCTACCAACCTACCAAGCTAATTAAGAGTGAGATGAAAAGACTGATTTTGCCTCGTGTCTGTCCGTCAGGTATAGAGCTTGACGAGTTTAGCCTAGCTTAGCATGAAGCCTGAAAGCAGGGGGGAATTAGCTAGTCTGGCTTTGACCTGCCAAAACTTCTAAAGGTCACTGATTAACTTTTTCTTTTGATAGTGACAAGACAAGATTTTCTGTGCGTAAAGTATAAAGCTGGAGTCGGGACGTGTTTAGCGTAGCTTAGCATAAAGACTGAAAGCAGAGGGAATCAGCTAGCATGACACTAAAAGAAAAGCAAAAAATCTACAAACACCTTTAAAGCTAAATAATGATCATGTTTTTTCTGACAGTGAGATGAGGGGATTGATAGCAGCCTCATGTCTGCATGTTAAGTATCGAACTTGAGTCAAGGCATGTTTAGCCTAGCTTAGCATAAAGAGCATAGCATGAAAAAGCAAGCCAGGTTGAGTTCAAACAACACTTCTAAAGCTTACAAATTAACTTTTTCTTTTGAGTGACATAACAAGATTTTCTAAAGCTTGAGTTGGGAGGTGTTCAGCGTAGCTTAGCATAAAGACTGAAAGCAAGGGGAGTCAGATAGCGGGACTCAGCCTCATGTCTGCACGTTCAGCATAGGGCTTGAGTCAGTATTTAGCCTAGCTTAGCATAAAGACTGAAAGCAGGCGAGGTTGGAGGAACATCAAACAACATTTCTTCTTTCAAGCTCATTAACAGAAATGTTTTTTTTCCTGAGAAATAAGAACATTAATATCAGCCTTGTGTTGTTTAGCACATTTATCGTTTAACCTAGCTTCGCTTTTAGCTGAGCTAGGCTAAGGTAGGCTAACTTGCCTGGCTCCAACTCTGTACTCAAGGCACACCCATGAGAGTGGTATCAATGTTCTCATCTCACTCCTGTGTGTGCGTATTTACAAAAATGTTGAACTACTCCTTTACATCAGGATCTGTAATGCTCTGTTAGCCACAAACTGGTTAGCAGGCTCTCTGGGGTAACTGCAACTGCAGCTATGTGTGTAAGTGCATACTCACAAGTTTGACACTGGTCTTCCTGATGGCCCCAGCAGCGTCCGTTACATGAGCGATGACAGCGTCTGCCTGCAGAACACACACACACACACACACACAGGAACTGTGTATCAGACAGCTCATCAGCAAACTTCAGATGTAGTTTCGACACAAACACAGATCAAACTGCAGCCCCCTCGCGCACCAAACGCCTAATCGTCCACTCACGCACGCCGCTAAAACTTCCGACTAGTGACAGTGACAGATTTGTCAAATCTCCTCCTCTCATCCGACAATGGACCCAGAATGATTGTGGCGACTTGTGGCCTGTAGAAAACATAAGCGTGAACGACAGGCTTCTACTCCCTTCCGTCAAGCGCTCGCACAGGCAAAGTGGGACCTGACAGAGCACTCGCAGCCTTCATCTGCCAGTGGCCCATCATCAAGACTTAATTGACTACGGGTTAATTACAGAGTAAGTGGAACAGTGCAGCAGATTGTCACCCGGCCCCTTCAACCACTCCCACTGTGGGGTTGTTAATGTTAAATACTAACTACGGCTTGGCAAAGGGCCCCAATTTGGCAACCTCAACTCCCACACGCTCTCTTGTCATTTTTTGGCCCACCTCCTCTGTTCTTTGTTGCTTTTCCATCCTCCCTCCTCCGTCAGTCCCATCTTATCAACAAAATAGCAATGTTTTACACATATTGTACTTAAAAGACTCTTCTCAAACCTTTATTTCAGAGCAACAAGCTTCGCACAAAGTCTAACTCCCTGCTGATGTTTGCAAGGCTATGCAGATTTTGTTCTGCTCGGCCTGTGAGTAAAAGAAAGGTCATCATCATTTCATCAAAGAATCTCTCAACATTTCCCCCATCGTCCGTGCCTTTGCTTGTTATTTGGCGTCTCGGCTGTCCCTATTGTCCATCCTGACATGGACCAAAGAAACTTCTACGCCTACCCCTCTGTCGCTCCCTCAAAATGAGCAAAGGCTCGTCTGTAAATGTGCAGAAAAGTTTGAGAGAGTCTGTTCTTCTGACGCAAAATGTCCGCTGGATAGCGACCGCTGTTATGTCCAAAGCAGAGGGAGCTGAGGGACTGTGGGGACCGTGTTAAGGGGCGGTGGGCACCAGGGGAAGTGGGCAGCTTCAAACCAGCTGTCAGATTCACTGAGATTTAAAAAGAGCACAGCAGACAGCAGCTCCATGGGCCTCGCTGCAGAGCCGCTGCCATAGAGCTACAATGGAAAGGTTCACACGTTGATCTAACACTATGTGATTTTGCTTCCAAATGACCGCGAGGCAAACAGAATGAATAAAAAGCAATAGGGCATGGCTGGAGCTGGTGGTGGTAGGGTGTGCGTTTGTGTGTGTACTCCCTCAGTATGTTGGCTTTCACATTTCACAGAACATACCTAGAAAAAAAAATTGGATTTTCATCCAAAGTTACTGGTTTCCACCTCCACCCACGTGTGGTACTCACATCCGAGGTTGCTGTTGTTGGATGGCACCACCAGCAGCTCAGCCTGGGGGTTCTTGATAATGTCACGCCAGTGGATGGTGTCCGCATGGCACAGGAATTTGTTCTGGTCGACGTAAACGCCTCCATTCAGTATCTCTGCACAGAAAGAGGGAGGAAAAAAGAGAAAAGGGAGGAATGAGCACATAGCTATGGATATATAGTACATGTACATGATGGCGGCAAATCAATACTTCAAGGTTAACTCCAATCCTTTGTCTCGAAGTACAGCGCTGCATAAGGTGTTCCCTGAAGTGCATCTGAGCATGAAGATAAATGCTAGTGACAAATGCACACAGTAATTCAATGCCAGCTCCAAAGACAATGAACTGCTACACAAAAAATAAATAGTAAATGGATTTTACGATGTAAACAAAACAGCCTCGCTTTGGAAAAGAACTCCAAACTGTGCGGCCGTATAATTTCCTAATTATGCACTGAGTATTAAATAATTTCATTTGGCTTGAGAGCTAGACACAGTTAATGAGTTTGAATGTCAGTGGAAGACACCGGATACTTGTTGTGTTGATTAAAGCTGAAATAGAAGTAAACTGGAGCCTCGACTCCTCCCAGAGGGATGCTCTTCATGAAATAAGTGTTTTGTAAATGAAGACTGGTGTTGAGTTTCTTTCATACTATAAAGGTAGAGAGCACAGAGGGTTCAAACCTCACCAGGAGCGTTTCAGAAGAGACTTTGTTAACTTTTTTAGCTCTATGTGTAAATATGCTATGTAGTTACACTGTTTTTATGACCGTCAGTTTGCACGTGGTGTTTTATTTTGAAAATCAACCTGATTCTATATGTTGTTCCTGTGTTGGACTTTGTGCAAGTGCTGCTCAAGGTGTCCGTCGAGCAGAGACACACTTCTGGGGTGGTGGGGTTTGAAACACTGACTAGAACGGCCATGAACAGCGCACACAGAATGGGTTGCATCAATGCCCGGTGGAATTTGGGGGTTAACCGTAACCTGACGCTTAATTTCTGATTGTAAAGTTAAGCGTATTTGGAACGTGTTCCCAAATCATCAAACCGACTTGTAGAAAATAAGAGGTCGCAGCTCTCTTGACCTTTATCCCTCCATCAAAGTGAGAGCCGGCGCAGTGAAGACGAAGGCGGGCAGGCTCCTCGTCCGTGCAGCATTTGCTTTAATAGCAAAAATATGTTTCTTTTCAAGGACCGGTGGCCTTAACAGATGCCTGCGCATGGATGTGATAATAAATTCTAATCCCTCTCCCGGTTACTAATCCAGGTTTTGGATATGGACAGAGAATGAAATGATGCTGCAATAATCCCCCCCTTCCCAAGCCGTGACCTGTTATAGAAGAGAAACAACAGCCCCCCCATTGGTGTGTCTTCCTCTGTGGGACACCAGCTGACTGTATGATTTAACCCAGTTCAGGGATTTAGATACAATCACCTTGCATCTATTTCTCCTTGAATGTGAAGCACTTCCATGAAAGTACTTGTCATAATAAATGAAATTTAATATGAAAAAAATCGAACAATGTGGTTCAGATCAGAGCTGGATTAGCCGGAGGTAAAGAAGGGTATTATCTCCCCGAGGCAGATTATTAACAGTGTATGAGTTATGCGGACGATTCAGCAGCTGGAAGGAAGCTAATCATTACCATCCGACACCCTGATTAAGGAAGTGGGCCTTGGAAGAGACGGGGACATTTATTCAAAGCCCTCTTAGAGGTGACATGGCGCTCCGTCTGCCCGCTGAATGGCCTACAGCCGCGGCTTCATGTAATCATGTTCCCGTCACAATGGACGATTTATCAGGGGGTGTTCTACATCCGCGGATGGTGGGTGAAAAAAGGGACAGGCTGTGCTTTATTCAAATAACATGTGGTGCGCGGTGACAGCGTGCTTTGATGTCATTTAAAAACACTAATGAAATAAGCAGCCGTCCGTTACCCGCCTGACAGATCTCTACTGACGATTGCTGAATGAGGATAATCTGCAGGAGACGCGTCCATGTTCCACGTTTCTACATTATAATGTAGTCACCTTGACACGACCCAGGGCACCTTTAGAAAGCGCCACTTCACTCCTCAAAAGATCCAAACAGACAACAGGCGCAGAGGTCGACCGGGAACACACACGAGGTCAAGACCATGATGGTTTACATGCAGCCTCACAAAGCTGGCAATTTGAATTTCATTCACTGTAGTCCGGCCAAAGCGAGCATTTGTTTGGCACAAACACCTTTTCAGCATGACAGAAGACTTGATGACGGGTAAGAGCCTCTTTTCTTTTATTTTGTTCTGCATCAGACTGTAAAACCTTGAAGTTTCCAAATAACGCTTTATTTCATGTGGAAAAAAAAACACAGACTCTGCAGACGTTGTCTCGTATTGTGTAAAAGAGACCGAGGATTTATAACTCGGCCGAGAGTTTTGTTCAACATTTGCAAAAGCAGAATCGGAGCTGTGACACATGTAACAATCATTAGAAAGGTTGACCTTAGTACAACCTACAGCATACCAGACATGCTATTATCCTTGTTATTATTATTATTATTATTATTTTTAATTATTTATTCTAGAAAACTTCATCATATAGTTTTTTAGACTATTGTTGGTTATGTTCCTGGTCCTCTTTTCATTTCACGTGTAAGCATGCAAACAACAATAAATAAACCTTGAATAACAAATACTCGCTTCCACGATAACCACAATCAAATCTCAGTTTTCTGTCTGTATATTCCAGCACACGGTCGCCGTTTAGGTCTAACAAATGAGAATACCAGGCAACACCGTGCAACCAAACGCTACGTCTGAACAAATGAGTTCATTAAGCTGCACAGGAAGAATGATTTGATGACACGGTTGCTGAAAATAAGAAACACTCAGAGAAGTCTATGTCCACACGAGAGGCTCTGTTAGGCTGCTAACATGCTTGCAATCCCACGTAGGGAGTGGTATGGGGTCAACAAAGTTATTACAATTCATCCTGAGGAGAACATGAGGGTGAGGAGCAAAATTCATGTCACTGTTGTCCAGACTTTTTGTTATAAAGCATGGTCAGATGATCATCCTCTGAGGCAACACGAATAAATGCCACAAAAAGAAATCTATCCCACAGGTGACTGACATTTCCACACCACCCAAAAAGAAAAATAACAAATGTTTTCACAGAAAGATGCATCAAACTTCAAGCTTGTCCAGCTGACGTGAACAGAAATAGCCTCGACACTTAGAACAAACGTGAAAGCAATCGTAAGATTTCTGACATTTAAAAGTTAAGACTTCCAAGACTGAGAAAATAAGCATTATTCATAACATTTTTGAAGTCATAATTTCTTCACTTGAAGCCTTTAAGGTATGACAGATATAATCCATTTTACACTTTTATGGGACGCCGTCTTTCTGTTCAACCCGCCCCGCGTTGTCCCAAATGTTCTTTTAAGTGCCTCTGTCCAAACCCCCCTTTGCTCGCCGCAAGACAAATTGCCACCTCTGCTGTCCATCTAGGCAAGGGCACTAACTCTTCGAGCGGGATGACAAGCCTGTATCGGCCAGTCATTCATTAACGTACGACAGTCCTGCGCCACCGCCCACCCCTCCTTCTCGCTCCTCTCCAGCTCACCCCCTCCCCACCCTCCTCCGCTCCCTCCACGCTTCGATCTTTCCATCAGGAGACGGAGATCTACAGCCGACCATCAGCCACTACACCCCCCCACCCCCACCCTGCACCCAGCCAATCCCCTCACCCTCCACGCCGCTGTGAATTATGAGGTAGTCATAAAAGCTATTGTCCTGCATCAGAGCAAAGAAGGGGGAGGAGGTGGAGGGGTGAGAGATAGGAGAGGGAGGGAACAGAGATAGGAGAGAAGAGGTTATTGCAAAGGCTAACAAAATTAATTATGATAAAAAACTTTGATTGAAAGTAACCTGAAACAGACAACACAGAATTTTACTGTAACTTTCTGAGCTGCGGCTCTAAAAAACGTGAAGCGGTGACGTCTGGACTTTCCCAAAAATATGCAAAATTATAGACTCGACAGGCGCCTCGAATCCAGACGGACCTTTTTGCAGTTTTTATGTGGACGGTCCAGACATCACACGACGAGTGCAAAATGTGGAACACATGTAAAATTCAATAAATCTCATCCAGGAAGTAAAAATAACCAAGAGTGCTCTGATACTAGCAAGACCAGTATTCGAGGGGGGGATGAGGGGGAGTATGCCATCACCCTGTTAGCATAATGAGTAAAATGCATCCCCTCGTTAACCTCCTCTCCATCCCCCCTCGTAGCAGAGAGAGTGAAGGGGCAGAGAGGTTGTGAGGTTGAATATGTCTGCCTGACGCATTGATCCTTTATCTGACTGAGGTTTGTGCAACTTCGACTCCGTGGCCTCGACCACGGCTCCGAAATACCATCAGCTCCATCAATCCATGACGCCGTCTGCGCTGCAGATCGATCCCACCCTACTATACTATAAATACTCAATTCTATACTATGTTGTAGCCGAGAGCTTGTAGCTTGTGTTTCCTGTTTTATTTTGGAATTTTCTGCAACTTTACTTCTTGCTGTTGTTGTTTTCCCGCCAGTTTTAATTGTCCACCTTAATTTGTTTCACCTGTGCCTTCTTATCATCCCTTCACTCGTGCATTTAGTCCACGTGTTGTTTAGTTTCAGTGTCAGTTGTTTTGCATGTTTGTTTAATCACGTTTGCGAAATAAACCATTGATCTGCATCAGTTCAGCCGCTGAGTCTGCATTTGAGCTCCTGTGACACGTGGAAGAACGAGGGCGTCACAGAGACACACTGCTGCCTGTAGTATTTCTATAATTTTCCTAGAATATTTCACTTTTTCTTTTTTACTGAGTCTTCTGGAAATTTGGTAAAAAATTCACACCGAATTTGGATGAAATCTTGGCTGGTGCAGCATGAATTATTATTAATACTATTTTGGGATTCCAGACAGAAAACAAGGACAAACAACTTTCAGTAAAATCCACGGCAGTGATTAAATCCTGTCCTCTCATATCACTTTTTATCCCCCTGCAGCTCAGCACCCTCACACTCGACCTGACCTGATGACAGTACATATGACAGAAGTCCACACGTCCAGAGGCTGAACATCTGGATTCCATTGTTTCAAGCAAAAAAGAAGGACTGACTAGTTGGCGTGAACAGCAATAGTTAATCAAAGCTAGTTCATAAACACAGTGCAAGCATTCCAGGAAAGACTGTTCTTGACCAAAGATGTTGGTTTTTTCTGGTTCTGAAAGGTTTGGTTGGCACACGAGGCAGATTTCACAGTAAAATGTTAAAGATAATCTGAATCTAGTTCTACATTTGCAACAGCAGCTTTTTGGTGTTCATTTAATTCCCTTTGACCGAATTCTTTGAGTTGAATAAGAGCAATGTTGGAAACCTGTTAAGTTACCACTGATCTCATCACAGTGCTCGTTCCTTCTTTTAATCCCTGCACCATAGGATGAAAAATCCTCTTTGATGGACGTTGTAGCCTTTTAAATGGACTGATACGACACAAAAGAAACGCTCTCATCCTCCCTTTTGATGGTCTGTATGTCGGAAACCAAAGCGGCCAGTTCTGCCGGGTGCTTTGCAGGGTGACAAAGATCCCGGCCGTGCTGTTTTATGCGTGTATGTGGCTGCTGAGGGCTCGGATGCCATATGCTCAGGTCATGTTTGGTTCAAGACGCTCTGGTGGAGCTTTTTGATCGCGAAACAAACCGACAGCCCAAATCTGTTTTTTTGGCATATCTGGACAGTCTGGACAGCAAGACCTACATTAAATGCACATTTTGAGGTTTGAAATGTGATTCAAATGGGATTTCTACAGATGTGTCTCAGTCATCGGATTTCAAAATGTCTTTTGAGGGACTCAAAATGAGACGCAAAGCAAATCCAGAGTGGCTGCAGCACAGTTTGTCTGGTGTGAAGGAGGACCTCTGCTTGGAGGGCGATGTGATTGATCTATTTCTCATGATTCCACATCGGAAAGCCACGTCACCGTACCATACGTAGTCACTGATGCCTACGCCTCGACCGCAGCGACCCTCGCTGATAGCTTTGTGACGCCTGGACGCACAAATCCGACGTGATCACATGCAAATAGCGGCACAGACGGCCTCTGGTTTAAGGAATACATCTGATTTGCCTGCAGAAAGTTGGAGTGTCACGTAGAATCAGGGATTAGATTTGATGTGGAACAGTGCAGCGGGATATGAGGTGATCACTGGAGGAGAAGATGATTGGGAGAATTTCATCATATAAAATGGAATAAATCGATGAATGACTTTATTTAATGGCACCACTCGTGAAATATATTTACTGCCTTTCTCCCTCGTCATCCAGTCCCATCAATCCGACAATTTTAACTCGCTCCAACGCCCCATGTAAAGAGGCTTTATTACTAAAAATGATACACACTGGGCGAATTCAATGAAAACAACTTTAAACTAACCTGAAATTAACAGCTCAAACACAGATACTCACAGCAGGCTGCCACCTGCTTCCCACCACAAACAGCAGATCACATTTGCACCTTTCTCATCTAAACTGGAAGAAACCATTCGCTGAAGAGGGGTGAGGTAAACAAGAATCTGCACAAAGATATGGCACAAGGTAGATCAGATCCACACACTGTTACTGACGTCGACGAGGTATGAACACACGAGCAAAACAGCTTGATTATACAGTAGATCTCTCGTTCCTTCAGCCGCTTGACAGCGCTTTGAACATGCAGAGATCACCTGTATCATCAGTATCATTAAACGAGCAGATGACCTGCAACAGGATGAAAGGTACAGTCGGTACAGACTCTGCATTGATTTCATCCCCGACCAGTTGCCAAGTGATCACGCCGCGTTTTAATCACACACAATTTGACTCGGAGCTGCACAAAAATGTGACACAAATGACAGAGATAATGAAGCGTTTGGAACGTGTGGGATGCTATCCACCGCCTTTTATGCTGTATACAGTTTACTGGTTATCACCAGGCGGGAGGAACCATGCAGGGTCGCATGATAAGACCCTTTTTAACCCTAACTCTAACATCTCTCACCCACATATCTGCCTTTGTAACGCCTCCCCCAGCCTCCTAACACTAACCACTTGGGCCTTATTGCCAAACCGTAGCTGCCCAGTCTCCCTAACTTTAAACCTCCTTGATTCTAACATCTTCTCCGAGGGTTATCCTAACCCTAACCACTGGGACTGCTTGCCTAACACTAACCGCCAAGTACCTGGACCGACTGAAGCAATGCACTGCCCACCACACGTCATCTCAGATGATTGAGACAAAGAAGCCAACACGAGCACGGGAGCAACAGCCCTGATCGCCATGGCCCGTGCGTTGCCTTTGGCTGTCTATACCAAACTGTGTGATAATGCGATAATCACTAACCCTAACCCACCAGGCTTGGAAGCGACTGCTTCGGCTCACAACCAAGCTCACATGGAGCTCTGAGTACAGTTCATCTGGCCAAATATGAAACTCAAAAATAATGTTCCTGCCTGTCATCTTACTGTAATGAGAACCTCATTGGAAATAAGCTTTGTGCTTCAGTCTCCTCGACTGTTTATCTGAACGTCAGGACTGGGCGGCTACAACTTGTACCCTTCTTATTGTCAAATAAATCTATCCATCCCCGCAAGAACACAAATAAAACTACACAACTGTGAATTGTGTGCTGCCATTAAAGTTGGTAAATTAACTAATTAAAGGGCAAAACACTTAATAACAACTTGACACTTGAGGAAACCTGATAATGTCGGGGAAAGGGATAAGGAAGTAACGTTTTCACACCCGTTGTTTTACAGTTAGCTCTCACATTTTGCATAGAACAAACAGCCGGGGCCAGCACGGGCTGTAATTTCCACATCACTGACATCAGAAGCACCAAAGAGTGCAAAGACAGAGCCGGAGTGCCCCGGCAGTATCCCCGTGACCCTCGAGAGATTATGTAGAGCTATAAAAAGATTTTGGCAGCAGTCGTTTTTTTGAAAAACTCGAGGTAAGACAGGCGACGCCGTGTGAAGATTTCTTGTGAATATTTATTTTTATTGTGCATCACACACCTTCAAAATAAAGAGCAGGCCAATCACTGCACAGATTGTTAAGGAAGTAAAAATGATCCCTGCACCGAGCTGCCTTTGCAAGCCAATTAAGTTCATTTTACTGTCGTTCAGCGGAGCGAAGAGCCCCTATTTTGAAGTAGTTTCTAGGCAATGATGGCCCGAGCACCAATCAGTGGCCATAGCTCCATAGGGAGCCTGCTGATGAGCTTTCATCAGTGCTGCTAGCCACTTGTCCCACATCTCTTTCTCCCCCTAATTATGCTGATGAATAAGGCCATAATAGTGATCCGTCCTCGACTGATGAGTCCATGCGTTTGCCGTTATTGTCTTGTCTCGGGGGCGGGCGTGTCACGTATCACACAACTCAAACGGAGTGCGTTCGGGCCATCCACTCTGCTCTTTTTTATTAGGATCATCCCTCCGTTCTTGTCGTCGTCCTCCACCCCCAACAGACCGACCCATCCCCTCCCGCACGAAATGCACTTTCTCACTCCGGTGACGGGCCAGACTTGCTGAGCACGGGGAACAGAGAAATCGAGATGATCACTCTTTCTTTCCACAGTCGGGTGACTTCTTTTTCTTGAGCCACACTGACACACACTTACAAACACGGGTGTGCATGCAAACATAAAAAAAACACCTCTGAAATTCTCAAGTGGACATGCGAAGCGCTGCACACAGACATACAAAATTCCTCTGATAAACACCTCCTGTCCGACAGCAAGAAGCATCTTGGAGCTGTGTTGCATCAGGTCGACAAAGCCTCACATTTGTAGGCAGAGCTGCAGAGTTAAGCCGAGGCTTTACCTCTTAAATGCCAATTAATCACTCGGAGCTTGAGAGAGAAATGCACGGAGCCCCGAGGGAGGCGCCTTGTAATCTTTCTTGTTTTTCCAAAATAAAAATGAAGACGAGCTCACCTCCTTTATAGAAACTCCAGCAAGATCAAATGTAGCGCTAATAATGAGATGTTATTAAAAGATTCATGTTCGTACATAGTGTTTTATTAACCTCAACTCCAGAGAGAGCTTCAGTCGAAGCAAGCTATTGTTCGAGACAGGCCTTCTCTCTTCTGTAAGTATATTTTCTAATATTTTAATAGTTTTCTGATCTGCTCCCATTTTTATTTAACCTAACGAGGCAGCTGGACTCAGGTAATCATGAAATCACGCTTAAATCTATCTTGTTAGGCTTCAGGGTTTGTATCGAAACACTGTCGTATGAGGAACTACAACATGAGCTACAGGTGCCTGTAGCGTGACTGTTGTCATATCAGAAGTGTGGAGAGTGAAACGTTGTTCCTGAACTGCTGAACTACTCCTTGATTGAACCTTTCGAGGACGCCCCGTTCATACTATGACCTGTTACCAATCAACCTGTTTGGAGCCAGTTGCAGTCATCAAATTCAGAATGAGTACAGCGTGTCCCAACTTGAAATCCGGGTTGTAAAAAAGCTTCCATATACTCTTTAATTATGTACAAGCTTCAGGTCAATGCAAACACATGGCCTGTCAGCCAGATTAAAAGGTGGAAATATGAACCCTCTGAGGCTTTTAATGTGAAATATATATGCAGAAGTGTTGAGCTTCACTGACAGTGTCTTAACAGACGTGCAAATTTTAACCAAATGGAGTCAGCCCGGTATCTTCATCCCCTGCAAATGTTTTTATTTTCTACGTGGTCTTTATCCGGGACCCAGCAGGCGGAGGTATCACTTGAAGACTGGCTTTTATTTGAGAATTTACGGTATGTGTGTGTGTGAGTTCTTTGCAGTCATTTACATGCATCAGTTGCCGGTGCTCTGTGTGGCCTGTGACACAGCGCAGACAGCTGGCATGACAGAAGGTGCCGAAGTGGGGAATGAAACAAATTGCCTTCATTTTCTTAGAGTGCAACCTCTTCAGGGAACACCGATGAACATTACACCACCGAAACCGCAACAAATCTGCAACTCTGGAAAATAATGACCCGCATGAGAGCCAATGGAGTGAAGTTAGAAAGACTGTGTTCGAGTTCTTTCTGCTGTCCTGCTCAACATTTCCAGTTTCCCTACAGATGACTGTGTGTTTAGGATAAACATCCATAGAAATGAGTGTTTCTGGAGACGATCCTCCAGCAACAGGCTGACACACAACAACAGAGGATGCTCTACTGTATGCCAACCGGCATCCGCATTGAGGTTTTCACAAAGCACTTTGAACTTCACACACACATATAGAAGACAACGATAGAGTGCCGCAACCAGATCAGTCGAACCGGGGGGAACAATAAAGCGCCGAGTTCCTCACTGTAGTGTAAAAAGTCTCTTTCATCTTATAGCTGGTCTGGCCCGCAATACGCTGTCTTGAACGAGCCACACTCCGGCAGAAAGAGAACAAAGCAGACGTCCTGAAAAGAAGACGTGCACATGCGCTTGTTACAAGTGGAAATTCTGAATAAGGAGAGGGCGATCGTGCGGAGGGGACGGTTAACCAGTGCCATGGGTGCGCCAGGGTCAGCGGGTGTGGTTGTGTCAGCTAAATCTCGAGTCAAGTTACCGGTAATTAAAATAAAAGTTGTGTATTTCTCTCCTCATTTACAGTAAGACTAAAGAAATAAACACATGACTGGACTGGAAAACAAGCAATGGGTCCCTCAGGAAACCCTCAGTGTGTAATTGTGAAACACTCCAATGTACAGTGCCTGCAAGCATGTTTACTCTGAAGAAAGGCTGTTGAGAAAGTAGCTGCTTAAATGAAAGCGACTTCTCAAATCCCATGAATAACTGTTAAGTCTCCAGACTGCAAACAAGCCGCTCGTAGATAAATGGCTGCAGATCGCAGAGATAATAGAGACCAAAAAAAACGGCGACTAGTTTGCCTCGAGGCATGAAGAGAAAGCAAAGCATCAGCGGAAAAAAAAAAAAAAAAGGCGAGGTTTGGTAGCACGAGTGGCCAAAATGAAACGAACTTTTCAAAGTGCAAAGTGGTTGCAGTAAGGGGAAAACGTCTCGCTCCTGCACCTGCACATTTTATAAAGAGCTGCATTATTCACACACCTAAAAAGCTGTCAATGGGCCCGCGCTGTGTTTTATAAATGATACAATCCTTACAAGCAAATCCACAGCGGCTCGTGGGCCTCCGACTTCAGGAGAACTTATCTGATCTTCACGGAAAGGCGGAGGTGGGTCTCCAGAGTCCCGTTTCCCCCCCCCACCCCTCCCACACACACTTCTCCATTATTAGCTCTGCCAGCCAAAGAGATATTGTGCTCGGTGACAAATGGGAGAGGAACGCTGGGGCGCAGACAGTGCGGGGGAGGTCCCCTCCATCCCCCCCCCCCATCTCCACCACCACCACCACCCTCCTCTCCCACGATCCGGAGCGCCGCCACCGCCACGTCCTCCCCGATAACCATAATTGTGTTTTAAAGCCCCTGATTAAATTTCGCAGTCTCGAATGATATTGTTTTGCGATGAATCCTTATGAAAAAGGCTTCACATTAGGAGATTATGGAAGCTGTGGAGGTTTGCCGGAGGAGGCAGCTAAAAGGTGGAGGTGGAGGCGGAGATGACACTGTGTTTTTTTTACTTCTAAAGCTTCAGTGGATGCTAAATGAATCCCTGCCATCACTCTTCTTCTTGTCCTCCACCCACTCTTGCTCCACATGTCTGTCATGCTCTGTCTTCTAAACACTGTCCTCCTTTGGTGAGCGTCCTTCCTTTTCTTACCAAAATAAAACCACAGACACACAGGTTGTTTGGCTAGCAGAGCCTTCAAAATAAAAGAAGCATCAATCTCCAAAGTTTTGCTCGTCTCATTACTTTACTATCATAATAAAAGTCTCCCCTCGGAGTGTCACAGTACCTCCAGGGGAGGCCTACTTTTTCTCTTTTTTTTTTAGAGGTGACACAAAATGCAATCAGGGCGAATGAGAAGCAAGCAAATTCAATAATGGAGGCAAATGAAAATGGAACTGGAGACTCTGCACTTAAGGCGGGATGGGCTCACAGCCCTAATAAGCCCCTCTTCTTCTGTCACCGCTTCCCTGCATCTAAATTAACCACAGGCCCTCCAATCAGCGCGGGCAAACAAAAGAGCCAGCCAAAGAGATGAGAGCGCCGCTGAATACTAATCGAGGTAACAAACAGTGGCGGTCGTCAACGATCAGCGGTGATGTGTGTGTGTGTGTGTGTGTGTGTATATTTGTTGGCGGGACGGGGCTCTATTAACGTGCGGCTATTATCTGGGAACAAAATTTCGTTTACGAGCGCTTGAAGTTGAAGTTTCGGAGCTTCAGAAAAGCCACAAATCTGCAAAAAAAATAAAGGCACTTTTACCGGTCATGTGTTTTTGAAGTTTCATACTGAGCTTTTAATAGGTCTCAGTGACACACAGGTCAAGCAACTCACTCATCAAATAAATTGCCAGGTCCAGTCTCAAAGTACAAACAACCCCAGAATTGCTGTCCCGTGTTGTTTTTCCTCCAACGGGCAGTGATGTGTTGTTTTACAGCGGAGTTGCCTCGACAGTCGGCCCTCTCTCTCTGCTCCGCTCTGGTTATTGTGTGTGGAAATAGTGTTTTGGTACAATTTGCCCGAGCTCAGAGCATCAAACTCAGATTTAGAGGGCGCTATGAACGGATCACGGGGGAGCCATCAAGACAGTAAAACTGCTGAGCAGCTTCGCTCATAACTCCAAATGTGGGATATTATTAAATGTCCACTCTTGAGTCAGGAAAAGAAAAGGGCTTCCTTTAGAGGCGTGCACGAGCACACGCGCCTCGTCTGATGTGCATTTAGTGATTCAAATCGGACTCATTAGGTATTTTCATGGAGCAAAATGCTTAAGAAGTGTCGAAAACAGAGCTAACCCTCTGCATTAAAATTGACACCTACAATGGGCTAAATGGGCAATTTGTCATTTCCTGGCACCGAGCTGCAGCACTCATCCCTCCACTTGGGTAATTTGGGACACACACACCCCAGCAAATCAACTATGACCAGCAAATTGCCTCCATCTGGTTCTACAGTATATTTAGTGTGAGGTTCTGTGAGCCAGTCCAGCACGACTCCACTACCTTTTGCGTCTTCTTCAACAGTTGCCGCGGACGGACACACTCATCAGTGATAATGATCGGGCTCATGCTCGACGATCTAATGGATTTGGAGTGGAAGTTACACAACGGATCTCGAGAGGGGCTTCGGCAGAGGCGGGGCACTTAAAAATATAATGGACCTCAAAATGTCATTAAAAACTCGGCAAAGTCAAGCAGCTTACAGACGCCTGGGAGAGAATGCAGACAAACTCGGTGCAATTTCCCCCCGCAGAGACTCCAAAGCATACAAATATGTTGCAATGTCAGGAGGGTAACACGTATCTCATAGCGAGACAAACAAGCAGGCGCTTTAAACGCATCACAGACCTGTTGTTTTTGTCCAGAACTTTTTGCTCTCAGACCAAAAAGGTTGCTTACATCTTGTGGTTCACCCTAAAAAAACTGAATCCAGCTCTAACGAGCAGGTTTGATGAAGTCACGGCTATTCGCTTCGATTAGGTGGGATTTCCAAGGACTGTTTTCAGGGAATAAATGCTGACTCATTCAGCCTCACCACCCACCACTTTCAGTCTAAACAGAGCAGAGGGAGTTTGAGCAAGATTAAACAGGAGGCCTGCTGTTGTTTCTACAACAAGTTTTAAAGGTCTGACTTGAACGTTCTCCATGTAATTGTTTTGCACATCCACATCTATGATGAAATTAGCCCTTCAGGCTTCCATGACCCTCTTAGCCCTCACCGCCTTATATTTAGTTTGGAGAAATCATCAGCTATTTTAAGGAGACACTTGTCACACACAATGTGCTGCCCAATTTCCTCTTTAAGCTGCCAATGCTGCTACACTGCTCGCCTGGAACGCTGCTGTGACTACAGCTTATAGAGCCACGCCGCCACGAAGCATCCACCTGTAGCTTCTGAGTCTAAGATCACCAGAGGGAAAGTTGTAAGACTGTCGTCACCAGAGGGTAGGAAGCAGATTCGAGAGGTGATGTTCCAGGTCACATGGGGTGGATATTTATTTATGGGTGCTTCCAGGAAATATGCAAAGCAATAATAACAACATACCTCTTTGTATGTAAGAAACAAAAAACACATGAAATGACTGTAAATTTAAAGTTTTGTAATTCAACGTCAAGAACTATAAATGTAATGAAATTTTCAGTCAAGGTTTTGCAGAGATGTTTACAGATTTCCCCTGAATTATTATGACCTTCAATATATTTCTATATAACGAGCCACATATTAATTACAGAGAATTATCGTAATTTTATGAATTCAGGTTTATTAAAGATATTACTCCCTCGCGTACCGCATGCTACCTCCTTAAAGATGTGTGACATTAAATACAGGATCTGGAAGTTGGGGGTGTGTGTCGCCTGCTGTGTTATACAGTATTATGGAGTAAAGGCCATTATTGCACAGCGGGGGTTCTGTCAGGTGTGTAGGTAGCTCAGTTAGCCGGGGTCAGCTGATGCTGACCCACAGAACACAGCGTGTCAGCCAGTGGAAGTGAACCCTGACATCAAAGACTGGTGCACAGGGCAGCAGACACACTGCCCTGGGGGACTATTACCATTCCATTAGAGATCATTTCGCCCTCCTTCCAGACGTGCCACAGCCACTAATGGAGACAAACCCGAATCCCCCTCGGGTCTCCTTGTCAAAGGATTTAAACAAAAAGCACCAGCGGTGTCTGACAACACAACACAGATAAAACAGAGCACCGGCATGGCATGACAATGACTTCTGGGGGTGAAAGAGTGTGGAAGGAGCTAAAGAGATGAGAAAATAAAGCGCAGAGTCAGACATGACATCCCATTGTGTGCCTGCATGTCAATGAATGTCACCTCTTTAACAAGATGTGCCGTGTTATCTCGTCTGTTCTTCAGCGGTGGCTGAGCAGCAACAGGCGGCGGGTTATTGTGTTTCTTTTTCTTTATTTTCTCCAACAAACTGAGACGTGCAACAAAGACTCTGTCCGTCCAACCTGGCACGGCCTGAAGGTTCACATCCAAGAAACCTGTGTGCAGATCTACGGGTTGCATTGCATTACATAACTTTTTTTTTTTTATTTATATTGTTTTCAGAAGGAAATGTTGGTGCTTCAACACTCGAGATGAAAGAAAAAAAAAAAAAGCAAAACTTTATTTCACAGGCGCACTGAAGGGCTCGCTCGCTCCGCACATCCACGACTGCAGCAGCATTTTCTGGGGTAGCAAAGCAGCCGTTTGAAGCTGGGAGATATGTTTTAATCATTTGGCGCCTTAATGATGACACTGAATTCATTATTAATGGGCCCCATCCCTTTACTCTCCCCCTCTTCTTCATAACAGTCCGGAGTGAGAGTGGGTATTAGCATTAGCCGCTTTTGCTCTATTTGATCTTTCTGTAATTACACCACTTTTTGGAGATCACACCACGAGCTTTATGTTAAATAAAGAGGCTTGGAAGTAGGTTTTTTTTTTATAGACAAATTCCAAACACAATTACCACGGCTCCATCCCCTTCCTGTTTCTATTTTACAAGACGGGAATCAGTGAAATGCTGGACAAACTATGGTGGTCACAAAACGCATAATTTGCCCTATCTAGACCAACGTTTGGAGGGAGAAGAACCCACAATGTCTGGAGATATTAAAGGCTCATCCAAAGGTAACAAAAACGTAACAATTCTTATAGTTATGCATATCATATTCCACTCCTGCCCCCTGAATCTGACACACTGGAGTGCAGGTGCCAGTTTGAGTTAAACGTGAGGTGGGAAAAAAAAAAGTTGAAAATGGAGGCAAGCGTGCATAAAAAAAAAAAGGCAACATCAGTCAGGCGTCTTTGCATGAAGCTGCAGTGCTGTCGGATTCTCCTTTTAGGTGTGAGCCTAAAATAAGCACAGGGTGTGATATCCTTGATGTGCCGGATCTTTAGACTCTCCTCTGAGGGGATTTACCGTATAGATCAAAATTCAGCCTCTGTGACACTTTTGGAACTAACAAAAAGTTAAAAGCTAATTCTCAGTAACTGAAATACTTATTTAAAACAATTGGTGTGGCTAAAGAAAATCTTATTGAATCTATGATTACAGGCCATGACAGTGCTGTAGGTATCAGTGTGATCTGGTCCCATCATCACTTTGCAAATCTCCTTAATCACGACCAAAGATTTCCATTTGTTTGGCTGATTTAGCTGAGCACACAGCGAAAATGTGAAACTGCTTCGAACGCTCGTGAGCCGGTAAATCAATAGTCATGCTCTAAAAATGAAGCTGCACATGGGGTTAATTATAATGAAGCCTATTAATCAATTCATCTCAGCAGCAACTGCTGTTGGTAATTTGGCACTAAACGTATTCAAAACGCTCCAAAAAAACGCTGCAATTAGTGAGACGGCGGCGTTGAATTATTAGCTTTAAATCGGGGGGATGTCGTTGGTGCGTTGCCAGGTTGTGAAGCCACTGCGGTGTCACTACAGTCCCAGAGAGCCTTAAGGAGAGCAAACAGGTGAGGTGAGAGAGGTAGAAGGAAGAAAAAGAAAGGGGGATGACAGGAGTGGTGCTTTGCTTTCTGCACACGAGAATAGAGAGAGAGAGGACGGGGGTGGGGGGGGCATTGCTGCCAGATGGGAAGCTGGAGTTAGAGCTCTCTTTTGGGGCACGCTGAGCCATTTGGCCCCTGTCCAAATGGGCAATTTCACAGGGTGGAAAAAAAAGCTCACAAACAAAGCAAAACTTAAGCAAAGAAAGAGAAGGGACATCAGCTCTGCTTTCTCTTATGGCGGGTTATTATAACCACTGCTGCACAGCATGGGGTAATTAGCACTGCAGCGTCTAGCGAGGCGCGCTATGTGCATGCACGCATTTCGTGCGGCCGTCGATGCATTTGTTGTGCATGTGCGTCAGAGGTTATTAAGGCTCGGGAGAAGCTGCAGGAGCATTTTAGGGTGAAGCCGAACAAGTCGATATCAGAGGAGTTTCTCTAACACAGATTACTAAAACACAGCTGCGTGCAGCCAAATTGAAATCCATGCTTTCTGTGGACTCCCACTGTGTGCTGAATCCACAGGGACATGTGGAGCTGTTGTTTAATGTATTGTGAGCAGTGAGAAATGCTGAATATATTCTCACCCGGGCACGTACATCCCCTCTAGATATGGTGGTAGGCTGCGAAAATGAATTACAAATAAGTACATTTCATCACACGTGTGAGCGAGCCGCTTCCTTATCATCGTTAAAGAAGGGAGCGTAATCTGCTGGTGTAATTGCGAGCTCATTTAAAAAGAGAGAATTCACTGTATATTCCTTTTTGTCCCAGGCAGAGGAGGGGAGGGAATCAAGGGGAACATCACTGATCCATATGCATGCTTGGATGTGGTTTAATTGCAGCGCTGGGCTGCAGTGGGATCAGTGGGCTAAAGGGGAGCGACGTGAGGCACCCATCCCGAGTATGTGTGGAGTGCCAGACAGCCAGACAGGCGGGGGGCGGTGAAGCAGAGGTAAATTCTGCCTCAGAGGATCAACACCGTCTCCAAAAGTTTCAGGAAAATAAGAGAAAACGGGAGATGTAGATTATGCATTGTGGACATAATGCAAGGAGCACCTTACTGCACCAAGAAAAGGATTATTTGAAGATACACTGTACCTCACTTTCATTTTTCTTACTGTGCCTTTCCAGTTACATAAAGAAAAAACATCCTGATGTTTTCACAAAATGTTCTGGACATTTTATAAAAGGCTGAAAACAGCACTCAAACATCGGTCCGCTTGCTGAATCATTGCCTCATTCCTGGGAGGTTATGGAGGACAGTGATCGCGCAACTATTTCACCTGGGGGGGGAAACGAAATACCTCTGAGTGCAGGTGAGCGCACTCATGTCGTTTCCAAGAGTGACATCCTGCATGCAAGTTTATGATACATTTAGTGCGAGTCATTTATCATCCAGTAAGTCTTTGGTTTGCAGAAATACAGAAACATGAGTTATACCTATCAGACAGGGATAAAGGTCCACTTAGGCCTCCCTCTTTTCATAGAGGTGGTCAAAATGGAAGCTACACTGCGGCTTTATACCAGCTTAGGGTGTCAGCACGTCCTTAAAACTCTCAGGAGTCCTTTATCACTGTGTTCAGACTCCATAAAACGCTGCTTATTACACTAAATCTGTCATGTGCTTTAATATGGATCACTGTTTGATCCCCCGCCATCAATCACAAAAACACCATGGTGAAGTCAATGGCGTAAGAGCCCAGGATGATTTCTGCTGTCCAACTTTCTCATCACTGATGGGGTTTTTTCTTCTCATCAATGTATCGACGTCCAGGATTTCATTGTGCTTGTTGAACATTTGCTGTGTTTGTGCTCCGGTCCTCCCACATCCCCCCTAAAAAAAAAGTTTGGTCCAAGACTGCAAGACACATGACTTCTGTTTTATACTAAAATTAATTTGGTTCCTCTGTGAAACACTTGACACGGAATTGCCTGCAGTAGGAACACAGGATGGATGCAGTATAAATTGCAATGCCCAAAGGAGAGTGGTGTAAAGCGGGCAGATCGATGCCAGAGAAGAAGCCTCGGGCAAAACGCAACAAAGGGGGACACAGCAGAGGCGTCCTGGTGGCTTGGCAGTTTAGGGCACGTACCACGTGGTTTGGTCCACGGTGGGACTGAGCCCAGTTTCATGCTCTGGCATCTCCTCTGTAAAATCATGCCATCAAAACTAACCTCAAAGGTGCCACATGTAGCAGTTTTTACATTTTTAAATCATTACCGGCCTGAAAGATGACTTCCGATACCTCGGTATGAACAAATTATCGAGAGGATTGGCAGCTTCTCGCGCATTTGTGTTTGTTCTTTGGCTGTACTTTGGAGGACATACGTGTTGGACATGATTTTTTTTTTCCATTGGCCATTGCGAGATGCTCTAAAAGATTTAGCTCCATCCGTGTTGGAAGAACAGTTCTTTTTCCCTGTTTTTCTGCCATGAAGAAATCCAGCACATTTCCTCCACAATCCGACAAGATGAAAGACAAAGAAAGTTCCTTGTAGAGACTCGAAAAGGCGTCGAATCTCTACAAGCAAAGAAGTTTCTTTTCTTGCTAGCTCAATGCCTTTTACTGTATTCGCTCAACATGTTAACATACTATACAGCAGAATTCTTGATGGTCAAACACTCCGTACATCCCCTCAAGTGCTGACCCTCTCTCATACAGCCTTGGACGCCGTCATCTTTTCATGGAACTCTCGAGTTTACAGTCCTGACCTCCATCTCATATCACAGCTTCTCTCTGTTTACAATCTTCCCTGTCAGTCGAGATAGACAGACATCAAATGGAGAAAAAAAAAGAGAAAGGCTGTAAAAGAAACAGAGTGACCCTAAGTCTGAGCTTCACTTCTTCTGCTAAGATTGTATGTGACAGATGTCCCTCAGTCAGTTTTTCCTCGTCGATGGCTTGGGTTTTTTTTCCCCAGAGCGATGCTAATGCCGCCGCCAAGACAGAAGAAGAAGAAAAAAAAGCAACACCTGACTCGTGACGTGCTGAAAAAAGCCAACCTTTTAGCAGCAGCTCCATCTGTGAGAATGACATGTATGATTTGTACAGAGAGGAAATTAGCTGTTTGGGGAGCAACATGAGGAGATAGGAAGACAGTGAAGCAGAGCTTCTATTATTCTGACTGTGGTTCGAAGGTCACTCCACTACTGGGTAACACCAAAATGGCAAAGATTAACTGATGCCGAGGTCACGACTCAAAGGTGTGATACCAAGATAAAGTTAATGCAGACGAAAGCTACCCTTTACGATCCACTCACTGATGCCCTCTCACTCAAAAAAAAGCTGCTCTATAAAACATAACCACTTCCAAAAAGTTGCTCCATCAAAAGAAGCCTATTTTTGAGTGTGTAAACAAAAATGTAATTAACAGGAAAATAAGACTTTTCACAGACATCTGATCCCTCTATATAGCAACCCGACGATTAATTTGCCAGGGTAGCAGATATGTAGCTTCAAAAGTTGAGTTCCAATTTTGTGACTTAATTAAAAAGACCCTATTAAATCTGTACATGTGGGTGTAAAAACAAGTCAAACACAAGCGTTTATAGTTCAGGGAATGGCAATGTCTGTGCAGGGTGCTGAAAAATGTGTCCCTAATTCACAAAAAGCTGCTGTAATTCATGTGACGGTGTCTTCTGATGATTTATCATAATTATTATGGAAAAAAAGTAATTTGGTGCTTTGATGCATCAAAATCATTTTTTTATTCTGATTTATTTTATTTAATTTACCTCCTAAAAATTGAATTGAAGCAAAAGAACAAGTGACAAACTTTGACGTTGATTATGCACATCGTTACATATGCCATGCGGTCATTCTGACCTGTGAGGTTGCGCAGGCCGAGCTGCCTCAAGCCGTAGTATCCGTCCCGCCTGTAGTTGAGGAAGATGGCCAGAGAGTAGCGACCCTCGTAGAGTTTGGTGCCTCGGATGATCCGTAGGTTCTCCAGCGGCAGGTAGTCGAACTGGTTGAGAGCCACCAACACGTAGCCGGTCACTTCTCTGATTGACTGCATGGGAATAAAAAAAAAAAGAGGAGTTCATGTGTGAGGCGCCTTTTTAACTGTAACCACCCTCCAGAAACAAATGTTTGGGTTCTTTTGATTGTCATATGACTTCAGTCATTAATCTACGGAGCTGTTGTGGATGAGTCCATCTCCTGAAATCAACATCTATGCCTCCAACTCTTCATTTTCAATGGCAAACTGCCCTTTTTTTTAATCCAGCCACGATTCTGACTCATAGAATACACTTAACGTGATAATGCATTCCACTCGTTCTCCGTGCACGGAGCATGTTATTTGCATTTTGAAATGTCAGGCTCGTGAAAACTTTGGACATACAGTCCAAAATGATTAAAATGTCAGCTCCATCGCAGGCTGATTACACTTCTCATGTGATTACAGTCTCTCGGCTGCTCTTGAAGGCTCGGGAAGCCATGATACGCACAAATATGACATCTGTAGAGCCAATAAGCGATTACAGCTTTAAAACTAATCATCTCAAATTCAAATGCAGTGATTGTCTTTGATTGATATGGATTTATATCATACATGCTGAAGGCATCATATGGAAATATGAATACCTTCGAGACAATTTGGTGTCAGGTTCAAGCTGATGGGCTTTGGCAGAATACTTACATACAGTAATATGAGTGCTGAGTGCCTTGCTGAAGAGCATGGCAGAGCTTAACTATCTACCTCATTGTGCATCAATTGACCTTCTCAAAAATCACCCAAAATCAGGCTGATTAGCTCTGCGTTATGCACTTGATGAGGCAAATTAATTCAAGGAGGATGAGGCCACTTTGAATTTCTGAATATTTTCATCAGAATTCTGCAGAAAAATGAAGAAAAACACAAAAACTTGAGTGTTAAAGGCTGTTATGGCATAAATAGATAATAGCCCTACAGAAGAAAGCTAAGAGACTGACAGATCAATCAATTCGGCAGCCGATCACAGCTTCACATACAGTGTGTAGCTCCATGTGTGTATGCATGTGTGTTATGTGTGTTTGTGTGTCTTTTCTTCCCTCCATCTCTGCGTCGATGCAATATTCATTTGAGTCGCTCAAACAGCAGCCCGAGCTTACTTATACACACACAGAAGAACTCACGAACGTGCATACAACAGCTGTTAAATGCCACGCTAACACATTGTACCGACCACCACTGACAAGCCTAATTAGAACACTACATTTAAAAGTGAGGGGAGGGTGTGTGGGGGGAGGGCTTACAGGGTTCAAAACTGACTTCTACAACGGAGGCATCGCTTGCGGCGGTTGGCAGGCGCTTTTTTTGCAAATCAATCCCTCGTTTTCGTTTTCATGCTTAAATTTTGTCAAAATGTGGCGCAGACGTTGTCAGCAGCTGCTCGTTTACAAGTAGAGGTCAGAGGTATCACCAAGAGGATGTAAAACATGCAGAGATTCATCGAACGTCTCCTAAAGCTTCAAGCTAGTGCAGCAATAAGGATATGATCCCTCACCGGCTTCCCACCAGTGCACACAAAACAGCCGGCTTTAACGTTTCTCGACTTGGTTAATATTTAAGTCTTTTCTATGAGTTTAGAGCAGCGCCAAGCAGCACTGATGTGCCTTCAAACTCTCCATGTTCATGAAATAATAACCTCTCATTTAAGGGCATTTTAAATATCCAGCAACGGAGCACGATGCTTCTGACGCTAGAGGCATCCTAACGACCAGAGACAGGCGAGATGATTGGCTAGCACAGAGGGAGGAAATGAATAATGTGAGGTTTGATTGGCTGCTGACCCCCCCCCCCACGAGAGACGCTGACTGCGTTTCAGGATAATACCAGGTAAGTGAGATTTGCTTCTATATTGAGCGCTCGGCAAACACGCGCATGCACCTGCCAAGTTGGCCTATTGTAACACTAACACAATGGGAAGGAAACAGACAGTAGAGGTGCTTATTAGCAAGATTACAATGTGTCAATCACCTGAAGAGAGAAAGAACAACATAATAAAAGAAGAAGTAGAATCCATTTCAGCGGAGGCTTTGATTAGCATACTTATTGTAAAAAGGATTTCTATTGTGAGGTACTTCACTGCCTGTCAAAAACCCCTCCGTGAATCATTTTCTGTTTTTTTATGTTTGTTTGAGAGTTAGCAAGTTGTGCAACTTTGTGCAACTCTGTGCAACTTGTGACTCAGCTTCTAAACAACACAAAAGGGCTTCCATCCCCGGGGTGTTTGTTGATCCGGCCCCATGGTTGCTGCAGAGTCGTACCGTTTCATCATCCTGACCCCACTGTGACCTCTTTTTTTCGCCTTCCCTATCGTTAACTTCGCCATAACCCCCAGGCGCCTGCCAGAGGCGCTATGACTGGGAACAAGGACGACGATGACGAGGAACCTGACCCAGCTGTAGGCATGCACTCGGCTGCTGGCAGAGTCCACAGTGCCTCCACTGTGCCCCCTTCTCCCCTGCCAGCCTCCGGGACCCGCTGGGCGAGAAAAAACCAAAGAAAAACTGTTTCCCTGTTGCTTAGCAACCGCAGGAAAGCCTTCCAGCGGGAGCAATGGAGAGCAAAGAGGGAGAGAGCGGGCAGAAAAAAGCAAAAACAGACTTAGACGAAATTTTTTTGTTGTAATTTACCTAATTAAATTAAAGGATTACTCTGGCCTTTCTCAGTAATTTTCTTTTGCTTTGACACTTTTTAATTTCCTTCCTTTGCTGAAAAAAATAGCTGTTTTTTTTTTTTTTTCTGAAAGCTTTCCAGATCAATATTTATCTGCATTCCTCTGTGCTGGAGGAGGGGAGGAAGCAGGGAGACAAGGAAAGAGGAGGGAGCTCCGGAGGGAAGTAAACACAAGCACCTGCATTCCCCCCCCTCGCCGACTCCTCCTGACGCATTCGACTGCGCTCACTTTCAGAAACACAAACACCGAAGATGAAGGATGCTGCTCGGAGAAGCTGCCCACCTCGAGCTGCTGCCTTGTGGGTGATGTGCTCAGACTTAACAAGGTGGACGGCCGGCAAAGATGTATTTTCAAAAAAGAAAAACACACACACTTAACAAGGTGAGCGGGTAATTTGCGCCAACGAGGGCGCGTGAACCTCACACACCTCATTCCCTTCATCCTCCCTCGAAATGAACCTCAGCTCGTGACTTTTAGAGCCGGGGCGATTAAAGTTGCTCAAAAAAAAAAAAAAAAGCGCTGAAATCTTTTCACAGTCTGGCGCAAGTCCAGGTCATTATTTTAGACTCCATTTTGACTGAATCGTTTGATTTCAGCCGGATCAGAGTGTTTTTTTTCTGTTGTGAGAGCCACAAAGGGCTTGTGAGGAATTTTGCTTTCTTCTTCCACAATCTCAACACACATATAAGCCTCAGATATTCTGATAACACCCACCTACACAAGAGAAAAAAACCCACCTCAGCCACGAGGCACAGACAAGACTTAGTCGACATAGGTCAACTACCCATGATGCATTGCAAGTTTAACGTTTCCTCAAGCGCTTTTTCTCCATCAATCGCAGGCAATTAGTGGCCCAGTTTGGAGCGCTCACTCAAACAGAATCCTACCCCCCCGACAGGCTCGTTTCCTCTCTCTTCTTTCGGGTTTACCTCCAGGCGAAATGTGAATTTCACATGTTGGTAAATTGCTCCTTGCATCTCTGGGATACACAGCGAGTATCGAGGCCAAGCGATGGAGCCAAAAGTGCTTTATTTACTCCACACAGCATAATCATGATAGAAGGCGGCTGTGCTGTCTTGGAAACAGAAAAAAAGTGCTTGATACTGGTGGCTGCGAGTCGCCGCGCTCAGGCACCTGTAACCCCCGGCAGATATGTGGAAATATTTTCACACACTCGCGCGGTAACTCTGACTATTTGTATTCAAGCCTGTATTGAAATAAACCAACAATTGCCTTGTAAAGTAAACAGTTTTATCAGTTAATGAATCAAGACCTGCTTTGCTGGTTGCGCACAGCCGAATGTTTCATGTTATAATTCAGCAACAGTTGGTAAAGAAGGGAGCAGGAGGTGAATACTAAAGCTGGATTATAAAGATGAATAAATAAAGTGACTGTTGGCTCACCGGCATTCAGGAACCTCCAGTTTGAACTCGAATATGACTTAACAGACACTTACGTAAGCTCATTTACCAAACTGCGTGATGTTTTTAGGCTAATAGCCTCCATCTCCACTATCATTTTTCCATTTAACTCACTTTGCAGATACTCGGGAAACCTCGCCAACACAGCCGATAGATTTGCATACAAATTTCTTCCCAAGAATCGCCGATGGGCTTCACCTCACATTAAGAGAAAAAATGCTGCATTAGACGGTTTAAGAGTAAGAATTAAGAGAGCTTTGAGTTGGAAACATCATTATTACACTGAATTATTCATCTTTTATGTCACCTCATGTTCCTGTGAACGCGCCGACCTTGATCATTAAGAAAAAAACGATCCTTGAAGCCATGAATCCTGACTTATTGACTGTTACAAGCAGGAAGAGTCATGGTTGCATGTAGATAACAGTCAATTACTGTACATCACATCGTTCTCTCATGTTTTACTCATGCCGTATGGACAGATCATGTTTATTTTTCATGCGGTGGAAGACATCATGACTGGATTATTAGCATCAATGTGAAAGCAGCTACTTTATTTGCCATCCTGCTGAATAGTTTAATCTTCCTAACACGAGGGTCGGCCTCTCTCCAAAGGTCCGGGAGAAAAACCGGACGGGTCGTGAGATGATAAATGAGGCTGGGAGAAAAGAAGAACCAAACTTCTGCTGCACAAACATTATTTTTAAAACTGAATCTTTGTGAAATATTGAATAAGCTTTTTTTTATTTTGGGCCTTGAACGTTTATTTAAATTAAACCAGCTGAGAAGTTTAGAGGTGAAATCTCTTTGGTGAAACGGTTAACAGCTTGTCTGAAACATGATGATGATGGTGAGGAGGAACTCGACAAAGGTCACGAGCCAAAAAGGGCTAAAAAGAAAAGAAACTTATCGTATCTTTTCCTATTTGAGCTGAAAAGCGACTCTGCAGCTGTGAATGAAACGTAGCGGACTAAAAGGTTCAAGATTTTCTCTCTAAGAGGTGGTGGAGATCTTTGAGCTGATGGTGAGGGAAGATCTCTGCGGCTGAGACACTTAAAGACTTAAGACTAACGGCTCAAAACCTTAAACTGATTGAATCCGTCACAATCGTAACCTAAATAACTTGTCATGTCCAGATTTGTGGTTCGCTGTGTTGTGCCACTTGTAGACGCCGCTGAAGGCTCAATCCAAGCGGGTTTATTTCCATCACGGGGTTAATTCTCTCTTCTTTATTTCCTCAAATTTAATCTACTCTGGTCTCTCTCCCTCTGACAGCGTCGCTTTCATCAGGCTAAGCCGATTTGGACAGACTCTTAAACAACATCGGTGGGTTTGAAGCAGCTGAAAAAAAACGAACACAGCTTTGTTATCTCAAAATAATGAGATATTTAAGTCATGCTCGTGAGAAAACAGTGTTTGATACCTTGAGATAACGGCGTAATACAATTGTTATCTCGGGATAGCAAACATGAGCACTACAAACCGAGTTGCTGTCTTGAGATAACGAGATAGTTAGGACACGATCGTGATCGTGTGAAATATCCCGAGATAATGAAGCTTTATTCTCGACGAAACAGGACTAAAAATAGTGCGAGCTGCTCTCAGCTTCCATAAAAACACAAATATTAGACCGCAAGACTGGAAGAAGGAGGTATGGAAAGTCAAAGTGAAAGAATAAACAACAATCTAGAAGAACAAAGAGAGAGAAGTTTAGGGTTAGGAGGTGCAGCGTGGTGAAGCATTTGCAGAGAGCGCTCGGCGATAAGGGGAAGGGAAGTGGAGCACAGAGGAGATATATTTCAAAGCATAATTAATAGTGCACCTGTTCCTGTCATCTGGATGAGTGAGAGTGTAAATGAGGTAGATGGCATGAGAAGGAGCGATAGGAGGAGGAGGACGGACTGGGT
Organism: Sciaenops ocellatus; assembly: GCA_033000465.1. Lineage (NCBI taxonomy): Eukaryota > Metazoa > Chordata > Actinopteri > Sciaenidae > Sciaenops > Sciaenops ocellatus. The sequence goes on along the minus strand of CP136876.1, from coordinate 13,165,988 downwards.
GGAGGTGGAGGAGGGGTGGATGGAGGGGAAGATACAGCAAAGTGGAAAAGGAGAGGAGGAAGGAGGAAAAAGGCATCATGCAGGGAAGGAAGAAAAAAAGTGTAATGACACCATTATAAAATACAAGAGATGGGACACATATTATGGTGATTATGGCTCATTTCCATACATATAGAGCACTCTGCCAGCAAGTCAAGGAGAGTGCAGCAGCGCATGTCAGCGGCAAGACCGCCGACTCTCGACAGTTTGATCCAACTGCAGCGCCGGCGCAATCTGACTCCTCCACACGGCGGCAAAGTCAATGAGCGGGCAGGGACCTGTTTACCAATTCGCTTCAATGAGCTCGGTAAGAGAAGTGTGCACTCCTTCACCTCGCGCGACTGTTTGGCTGCTAAGTACGCTGAGAGCACTCAGGTGTGACATTCAAGATTTTTAAGAAATCCTGTTTGAAAGAAAAAAAAAAATCAAGGCCTTTGAGAGGAGAGCCATTGACTTTGACGTAAATGAAAATCCAGCTGCATGAAATGTCACCGTGAAAATGAGTCAGTATTTGTGCAGAGAAGGACTCTAAAGGAAGAAACATCCCAAGTTTGTTGATGGTACCCTGAGGTACTCCTGTGAGATGAATCCACGGTGTGCAGGTGGAGCGAGGGTGGAGCTTTTTCACTCACTTCAAATGGAAAACCACATCAAACGTGGAGTGGGCCCACACACACCACTTTTCATGTCGGTGGTGCAGAGCGACTTGAAATCCGCTCCCCGTAAAGGGCTGTAGCTTCTCCACGAGCACATTTGGGAAACCGGGAGACTCCTGAATGAAGTCACAGCAGCTTTTTGTGATCAAACACGAGGACGAGAGCCTCGTCGAAGTGAAGACGAGAGGCAGGAGAAGGTTAATGAAGTCTGGAGCTCACTCATCAAGAAGTATTTTTATAATTTTCTGATTAATTTAGCAAATAGAGATGTGACCACATTTAATAACTGGTGCAAAAGATGAAAAATTACAATTACAAGAGTACAATCTCCTGAAGTAATTAAAATTTTAAACTTAATTTAAAAATACTGATTTATAAAAGTAATGAATCAAAGAAAAAACACGTGTTCTTGTGTTTTTTAGGATTGCTCCATCTTTATACTGTAAGAAAAACTGGTTCTTGATAAGAGCTCTGGAGCACTTTGAGTTCTCTGGAGAACCTTTGTACAACCTTAAAACTTCACCTTTCTTTGTTGTACTGAATGCAAAAAAAAAGTGAGAATGAAAGAGTCACATGCTTTTAATGCTGTGAACCTTTTTTTTCAGGAACCTGCAGTACACATGGCTTTAACTATCAGCCACTATATGCCCAACCTATTCACTAACTGTGTGGCTGTGTGTAGAAATTATCGTTATGGTGCCATTTCTAAGCGTAAAGCGTAATATTCGACAGCTACTTTATAGAGAAAGTGATCAATAATGTGATGATCATTTATATAAAGTCATACAAGCTTTTACTGAATCACTTTTTTTTGCAGTGTCGCATTTAAAGATAAATATTTAATTCAAATTAGTTTTTATTGCACTTTGAAAGAACTTGATAAAAAAAAAAAAAAAAAGGTTCATTAAAGAACGTAAAATTGAGTGTAGAGACTTTGGGACTTGGCTCGGGGGAACCGGAGGGTGGCTGGTTCAAGTCCAGCATGGACGACAGTATGAAGCGTGTACTGGTATCTGGAAAGGTACCGGTCCACCTCCTCGGCACTGTGAACTGTGCAGTTCAGGTGTTTTGCATCTGTGACAAGCGATTCTTCCCACAACGGGAATCTGACCCTCATCTTGAGGGTTGCACGTCTCCACCTCTGACACACATCCTTGAATCAATAGAAATCAATAGAAGTCAATGGGATATGGGGTGAAAATCCATAGAGTGTGATGTGAGCGTACCTTTACATCTACATCGGCATCATCTGCATAGATGTAGATGATTAGATGAAATTGTGTCCAATGACACGACTGATGTTTGGAGATCTGGGTCTAACTATAGGAGGAAAAATGCTTTAGGCTGCTGAAGAGATGCTGCTTCACATACCTTACTATCTACATCACCAGCCAGGTATCCAGGTAGGCCTCAACCGTGCTAAAAGTTGCACGTGATATGTCAAATTGAGCAATCTTGTGCCCTAACTGGCATTTGTCATGTGTGCTTCATCTCAGATTTCATTACGAAGTCAAATTAAATGATGTTGCCAACCCAACCCCTCTAAAAACACATGCATGGATGCACCTGTAACACGCACACACACATACAGCTTGTGTTGCCACAAATCAGGACATCCATCTCCGATTAGGGCAATTTGATTCTGGAGTAATGAAGTAGTTTAGCGCTGAAACGTGGCGTGCTTCACAACCGCTCATGATGCCACTGCCATCGTTTCCCCCTGAGGCAAAATGGCTGACATACCCTCCCTAAACAATACACACACACACACACACACACACACACACACTTTATAAAGAGACAAGACAGATCAAATCTGACATTGCTGTAATCAGTCCCGCAGCTGCCGGGGTACCTGGCCTGAATACAGTTTGGTGTCTGCAAGAAGGGAGAGTCGTGTTTGTTTGTGAGAAAGTTGAGATCATACGAGTGTTTTTAATTAGACTGGTTGAAGATAAAGGCAGATCTAATTACTGCCATTGCAAGAGTTCTCGATTGGCTCGCTGTGTTCGTCTAAAAACAAAATTTTCTCAAGGACACTGACTCTAAAATAGATTTTGACCTATTTTTAGCGATGTTGGTGCATTTCCAGACTCAGCACTTATTACTCTCATTCATTCAAGTAAAAACAGAGTGTGTGTTTAGTTTTCTGAGAGGTGTATGAAAGTATGATTCTGTATATACGGAGGTATAGTCGTATTTTGTGAGTTTCCGGCGCCCGTGTGAGAGAAAGTATGATTTATGTCCTCGACGACCTCTCCTAACACAGTCATTATCTGTAACTTCTATTTTGCTTCCATACATTCACCACCATCCACATATTTATGTCGTCGTTCCCATCGACATAAATGGATTATCAGCACAGTCTGGCATTGTCTACCTATGGCTGCGTCCTACCTCTGCACCGGGCCCAATCATCAATCACTTGGAAGGGCCAGTAAGCACCTTTTTCTTCCCCAGAGGAGTGAACTGACATTGGACCTCGGAGGCCGCTTCCTTCTCCTCTCCCCGTGGATTCATCGGGGGGCCACCCATGCAGCAGATCAGCCCCTCCCTTCAGGGATCTTTCAAAATCTCTTTCCTAAACTGGGGTGACCATGAATAATGAGGGACTTAACTATGAGATACAGCAGCTAGGTGCAATAGGAGATAACATGCTTCTCACTTTCTTTCCTCCACAGCGAGCAGAAGCCAGCCCGTGGCTGACGTGCACTAGCTTTGTCACATAACTGCATTATGTAGGGTCCCCAAAGGCTACAGCATAATGCGATACGCCACGCGACTGTTGCCGGGTTGCTACAACAGCCTCGCCTCATGAGTTATGTATTAATGTTTTCACTACGGCTTAAGGATCAGATACTGTACTGCACCGTCACTGTTTTTGGGTTTGCCTGCTAATGCGCTGCAAACTTTCCCCCCTTTGGTAATTTTAATTTCAGAGTCAGGGTCTTTACTGTAAATGTGTCTTGACAACAGAGACGCCTCACGGACGCCGCTCATGAAACGGGCTCATATGAGATTGTCGGGCTGTCTGAGACAATAAATATCAGCGCCAAAAGCAAGTAGCACAGCTGCTGCTGGAGGCACACCCCTGCATATCTACACACACACACACACACACACACACACACACACACACACACATCACCGTGTCATCCCAAAGTCACTGTCAACACTAGCTGGCAGTGTCGAAACTGAAACATGTCAGTGTGTGTATCTGACTCTGAAAAGTTGCCCTTCAGAACGTCCAGTGGCAACTTGAGTTGTGATCCAACATGGAACAAGAGAAGATGGGGAAATTATTATTTTTTTTGTTTTCTGAGCATTTTTTAAAACCTTTTAGACGAGTCGACTAGACTAAATTTACATCTGCGTTTAATTGAGAGAGAAATTAGTCGTCAGGAACATCCCCGGTCGTAGGTCACCTTTGTTCAACTTCGACTATCTGTATGAGCACAGATGGCCCAATAGAAACACTGCTGCACTGTTTGGAGATGAAGAACCCATTATTCCAGTGTTTCATCACCATGTTTTGTACAACATTACAGCACCAGACTGCAAATTGCAGCATTGCTCTCACAGACTGTTTACAGTTTGTGATCTCTTTCTATCACATTCTTTGTTGGGACTGAATAGGAAGCAGCTTTGTTGAAACCCAATGTAACCGTACCTTTATACAATCTTAAAGGGCCTCTTCCTCTTCAGACGTGCAGGCATAAACAAGGAAAGGAAACCTCCAAAAGTTTCTTGACACTCCAGGTGCGACTGAAACAGAGCAGCAGGTCTATGAAGTCAGAAAAGTTTGAATTATTTCATCTTAAGTAGGAAGTCGGGGTTCACGCTTGAGGGGAAGAGACACAGGTGACCATCCGTTCCAAGTCCGAACCTCGAGTTCACCAAGTTGAAGTTTTAGTTGCCTAAACTCAATCAAACTTTAACCATGAAGGTGGAAGATCAGGAAACTCAAGTCTCTCAAAGTCCGGTACTTTATCTCCGTGTCTCAGCCTCCGACTTTCTTGTCCATCATTAAACAATATGTTAACACATTTATGATCTGAGTGATTTTCGGTTCTGTTCACCTCTGGAGGTTTCGGATGCAATCCCAGCTGGATCAGGAGAAAAGAACCTGACTGCACAGAACTGTATCCGTACGATACTGTTTTCAGCTTTGTGATGAGATTTTTCCTGAAACAAAGAGGCATGGCCGGCTGCACAGTGGATTCCCGAGCGCGATGGAAATGCATGGAATACGTTTTCAGCCGGTATAGAAATAACTCCTGAGGCGTGAGTTGAGGAGTATAAGAGAGGAGTGTTTCCTATCTGCATAATTTTTTTCAAGGATATGTACAATGCACTGGGTAATAATAAATAGGACAGACTTGACAGTAACTCTAATGGAATTGCAGTCATTCCAGGACAGCAGCACAAAGATGAAGTAATGTGATGGAACAGAGAGACACACTCCTGCGAGTAACTGTGGACGGTGTTAGCAGCTCCGGGTGAATGTGTGTAGCAGATTTGCTTTTGTCTTGCCCCCTAAACTGTTACATCATGTTGTTGAGCTGACATAATTAGTCTGAACGCTCCAATCAGGTAGAGTTTCTCACAAATAAAGAATAACAGCTGAAGCTAGATTCTAACTTTATTATGCTATCATGCTCGTGTTTAGCAGGTTTAATGTTTACAGAACTCAAGTTTTCACCACTCTTCCCCAAAATATGGACTTCTGGTGAATCAAGATGAAGGCTAACGAATGCGACTGCATGGAAATAAGACAGTTGGTATATTAATTTCCATCCTATTAGCCACTGCAGCATGGAAAAACACTGTACAACTAGTCACAGACTCACATAACACATGGATATATAATATACACTCACACATGCACAGTGTAAATGTCACTGAGGAATGCAATCTGTTCCTTCCACTCAGCGTAGCGGGAGCAGCATGATGCACGGCGTATTTTCCCAAAGCCAGTAGCAAGAGGCACATATTAAAAAGGCATCGGGAGAAACAATTTACACACGCCCATAAATTAATTAACTGCTTTTTAATATCTGAACGACGGCCAGGGGGAAGCCTGGGTGCTCTAAATGGCAGGATCGGTGTCACAGACGTGACGTACACCCAAAGTGACTGCTCTGGGAGAAACTTTATGTCCCAGTGGCTTCACAACAGCAAGCTGAATAAGAGGAGGTAATGGAGCCAAGAGAACATCAATAGCAGACTGGTATGAAGGTGTAACACCACTGATAACACGCTGGGTCCATCCCAATGCACACATTTGGAGTTTTTAGCACATAATTGCACAATCAAGCGCCACCTGGTATGGAGGAAAATGTCTCCCACAATTCTTCATATCTGCTGCACTCCAGTTGGTGGTGCTTGTGTTTCTGTGAGCTGGTTTCCGTTGGTATGAAGTTTCTTGACATGTTGGACTCAATCTGAATAAAGAAAGGTAAGACTGGAAACCTCTACGAAGGTCAGCTGTGGTATCTGGAACAAAGACGTTAGCAGTAGATCCTTTAAGTCCTGGGAGTTGTGAGCTGGGACCTCCATGAATCAGACTTTTGTCCAGCACATCCAAAAGATGCACGATCAGATGAGTTCTGGCAAATTTGGAGGCTGAGTCAACACCTTGAACTTGTCGTTGTATTCCTCAGACAATTCCTGAAACATTTCTGCTTTGAGGCAGGGAAAGAGGCTACTGCCGTCAAGGAATACCGTTTCCATGAAAGGGTCTACATGGTCTGCATTAATCCTTAGGCCAAAGTAACATCCACACATAATAGGACCCAAGGTTTCCCAGCAGAACATTGACCATTGTTGGCGGACAGGGGTCAACATTGACAACTTGAAATGGTCTGCAGTTACGCGGCCTCATACGCAACAAACTCCTACGCACTGACACCTTTGTATCAGAACGACATCAATGAACTCTGACCTTGTCCTGGTGCCTGTTGCTAACTTCTGGTCTGTCAGTTGCAACGTGGTCCTGTTTGACTCAAAAGATAGAGCTACTTTTCTGTGAGCTGTTTGCAGAGCTCGTGACGACGTTGGTGAGGGTGCTTTCATTAAAATAATCCAGCAATCTGCGTAAGAGCTCCAAATATTTTCCTGCTATGAGCTTTCTTTCTCTGCCTTCTTCTCTTCTTCCTCCTCCCTCTTTACATCCCGTGCCACTATCATTACCTCTGAAATAATAAAAATGTGTGAGACTATCAAACATGCTGAATGTTTTGCGTGCACAAAATGTGGAACTTGGGTGTTCATATGCAAACACGCCACTTTAATCAACACTGGAACTCACACAGAACCGAGGAAATTCAACTTCTGTCTGGTACACTGTGTGAAATATGCAATTGCAAAAATCTTATAAATCATTGCGAGTCACGAAATCTTTACGAAATGTCATAAAAATGCAATATGCATACATAATAGATCCTGCAGCTATGATGCGCTGCCTTCAAAAAAGGCATATGATCTCAGAGAGAAGTTACACGAGCGCTGCTGAGCACAGCCAGACATGAAATTGTTCAGTCTCGTGGACTGTCTCATAATGCAACTATTCATATGTTAGCAGCTGAGATGTGAGGATTTCAGAAAGTTCATGGGAAGTTGTGGGAGACAAGACTGGAACAAGAGAAAGTCAATTATTTATTTGTGTTTTTGCAGTGAGAGGTTATTTCTTGGCTTGGCATCATTCTTCCCTGCAGAAGTATGAGACTGTTGTTAGTGCCCTCAGTGGTTTCCCAACTTTGAGGTGGCGCCAGAGGAAAAAGAAGGTTGTTTGGGTGAATTAGGGCGAGCAGCAGGGGAAACCCAAAGTTGTGGCCATAACGGATGAGGCAAACATGCATTATAGAATATGAAGTCTGTCCTGACAATCTGATTATGGAGGGAAAGTCATGCTACACTCTAACGAACATGAAATCTGAATTAAAAGTTGATAAAACAAGCTCACGGACGAGAGAGTAGCTCGCCTGCAGCTTGTAACGGCATCACACTTTCTTCCACGGCAGATGTTTAAATCTTCGCCTCTTCCTGTACATGTTAGCTCAGAACTGAGATATGTTCAGATATGTTATAACTCTGTATAGGTGAAATTTGTTGGAAAAAATAGGAACAAGATCACTGTTACCACGAGAAATCATATCAAATGAAGCTATAGGACAGTTTTGTTTCGGGTTTTCATTATTACAACATGAGAGGTGTCAAACTTTGAGGGGTGCACCCACATCTCATGCAAAAAAAAAAAAAAAATCACAAAAAACATGTTGTATGTATGTTGTATGGTGAGATTTGAACTTCCACAACTGCACTCGCATCACTTAAGGCTGGAAAAAGGCTTGTGTGGGAGTAAATAACCTCTTTAAGATGATCAAACTGTTGCATTTTAATGGGGATTATGTGCTGAGTCACTCAGTATTCATCATCCCCAGATACAAAAGAAAAGAAAAGAAACAGTCTATTAATATATTCATCTCTTCGATTTACCTCTTTGAAGATGGAGACATGCGTATTATTGTCATTAAACCCTCCCCGGGCACGTCAGCCGCAGCCATGGGATGATTTGGGGACATGAATTTTTCAAAATAGCTCTCACTAATAAAACTATTTGCACCTGGTAATAAGATAGCACAGGTGTGAGTGAAGAGAAATGCCACACTGTTTGACACTCAGTGAGTCAGAGAGAGAGTGGGAGACGAACGGGATTGGTTGTAGAGGGAAGTGGGGGGTGCTTGGAGGGGGAGGCGGGAGACACCGGCGGAGCTTTATCCATTCCTCTCGGCCCCGTGCATCTGCCACCATAATTTGCGATAATGACGGCATCCCAGCAGGGCCACTCTGCGCGGAGTGATTCGGAATTGATTTAGTGCATTAATTACGCCCCTGTTACGCCGGTGTCATGGACAATATTTTACAATTTGATAAGCAAAAGACGCGCCGTGGGATCATTTTGATGAATTGCGAGGGTTCGGTCGTGGCGCGCTTTTTATGGTCGTACCTTTTAATTTAACGGTAATCACATTCCTCCCTCCCTTCACACCGGAGAGGCAGCAAGACTTTAATTTCACCTCGGAGACCTCTGCCCTGCACCGTGTCTGCTTTGATCAGGCCGACAAAAAAGCAGGCATGCAGCCGACCACACACACACACACACACACACACACACGAATGAAGAGCAGCACAATTGGATCCAGAGCACAATACCGAGATGTGTGCATGCATGTTTAATGTGTGTTTTTTTTTGTTTTTTTTGTGTGCTCCATAATATGTGCACATATATATATATATATATATATATATGTGTGTGTGTGTGCATCCATTCTGTTACCCTCTGCACCTCCCTGCATTGAGACAACAGCTCTCCAGTGCTGCAGGCTATTCAACCAAGAGCCCAGTAATGAGCAGGAGCAGAGTCTCAGTCGTACCACCTCCCAAGCCCCCCCTGGGGGCAGAAGACACCCCGGCATCCAAACTGTAGGGCAGCAACTCCCGCGGGAGTCAGGTCCAACCGACAGTGGCAACCCAAACAGGACAGTTTGCAAAAAAAAACAAAAAAAAAACAAGTTGTGTACTCTGTAAACAACACACACACACACACACACACACACACACAGAGATTTAAATGTATGCCTCCATTTGTTATGTATCATGTGTGCGTCTTTCTTATTTTCACCACAAAACATGAAGTTAGAGCAACAACAAAAAGTATTTTCTTCAATAGTTTGACTCAAACTTTTTCAAATGCCCAACTATCAAACATCAGTTGGCGGTTTCATCCATTTAAAGGGTACGATCACACTGCACTGTCATTGTAAGCCAATATAAAGACATTTATTTAGCGTTTATTAACACACTTTGCAATGCCTCCTTTAATAAACACTAATATCTGTGTACAGCTGTATTATAGTGGTTAAAGGGCATGTTTTTAGTCTTTTACCACACACTGTTCTGCCTTCAGGATGTTAGCACTGTGTAAAACTTTTATGGGCCGCTAGCGGACAAAGTTAGATGAATAGATTGGACTCTTAAATAGACTCTCTTAGAATTTTATTGTCATCTTGTTATTGTGCTCATTTTCATAAAGATTGTCAAGTCACAACGTGCAGCCGACAATTAAAAGTAAACAGTCCCCGAGGATTAAAAGTTCAATTCTGCCCTGTTTAAGTGTCTTTGTCAGCAGGTGTTTCACCGCGGTCTATCGAAACCTCTTCACTGTCGTAGGTGTTACATTCGTCTTTGTTGTCGACTTCTGTTTGCAGCTGCAAAGACGCATTTAACAAGACGCAGTGAACGTCAGATGATTGGGGAAATGGTGGCACTCATTGTTGCAAAATCAAAAAGGGTACGCTGCCCTCTGTGCTCGACTTATTTGAATTTTGGAAGCCATAAATGAAGTCTGTTTTTTCTGGTATAGATTAACATGTTAGATTTGAATTTGTCTTAGAAAATTTGTTCTAAATAGCAACAAAAATGTAGAAAGAAAGTGGAATATTAGCAGGTTTTTGTTTCAGCTTTTCTCCGCTTCACTTCTGGTTACCAACATACCCAACAGCAGAAAAACATGCACCCTCTGGTAAAAGAATAAAAATAAAAAAAGAGTAAAAACATTTTTCTTCTCTTGAACTTGGGTGCCTCCATTACCCCACAATTAACGGGCTATAAGATACATCAGGGTTGTGCCACTGCGATCTAGCAGGGTGCTGGCTGGCGCGAGCAGGGTGCTAATTTTCCCAGCGCTAAGAGCTGTAATTATGCAAACGCTGCCAGGAGCCCGCGAGGCGCTAACAGCCTCCCATTCCAGGCGACAGTCCCAACCTTTTATGAGCTCCTCAGCTGGTTCAGAGGCTAATGAAACTGCACGATTCGCCCGGCTAGCACGCCCCTCTCCAACCGTCACTCGGGATCATGGTATCATTATTCGGTGAAGAGGCCCCGTGACAGGCATTGTGCTGCTATGAAGAACAGTGAAACATCTGTAGAGGACAGGGAACAGAGAGTGAGAGGAGCACTTGACCTGCTCACTGGCATTGTCCTCTACCTCTCTCCGGCTCTCCATGTAAATACCATCTCTCACTGCGAGGGGACAGCTCTCCTCTTCAGGCTCACTCGAGAAGGCCTGCAGTACGGTGTCCGAGCCCCAAAAAAACAGAGGTGGATTCAGATCGTCATGGGGAACTAATGGACGGAAAAATTCACGAAAATAAAGAATAATTTGAAAACAATCTGACCTGAGGAGCTGAGATGACATTTCAATTCACTAGATGGCTCAAAGCACATGAACACTGGACTGTTACGAGCCGGTCTGGTCACTTCTAATTTGAAAAGAAACTCCAAAACATCATGAAATGAAGCGATTAAATCATCACGTACACAAAGCATGAAGACATCCACCGAAGAGACAAAACACCAGATCTGTGTGGACTGATGACGAGACTCTGTCCTTCTCCAAATTAAGACATGAACACAAGACTAAACATCCATCATCATCCTTGTGGGGGTCTTTGCACACCCCAACCTTGGAATCCATTGGCTATCGTCTGACAGATTTTGGTGCAGCCAGGACTTCCTTTACGGTCTGATTACCATCTTGGTATGTGAGAATGAAGAGAAAGACACATTCAGCGTCAGACAATGGCCAATAGGTTCTGAGGATGACTAAGACTATGACTACAAACAGAAACCAGAACTCAACTGGAGCCAAAATCTCGGCACCCTTACCTAAATATTCTGCATTCACATGCAGATATCAGTTTATAGAGATTAATGGACCCAGGCTGGAGAGTTAGCACTACAAACTGTTTGTCTATTTGTGTCCACCTCTGGATTTTTGTATTTATTTGGATTTTCTTTTGCTGATTCACTGCATTCACACTATGAGCTAAATTTGGATGCAAACTTGGCTCCTTGCCCTGATTCTTCCTCTCCAGGTGGCATCGACTGAACAACTTCCAGCTGCTGGACTCCTGACCTGACGTCACATTGGCCGTTTTGAATCTGAGTAGCCAATCACCGACCAGAACCCCTTATATAACACCTTAAAGACCTTAAAGAAGAGACCTGTCTCCGTCTGCCTTTGACATTGTTCTGGTTTGAAGGCTGTTGTATGTAGAATTTTAAAAATAGCTGCACATTGACACACCAAGTACATTTTCAAGGTAGGTGACTTTTGTTGGAAACAGATTTATTGGTCGGTGTCACCACTGCAAAGGTTGTTGACGTCTTTGTGTGGACAAGTTAATTAGGTTTCTAGTTCCCCGGGTCCACCTCAGGGACATCGCTCCCACATGTGAGTGCTGAAGATTTCATTCCAAACCCTTAATCTGCCGCTCCACTCTTCTGGGAAGACTTCCCACCAGGTGTTAGAGCCTGGCTGAAGGGATTTGCTCCCATTCAGCCTGCAAGAGCATTAGTGAGGTCCAGCATTGATGTTGGCTCACACGGGCTGGCTTGGCAGTCCGAACATCCCAACGGTGTGAGATCAGGGCACTGTGCAGGTCTGTCAAGGTCTTCCACAGCAAAACTTTTTCTTCATGGACCTGCAAACCTGGGTGATGTCTTTAGACGCAGATCGCTGGAGTAATCTCAAGCAGGTTGTAAGTTTTCTTTGTGAGCTATCAATCACTGGGCTGGGAACCTTTTAGAAACTGGAGCAAACTTCCAGATGACTTCGAATCCAAGCAGGGAAGAACCGTCTCCAAACTGTTGCCGCAGCGTTGCACAATTACTATATCGTTTAAGTTTCCCTTGATTGGAACAAAAGAGCAAATTGTGAAAAATGTTCCCACCAAAGCGCACTAAACTATGTGATCATATCATGATCGTGACTGGCGGATGGAAGGCAAACATCACTGAAGGACATACACGGTGAAATAAGTGTGATAGAGTGGATTCTCAATTACTGCCTCACAGTAAATTAACAGCACAGACACACACTCTCAGACAGCGAGAAGAGTGTTCGGATGAATAATGACACACTGAGAAGACGGTAATCTCTGACTAGCACACTGATCTCAGCAGGTTAGAGCAAGGACACGAAAGAAGAGGAAATACGAAGACGTGACGCAAACGAGGATTAACGTGAGCCGTAATATACGAGATCAGCAACCTCTAACCCCCTGGAAGTGTGTCCTGTAACCTCGTTTTAACTCACACATATGCTGATAGTTTGCTAAGCATACGAGGCAGCAGAGCAGTAAACGCGTGCCTCCACAATAGATATTTGAGGATGTATGCTTTGAGAATAGCTGAGCTGCAGAATCACTGAGCGCTTTCATTTGCAGCTGAAATACAGCCCAAGGAAAACGGGAAGCTTTTGGTGTGAGGAGTCTCTTTTCTCTACTCTCTCATCTCTTTTTATTTATTGTCTCCTCTGTTGCCTCGCCGCGCTTCAACTGAACTCGCAGGGCCACGTTACCCCTCGTTTTCTTTAAAAAAAAATAAAAATGTGAGAGTTTGGAAATGAGTGCTTCTTAAAGAAAAAGCTCTCTGTCTCCTCCCCGCCTCTCTCGGCTGGTGTTTGCCGGAGATAAGCTCTGTAAAGAGTGTCTCTGTCTGCATGTCAACACAGAGTATACACCTCACTGACCGTGTCATTCATCTTTCTTTATTGCTGAAGCTCCAGCGTACGAGCATGTGTTGGTAACTAACCTGTGATAGATTCAGTCCTCTGAGGCGAAGTTTGAGACTTTAAAAACACACTTTCTGTGTCGCCGTACGTCTCTTCTTCCTGGCGTTATGGATGGACCCCCCCCCACCCTCGCGCTCTCAGCTGCGGCCCTGGCATCGTGCCCTGTGTTTTGCAGCGCTAGCCGCCAGATTGATCCGGCTTTAATGAAGAGTCCTTCAGCCTAGGTGACATCATTAGCTGGTTGTGGGCCACTGCGGGCCACTTGGCGCGACTCTCCGCTTCACTTCTGGGAAAATGGGTCATTCTGAGTGACAGGCAGACAGTGGCCGAGGGAGCGGGCCAGCAAACTAGACAGAGGGGGGTAAGCCAGGCGGCAGCACGGTGATGCCCTTCACACAGACACCTGTGCCTGTATTCACAAAACATTTTATCTCTCAACCCAAAGTACTTCTGAGGAGCCCTAAACGGTTTTTAGTGAGGAGTTGTCACTAAGAACGCAAATCTCAGGCCAACTTTAGTAAGCTGATTGATGCCACTGCTGGTTTATGATTTCTTTTTTGACTTATTCCTTTAGAAACTCGGATAAACCCTCCTGTGAGATATGAATTGCTAAGAAAGTCAGAAGAGTTATGAGAGGTATGTTAGGTTTTTCTTAAAGGTCTTAACACCTCCAGCACATTTTGAAGGTTTTAAAGCATCAAAACAGATTAAACAACATTATTTTTATTGAACTGCAGCAAGCAGAAATATGAAAACAACATATTTTAGCCCAGTTACATTGCCCTGCTTTCCCAGCTCCTGTTCTGGCACGACACCGGCTCCACTCACCCGTCAGCATTCCCTGAAAACCTCCTTCTCTTCTTCCCGATGGTCCAAAATGCCTGTGGTACAAACACTAACATCCCCAGTGCAACTTCTGAATGAACTGTAAATGATCTCTGACTGTCATTATTTCTAATTTTACACAAAGACCTCCACAATGTCAACTTTATTCTGTAGTTTGAAGCCATAAAACAGCCACACGCTGTGTTGTTCTCGGTCAAAAGCCATTTTTAAACGAGGAAAAGGAAAACTGGGGTCAAGCAGCATTAAATACTCTTGCTGTGTGGCTTGATCACATTGCTGTGGGCGTCACAGCAGGTCACTTTAACCTGTATAACCTCCAACACTGCAGTTTCACACCACAACTAAGTCATCTTTAGCTTCAGAGTAAGCTCCACCCATGCAGGCCAACGAGCTGGATAAAACAAACAGGTAAGATTTGAAGATTTACACATACTGATCCAGATCTGATACAGACCGGGCTATAAAACTAAAACTTTATCACATCCCTGATCCTCGTGCACTCACACTGAAGAGGCGGCAGAGACTGGAGGAGAAAATCACACAGATGTGGTTTGTAGGAACGCTGGACCCGAGGAGGCTGCCGAGCCATCTCATCCATCTAACTGTCAGCATCTCAGCAGGCAAAAATCACCAAGTCGTCCTGTCTGTCCCTGCCCTCCCTCTCCATCTCTGCCCTGTGCTGCCCCCTATCCCCGCTCTCTCCACTCAGACATATGCAGACACCAAACACAAACATACACCCCTGCGGCACGGTAGCTGCACATTGTAATTTTAGCACAGCAGCTGTTTTTTGCCTGCCATAAAAGCGACGCCCCTCGAGGTTCGTCCTTTTCCTTCCCTCGTATTTGTCCATATGTACTGTACGTAAAAACATCTAAGTGCATCCTTCGCCATCCCCAACCTGC
The DNA here is from genome assembly GCA_033000465.1 of Sciaenops ocellatus. Lineage (NCBI taxonomy): Eukaryota > Metazoa > Chordata > Actinopteri > Sciaenidae > Sciaenops > Sciaenops ocellatus. Next base: position 13,150,905 of record CP136876.1, on the reverse strand, counting down.
CTGCAGCTCTTAAGTGTGTGTAGATAATACATATGCACGCTGACATTGAACTTTGCATGAACTACCGTGTGTGTGTGAAGCTTTTAAGGTGCAGACAACAAAGAAATATCAAAGAAATTTCGCGTAATTAAGTCATCAAATCATCAAAAATGAAATGGGTTGTTCATGAAAGTGAAGAATTGTGGGTCTCTCTGACTTCTTGCGACCAATAGCGTGATTGCATAGTTTCTATGGCAACCGCATAACCCCTGTACCCCCCCCCTCACATCCACTTAACAATCCCCCAGATGCCTAATTGTTTCCCTAATGACGCCGCGCCTAATGGGACTGTTTATGGTATTCATTTGATAGCGCTGGCCCAGTAATTAGACTACACCTCACTTCATTAAACAGCAGGGGAGGTGTGGAGGGTGGAGGGAGGCGGTGTAGTGATGGCACCACATACAGTATATGTGCACACACACACACACATATACAGGAAGAAGACCCCAGGAGAGTGCTGCTGTGTTCTGGAGGACCGGCGATGGCACTTTACATTCAGAGTGCTGCTCATTTGCCTGCAGTGTTTTCGCAGACATTTCTCACATGGTAATTCTTATCTGCGCCTCTTATTGTGAGCTCCATTGTACTGTACAGTGTCGGCAGAGAGCTTCAGTCAATATCCACGAGTTCTCTTGAAGTAAATAAGACACTGGAGCTATTGGCGGTCACACCCTCCAGATAAGAGAGCGAGCCTTGAATGCAAGCGGGAAAAAAAATGGGCTACGGCTGCGTCTTAAAGGACAGATCCAACTTTTGAGTAACCTTATCCATTAGGCGGTATTTTATCGAAATAAAAAAGTAGATGTAGGTGTTTGTCATCATCTAAAAAGGCAACAGTTGTTCCAAAAATCTATTTACCTCTCCTGTGAGCCAAACTTGGCACGCTCTGCTGTTAAACTACCATCCAGACTATGAGATGCAACAAGAACAACACAGTCTGACACCGCTTTGTGAGTCTGGAGTGGTGAGGAAAGGTTGGGTAACCCTCGTGTCTGACGCATAAGGGGAATATGAGTTGTCACCATCAGGATGGAGGTACAACCTTCCATTAGAGCTCTGTTAAACGAATCCTTGTGATACGACAGGTTGTATTTTCTTCTACTTGATTCTTAATTCTCTGTGATTTCGTGTTAAATTTCCGTCTTTATCTCTAGTGTCGTGTTTGTATTTGACAGCTGCGGCGGAAACAAAGGGAACACGCACGCCGCATTTCGATAAACGCTTAAATAGATTTTGGCAAATTTGCTTATTTGCTGTATTAGTGAGAATGAGGAGACCTCAGTCAATTTCATCTCCGTTCAGAGCAGCGACGGCTTCATAATGTGCTCAGCCGAGTTTAAAGAAACACTGGGGACGATTAAGGAGGCGCTGACAATTCAAAGCGATTCCACCACTGTCTAATTTACCCTTTATTGTCTCGTGAGCTCGCAAGATAGTCACCATCTAAGAATCAGCAGGGTTCTGTTCAGAGTTACAGAAATGTGCAGAGCCAGCGGCTTCAGCTCAAACCACCATGACAACCACGTCCTTCTGTCTCCACCCACGGTGCTGAAACTTTACAAACCGGTTTGGATCAGAGACACTGAAACATCTGATCTAATCTAGTGCCTGTTATAGGTAGTAGTGCATGTGGAATTGATTTCAGACATAACTTATGGTGCAGAAACTTTTTCAACACTTTTTTTTATTCCTTTTTTATTTTTTGATAGTGACAGCTGAAAATAGGAAATCGAGGAGATGAGATGTAGCAAAGGACCGTGAGTTGGAATCGAACCCACGGCAGCTGCCGGGAGGTGCTGGAGCTGATCACAACCGCTCTAGTCAATGTTTCTAACCCGACCAGAAGCACCCACGTCAATCTACGCAGAGCAGATCGATCTGACAGGAAGTCAGACACGGAAAAAGCATAGAGAATCTGGTTTGATTTTCAAAATAAAACACCCTGTGCAAACCTCAGATCGTAACAAAACAAAGAAAGAAAGAAAAACAATTAAAGTATGCAGCATATTTACATATTTAGAAGCACATAAACCAGGAAAAATACCAAATCTGAGCAAGTTAACAAAGTCTGGCGGGCCAAAAGCTTCTGAAACATTCTTGGTGGGACTCTCTATTCTGTTTAATCCAGTTTCTTTGGATGTATCTGACCGTGTGTTTACCACGCAGTGCACTGTTGTTAACGGTTAACACTTTTTCAGCCTCTTAACTCTCTGCCTCTGTCCATGGTGCTGAAACATTCATCCTCAGTCTCAATCTGTCTCTCTCCGTGGTCCTGAAACTCCTGCACATAACACCGTGATGCTGTGAATGTCTGCTAAACGCGGCTCCGTGTTCGTACCTTGAGGAAGGAGAGGTTGCGGTTTCGATCGATGCTGGTAATCTCCAAATTGCCCATGACGACTTCACAGTTCTCGTAGAGCTTCTTCAGGCCGCGGTACTGCTGGTCCAGGTCGGACAGAGTGCTCAGCTTGTTCTCTGTGCCGGGACAAACTGTAGACAAACAGAGAAAAGAAGGGGTCACTTTAGAGGCAATGCAGCAAGTTAGCACATTAAAATGTGATGATGCATCCAAAAAAAAAAAAAGAGAGAGTTCCAGCTCAACGGGCACGGCCGAAGAACAACAGATTTTTCTAATGAGGCCGGAATTAAAATTCATGGAGCGCACTTTGAATAAAAAGTATAATTAATGTTTTTCGGTCATTCATGACCATGATAGTCATTATCTTGAAATGCCATCAGGCAAGCTAACTTGATCCCACATGGTAGGCTAGCACAGTAGCTGCTTAATACTTAAAGGTCAGCCGAGCGGCTACGTTAGCTTTTTCATTGGTAAAAATGATGCAAAATGTGATTCATCTTTTCTCCCCCATTTGGCCAGAAAAACTCTGATTCTTTCTTCACTTACTGAGGGTTTAAACTAACACAGCAGACTGCAGATGCATGCTTCAATGGCTGCTGTAGAGCACGGGCGCTGAGAATTGTTAGAATCAGCGAGATAATGAACGGCGGCTGAGAGAAAGAGGGCAGGAAAGACCGGGGAAGAAACATTGGGGGATTTTCAGGGCTAAAAGTGCGCATTGTATGAATATGAGACATGAAACGGGAAGGATTGAAGGACAGAGGGGATAGCAGGCAGGCAAAGAATGGGTCGGGAGATTACATAAATTGCTAAAAAGAGTGCACAGTGTGGCAGACGTGACCCTCGACAATGAGGGAGCTGCGAGAGTCAGGACTCTGGGAGGGACAAGTGGGGTGAGAGGGGTGCATATCATTTCTCTGAGGCAGTGACCTACAGTCTGGGTCTGGCACCGGCACACCGTTTAATCAAAGATATTCAAATTGCATTGGTTGACCTTTGGAGAGGGGTTTTCACTTGGAGACTTTACTCGGCCGACGAGATTACAAGACTTTGAAGATATTATAGTGAGTAGAAACGGCTCTATTGATGCGTGGGAAGGCCGGGTAATTAGAAACTGGTAGGTGTTTCTGTTGGTCATAACCACACACACATGAAAACAACCATGAAAGCACAGAGCAGCCTCTGAAAAACGCTAATGGAAGTGACACCTACAGCTCCAGGACATGTATCCAGAGCTCCAGCTTGTCATCTGAGCCATTAGAAGCTGCAGAAAATAAGTACTTAAGTCGTTCTACGTGGCTCTGCAAAGCGGGCACAAAGCCAGAAAGAGGCTGTTATGTGTTGTTGCATAATATTAGCAGGTTATGAAATATTAAAAGTGTTGTCCTCCCTTCAAAGTGACTGTTAAAATGCACTTGAGAGTTGCACAAAAGCCGAGAGAAGAGAGACAAGAGTTCATTTCTTGATCTTACAATGATGAAACAATATAAATCATTAAAACACATAAAGTCTGAGTGTCTGTCTGCAGTGTTCATGATAAATGTCTGACAATAGACTAATGCACAGGCTACCACTGTAATTAGTTCCTCCTATTTCCACCCATCAAGCTCTCTTTCCGTCCCTGCCAGCCTTTCCACCAGTCAGTCAGCCTCCCCAGCCTCAGTCCTGCTACCATCTGCTCCTTTAAGCTGGCACCATCGCCACGTTACCACAGGCACGACTGGAGGTTTGTGTGTCGGTGAGTGTGTGTGTGTGTGTGTGTGTGTGTGTGAGTGTGTGTGTGTGTGTGTGTGTGTGTGTGTGTGTGTGTGTGGTAGGCACTGGAATGGAGTTTGGCTGGATGTAATTAAACTGCTCATTAAAGTCTGTCAGCGGTTCAACTTTGACAAGGTCTGACTTTTTTAAATCTGGACTGCACTGCTGGTTTTGGTCTGCAAAAAGGAGGGAGGGGATTTTATCAGTCAGAGCTTCACATCTTCAGACTCATTACTGAATATCTTTGTTGTTTAAAGCTACATTGTGTAACTTTTCAGATGTTAGAACCGGTCATTCGTACGTCTGTTCTACATAACACTTTACGGCACTAAGTCACACACCACCAACTATTTCACTGATTTTGGTGAAACTGGATCATATTTTATGGAGAAAATGTTTTCTGGTTTTCCCTCTGATGTCCTCCGGCTGCTCCGCCTCAGCTCTCTGTGATTTACAGAGTTTCCTGATGGACAGTGAAGTATGGATTATCAGGAAGAAGGCCGTGGACCGGGCGAATACTGTCGTGACAGAACCGGAGCTGGGCAAGCAGTCTTGCACTCTGAAACTGGGGGTGCTAAATCGCAAAAAATACCAATTTCTACGCAGTGTTGCTTTCATAAGGGTCGGTCCAGTTCACCTTCCGTCACGTCCTTTAAACAAACCCGCTGCACGTTTTCCACGAGCCAAAGTTCATATTCTCCACGAGAACGAGAATTTCACAGAGAGAGAACAAAAGAGCGAGGGAAAAAAACCCAATGGACTATTGCATAGTTGAACTTGCCCCTATATTGAACAACATTGAGAGCTCATAAACTCCCATATTGCTTTATGGATCGTTGGCTCTGCAAAGATGAGCGCTCTTCCTGTCCTCTGTGATCCTCCATATTGCTGTGGGTACAGGCTGTGTGGGACAGAATGGCAGTGAGGGGACCTGAGCTATGGTGATAAATGAGATTTGCTGACCGCACACACAGATGAATTATTAGATGAAATGATTTAGGAGCGGCTACAAACTCGAAGGAAGCCTGTGTGAGGATCTAAAATTGGTGGGATCGATAAAGGCATGTGTGTGTGTGTGCGAGTTTTCTTTCCTGTTTGTGTGTGTGTGTGTATAAAAGGTTAGCGGGCGTCTGTAATAATCTGTTATTGAAACCTACTCGGAGGTGTGTGTGTGTGTGTGTGTGTGGTGATAAAAGATCAGAGGGGAGAGGTGAAAAGTAAAGGGGAGGGGGAACAACTCTCAAAAGCCAATATCGGCCGACACACACACACACACACACACACACACACACAAACAAAGAGAGAAATGGCGCTCATTCGAGGTGAGTAAGCAAGGTAAAGACAATAGAATTGAAGGAGAGGGACAGGAGGAGGACCAAAGAGAGACACAATCTCGTATTTGTGTGAGCGGGAATGACGTCCGAGAGCATTAGCATTCATATCGACATGCTCTACTGTAAATGCTCTTTTCTCCGGGCTCATTTCGAAAGTGTCTAGATCCATCTGCTCTACCTCTCTTTCTCTCTTCTCCTAATTTCTTTTTCACTGCCCTTAGCCATCTATTTCTCCGTCTCTGCTCAGCCTCCTTCGCTCCCCTCTATTCTTCTTTCTCTCGGGCTCAGCAGTGGTGGACAATGTAAGTATTGAGCCGTTGCCTTTTTCCCCGTTAATGCATCAGGTGACACTGGGCCATGTCCACTTGACAGCTCTGCAGTGTGTGTGTGTGTGTGTGTGTGTGTGTGTATGTGTGTGTGTGTGTGTTGGTGTGTGATGGGGGAGCAGATATCTGCCAATCAGTGCAACAGAGGCAGAATATCTTCACCGTTTTGTCTTCGTGGAGACAAAGACAGGCGAGGCAGCTCATTTATCCAACCTTGATTTCTTTAAACCTCGAGGGTAATGCCTCTGACCTCGTGCAAGCGGTTTTAATTTTTCTGAACGTGACCACACTTAGCACGCAAAAGCAGTAAGAGCTAGAGACACATCCATTTGAAACAGACTCATTCTGATTGGTATAACAGGACCACTTCAACTGCACCGATTGTTTGCATCAGAATCTTACAGGACTTGTTGAGAGCTGCTACATGTGTGTAAAAAGGTCCATAAAGCCTTTTTGTGGCTCCAAATGGAGCTACGCTTCAAGTGATGTCACATGAGTCAGCTGCAGTTGAAGACTACAAGTTTGAAAATGAAAAAAACAAAACTCTGCAGCCCGCTCCTCATTTCTGCTTGGCTCAAAGCTACGTTAGCTGATAGTAGTAGCGTAACAGATGACATAGCTAATGATGCCGCATCCATTTTGACCTTGACAATGTCATCGGAGTAAGCTGGGCTGACGTTCATGTCAGCAAATTAACCCATGTTTTAACTAAGCAGAAGAAGATGGTGCCTCTTTAGGTACTAGTTTTGGTAGAGGAAGATGGTCCCCACTCAGTCTATCAGGGAATCTTAGTCCTGATTTCTAACCCTGACAGTAATCAGCACCAAACTGATGAAGAATGAGCAGTAAATAAAAGTAAAAGTCAGATTTTGGGGGATTTGTTGGCCTCGAAACGGACGCATTATCCCAAAATGAACCCATATGAACATCTCCTGATGTGTGGTTCATGTTTGGTTTGGTTAAATCGATGCCGAGAAAGACGAGCGGAGAAACACATGAAATACACAAGTCATAGAGGCAAAAAGATGAATGCAAGAGAGAGGGAGGAAGAGAGCAGCTGACAGAAACAAAGAGAACAATGGAATGAGTGAGCTCTTGGCAATGATACTACGTAGTACAATTCTCTGGGATTTTCATGCCGTCAGCAGTCCAGCACTGCAGACTCCAGTGACTCAACGCCTTCAATACAGAGTCAGTTCCCTCATTCACTTTGATGACTTCCACATCTTTATACCGAACAGATAACGAGCAATAACGAGAGGAAAGACTTGAGTTGGCAGACTTTTGCAGGTGGTGATGAGGGTGATTGTTTTTTCTCTTTGGTCTGCATCCAGTTCAAACTTCGTTATTTATATAGCAGCTTCCCTGCAAACATGCAGCCCAGAAAGCGTTTCAGAGAATGTCGTGAACGGGAGACCAAAACTGTTTTTTGTACCAGGCTCAAGATAGTCTTTTTTGCACGTTTCATGGCCACCATAGTTCACGTTGGAAGGAGAGGGTGAAGCGACAGGGTTGCAATCAGCAGCTACGCAATAGATGCCACTAAATCTTACACACTGGTCCTTTAAAATAGGAGTTATTGATTTATTCTGGCTCCATGGATTGTGTACGAGTTTGAACACATGCATTCAATTAAAAAAAAGCACACACTAAAACAACTTGCTATAGCTGTGTAACCCAGTTTCTAGCTTGAAGTGACTCAATTTAATCTCCCTAAATTGAATTACAACTTAATCCTGCCTCACAACATTTCTTCCTGGAACAGGCAAACTAGTTTTGGTAACAATGCCGGAGCCTCCGTGCGTTTTTAGAGAGAGCAGCAGTGATTAACGCGGGACAGGTACGAGCAGAGAAATGTGTGGGATATGTGGTTTTCTCTGATCCCGATCCATCCGTGAAGTGAGAGACGAAGGCAGACAGCTTATTCTCGCCGACATATTGAGCTGCGCTCGTTCTCATTTCTCATTTCATCTCTTCTCCTTCACTTTGCAGCCTCTTCTTTGGCTTTTATTCTCCCCGCGTCTGATCTCTTATCATGTTTCTGTCCTCCTGTCGCCGTTTTGAGCTTCAGATTGTCTCATTTTTCCATCAATCCTCTTTTTATTCTTCACTTTTCTCCTCCTTTTTTGCATTAGCAGTAACTTAAAACATCAATTTGCACTGGATTATGGATATGCATCATCTTCCTGTGAATCCCTGCATCTGAAATTTGGTGTGTGAATGGCGGACTCCGCCATAACCAATTAAAACTAGCATTTAGGAACATAAATAGCATCGAATCCGGGGATTGATTTCATGAAAATTTCAAGGATTGTGACTTAAATACCTGGAAAATGACACATCTGATAGCTCCCGTACCAAAAAAACGAATGTTTCCCATGTGCAAAATATGTTTAACGTGATTCTGCACATGTGAAGTTCTTGTGGTGTTCCTGTAAGGCCTAAGTGCATTAAGTCTTCTTTCATTTCTGCTGGTGGAACTACGAGAGGTCGGAGGAAAGAGTGTATACATTTAAAAAAAAGGAAAAGGTGTTAACCTGTGGGTTTTTAAGCCATAATGGCTGACTGAGTGGGTGGCGTGGTAACTGCAGGGGTCAGCAAAGCAATATGTACAGGACATAAGTAAAACAGAGCGGGAGACAGCGCCCCCGACACAAGGTCTCGTCTCCTCACTGGATTTCCAGAAACCTGTTTTCTAAGACACACTGCCTTTAGCTCGGTTATCTACAGTGACATTTATGAGCCTACTCAAACTGCAAGACATAAAATATCCCAAGAGTCCACCTGATAAACAGTGTGTATGATGTAAAAGTTTGCTGCAATCAATTTTTGTAGCACAGGGGGCAAACATCCAAAAGGCGACTCATCTCTGGGTCTCAGAGACACTTTGTAAATGTTATTTCCTGAGAGGAACAAGCAAGCGATTTCTCCACACTGAAAACTGCAGAGTCTGCAGTGACGTATTATCTACTGAAGCTCGCTGTGGATTTACAGCGGTGTTTGTTAACAGTGAATCTAACGGCGTTTCAGCAAGAATGAGACTGTATGAGTGGTGGGGTGTAATGTAAGTCTTTGTGAGCGGAGGAAAACTAAGTTTGAATTATAGGCCGAGTGGATTTTTGTGTGGGGGTTTTTGAGGTGGCAAAGTAATGTCGACTGCACTGGAGTTCATGGTCAATGATAGAGTCTAAGAGTGCAGGGCAAGGACGCACATAACAGCATGATCCCTCACGCATTCGAAGGGGAGCGCCAATCAATTTTTAAGAATTTATTCAGCTTTATTCCGACGGCTTCAGGGCACTCTGATCAATAGAGTTCAAAACAAACAACTTCTCCCCGTGGTAGAAAAGCAAAATTTTTAAAACATGAGGACATTTTCTTCAGTCCTGAAGATGAAAATGTGAACTTACAACTTAGAAAATCACATTCGGTGCTCTCTGTCACCTTTACAATAATTTCAAATTCATTCTCCGGGTTGACAATTATTGATTGGACTGGGCTGCACCAGGCGGGGTAACAAAGGAGAAGTATTAAATTAAGAACCTTTTCTTTGAAAGTAGCAGCCTGTTGAGAGAATGGAAGCAGAGAAACAATGATACGGAGGCTTTGAACGAGATAAATGATATAAACTGACAATTAGTTTCATCATGAAATCATCTGTGTTGTTCAGAACCCAAAGAGACGTCTTTAAACTGCGTGTTTCAATGCTAACTTTCAACCAAGCATCTGCTTTTGGTTGCTGAAACAAATATGGCTGCCATTTTCAGTCACCTTATATTTCGAGAAATTAAGATACTCTCAACACCAACAGGTTGGTCGAACCTTTCCACCTTTCCATTCCTCCTTCCCTCATCCATACCTCTCTGAGTCTCCCTCCGCCCAGCCTTCAGCAACTGAGACTACCAGGATAAGAACCCAGAGCTTCTTTCCATTTCTCTATTCAGTCTTTGGTAAAAGATTCATTTCCACAGCTGTCAGCATCACAAGAGGAAGACTTTTAACCGGTGGAAGCATCACTTCATGTAAGAAAGGCATAAAAATGGGATGAACAATTAGTTTGAAGTGTTTGCCTCTTAATAAAATGTATTTTCTGTTTTTATGAAGACAACCATCCCCATAAAAACACCGTCAGGAATGTACAGTATGCAGTTAAAAAAAAAACTCCTCTGCTCTGAGAAGCCACCATCCACCATCCACCGCTTCATCACACACCGCTCACATCCTGCACACCTCGGCTGACACACTCCCACACGGCCCGGCTTCAAACAGGCCCGGGAGCCTGGCCCACATCTGAGGTGGACGGTTATTACCGGGCCTACCAGCACCACCACCACCACCGCCGCCGCCATCATCTTACACAGTCCTGAGATGGTGCTGACGAGGCAGCTGTGGAGCTTATGGGCTCAGCTCTGACACGGGCTTACTCTGTATGAAATGATGTTTGAGAACATTAAAAAAAATGACTGATAGGACAAATTAAAACTCCGGTATAGAACATTTTTTAGAGGCTTTCAGGTCGGCCTTGGTTCATAGAATGGTATTAGTTAATAAGGAATCTTAAATTCAGACATTTCTGGGCTTTAATACATCGTCAGTATATATAGAACTCTTCAAAAACACAGAGAGGGTCAGAGCGACCTCTTTATTATACGCTCCAGTGAAACATGAGAACTATGGCAGAAGACGCACACTCCTCTAATCGTCTTTATCGTGAAGGTGCTATGTTAAAAAGTAGATTTTTTTGGTGCCACAGCTTCGTTTTCTTTCTTTTGAAATTCAGTTTGTGAACACAAAATCCGTCTGTCGCCTCTTCTGGAGTCACTTCTGCACTTCACCTGAAGACTCGCTCGCAGATCATTCATCAAAACATAACGGCTAAACTAGAGCTGCGACTAATGATTGTCTTCACTGTCGATTAATCTGCAGATTTTATTTTTGATAAAATGAATCGTTTGTTCTCAAAAAAAGGCAGAAAATGTGGAGCAAAAAGTGAATATTCACGAGACAGGCTGGAAACAGAAATGTTTTTCATTTTGGCTTTAAAAATGACTTCATAACTTTAGCTATAAGCTAAATAATTAATGTGATTATGATAAACCTGAAGAGTAGTAGTGGAAATCATATGTAAATGCATGTATCACCCTGATTGAGGTCTGTAGGCTTCCTCTCGTAAGGCCACACGATGGAGTTCACTTTCACCTCCAGCCTGCAAACTGTAGCGCGGCTATGATCGCTGTGATCAATATTTATTTATTGCCCACATCTGAACTGTGACTTCTGGTGCTTATTTGGGGGCAGAGTGTCACAGAACGGAAACATAACGTGACCGTGCCTTCAGGCCGCGTACAGGCCCACGGGAAGCGAGTGTGCAGCCTGAGAGCCAAAACCCAGGGACAGAAAGGCTCAGTGGTAGCTTGTTAAATCTGCAGAATAACTGATATTATGATAAATGTTTTAAAATATGATGTGAAAAACACGGTGAGGTTTGGTGGGAGGAAGCTGACACACACTACAGACAGTGTGTCCTGACAGACGAGAGGAGTTTTTTTGGCTTATTAAGGCGCCCCCACTTCCCCGCCGGTTAAACTCAAAATTGTCCCCGACAGCTCTGGGGCGGCTGATCCGGGGCCAGCGGGGGTTCAGAGCCATCAATCACCTCTCAGCGGGGCCTCTTCCCCCTTCGTGCTCACCGACTGCCCCCCCGCCTGCAGCTCCTCTTCCCACCTCCTCGTCTTCGTCTTTGTCCCTCTCTGATTTTTCGAACCACTTCTCGTCACCCCCTCTGCGCAATTTTCCATTTTTTACTCCACCTCCGTCTTTTCTTCCTCTCCCACAGGGCATTCCCATGTATCTTAATCCTACACCCTCGCGACCGTCATCAATTATTATTCGACGTATGTCGGCAACACACACACACACACACACATCATGAAATACACTTAAAGGCATCAGTGACACACACACACAAATGCTGGACCTCCTCCATCAAAAGGGCAATCATTTCTCAGCGGGCGCTGGGATATCACCTGCTACACTGACACAGGTGGGTGGGTGAAGGGTTGGTGGTGGTGGTGGTGGTGGTGGTGGGGTCATTTGTATAACAGATGTGTGTGTGTGTGTGTGTGTGTGTGTGTGTGTGTGTGTGTCAGACACAGGTTTAATGACTCGTCCCAGCCAATTTTCAGCCGGTGGCTTCTCTTTGTGGGGAAATGAGGTTTGTAGTTAATGTAGCACAGAAGGGCTGCCTGTGATCATGTGTGTGTGCGTGTGAGTCTGTGTCAGTTCCAGTGAGCTGGCTCCAAGCAGAATATTAGTAAGAACCATATGGGAGAAATCATTATGAAGGAAAGTTCGAGAACATTTATGCCGTGAGACCTGCATGTTTCAATATCGGAGCTCGGAGAGGAGACGCCTTTGGTGTAAAGATGCATGCATTATGTGTGTGTCTGTAGCTCCGCTCTCCTTTTATAAATCATATTTTCGGCGTGTGTTGTGCAAGATTCACTAACTTGAGTTATTCCAAACACAGCAGTCGCCTTCAAATTGTGTACAAAGTGAAGTGGCGTGTCGCAAACACAACATGCCAGAGAGATAAACACACACACATGAACACACACACTGCTGTCCATACGGACCTGCAGAAACGTCCGGTATGCGAGGACACGCGGCGCACGGCTGCACATGTAAACACACTAACAGTGAGAGCACCGGGAGGCAGGAGGAGAGGGGGAGTCTGGCCTCCCGGGGGAGGAAATAAGTTTGGGTTGGATGTAATGAGCAACTGAAAGGCAAATGAGCCCTTCAGTGTGACGGCCTCTATCTAAACCCAGACAGCCTGTGTCTGGGGAGGCGCTTTATTGCTGAGAGAATCCAAAATGTCATTCATCTATCTGTACTCCGGCCTCCCTCCCTCCATCCTCCTCCTCTCCACCACCTCATTCCACTCCTGTCATCTTTCCACTCTGCTTCCTGTTTTTTCCCAACTCCTCTCTCTCTCCTGTCAGTTTTTTTGACGTCGCTCTTCCTCACGTCTCGTCCGTTGTCGTTAAAGGTCTGCCTCTCCTCTTCCGCCGCCCTTCAAAACTCTCTTCCTCTTCCCTTCAAAGCTCAGCGGGCTCGGATGATTCATTTCGGTATTGATTCGTGTGAGATTAAATGCTGTATTTAAGACGGCTCCGGGTTCATGACTGCAGTGGTCAAACACGCTGCTGGCCCACACGTTTTTACAGCACTTTATTTTATTTATTATAATAAATCACCACATTTGCTGTGTCCATTTCGAGTTTCTGTCAAAGCCTCACGGGTCAGGATGTCAGAAAATACTGAAAAATGTCAATCACAACTTCCAAAAGCCCGAAAAACAGTACAAAACCTGAAAATATTCAATTTATGACAATATAGAAACTAAATTTTTAACAGGCAGGAACAAGCAAAAGTTTGCTTAATAAGTTATTTGCTTAATAAATTAGCGAACCTGCTCATGGATTCAGGGTTCAGGATGTAACACTGCAGCGATTGGTTACTTTCAATGACTAACTAACTCATTATTTTCTCGATTAATTGATTGTTCGTTTTATCTAAGGGATGTCAGTGCCCATTATAATTTATATGCATCACGACTCTCTGCCCTTTTTAATGTCTTTTGGCCCTCAGAGTCCACCAGTGGTGGAGGTACAAACTTCTTTGGATGAGAACTCCTTAAAATGCTCGGAGTAATGGAAGTCTCAACACCCACGATTCCACGACAACTTGGCGAATTTAATCGGCTTAGTACGATGACGCGACACGACCGAGACAGCAGCTAATGGAGCTTGTGGTGAGCTTGTTTTGCCAACTGCTGCTTCCAAGGGCAAAGATGGACTCTGAATGTCACGCAAAGCAGCTACGAGACGTGTTGTGGTTGGGAAAAGGAGAATGACTCCAGAGTTTGAAGATATTCAAACCACAAACTCAACAAAACAGCAGGTTCACATGTGATAAAAGTATATGAACAAGAAGATGGAACACACAGAGCTGCAGCCTGGCTCTTGACCATTGATTGTAGCCTCAGGTGCAAAAAATTCAGTGGAGACAACCGGGCCAAAAAAGCAGCAGAATCAAATAGTACTCCACGTCTTGAACCTTGAACTGCTTGAAAAAACAGTGCCAGGACTGAAATATTGAACAATTTTGTTTGGAGATGGGCGTCCACCCGAGGCACCAAAACCTTCGCGTCCAAGTCAAGTGTGATCGTGGCGATCGCTGCTCGAAGTTTTAAAAGACACTGAACCGAGCTAAAGTCAAAAACACCTCTTCATCTACAGCAATCCTCAATTTCTCCAGTGTTCCCACCTCCTCCTCCTCTTCCTCCTCCACCTCTCACCTCTTTTTGTCTTCTTTTTTTGTTTTTAATTCCACACGGCCACTCCCATTCATCTTTGGTAAAAAAAATCAATAGCCATTCGCTGGCGTGCGGGAGTTGAGGGATGTAAATAGCAGAAATCTGACATTCGCAGGATATAAAACAACAGGCTTTCAATATAATCAACAGCGGTGCTGGTGCCATTCCTCAAACAATCCATAGCCTTATTAAAAAGGGGCCAATAATTTAGCCCTTTGTGCTGCCGGATAGAGGCTTCATGACAATAGTGTCTGATGAGTCAGGAATTGTGGGTATGACGGGGTGAGGAGGGATGGGAGGGGATGATTGAGGGCGAGGACAGAGCGCGGGGGTAATTTGTATTCGTGTTTACAGTGTGATAATATGTGTGTGTCCCATCATTTTCTTTGGTTTTATACAGCACTGTTGGCTCCGTCTGGATTTATTCAGAGCTTCTGCAGCTCGAGGCTCTCGTTTATTTATTTTTTTGCCTGTTTTATGGAGGTATTTCACTCTTAAATCAGAAAATACTGTATGGTGAGGATGCTAATTTGTGCTTTTTGCATTATTAGATTCATTTAGGGTTTGATTTTATATTCCAGTACTCACGAGTCGTCCCAGAGGACAACAGTCAGGGGTGCTTAAGTCGACAAAACGATCAAAAACTGCTTCCCTATGTGTCTTAAAAGCTTCTTATTAAAAAATAGGAGTGTCTGCATGCACAGACAGCAGAGAGATGACAAGCGGACGGCAAATAAGCGAGCGAAAGACACGCAAAGGCCAGCGAGCTGTGAAGGGAGCGGAGAAAACCTGATCTGACGTGCAGGCATGAAAAAGAAACGCCAGTCTCTCGCCGGTGTGGACGGGTTTGCTGCGTTTATGTGCATCATTTGTGCATGTGGCGTCAAGCGACGTGCCTTCAAGCTCAGACGTGCAGACGTGTTTGTGAGTGGGCGTGCGAGCGCGCCGTGGGTGTTTTCTGTACCCTCGGTTTTCAAAGCTCTGGCGCTGGAAGGCCACGGAAACGTGTGATTTCTCTTGTTTGGCTCGTGTGTGTCCTCATGTTAAAAAAAAAAAAACGTACATGTGTGTTTGCGTGTCTCCAATCAGCCAATCAGCCCAGCCGGTTATCAGACGCTCGGCGGGAGAGTCTGCCGGTGTCTGCGTGAGTCAGCCTTGCAGCGTCGACCTGCTTCAACTGAGCAAAGAAAAAAAAACTCATCTTGACCTTTTCAGCGTGGCCATCAAAAGCAATCAATAATTATGAAATTAAATGGGTTATTGGGCTCCGTGCTAACTGAGGGATGCTTATTGCTCATTGGGGTAGTTATGAATTCAGGAGCTTGTGAGTGATTCCATCAACACCTCCTCCCTCCTCCTCCTCCCTCCGCCTCCACCTGAGCTCGCTCAGAGACAGAACGCATCATTGTAGTATCTGAAGATCAAACAACTCGGAGCTTTTCTGCTTAATACACACACATCTGCAGTTTACCTTGATCCTGTCTGACCTGTCTTTAAAAAAACACACACATGCTCGAGAGCAACTAAAGCTGATAAATAAATGTATAAGTTAGGTAGTACAAAAAAATACAGACGAGAATCAAAGGAAGGAACCTTTCCAAACTTGTACGAACGCGGTATTTTAAGCCGAAGATCTTTACTGCGTTTGTAAAAAACCACCTGCGACACTCACTCGACTACAAATACATTTCCATTCGAGAGCTACCGCTCAGCAGTTCGGTAGACGTTCTCGGCTGCTTCATTATTTCTGCCTGAAGAGTTCCATGTGAGTTAAGTGTGATGCAACAGATTTGACTGGGTTTCACTCGAAAGCATTGTGCAGCATGTAAACATGCAAGAGGCTGTTGGAAAACCAACGCAATGAAAGTTTCATTTCAAAATGGCAGCTGTAGAAGAGCGTTTCTCCATCCATGGAGTTTCTCCATCCAGGCTGCACTGTCAGGTGGATAAAAATGAGTCTTCTCATGATAAACAACAACAGGATGAAGTCAAAATAGGCTCATTTGAAGAAATACAAACAGCGGCTAACTGCTAACTTCGTCGCTGCACACACACACACATCCTGCAGCCTGATTATAGGATACAAAAGAAGAATCTAGTGATGAACATGGGCCCCGTTTAGAGTGTTATATACATATTATATCACAGTGTTATTACTAATTTTCATATTATTAGATATTTTAGTGGTTTCTTTGCAAACTTTCCCAGCTTCAGTTCTGGCACGACACCGGCTGCACTCCTTGTCAGCATTCACACATAACCCCGGGCCTCCTCCTGGTGATCCAAAATACCCGGTGCTCTGAGCTCACAGCTAACAAACTGAACTTGCAGTTTGTAGAGTTCCATTTAGTTGCATCTAGTGGTCTAATCGCTGCATTGCAATCTCCTCACATCACCCTTGAAAAGCCGTGTCTACAGTCAGTATTTAGTTTGTCTGTTCTGGGCTACTGTAGAAACAAAAACATTCTTATTTTCAGGTGATTATACGTGCAACATACATGAAAACATAGTTATGAATATTATATTCCATGTCTGCCTTATTCTGAAAATAAAGGCCCCAAATCTGACACACTGCACCTTTAACAAATGTATTCAGTTACCTCTGACCTCTGCCTTACAATCTGTTTTCATGCTTTTTTCAGACTTTGTCTTTTTGCTGTGAGAATAGGCAAAATGCCGCTTCATCCCTCGCTCCCTCTCGTCTATCTTGAAAGCAGGCCCTCAAACGCTGCACGAAGCTTAATTGCTTCCGACGCTTCAGAAGGCAAAGTTAAGAAACGAACCGCAACCTTTCTTTAGGCGAGTGACAATGTAAAGGCAATCAGTGTGAAGAGGAAACATCACCGCGTGACGAGCGAGGGGTTACGCCGCATTGAGGAAATAATTTCACCAAAGTCATCACTATTTCACTTCGTATAGGATGTTAAATGAAGTGTACAAAGCTGCTCGAGCTTTAATATTAATATTTGTTCGACAATAAACAACCAGTTTCAGTCTGACAGTGTGTACCCTTCTAAATACGACCTGATACACATTTAGAAAGCCTTGTCGGAGGGAATTTATGTAACTTTTCACAAAAGGCCATGAACTAATGTGACCACAAGCCACAAAACATAAATTAATTTCACATTTCTTTGCCTGTAAAGCAAAAAGAGACACAAAGAATAAGCTCCAGGACGTCTCACGACGTTTGTGAACTTGAGATGAAACCCAGAGCTCTTTAATAAGACTCAAATGTGTTGGAACTTTCTGCTCCAGAGTCTTCAAATTAATTTCCTCGATTGACTGATGCTACACTTCTCAGTAAGTATTTTCACATGCCGCGCCGTCTTGGAGTGGTGCTAGTCCTTTTATGTGCTGACAAAGTCTTAACTCGTGTAGTAATTGGAACCGAACCAGGAAAAACTCAAATCTGTCATATGCTTAGATCAAACACACACAAAAAAAAGCTTCAAGATGTCTTAACATGCAAACAAATCACAATGTGCTGCGCTTGAGCTGACTTTCCAAGGATTAGTTGGATTTTTTTGTATGACAGCATGCCAGAAATGAGCTTCTATGATCTGAAGCCTTCAAAGTCTTTTTTATTTTAGCTCTTAAGATTCTTCAAAGTTTCATTCTGAAACACTTTTTATGTGAGTTTGTGTTTAATTAAGTTTTTCTCCATCAGGAATCTGATTTCGAGAAGGTTTCCAGCTAACGGAAGGCTGGTAAAGTTGACATTTCGTCTACCATGATGCAACAGTTTTCCAGCACTTACGGGTTGTGACTTTACAAGAGTGGCTGCTCTCCTCGATATCAGAGGTGATACTGAGGACTGAGGCACTGCGTACTCCTCTGCGGTGGGATTTGACATGAAGAAGTGGGTGGTAGGCAGGTACGTAGGGAAGTTTCCTTCCATCTGAGCTGACAGTGTTGACAAATGACAGGGGAGTGTGTGTGTGTGTGTGTGTGTGTGTGTGTCTGAGCGGGTGTGTCTTTTCTGAGTTGGCACACAAGTGATAGAGAGAATAAGAAAGACTGGGAGGAATGAGAGATGGCTAAGAGAGAACGGGAGAAGATAGGGGAAAGAGCTTAGTCTGCCTTCAGGGGGAATACATAAGCGAGGGGGGATGAAAGTTGGATATTTTCACAGGTGGGCTTGGAGGGAGGAGGAAGAGGATGAGTGAGATGATGGGAGAGAATAGGTAAGGAAAGGAGAGAGAGGACAGGATGGAAGGATGAGGATGTGGAGACAAAGAAAAGAGCAACAGAGTAGCTGTGAAAGTTGCAAAACTGGGCAAGACTTTATGGAGGACGTAATGATCGCTCGGATTTTGGCTCATAAAAGGGTCGACTTAACGATTCAACAGACTTTCAGCGATTCAAGGTGTGTGTGTGTGTGTGTGTGGGTGTGTAGATACATGAAAATTAGGCTCAGGTTCAAAGAAGGACAGAAAAAGCAACTGACGGAGTCATGCATCCGCTGATGTGAGTTTTAAGAACGATTTGCAGCAAGAGAGCAAAACAGGACGAGATCATAGGTTTATGAGAGTTTTTACATTTTGGTAAATAGTTTGCTTTCTTGCCAAAAGTCAAATGAGAAGATTGACACCATGCTCATGTTTGTACTGCAAATATGAACCAGGAGGCACTTAGCTTAGCATAAAGACTGAAAACGAAGGGAAACCGTTAGCATGGCTCTGTCCAAAGGTTTAAGGAACCTCTCTTGGGTTTCATAGGGTGCCAGATCCTGAAGAAATTCTTACTTTTGGACTCCCCCTCGGTCATAGTGAAGCTAAGTTAGCTGCCTGCTAATCTCTATAAAAGAATCTGCAGGCGAAGGACCGAGACTTTGGCATCTTCTGGTGTCAGTTTGTAGTCTGAGCAGTATTGACTGCTGACGTTTGAGCAGGCTTTGGTTCAAGAGCCAAAGAGTCGGAGCTCATTGGCCAAAACACAATCTCAGAAACCACTGGCCATCATCTCTTAGCTTTTTTTGTGATTTATCTGCATTAATTTGCAGATTATTAGCAGAAATGTGACTGAGGTTTTGGCTCAGATACCTGTTACTCATTTTCCAGATACCCGCAGGCTACACCAGAAGCCCAGAAACGTTGGCCGTTGCCCCAAGAGGCTAAATCGTCGCCACTCGGCTCTAGCTTCATCTACGGACATGGGCGTGGTGGCATCAATCCTCTTATCTAGGAATATTTTACAAAAATGAAATTAATAAATAAATAGAAAGCCTGACTTGTTCATCCTCCATCCAGTTCCACCCATTTTCTCCACCTCCTCCACCCGTTTCCCTGATGTGAAACTGGGAAGACAGGACCGAGAGGATTTGGCTTCCAGTCGAGGTTGGAATCGAAGCAAACTTGCATGGCTGCCAGATGAAAACGCTGTCACAGAGATCTGCCATTTCGACCAGTCAACTTCATTTCAAAGCTTGAGCTTTATAATTGCTTGCCAGATAAGTTAAAAGGCAGCACTGGCAATTTGTTTCCAGACCATTCATCAGGGAGAGTGACGTCGGCCAGAGCGTTCAACACTCGTGACCTGCGACTGTTTAAAAAGTAGATTTTAAAGTTTCATTTAGTTGGAACTTCCTCCTGAAAACATATAGAAAGAAATAAAAGACATAATGAGATCCAAGTCAATTTCCTCGTTACAGACAATGACTTGCCGCTGGTTTCATTAAAGTAAGACTGGGGGATGCTCTGGATCCCCCAGTCTCAAAAAGTCAGCCTCAGTCGCACCACCGGAGCTTAATTAAATCTCTAATCATTAAAACCGGCTCTCGAACCATTAATGCTGAACTCAAACGACGGACGACCGCATGAATTTTTGATACTCTCGGTCCGGCCGCTGCGCCACCTTTGATGGGATTGAGTTCAGATCTTGCAGAATATTCGATGACAAAAGTTAGCGTGGAGGATCCTGATTCGCCTCGCTGGCCTAACCGTGCCGTGTCCTTCAGTAAACAACACACACAGATCCAAGAGCATCCCCGCGCGCACACACACGCACGCTGTTTGAGGTGTAATAGCCCCGTGCTGCAGTTCTGCAGCTTAGCCAGGGCACGTTTTTTTTCTTTTACATCTTTACCTTAAGTGACAAAGCCCCAGTAGCCTTCTCAATTATGTTGTGCAGGTGCAGTCAGCAAGAAAGAGTAATTGCACTGGGTGTTTGGAGCTCCCTGAGACGGATTGGAAGCTCAGGGCAGAGCTGTCAGGGGCTCCCGAAGGACTCACCAGGTTGTGTGTGTGTTTTATATATATATATATATATATATATATATATATATATATATATGTGTGTGTGTGTTGCTGTCACACCTCAGCAAGAATAACATTATGTTATTTCATTTTGCATGTGCATGTACCGCACGGCGCCGCGTACGTCTTCGCTGTGTGTTTGCATATGCAGGAGCGCGGGACGATGTGCATCTATTAACAAAACGCCCGGGTTGTCGTCGGCGCTGCCTGCGTTTCCTCGCCGCGCCGTTTTGACAACTGCATCGAGACGACCCGCTGGCTCCCTGACACTGACAGTCGAGTCCCCGGGACCTGTCAGCCCCATCACATATGCCCTCGGGCCACCCGGAACCTTCTAGATGCTTGGGCAATAACGCTGCAATAAGCTCCTTGTTACGGGCATGTCATCGAGCCTCGAGGGACGCGCTGTGAAGGCTGGAGGGTCACCGGGAATCAGCCAAATAAGAAGTAATTTGAATAGAAAATCCCATAACAATTTAGTAAAGAAAGGAGATAATAAAGTGTGATGTGGAGCATGCAGGAGAATCATGGGAAGTGTGAATTCAGATTAAGGATGACATCAAAAGGAGGAGGAGGATTATGGGAAGTTTAGCTGGCTCTGCTCTAAATGACCTTATTGGTTTTTCCCATCAGTTTTTATTTACATAATTGTACTCACAAGGGCATAAAAATAAAGAGTCTTCTTTGTGTTTGCCCAAGAGAACGGTGTAATTGAAGATTCAATACCCAGCGCCGTCAAATCCTACCACCACCAGCACCACCCGGTCTCAGCGTCTGACTTGATTTCACTCGGATAAACCCTCACCTATCCCCACCGGCCCGATTGAGACTTTGAATGTGCCTTTAAAGAGATTTCAGTTTGAAAAGGAGGGGCTCACTTTTGTGTCAGAATTCAGCAGAGGCAAGCCGGGAAAAAGAGGGGGAAAAAAATGGAAGGAAGCGAGCGGCTGCAGCTTTCAAAAACTCTGTCTCGGGGACTAACGGGAGAGGCTGTTGATCAAGTACAGAATTTTAGAACAATTCTAAAAGTGTAGAGATAACTGCAGAGATAATTAACTCTCCGGTGAGTTAAATTAGCAAATGTATTCTTCTTTTTTTGGCTGAAAACTATAGATGGGCACAGGGCAGCCCTTTGCAGCACAAAACAAAGTCTAAATGTGTCTAAATCAACTTTGACTGAACGTTACAAAGATGATAAAAGATGGCGAGGCGAGGGCCATTTGCGCCCTTGCAGTCGTCATTGTTTAGCGGTGCAGTAACGAGGCGATGGCGTCGAGAGGGGAAGACACTGCAGGCGACGCCGCCACCTGCTCCAGATGTGGAATAAGGCACAGATGTCCTGGTTTAATTAGCCTTGCCAGAGGTGCTGCGGCATGATTACCCAGCTCCGCCCCGAGAGAGCGCCTGTCTCGATGGGTGTGTGTTTGCGTTTCATAGCCTGTGTAACGGTGAAGTTTGACAGCAGAGGAGGCGGATGGAGGAGGGGGGGGAGTCAGGGAGAGTGTAATGGCAGGACAGTGGTGATGGAGGAGTAGCGCGCATGTGCAGGTGTGATTACGCGCCTGTGTACAAAAAGCGCGGGCGCGTGCATCATTACGCGCCTGCCTGCTTTATGTCTCCACACTGCTCGGGCTATTCCATCTGCCAAGCAAACCCGAATGACCTAGTTGGGAGTGAAATGTGCCATAAAGGAGCGCTGATGGACGAGGGAGAACATGGTGCTAATGACACGGCTACATCCACACGCCTAATGAAGGCCCTCACGCCAGAAACAGCCACCTTTAATGGGGTTTGCTATTGAGTGGCAGCGTGTCGCTCCCGCACATCAACATGGGGAAAATCTTCAGATGACTTGCTGAAAGTGCAGCTGACGCCTGCAACACATCAAGGCGCCGTGAAATATTCGAATCCGGGGAGTTAAAAGTTCAAGAAAATGTCAGCTTTTGGAGATTCGATCGAAAGAACGTCAAATGGGCCGCGATATTCAGGCCATTTTATTAATGCAACTTCAAGTATCTGGGTTAGTCTTGTAATCATGAAATCTCTTTGTGGGAGAGCTTGGTCTCACTAAGCTAATGTCTGTGGGAGATTACACAAGCGTGCACCAAAGCACAGAGGAGCGAGGGCAAAAAAAAAAGAGAAAACACACACCACAAAGTGTGTCAAACTACAGCAGCTGTAGCAAAGTTCGACAAGTCCTCGCCTGTCTGTGTGTGTGATGTTAATCTGAGGGAAATTAAGACAGGAGATGTTTTAATTAGCAGAACCCGGGAGACAAGTGGAGATGGTTTTGCTACCACTCCACACACTGATGCACACATTCACCAGGGGAAACAGATGCATGTATTTGAAGGCAGAAAATAGATTATTTATAGATTCTGTAGGTGCCGTAGAGTGTTCGTGAAATTTAAATACAATAAAATGCAAAGAGCAGTAAATAATCCCACTGTGGTAAATACAGACAGTGTGTATTTGATTTGATTACATTACTTATGATCAAAAACTAGCGAGTCAGACCCAGACCCAGCTCCTGTTCTGGCATAACACTGGCTCCACTCCCTCTGAAAACCTCCTCATCCCGGTGGTCCAAAACACCTGTGTTGCAACACTAACACTCCCCTAGAGCTAACATCAGCTAACAGCAGCTACAGTTGTCAGCAGTTTACTTCACTGTCCGTCAGGAAACTCTGTAAATCACAGAGAGTTGAGGCGGAGCAGCTGTACTTCTCCCGACCCGGAGCCCAAAGTTACATAGTGTGAGAACAGACGTACGGATGACAGAGACACCATTCACCTGATCACAGGTCAGTGTAGCATCAACGTTATGTTAATTAATGGTAGGTACGTTACCTTGTGTTGCTTTATGGATGCATGTGTGAGAATGAGGGTGTAAAAAAGAGAAAATGTGGACTAAAAATTAAGAGAGGAGGCGAGTACAGTAACTAAAAAAGACAGAGAACATATGGGTAACTGGTGTGTTCAGTGTGTGTGTGTTTTACCAAGTAGACTATAATAGTGTGTATTGTACCTGCTGAAGCCTCGGTCCCCTGGGTGCGCACCACAGGGCAGCAAATCTCAGGCTGTTCCATCCATTAAGCACAAGGATCAACCGATCCAGTCAGTATGCGCATACACAACACACACACACACACACACACACACACACACACACACACACACACACAAACACAGAGCTTGAATTCCTACAGTGGTTGTGGCTCTTCGGAAAAGCAGGATAAGAGAAGAAAAAGACATTTACTGAGTGTGAATCTAAAAATATATGACGATAGGAATCAGAGCGGGATGTGGGAGTTCAAAATAAACGAGCAAATAAATGTTGGCAGTCAAATGCTCTAAGAATAATTTCATTTTCAAAAGGCAGGCGGAGATACAATAGTTGAGTAAGAAAAGACCCAAGGGCCTCATTTATAGAAATGTCCTTTGGTTTGATCCACGACTACACAGCACGGGCCTTTCAAAGCAAGGCGGAAATGAATAAATACGTGTAAAAATAAGGGAGATTTATTTAGCCTTATGACATTCATTAATGATAGAAGAGGATATTTTTACTCTGAGGATCGTTTTTCCTCAATCGTTAGAGCCGTTGCATAGCAGCTTTGGTTCGTGCGTTGGCCAAACAGTTAGAAATGTAGCAAAATTAAGGAATTTTTATTAACTTGATGGGCAAAGTAGAAGTTGGGGAGTTAGGCGTGATACACCACAAACTGCCAGTGGTGTTGCCTTTAGCTTTAGAGTGGGAAGCCAGTGAGGGATCATACCCGACTTCATTGTGATTCTGGTGCAGAGGGATCTTTGGGGAAGCTGCGTCATTCTCCTCTCGCTGCCAAGGATCTATTTTTTTAATACATAAATTGTTATTTCACTGCCACTCAATCATCCACCTTAAAAAACTTTTTAAGGACCTTTCAAGGATTTAAAAAAAAAAGGCTACTGGAAAACGTGACACGGTCCATGAGACGGGTTTGCCGTAACTGCTCTTCCATCTCGACAACGTGAGCTAAAAATTGCCCTCGAAACTGCCTCCGTGGCTGCACGGCTGACCCTGAACACAAGGCTGGAGAACTAAGAGGAGCAGCTTTTTTTTGCACGCCACGGTGTCATAATTCTAAAATTAATGCGAGGGTTTGTCTATTTTCAAACAGGGATTCTGATGAAATGGCCCCATAAAGAATGAAAAATGGCTTCTCTAAACAGTTTGCGTGAGCACAATTGCCCTCTGTAGGTAAATTAATTTCCTCCTCTGCACAGAAAGGAACACAGCATGTGTGTACACTCCAAAACAAAGGAGTAAAACTGCTTCTTGGACTGCTTTCCAGCCTTACATACACGGGACACACACAAAGCCGTACAGTAGATGTGTCATTTAACACACGTATGACAATTCAAGCTGTATCGATCTTGGTGAACAACGCCCGAATACAGATGGGGACATAAATCAATAGCGTGGAGCAGCGAGCCCCTTTGGGAGTTGAATTAAATTAAAGTTTACCTCATAATAGTGGCATCTAATTTGCATGCCAGCTTTCTATTGCAACAACCTTGTTTCCAAGGCGTCTTTCATTATATCCTCCTGTAATCTGAAAATTACAGCCATCGATATGATTTTCAATATATTTTCAATTGAGGAGGCCCTAATTAAAACAACGCCGGAATGAAATCTGAGCACGTCTGTATTCATCCACGAGCCACAGGCGCACACGTAGAGAATCATCAACAACCATTTATGCTAATGATTCCATTGCTTAAGTAAATGAATGTATAATTAGCGAGCACTCCTACGTCAACATGTCTTCACATAACATATGGATTAAAACAAAGAGTTTTTAAGGAAGCCATTCTTCTTCGTTAGTATGCAGATTGGTTGAAAGGCAAATTTATCCACCACACAGGAATGCGTGCATGATGACGCAACGTCCAGAGTATCGACCGGCGAAAAGTTTTCCGACGGGACAAACTTCGCTTTTTGTCTTTGGTCGAGAGAAACAACCTCCCCTCACTGTATCTCCGTCTTCACCTGGACGATTTACGATCGCCCTCGCCTCCGTTCATTTAGTGGTCTGATCTTCTTGTCATAAAGCATGTGTGAAGCCGGCGGTGGGACGGTGGAGGGTGGTGTGGCAGGGAGATGCCAATTTATGAGGGTGGGCAGTGTAGACAGAACCAGTTTTACAGCTTTGAGATTTATACTGAGCTGAGACATTCAGTCACAGCTTTTTTCTTTCTTTCTTTTTTTTTTTTTGGAGGGGTGGCGGGGGCGGCCAGCTTACAGCGACTTCAACCTTCACCTGTGACGCCCCTCCCACCTCTTTTCTTAAAGGTAATTTGTGTTTGCACCCGTCGCCTCGGGGGGCTCGGCTTGTATCATTTAGGCAAACAGCGGCGCTCGGTTCTGTGCCGTTTACAGGGTTCAGTGGAACGCGCAGGCTGTAAAAGAGGAAGGTCAAGTTAATTTGAATTCAACAGGGGACGGATTAACTTTTGAAGCCCTGTGAGGAGATGTCAAAAGGCTAAGAGTCTTTTTAATTTTATGTTTCGCAGATCCGTCCTGTGGACATGACCTGATGAAGGAGGCTCGAGGATGTACAAGACTTCAGGACCGTGGGAGTGTGAATGGAGACGAGTCGAGGAAAAATAGTGACTCACATCCTCAAATAATGTAGAAAAGAGAGATATATATGAGATCCTGGCAGAATGTGCACATATGTTTGGTTGTTTGACGATGGAAAAAATATGTAAACAGTTCAACAAATAGCAAATTGGTTATGATGCTTTGCA
The DNA here is from genome assembly GCA_033000465.1 of Sciaenops ocellatus. NCBI lineage: Eukaryota > Metazoa > Chordata > Actinopteri > Sciaenidae > Sciaenops > Sciaenops ocellatus. Next base: position 13,124,656 of record CP136876.1, on the reverse strand, counting down.
AACAGGGGGATTACTTCCCACCTCTAAGTCACCGAAAGCCCATAATTAGACTTCACAGATTTCACTTTATTTAGTTCATAATCTCTATAAACAGAAATCTGCATATGAATGCAGAAAGGGAGCACGACGGTGCCGGATGTCTTCTGGTTTCTGTTTGTAGTCTGAGTTGTACTCAGCCTTCACTTTGGTTGCAACAGTTTGTTCGGAGAACCTTCCTCTGAGGCTGAATTGTCGTCAGGTGATGGCCGGTGGGCTCTGATATTGTTCAGATTACTGTTCTGCAGGGGGCGGACTGGCCATCGGGAAGTTCAGGAAGAATCCCAAGTGGTAAATGCGTTATGGACCACGAGCCGCAGTAGTTACTGTACGGTCCTCGGCCATAGCGTGGCCCGGTCTGGTCCTCTGAGCTGCAGAACTTGAGTTGGTGGATACGATCAACCCTTAAAGTTTTGTCGTACGTAAAGAAAGAAAAAGAAATAGGTAGTGCAGAAAAATTACGAGTTTTAATCGTTTTTATTTCAATATTTTGATCAAGTTGCTTGTTTTTATTTCCTAATAACAGGTTATTAATACGCATGCCCATTATCATCTGCTCTGTTTCACTGCATTTTGTATTATGTGTGTCTGAGTGTGCATGTTTGTGTGAGCACTTGTAACTGTAACTTTTAACGCTCTACTGACTGACTGTATCCACATCTCAGTGCAGAAGTTGGCAGTAATACTGTGTTCCAGCTCACCTACGCTTGCCTGGCCTGGTCTTGTTTTGATTCAGCGCAGTGAGGAGGAAGGTGTCAGCAAGACATCCCGAAGTGTCTCCAAGGTCTTCGGCATCATCAGATTCTCTTTACAGCACGAAAACTGTCTGAGGGTTAAAATTCCTGCCAAAAAAAAATGTTTAAAGGCGCCTCCAGCTCAAAGTCTGAGGCTGAGTTTCAGTCCCAGCACATCCCTGCTGTTCATCATGTTTAAAACTTTCAGAACTCATATAAAGGTGAGCGTAAATTCTACATTAATATAATCAAAGTTGGCTCAACACCTCTGTCATACACTGAGCATTATAAATATTTCAGATCTGCTCTGGATGACCATCCTCCCTTTGAAAAAGGAATATGCTGTCTCGGCTGGTAGGGCACTATGGAGGGATCTCGTATATTTCTTGTGTCTGCCCAGTTTGAGATGATGTTGCAGAGGTCTGGTCTTACTCTAAGCAAACAAAACGTGATGCAATCCAGAAAAGAGCGAGCCTTGCATTGTTTCTCGGTGTGCATAAAATGGCCCGAGACCTTGGTGCGATGTGATGGGAGCCATGGTGCCATTCCTGGTCGAGGGAGCTTGCAAAAGTCTATGACAAGACAGGTCTCCAACACATATAAACACAAGAAAACATCCACATTCGAGGCAAAGACTCCCACACCTGACGAACCTCTATTTTTATAGCCCTTTTTCTTTGTTCTTCTTTATGAAACAAAGAAAACTGACTTTTTATGCAACATATGTTTGGTTTCATAACAGCTAGACTAACCAAACCTTGTTTTTTTCCTGGTTGGTTGGAGATAGGGCTCAGCGGGCATGTAATAAAAAGCTGGCGCTTACACAAAGGCTAAACCTGAAGGCCTACCTCTCTGACTTTGTTCTGCATGATGCCTGAGAACATTTGGACTCAGTACAAGTTCTGCTGTTTCCAAATGCAGCAGCCGGTGTATTTCCACCTCCAGTTAAAAGACTTTTGTATCACACTTGGTAACAGCAGCGAGTGAGACAGAGGTCACAGAAGGGGAAATCAATCCACTTCCTCCAAAACATAGAAAGTGGCTTACCGTTTCACCCCCAGCGGGATACACAAATCCATTCCTACTCTTTCTGTTGTGCTCTCGCCCCCTCTTTCTTTCTCTTTGGCCAGCACTTTTTCTGCACCGCTCTATCTCTTCCTCTCCCTCCTTCACTCCTTCACTCCTTCTCCTGTCCCTCTCTCTCTGAACTCCCTGCCCTTCCTCCTCACATCTAAGAAAAATCTGCACCTGGGAGCGTTTCGAAAGCACCTCACTCCCTTGAAGTTCAAAAGAGAAATATGTACCATCTCCTACGCTCGTTTCCGCCTCTTTCCTCGGTATCTTGGGGGAAGGGGATACAGGTACGGGGGCTGCAAGGGCAGCAGTAGATGTGTTGAAATCTACCTTCTCATCATCCCTCCCTCTAAGATATAAATCACCATAAAGGTGGAACAACAAAGCACCACATTCCCTGCTTAAAAATATATAAAAATAGCCATAATGGGCAGCTATGGGCTATTACTTTCTGCTGGGGAAAACATCCCATCTGATAATCACAGTTATTGTAGAAAAGGTGATTAAGCAAAGCACTGATGCAGAGCTGCAAAGTTATTAAAACAAGTTAAATTGCACAATCATATGATTCAGATATATAAGGTCAACCTACTTACATTGTTCACCTCATCAAATCTCCTCCTAGAAGTTGTTAAATTTAACATAAATATGAAAAAGCCAGCAGTGGCATGCAAATTACTTCTCCATCTCCAAAACCTTGAACTGAGTTCTAACAAGATGTTTCCAGACGTGACCGGACCTCGACCCGGCTTGATATTTCAGAATCGTACCAAACGTCGCTGCTTTGTGAGCGGACAGGAATGACCCTCGCGAAAGAACAGTCAAGTACAGGAAGGAGTGAAGAAATGGCAACTGCAAAAAAAAAAAAAAAGAAAAGATTTTACATCCACATAAAAACATTCAGAGCAGTGCGTCGGATTTAGTGACATCTAGAGGTGAAGTTGAGAATTGCAACTCGCTCTAGTCGCCCGCCTGCTCCAAGCATGAAGGAGAAACGGTGCTAACAAGGTGAACAAACTTTTAATCTCTTGCTGTTTTGGTGCTTCCCGGAACAGCTGAAGTAATCATATACACATACACACACATTAAATATTGCAAATATGTATTTATTTTCTGCTTTTTCACTTGGAGTACAGGGCACAGGAGGAGGATGGGGGCAGCTACAAAAATATTAGCCACCTAAAGATAATCAATACGAGTCCGAGTTATGTTTGAAATATTCTCACCTCGCCGTCAGACAGCCCTACTGAACAGGAAGCTGAAGCATTTCTATCGATCGATGCATCTTCAAAGCCACCAGACTTCGATCGGTTCAGTTTGTTTGTGTTACTGTGCGACTTTGGTGTTTTAACGCATTAATTCAGATCCAAACTAATGGCAGCGGCAGCGGTCGACCGGCAACTTCCACATCCTGCAAGATGAACTTATTGTTTTTGTGAAAGGAGACTGGAGGCTTTGGAGAGAGTGATATCAGGCTTCAGGCTGTCTGACTGCGAGGTAAAGCAGTGAGAATATTCTAGAAATAGTGTACGCTTTAGGCATAATATGTAAAATATGTTTTGTTGCTAGCCCCCCACCCACCACAGCAGCATGTTGCTTAGCTTCCATGCTGGTCCTCCTGTCTGCTTCTCCAAACTGGGGGCGGACCAACCGCTATCTACTACCCTGACTACGGATGGATGGGTTATCTGCATGGTCGTAAGAATGTCAGGACAACTTCATGAGCTAAAAATAGTTTCTGGTTCAACATTTTGAGATCAACTGTAAACTTCAGTGGAGGAGAAATAAATAGTTTCCTTCTCCAGCGTCATTTAGAGTAAGAGCACAAAGGCAACGCTTACAGGAGTCTGTAAATATCCACTCATGAGGTGTAACAAAGTGCTTTTATTCAGCAGAAATCACCTTCACACGGACGCACACACACATCCGAGCACTCAGTCAAACACACAGGCAATTATATTAGAAGTCACCCACCAAGCGAAGAATCATCCAGCCTCGCTATGCGCTCACACACACTGATGTGCAGCCGGGTGAGCTGAGGACACACCGCAACCGATACCGAAAAAACACATCCGAGACAGATACATGCTCTTTCACTCCATGACCTTTGGAGTGAAGAAGAGAGAGACAGAGGCAGAGAAGATATGTTTTCCTCAAACTGTCAAATGGATATTTGATTTTTGACGAGATCTTTGGTGGAGTTTGCTTCTGTGGTGTTTTGTTCAGAGAACTTTTCCGGCTATTTCTGCTGAGTAGGTGAGATTTTCCTGAGCTGCTCATCTTCGATGCTCAGTAACTCTTCTACTCTTCTACCTTCTGTTGCTGCAGCCATACATGTAAAATGCATCACACCCACAGAGAATTTCACCCAAGAATGAGCTGCTAGATATTTTATATGAAGACCAGATTCAGGACGTGTAGATCAACACGCAGACCAATGCTAATTCACGTGGCTAACTAAATCCTCATTGGTCAGGTGCTTCTCCAAGTGGACAAAAGAGACATTCACGGACACGAGATGTCATCTGTTTCATTCTCTGAACAAATCGGAGATGTGAGCTGTGATTCACACTCAAGTCAAGTCATTACCAAACATTACAACGTGCATAAAAGTGTTTTGATTGAAACCCGGAGAGATTAAGAGAAATAATTGCTACTGCTGTCCACTCGGCTCTCTGAAAGTTATCATGGTTTCAGTGATGAATAAAAAGATTGACGTTTCTTCACAACTTGGCTCGTTTCGCTCTCTCTATTATCTTTTTTATGACAGTTTTATAAAGTACAAACGAGTGCTGCAGAGAAAAAAAAGAAAAGAGCAAAAAAAAAAAAATCAAACAAAAAATACAATACATCTCTCATTCTTTTGGCATACATGCTGGGCAAAGAAAGTTTGAGCAAAAGAGTGCAACGAAACAAGATAAAGGTCTTGAGGTAGAGATGAAAAAAGAAAAAGAAAGACGCACTTCCTTGCTTTGGCAGTGAGACCCCGTGGTCTCTTTATGTTTGCCTCTGTCTCTCTTCCTCACATGCATACAACTCACAGACGAAAAGTCATCCAACCCCTCAGAGCATTCAGCCTGACAAAAAAACAGAAGAGGATAAAAACACTTATTTTTGATGGCTGCTTCAAAGACCATTACTGGCGCCTTTGAAAAGTTACAAAAGGGTGGAAGTTCTTTTTGTGTCAAAGAGCACAGTGGAGGCGTTGCAAAGGGGTAAGGTAGCCACCCTCTTCTTCCTCTTCCTCTTCTTGTTCCTTCTTCCTCCTCATTTCTGGGCTCCGACGGAATACTAAGTAAACAAGATCAAGGCGAGGCCGTGATACTCGGGGAGTCACAGAGGCCCCAGCCGCTGTCTGGGAGGAACACTTAAGCCCACAGAAAGATAAAGTGGTTTTTGGTTTTGAACCAATCAGCTATTCCATTTCTCACAGCGCCAAAGGAACGCAGAGAAGTGAAGTGGGCGACACGTTTATCCGTGGTGGGACGTTTTCCTTAGAAAGGATCAGCTGAGAGTTTGTATGATCCCACACATGTCACGGTGGTGGGAACATAACCCTCCGCAAAGACTCATCTGGGTTCTTAACAATCAGCGTGACTGTTTGTCAAGGTTTGAGCCACGTCCCTCGGTTCCAATTAAGGGAAACGCTACAGCATACAAGGATACGCAATGTTTGTTTCAAACATGGTGGCAACGCCTTAAGGGAGGTCTTTTCCTGTTTCGGCAATACAAAAGGGGAAAGTCAGATCAATAAAGGAATGTTTTTTTTTGAGAATGCAACCACCATCAGTGACCGACCTCACCACAGGAACCAGTTTGGAACCTCGTTTTAGCACCAGAAGAATGCCCATGATGTGGATTGCAGTATTCAGTAAAATCTTTGGTTGTCAACATACTTTGTTAGCATGTCCATGTGATTTTCACCACATAACCTCGCAAAGGTCCCACAATTTCACAAGTTAAGCCCCGCTTGGCACACTGTCACACCAGCAATAGTTCTGTTCAACATGTCTGGTGTCGTTTATGTTGAAAATCATCATCTGATTCTGGGAAGGAACTCCTCAAATTCGGCTCAAGCTAATTGAAGAAACATGCCAAAGCACTGGCAAAGGTAGCGTCCAACCCAGGTGGTAGCTCTCTCTCTCTCTCTCATTAGCTGAGAACCTAATTATCATTCTAGTTGAACACATTAAAATCAAACTATGAAGAGTTTGGGTTGGAAATTTGCGCCTTTGCAATGCCCGGATCAGGTGATTTGCCTGTTTTTAAGTGGCTGGAGAGTGAAGAGCATCAAGTTGTTGTGTGGGCTCGTGTGTGCATGCTCGCATTTTACTGCCGTCTGTTTGGCAGATTTTGAAAGTCCCATAAGGCCATCGAGTCATGTCCAAACAATAACATTTCGTGGGGGGGGCTGACTGGTACACATTGTTCTCTGTCTGTAGTTGCACGCCAGGCGGACCCTCATGCCCACAGCTGAAGCCTGGCATGGCTGGTCCGCTGTGAGCTTCGCTTGGCAAAGCCACAATGTAGGGCCAACTGGACCCACCTGTCGACGCAGTAGGGGATTAGCGGACGTATCAATACATGGCTGCACAGATCGCCCTCACCTGCTCCATGGATCTCTCAGTTTCCTACCTTTACCTTCCAACCGTCTGCTCTCTGTTGTGCCATCCTTTCTCACTCCACCTGCCAATTTTCTCTTTCTCTGATCAATCTTGTCTTTGCTTGACCATCGCTTTCCCACAATGTGACACTGATATTGTTGTTGCAGGCCTTCTGCTGCCCAACTGAAGAAATAAAATCTGTTTTTTTCCTTGAACATTTTCCCTTGCCCTCAACAGCACAGCTCAGGCTGTATTTTATTTGTCTATCAAGAGTTTTTCAGTACATAAAAAGTGACACATCCAAACTCAGATGGGTGCTGAAATCATATCCTACCATTTGCAGTCCTTGTGCACAGAACAAACCTTGTAAAGACGTCGAGGCAAAGCACAGCATAGCCTTGAATCTAAATTCAACTATAACAACTAAACCTTTCTTATCTTTCTGGGTATTATATGCAATAGCATCATTGTTTTCCATGACCACTTATCCTTACAAAGGTTGCCAGTTCATCAGAGGGGTGAGATGGAGACAAAGAACCATTCACACTCACATTCACACCAATATACCGGAGCCGGAGTACCTGGAGAGGACCCTTGAACCCAGAAACACAGTGCTGCCTATGTTGCAACACAATGATATAAATAAAGCTAATGAATAGATAAATGTTCTATATACTTTCTGTGACTGTAAGCAGCCAACAGCTCACTCATTCTTGTCCTTGGGCAGCAATGGTTAGCACAATGTGCTCCGGGTCCCGATCATCAGCCTTGAATCGGTGAAGTGTTGAGCATGCACATTTCGCCGTTCGGAGCTGAAGAGTGGCGGCAGTGAAAGAAAACAGAAAAGAGTAACAAGAGCAGAGAGACAGAAGAGAAAAGTAAAAATGAGGAGCATGAAGAGGGATTATGACGAAGAGGAGGGGGGAAGAAAGTCATGATGAGGAGGCAAGCGGGACAAGGGCGCTCTGCAGAGTGTGTAAAGACCACCGTTCCCTTTCCCTTCTCTCCGACCTTGAAGGGACAAGAGGGTTGACGGGGGGGTGGTTATGGTGGGGACAACAGTAAATCTTCAGAGCATGTCATAATCCCCACTACACACACACACACACACACACACACACACACACACACAGAGGTCTTTTATAGCTCACAGACTAATAACGACATGAAAGGCATAAAATCTTGCAGCATTTGTCATTTCCACACTGAAGTCTAGGTGGCGCTGTGTGCGTTCGTGTGACAGGACATGCAGGTACACCGAAACCACGTCAAAATAAATTAACCAGAAGGTCACCGGTTCAGTCTTGGCAACCGGCTTTGTGTTTGTCAGTGAGTATCAGCTCATATACATCAATGACGCATCAATAATTCACTACACCTGCGCTGCACAAGCTTTGTGGTTGCATCATGAACGTCCTAGAAAACCCACCGGAGAGCTGCTGAAACGTTAGATAAATGAGCGTTCACTGAAAGTGAAAGAGACGAACGTTTAAAAGGTTGTTGCAGAATTCATGTTATTCATGTCCTTGTCCAAACAGTTGTATTTAAGGACCTTGTCCTCGTCCATACAAAACCTTATCACGGCAGCAAAATGTTTCCAAGATACCAATTTATGTTCAACGCCAGTGCAATTTCGAGATCAGCGTTGAAGGTTTTGAGAACCTTGCTTTGGTTTATGCCAAATAAACTATGAATAAGGGGTAAGGTTACCAAAAAAGGCGAATGGGGCGCTCTTGGATGAAAGCCGGACAATCATCCACCACCCCGACGGCTTCCTCGCCATCTTATCTTGGATTATAGGAAACCAAAAGGTGGAGCGTTGGATGAGAAACACCTAAAACCAACCGGTATTCTCAACCTCACACCTTCCAGTGACCCATGATCACCCCACTGTCGTCCCTCATCTGACCTTCAATCCAGAGGTTGTAAAGTCTTGCAACGAACTGTTTATATCGAAGTTACTTAAATGTTCGACCGGCTCACACACACACACACACACACACACACACACCACAACAGAGCCGGTTTGTAGTCAAAGAATACGAAGCGACACAGATGTTTTATCTGGCAGAGCAGAACGGCGACAGACAGATGAAGAGAAGTCACTTGGCTCCGTCATCTCTCTGGACACTTCACCCACTTTTCCGACGCATTGTTTACACACACTCCATCGGTAAGTGGAGAGACAAGAAGGTGTTTGGAGGGGTGTTTATTAGTGTGCGTGTGGGGGAAGACTTGGGAAAATTATACAAGCTTTTATGAGCTTGTAAGCCTGTCTTTGCATATGCTTTACATGTGCAATAACCACTGTTCTCAGTGTTGAACAATTTCAGGCCAGATTGAGACACTTTATCTGCTTCTATCATCTGCAGGGAAAAAGAGAGATGTAGTCTACCAGGAAACAAATTATAGTACTCTGAAAACATCTCCACAGATTTAAATGTCGACTGTCAGAAAGCACTACTTAAAAAGATTAATAAATAAATCGACACTCGCGAGGCAAAGCACCTTCAAATCACAATCGCGTTTATGACGGTTTTGTCCTTACCTCTGGTATAATGACTCCCCCGTTTTGGATTTCGAGAAGCTCTTCAGTTTATTAGATGTCTGGGTTGTTAGGATTTTTTATTTGAATTGCTATGAAACTCCTTTCAGTGCATGAAACAACTTCATAACTTGAAAACTGGATTTTTTTTTTTTTACAGCAGCAGCAGCATCACTCGATGAGCCTCAGACTTTATTCTTTTTACATCTTTTCACTGAGGTTTAATTAACTCAATGAGGGCTCGGTGTCCTCTGGATGATATCACCCAGAGGAAAGATTTCACACTCAAAGACTCTGAATGTCTCTTTAACAGCGTTACAATGAGATCTGCCTACCTGCCTATTTACCTATCAGTCTACAGATGTAATATATGCACGTAACGATAAGTGTACACAACAAGATCATGCTGCTCGCACGTGTTTCTTTAAAGCTGAAGGTGTGTGCATTAACTTTTCATTATAATAAGTAATGGGAGTGGTTCCCCACCCTTAAAATGTCATTAGCCCCTGCTCACTCCCCTCTTCCTCCCCCGTCTCTCCCCTCTTCGCCCTTCCCGATCCAAAGCCAAGCACTGTAATTAGCTTTATGGAGCGAAGGCTGAAGGCAGAGATGAAAATGCTACAAATGATATTACTTTGAGCCTGAATACGCATACGACACATGACATTAGCATCACACCGGATGGAGACACTAGGGAGCCTATCAAACGCTCGGGATCCGCATCGCAAAAAAAAAAAAAAAAAAAAAAAAAAAACCTGGCCTGGCAGCCTCGAGCCCGGGTGGAAAATGTAGTGATAGGAGGACTCAGTGGAAGAGTCTTTTTTAGTGTCATGTCAGCAGTTCAGTTCACTGGGCGAGCACCTGCAGGTTCAACACGGAAACACATATGAAATTAAATTACATGTTGACGGAGCGGCGGGAAATCATGCACGGGGAGGAGGAGGGGGGGAAGGCACGGGATGTGTGAGCAGAGGAGAGAGAGCCAGGGGCAATTAAACTTTGAAATGACCTTCAATTTATCATCTCAGTGGAGAAATGTAGAAATTTTGTCTCCCATCGAGCATTTTGACAGCGACTTTGATGATGGTGCCTGTCACACAACCAAAGAAAGAACGCCCGAGTGCAAACTCTAAAGTTTTAAATGGTTTTCTGAATTCAGCATTTTGAGGCTGACATCTGCCCGTTAAAGCTGCAGCCAGCAGCTGGCTAGCTTAGCTTAGCATAAAGACTGGAAGCATTAGGAAACAGCTGCTCTGTCCAAAAGTTAAAAAAAAAAGATAATTAGCCTACGAGCACCTCACTAATTAACACGTTATATATGAATGATAATTTGCCCCAGTTGCTGCTCAAGTGTAACTAAAAAAAAACCCTGCAGCACAAAGAGCCGTAAAACAAGGTCAATTATTTCGCTCTGTGTTATGAATCTCTAATTTAATGATCTAATTTGTGTTTGTAACACCTTGTTCGTCATCCATATATCGTGTTTCTTGGGACAGCTGGTTGTTTTCACCTGTATCCAGTCGTTATGCTAAGCTAAGGTAAGCTACGCTAACCTATTGCGAGCTTTATCTTCATATTTAAAAAGAAAGTTTGCAAGAAAGCAATTAACCAAAATGTCAAACTATTCCTTTAAACCTGAACTATTTGCTTATTTATACATTCTAATGATATATTATTGATTAACTGATCGATTAAACCTTCAATCTGTCTGGTTAAATTAGGGTTAATTGGACATGCATATCTATTTAATGTGTGTTTACTATGAGTACGGTTTAAATGAGTAGTGCAGTAATCGCATTAGTTTTTGACGTGTGAGCATGTTCCTCACACGAACACATTCCCATAAGCCCTTCTGCTTCTCACAGCAGGCATATGTACAGTATGTGCACTAGTCTTTCAGTGTGTATGTTGTATTTGCATGCGTGTACATCCGTGTTCCTCCCCATGTGTTCGTACAGATTATGCCCATGTTTGTTTTCACCTGTCATGCATACATGTGTGTTTTTCTCCCAATTGTGTGAAAGAAAGTGTGCGTCGCCGGTGCTTAATCCCGTCACGCGGTGATGCAGGCAGCATGTGTGTCCGCACATGTAAACATCCTGGCGCGTAAACGCCCTAATCTGTTCCCCTTCCCTGGTAATTACACTGACTAACGAGCAAAGCATGGGGACACAAACAGAGAGAAGAAGGACGGAGGGAGGACAAGAGAGGGAGAAGACAAGGGACAGATGGCGAAAGAAGAGAAAAGTTTTATTTTCACACAAGCATGTGTAGGTACGGAGGCCTCTTACACTCTTTCTATCTATACCGAGTGTGTGTGTGTGTGTGTGTGCATGTCTGAGCCAGATGCCCACATCTAACAGCCCATCTGTGAGGAGAGCCCTGCCAGACCACTAATCAGGCAATCCATCACCTCTCTACCTGCCACTGGCCATTATGTGGGAACCACTCACACATATGTACATGCTGCTAGAGTGTGTGTTCGTAGGTGTGTGAACGAGAGGTCTTGAAAGCTGATGATAAACAAACTAATTAGTGCAAAAATGAACAGGTTTGGACCTTTCTTATCAAGGTCAAACCGTCGCACCGCACATGACGCAAACATAAGCTCAGAAGCATTGTGTTGTAAATATGCATGTTTGCATGCTCTGACATGCACACACGCCTGCAGCACTTTGTCATGCAATTAGCGGCTGAAATACACACGGCTAAACACACCACACTGGAAGACAAGAAGAAAGAAAAAACGTTCAAATGACAGTAAAATATAATTTAAATAAACTTCAAAAATTCAGATCTATTTTTTTTATTTTTCCTGAATTATTGCAATCACACACCTTCAATAAGGTGACAATAGTAATTACTAAAAATGACCTATACAATTAAAAAAGAAAAAAAAACAGAAAACAACCGTAATAATTCAAGTGTAATAAGTTATTCATGTAAAACTAATAAAATGTATCTTTTGGAAACTGAATTGTTAGTCTGACCATAAACTTTTGTATAATATAATATATAATTTATAATCTAATTTATAATAATTATTTATTTTACATGAATTTGCACGTAATTTAAGGAAGCAGCAAAAATACTGTAGAAATAATGAATTGTCCTGTACAAAAATAATAAATAACTCTAATTTGTCATTATCAGCACAATACTTAAAATAACAGTTTGGTCGTTAATTTATGATATAATATCCGGAGTTTTGTATGCAATTAAAAAACAAACAGAAAACTACCGTAAAATGTATTTTCCATAAATTGACATTTTTTTTAATGGGCTTTGGTTAGCTTGAAGCGCTGCATGAATTTCTTATTTATGTATCAATACAGTGAACGTGGATCATGTTTTAAGAAGTTCATATGAAGGTTTTCGTTTATTTTTAACCAATGACAGACGTTTATGTGTTTCCGATGTCAGATATAAAATCGCGTCCAAACTGAAAGTTGGATGAAAAAGTCGTAGCTTGTTTGACGTGCAGAGCTACACGACACGTTGTTCAGATTTTGGAGGTGTGAACATCTGCTCCACCACGAGCCTCTGCGACCGGCAGTTACCCAGAACACCCTTCTCTGATCCTGCATGGAGATCGACACATTCGCCGAAGAAAACAGAATTGTATCATTTCCTGAATGATGCTCAGAGGTATTACTTTATTTAGGAAAACATGAATCCGCTCGCTGACCTGCCTGCGTGAAGCAGGTAATGAATCCATTCATATCTGTGATCATTCAGTCATTACGTCTCCTTATCTGTCCTTTTCTTGTATTTCTGTCCTGTTCTCTGAGAGAAGACACTCATGAATGAAAGCAAAGGGAACTGGGGCTGTGTAATGAGCTCCACAACCATATTACTACACACACACACACACACACACACACACACACAGAGAGAGTAAAATCCACCTGTGTGTCTGTGTATGCGTTAGCCTGCGGCGATGACGGCGTGGTACGCTGTCTGATCGCTGCCGTAGAAGCAGGAGGGATTTCATCTGGCTCTGAATGAAACACTTTGGAAACTAAAGGCAGTAGTAGTTTGCCAGAACACACACACACACACACACACACACACACACAAAGTCATAACCAAGAGTACAAATGTACACAGACGAGTAAAGCAACAAAAAGCAACCACACGTCGTTACAAGTTGTGAATCGTTAGAGGAAGAACACACACCACCATGTACAAACACTATACTGAACACACACTGACATCTTCAGACATGCATGAGTCAGACACACACTCACACACCCCTGAGCATCCAAAACAGTGTGTGTTAACGTGGCTGACAGACAGACAAAACGACTTAAAATGATGAGTAGAAGGAAGAGATGGTTGTTGAATAAAGGATGCCATGTTGTGTGGGCACGTTTTGGCCTCTGTAAACACAGCACCAAACCAAACGGAACATAAATGATGCTGGATTCAGGAGCTGATCGCTCGATGAGCTCGGGCACCCACGGACGATTGTGAGCGCCTACGAGGAGATCATATAGCGGAGAAGGAAAAGGTCCTCGCAGAGAACTGTGAGTTTAACCTGTGTCCATATATTAAACTCTTTAGGTGTCCTGACGCTCTCTGGTGTCGTCTATTAAATCATTTTATGAACACCAAGCAACCAAGTAGTTATGGTGCATTAGCCTAACCAAACTGCAACCATTTCACAATGTTAACCACATGACGATGAAGGGCTGCCGTCGGCCATTTTGTTAGCAAGCAGCAACCTCTGAGGCAGAAGTGCCAAAAACTGCAGTTCCTCAAACGTCCACCTGAGGCTGGCTCCAGAAGTGAGTCAGTCTCCATAAGTCCCCATGTTAAAATGTCCAACTTCACAGCAGGAATAAACATGTTTACTGCCTGGTACAAAAAACACTTGGTGGTTTATTCAAGCACCCAGGCGTCATGCAGCCCGGTTCAGGTCCACCGATGGTCCACGTGTTTGCTGATATTTAGATTAACCCGGGACATGGAAGAGGCAGTGCATCCAACATGGCGGAGGCCAGCGCAGCATATTCCCGGCTTCAAAGCTTCAACGCTTCGGAAATCCACAGTTGAAGTCAGTCATACTCAGTCAATTCTTTATACTGTCATTGTTTGGGAGTCACTGGTAATCGACCTATTCAGTCATTTTGGTCTGAGGATGTGTGGCACGAAACATCGCCCTCTGCAGGTCGCTCTATTAAGCACCATTGCACAGAAAGTACAGGTCCAACACCGGAAACACACTGATGCTGCACAGAAACGAGTGCACGGCTGAAAAAATGAAACGTTTACAAGAACACGTCTGAAACTCTGCAGCTAAAAGCGTCTTTAACTCATCAGCATGTTAAAAAGCGTCACTCAAAATCCAAATGCACCATTATTTGCTCGCTGCTCGTTACAAACAAACCTGCAGAGGTGAATATAAAGAGGAACGTGTGTGTGTATGTGTGTGTGCGAGTGTGTATTAAGATCTCCCACCTGTGTAGGACAGACAAAAGACCTCTACCAGCAAATAAGCTTCCAAGAGGGATCATGGTATATGATCTGCAGGGTTCTCAGACAACAAGTGTTCATTTCTGTGTGTGTGTGTGTGTGTGTGTGTGTGTCGGAGAGAGAGGGGAGATACTGTACGTAGTGGTTGGGGCGTTAAGCTGCAACCCCCGTGGCGCTGCAGTGATGTGGAGGTGTAGCGATACCGCTCTCACACTGAGCTAAAACACCACCCACGGGTGCCACGTCCCTCAACAGACCTTCACTCTCTCTCACACACACACACACACACACCTACACCTACACACACACAAACAGACACACACACACACACACACACACACACACACACACACCTACACCTACACACACACACACACACACACACACACACACACACAAACAGACTGAACAAGACAGCCTGCATCCAAAAACAAGGGTCCAGTGCAATAACTTTGCATAACATAAATCATTTCTTGTGGGGAGGACGTCAAATTGTAATATGAAAATATGTGTGTGTGTGTGCGTGTGTCTGTGCGTGTGTGTGTGTGTGTGTGTGTGTGTGTGTGTGTGTGTGTCTGCGTGTGTGTGTCTGCGTGTGTGTGCGTGTGTGTGTGTCAGGGACACCCGAGGAACGGAGAGGAGACATAGCATTTGTTGCCATCTGTTTTCAAGCCCGACAATTAGGACAGAGTCTGAGCAGAAGAAACCAAGTTTGCCCTAATGCAATATTCTGTCTAACACACACACCCACACACACACACACACACACACGCACACAAGCGTGCGCGCACACACACACACACACACACGCACACACGCACACACACGCACACACACATCATCCTTCGTATGGTGGCTGTCGATCGATAGCGCTCCTTGTCTGCCACTCTCTTGCTCACAGTGCCGCACGGTAAATCACATAGATAAGCCGAGACCTATAAAGTACACGAACTGAAGGCCTCTTGAGCACACACACACACACACAGGATGGATGGGTTGCCAAAAGGACGTGTGGGGGGGCGTTCAGAAAAACCGACACCTGCGGCATTAATCTCAATGCTGGGAATCAGCGATGGAAAAATCTACACACGACGTCGCACGTTGTGTTCATGCTCTTAACGTGATGTAAGGAAGCAGCCGTGTTTTTGTCCCATGTTACTCTTTTTGGTGAAATTTGGCACAATTAGGTTGTAAAGACGCCAACAGTTTGTCCAAATTATGTGAAGCTCTTACTTTGAGTTAAAAATTCAAGTTTAATCTGCAAAAATCTGTCAACACTTTGACAGATCGAGCAATAATCTGTCTGCAAATAAAGGTTTAGTCCTCCCTCTGCTGGACCCCACTACAGTCCATCAAATGGCAACCTCCAAAAACTGCAGTTCCTCAGTCGTCCACTTGAGGCTGGCTCCAGAAGTGAGTCAGTCTCCATAAGTCCCCATGTTAAAATGTCCAACTTCACAGCAGAAATAAACATGTTTAAGCTAGGCCCCTTTGCTTCCGACAACTCGGGGAAGACCCTGTACTGTTTCAGTATGACTTTGCCAGGTCCATAAAGAAATGCACGGAGCTCTGACCTCAACTCCATCTAACCCCTTTAGGATAAACTGGAACACCAACGTTAAGCCAGGCCTCACCGTCTATCATCTGTGTCCAACCTCAGTAAATGCTCTTGTGGCTGAATGGAAGAAAATCCCCGTCTGGACAGCTTTGCCAGGAGAGTGGAGGCACTTTGTTTGGGCATCCACAAACTCAAACATTTGTAGTTTGTCCTCAGATCCAACATTTTTCTAGTATTACTACTTCATAATGCATCAAACTGACAAACTGCAGAACAGGTTTCTTATTTTGAACTGGACATGTTTGCTAGCAGTTCAAATTCAGTTCAACTGAACCCTCAGAGCACCAACAGCTCCACCCAAATTAACTGAATTTGGTGCAAAACCATTAACGCTGGTGTAAAGCTGATAAGACAGGAGTATTTAGCTGGAGCCTCCTTATATCTTCTGGCTCTCTCTCAAGCCTTTCAATAAAAGACAAGGTGGGAAGAAGAAAGAGGAGAGGAAGTCTGGGAGTGACTGTCGAGCTTTAGAGTAAAAAGGAAATAAAGCATCAGGAAGATATGAAAGAAAAAGAGTCTGACAACGAAGGCCAAAGAGGGAGGAGAACGAAGTGTAGATCGATGAATGGATGGTTGGAGAGAGGAAGGGACAGGGAGGAGTGACCGGCCTGGACTCGCCTGTAGTTTCACCAGGAGGAGCAGCTTGTGTGGCAGCAGGACGACTGTCACCGCTGCCTGCCAACCGCGGGCCACGCTGGCGCTGCGAAGCATCCACCTGTCACTCAAAGCCGCGGTTTTAAGTCGCCACCAGGCTCGATTGTTATTGATGCTCGGAGGAAGAGGGTGGAGATTTTTCACCCCTCGTAAATAAGGAACGAAACGAGGTTGTTCAATTTGTGAGCGAGCCTTCGCATACGATTACACTCACTGTTTTTTTTTTTTTTGCATTCAGAATGTGAGACACCCCGGTCGAGGCTGGAGGCAAATTTGACAAAATGATGCTTCAACTAGGATTTTCATAATGAACACTAAACACCAAATGAGGGCACTATCGCTGCAACTGACTGGCTCACAGGAGGATTGCATAATTTGTTGGCTGACATGTTCATAGTTAATTTTTTTTAAAATGCATTTACAATTAATTAACACAAGTTCTGCATCCACGATGATACCCCCACCAGAAAAGAGACGCTCTGACATCCCGATGTTGTATCTACCTGCAGAACAACTCACGGACCGCAGAACAACGTCTTCCAACAGCTACAACACGAGTCACAATAATTAGCCTGTCGGAGAGCAGAGTGGGAGTAGAGCCTGCCTGGCTGTTAGCACACAAAGCAACAGTCGACAGCTCTGTGCGTGTGTGAATGTGTGTGAGCAGCGAGGGGTACCATTCTCACAGCCTGTTCTGACCGCCCTACCATCTGCGGGCATGCCGGGTGCCCGCCTGTTGGCCCTCCTATGCCAGGCACTTTGACGTGGTTGCATGGTAACAGGTCTGAGAGGGCGGCTAGAAGCTGGTCTAGCCAAATGGCTTCAGCAAAACACTGATCTCGACACAGACTGAGGGGGCTGTAGGTATAAAGACATTTATGTCCATGTTTGAATGTTACATTTGATGAGGGAACTCAAATTAGCTAACTGGCTTCAATTTAGGAACAGTAAAACTGCAAAATCTCTGACTCTGCTGTTTTTTGTGTGCAATGCCACATCAACCATTGATGCACTGACCAATCAAATACTTGCAAGTGCACACACAAGGTGCAACACCTTGCAGCATGTACGTGGTAGCAGTAGTTGGGAATCGGCAAGCAGCTGAAAGTGGAAAGCTGAAACTCTCCAGACCCCAAGTTTAAGTCCTGAGCTTTGTACTGTAGATAGTTCAAGCTGTCATCAATAACCAGATCATTATTATGTTGAGATCTAAGTTTTCTTTCTTTGTTTCTAAAGATGGCTCCACCAGCAAACAGGAAGCTGTAAGTTTGTGTTTTGGCGGCAGTTCGCCGAAGAGTCGACAGAGAGTAACGACCAGGTTGTACAGACTTTTCCTGCAAAGACACAACCTACTACCACATCACTGCTGTTTGTTATGTTAGTTTCTTGAAATTCCATCTCATAATCACCGTAGATAAACAAACCAGGACTCACCCGGTCCTCGCTGCCCAGACAGAGGCTGTTTTTCATCATCTATCATTGTGAGATAGACATGGGCTTCTTCATTCTACTCTAGGATAACACGATGATGCATGAATTAATGGGTGTTGCTTTATAACACAACATGCTGCAGAGCCCATATACTGGAGGTGCTGTCTTCTTCTTCGAGACAAATTCTCCTCGGATCATATTAAATAACTTTTATTCTATTTCATTTCTTTCATTTCACTTCATTTTTGGAATATCACAGTGAATCAGCCTTTTTACAGAAGCTCCACATCTCTCCAATGCACGCGGATTTGTAATTCAGCGCGGACTAAATCAGACGTGAACAGTATTAGCTTAGAAGAGATAAGGCGAGGAACCAGTCTTGTGCAGTGAACAAGCAAGAACACAATTTCTTTTTCCACTCACAAACAAAATGAGACTCCTCTTAAAAATCTCTCTTCCCCTCGCCGTTTCTTGGCACACACTTTCAGACACACATATGCACGCAGGCAGCTCGCCTAAAAATAAAATAAGATAGCGAAAGAGTGGCTCGATCATCCGTGACTCCATTTTACTCGGCGGCGCCACGGGAAAATTAATTGCACTAATTGAGTAACAGAGTTCATCAAACTGGTATTCTCATTTTCCACATTCATTAGGCACTCTCTTTGTGAGAGCATCCCCGAGGTGACGCTGTGTGCACGGCGGCTGAGAAGAGAGGCGACAGCACCGCTGCCACTGGGACCAGACATCCGCCCGCTAAAACACTCACAACTCCACGGCCCCTCTCAGAGCTGTTTGTTGCAACAACAACAACAGAAAAAAAAATGCACGTCATCGTAAATATCCAGCAGATTTTTTGGATTTATTTTGCATCCCTTAAAAATTGTGGTGAGCAACCACACACACGCACCTTACGTCATGATTATAAGTAGTAAAAGAGTTGCAGTTTATGCCTGCTGTCAGTTCGCTCGCCAAGGATTTCCTTTGCTGTGGATTTCACACAATTGCAGTGTGTGTGTGCATAAGTGTGTATGTGTGAATGACACAGCAGCAGCCAACTCTGAACTGAATTACAATGCGAGCCGAGATGTAACAACACTGACAAGACTGAAGGAAACAGATAAACAAGGGTTTCCCCACTGGTTTACATCTCTGTTTTGCACGTGTGCATGCATGTGCCCTTTCTTGTCATACTACGCCGCAGTTGATCTGTGTTGGGGCTCACACACACACACGCATACACACACACTGACGCCGACGCCGTCTGCAGCAGCCATCTGCACTGGAAACACGGCGAGGGGAAAAAAGAGGCTGAGAGTAGAACTAGAAAAAAGGGGATAGATGGAGAGCAGTCAGCACGAGTGTCCGCTTACTGCACTGCTGCAGCCAAAATGCAATTTTATTTAATAAAGCAGGAAGAATTGGACATTTCAGACTCACGCAGGCTGCCTGACAGCTTCCACAAACAAGTGGCATCAACAGCAGTGAACAGACTTCCTTTCACCTTTGCAGGTTTTGCCTTTGTGCAGCTCGTAGGAAGAGATTCAGGACGTGCATTTAAACCCACCAACCGTCCTCCAAGATTTATGTGAAAATAACACCTGTTTGAGCTTCAATCATAAAGCGGGGCGGCAACACTAAACAGCATTTCCAGTCGAGTTGCCCAGTTTGCTGAACAAACAGAAGATGAGATATTTCCCCATGCCTTTCATCACCGAAAAACCAAAACCCCACCGGGGACGCCTCTGTCAGATCGCAGCCACAACATTGTTTTGGTTTATTCTCCATGCAACTTCAAACCCACCAGGAGCGTTTTGCCCTCCAGACTTTGTTAACTCGCTCAGATTTGGTTATTTTGTTCTTGTTTATGTTCTTCTAAATATGCTACAGAGTTAAATTGGGATTGTAAGTTTGCACAAGGCGTTTTATTTTGAAAATCAACGGGATTCTTTACGTCGTTTCTCTGGAGCCTTGCTTCTGGGCCGCTTCTTAAATGGACTGCGTTGGGTTTGAAACACTGACTAGAACGGCAGCGATGCTTCTGTCAAAAATTTGAAAAAAAGACATTGCTGCAATGAGTTTCACTTTTTTGGGAAGACAACGTTGCGCTGTTTAGCTACTTCAAACAAATCTTGACTTTCGGGGGAGCATGGGCCACAAGATCAATCTTGGGATCTCTCATTACATGTTTGTATTTTGGGAAAACGATTCTCAAGGACATAAAGGACAAGAGGCCTCTTGTGTATTAATTGATCCAGTTTATCTTGTACAGAGTTCTACTTGCAGAACGTCCTCCAAACTACATTCATGGGTTTGTAACAAATCAATGGATTCACCACAATCAGTGGATTTTCTTGCAGCAGCACATTCACTCGGCTTTTGTGTAAAATTCAACTTTATTGACGGATGGAGTCGAGCTGTTGAGTAAGCCATCTGTAGGGAATGATGAGAGCTGCAGGAGAGTCTGAAATGAAGCGAATTAGCTTCACCATCCAGATTTACAGAACCCTGGAGCCACTGCACGACCTGCAAGCAGTCTGACGCTGCCTTTTTAGCAACAATGAGCTACTTTCTGGTGTGACTGGGCATCAGTAACCATGATTGTATCATCACATCACATGCATTTAGCAGCCTGCTCTCTTAACTGCTTCTGCACACAAACATATACACTGAGTGTGTGTGTGTATGTGTGTGTGTGTGTGTGTGTGTGTGTGATAGACTAAGTTGAAATACAGGTGGAGGGAGAGATAAAGAGAGAGACAGATAGACAGACAGGCAGATAGAGAGAGGGGGAGGTTGGGGGCGTCCGGAGGGAGCAGAGGGAGTAACAGCTCCTCTCTGTGAGTCTAGTCCAGCCTTATATGGAGGATCTGAACTGGAAGAAACAACTTTCCCACATCAACTGCGCACAAAGCTGCCCGACCCTGTCATTCATCCTGTGTGTGTGTGTGTGTGTGTGTGTGTGTGTATGTGTGTGTGTCCTTGCCAGTGCAGCAGATATCTAATAAAATATCACTGTGTGTGTGTACGGCTGCATTTTATGTGTGTAACTGTCAACCTTTTCTTCTAATGTGAAGTGTAAGTGCACTTTTAAATGTGTGTGTGTGTGTGCGTGTGTGTGTGTGTGTGTGCATGTGTGTGTGTGTGTGTGTGCATGTGTGTGTGTGTGTGTGTGTGTGTGTGTAGCGCTCCATCTATCATCTGCTGCCAATTATAAGAGGTTTCAGCCACCGTGCCTTCCTCCAACATCCCTTCTTCCTGAGGGAGGACAGTCTGATGACACGGGTGAGTCCACCGCAGGCGCTGCGTCTCGCTGCGCCCTGCGTCACCCGTCACTCAAAAAAAGCCTCGTACGTCTGAACACCGCCACCCCTCCTCCTCCACCTCCACATAATCCGTCAAGCCCAAGTGGGGTCAGAGAGGCTTCTTCGATGGGCCGGTCGCTGGTCGCAGTTCTCTGGCTAATTGCTTTGAGTCCGAAGCTCGTCGCAGGACGACTGTACTGTGCAGCGACTCGACCGGAAGGTTAGAGAGGTCAGAGGCGAAGCGATCAGACGAAGGGGCCTCACAGGAAGTTAAAGTGTGAGCTCAGAAAACAGGTAATTTAATGCTGTGTCATGATTCTGACCAGGTCAACTACATGTACGCACAATCTGTCTTTCTGTGACTGGACGAATAATACAAGGAACTATTTCATGATTTTTCTTTTAATGAATTAATTCCATAAGTCTCTAAAATGAAAACAGACAGAAATCATCAATAATCATCAGATATTATAATTTCCCCAAGCACAAAGTTCTTTGTTTTCTCAGAGAAAGCAGCAAATCTTCATATTTAAGAAGTGAACCAGTCATATTTTCTCTTGACAAGCAGACTTCATCATCATTGTTGTTCAAACAAATCATTAATTGACTGACTGTGTCCGTTTTTAAACGAGGAGTTTCTGTTAGAAAGGCCTCAATGTAGCTGATCAACATGTCAGGAGCTCCTGGGAGAAAATTGGCACTCGGGGCCCAACCCAGGGCTGTAAATAACATTTATATATTTAACAATAATTATTTTCCTCATGGATTAATCTATTGATCATTTTCTCCATTCATTGATTAGTTAGTCAGAAAATCACTGTTCACCAAAGCCCAAGGCGAGGTCCTGCCCAGAGTTATGCCCGGTCACAGAGGACAAAAGAAACCAGAAAATATTCACACACGAGGAGCTGAAATCAGACAATTTGGACTCAAAACGATAAATCAGTTATCGAAATAGTCGGTGATTTATTTAATAGCTGACAACTAATCGATTAATCGACGTTGCAGCTCCACCTGCCCTGTGCAATGTGCCTTCAGCTCAGTGCAACCGGTGCTGCTGGAATAACACTTCATTTAGGTATTTTAGATTTTAAGTCTTTCACTGGCAAATTTGCAATTAAACTAATTACCAAAAACAACTGACATGCTGTGAACTTCAGCCTCTGGGGGGCGCCTCAGGGTTTGGGGCCTGTGGGCTGGCGGTTGCCCAATTTTCCCTCTTTTGCCTCAAGTCGTAACTCATTTTCGTTCACCATGAAAAGCCAGAACAGATTTGGAAGAAACATTTGAACTGAGGAGGAAGAATATGTCACCAAAGATGGTTCCTGATATCTGATCAGTCGTCTTAAAGGTTAGATCTTCCCCTCTCTGCTTCTTCACGTACATCCTGAGATCCTCGCTCTTCTTCTTCCCTCCACCGTCACCGCAGCCGCCCGCCCTGTCTCTCCCCGTGTAAGCCGAGTGGAATAATCACCTGTTATGCTCCCTGACAAAACACCAAAGCTGGTGTAAAGCCAACATGAAGAGTGAGTCACCAGAGTGTGAAATCTATCTATCAACCAATCTCATGCGCTCGCTGAGAGCGCTCCGCTTGACACAGTTTGCCACGCCATTTATTGAGCCTCCGTGAACTTGTAGAACGCCAATGGCAAAGCGCACACATCAAAACACGCGCATGGCCACACACGGCGAGACAAAACGCTCTCTGTTTGTAATCTGCATTAAATGACAGTCTGACTGTGCTGTTAGAGAAACACATCATAATTACAGTTAAAGCTACATTCGTACATGTTTAATCATGCTTGTAGATGACAATAATGATACTAAGAAACATTGGCTGTTATGGAATAATGGGCTTTTTCTTAGAGCCGAGCTAAACAAGTGAAATGGTAAGAAACACTCGCATCAACAATAACAACACACGGCTGCAACCGATGATTATTTTCATCACTAATGAAGTCAACAGTTCATCATTTAGTTTGCAAATCGCTCGTTTAGTCCAACCAGCTGAGAAAAGCAACAAATTCTCACATTTCTGAAAGTGGAACTCGTAAATAGTTTTACATTTACATCTTTCCTTGACAAATAATGACAAAATCCCAGAATGGATTAAACTGCAGAAAACAAAGAGGGTGTGCAGGGTGCAACATTTGAGAAGCTGGAAGCAAGAAATATTTGGGATTGTGAATTACAACAATGAGAAAGACAGTAAATGCTAAAAAGCTAAATATTAGCACCAATTAATTTATCTTTAAAGGACCAGTGCGTAAGCTTTAGTGACATGTAGTGGTGTCGCACCCTCTTCTTCCTGGTGTAAAGAGGAAACTACGGTGGCCACGAAATGCACAAAAAAAATGCAAAGACTCTCTCTGCAGTCAGCGTTTAGTTTGTTCCTTCTGGGCTACTGTAGAAACAACAGGCGACAACACCTGTAGATATGAAAGGCTACATTTAAGCTAACAAAAGCATAAAGATTCTTATTTTCTGGTGATTAAACACTAATGAAAACAGAGTTATGCAGATTATATTCTGTAAACAGAGCCTTCCACTGACTACTATTGTGTATAGTGTGTTAAGGAATTACAGCACTATATTTGCCACTTGTGAAAATAACACGATGACCTCGCAAAAAAACACAACTTGAATGAACAGTCGCCTGCAACCATGAGACAGAAGTATGCAATTCTCTGATTTGTATTGACTGTATCCACAAGAGAGCAACGCTCTCAGTGTATTTATCATGACTGAGGTGTTCACGTTCACAGCTGCCGCTGCGTCTCCGCATCAAGGACACAATCCGACCGCACGGTAATCCTCCAGTGAATTATACAGCAAGCGAAAATGATGTCGCCCCGCACTAAATATTTACAAAGCCCCATAACTGATCTGAATGAGCCTTTTGAGAGTGACTTGGGAGGTAACACAATGGGAGAGGAGTGACCTTGCAAAGGGAGGAGGGGGTCCGGGAGAGAAAGGGAGCTATTATGTGGCGCGTGAATGCCTCGGCTTGTTGGGAGAGTGGAGGAGGCTAAGACAGAGGGAGTGAGAAAAAAAAAGAAGAAGAAGAAAAAAAAAAAGAGGGAGATCATCACTCTGCGGTTTGCCTGTGGAGACGCAGGGAGAGATTGGAAACAGAGAGTGAGGATAGACATTCCTCCCTTCCCTCGCTCCCTTCTTCACTAATCTCCGAGGACTGGAGATGTGAAGTTAACGCAGCCCATAGCCACTCAGCGGTCACTCATCGTTATTGGGCCTCGGCCAAGTGTTTTAACTAGTGATACATAGGCTCACATATGAAGAGGCGCTGCTTCCTGGCACATTAGACAGTTTATATTTGGGCCTCGCTGGCTTTCATTCAGATATCCTCGAGTGGATTTGGACTCCAGAGAGTGCTGATAATGATATGCCTGGTTTTCCTGCAAGGGAGTGTGTCAGGTGTGTGTTTTAGTAAACCAGGTATCTGTGGGCTGTATCAAGGGATTGTATCAAGTGAGACTAGTGTGACAAGTGTGTGTGTGTGTGTGTCTTTGTTCGGCATGTGTGGCTGTCAAAGATATGGACAGGCACACTTGTTCTTTTATGAGCGGACCTGGTGGAGCTCCACTGGGATGCAATGTCAAAGCAGAGAGGAGAGGAGGAGAAGGAGAAGGAAAAGGAGAAAGGTAGCCATTACTAAGACCTCCTGAAGAATGCCTTCATCTGGCTCCAACTGGGACACAAATTCCACCTTAAACTGTGAGAAAACAGTCAGTTTTTCCTCGATATCAGCACCATAAAAGCGCGTCTCCAAGGACTCTTGAATGACAAACCTTTTTTGAACAGTGAGTCATCACCTTAACAAATTATCCATCATTGAAGCACACAAGCAGGCTGTCAGCATGTCAAACAACAATGGCTACTGGGCAATTGCTATATTCGTCAGTGTCAGCTATAATATTGGTCCTATTCCATGTTTTTTTCAAAAGACAACAAAAGAGACATGTACTTTGAGATTTTTTTCATAGTAAGAGTGGCAGCAGGTGGGTTCATGAAAAGCATTTAAGATGTCTGACTTATGAGCGCCTGTCAGTCAGAAACAAAAGCAGAAGACATTGTTATAGTGCCACAAAACTTTTTCTTGAAGGACGTCGGATAGATGGTGACTTTGACAAGGGAGACAGCTATTTGCATCCTGTCTCCTACCAACAGTCAGTGTTGGTTAACGTCAGAGATGGTGGAAAGAAACCAAGTGTTCTTTGCATCTCAACAAATCCCAAAAAGGTCTACAGACCAAAAAACAGTGGTTTTGCATTGATGTCGAATTGAGACGTGATTATGTTCCAAGGATGGTTTGAGTAACATATCCAGTTTGAAGGGCTGTTAAACAACAAAACAGCTCTTTTGAGACGTTTGCCGAGGCAATGACAACCTACTTTGTCATTAAGTTTGGGGAACTTGCGTAATATTGTGCTGGTAAGATAGATTCAAACAACCTCAAAGTGTCAAGTGAGGACACATCAATGTGGTGCCATCCGACGTGACACACTCCATCATAAAAATTGCAGTGAAAAGAAAAGTGAAACCTTTCAAGTGTAACGTCTCAGAATGACTTCTGGACAACTCAAAGTGAAACATTGATTGTTTCATTGCAGAGACATTGTTTCATTGCAGAGACATTATTCAAAGGGGAATTTCATGTTAAAACAAAATTAGATATTGACTTTTATCTAATTAATAAAAGTAAATAATTCACTGAAATGTAGGCCAACCCGTGTTAGATCTCTCTCCAAACCCCAATCCACCATTATCTCTACACTCGGCGCCACAGGCAAAGTCTTCTTTCCGTGGAAAGTTGATTTAAGGCGTCCATCTCGGCTCAGTGTGCGCCCATTGGTCAAAGGCAGGGCCAAGAGTTCACCGGCGTCAGCTCTGAACTGATGGCTAACATTTTTACAACCTTTTCTGGGCAATATGGAGGAATCATTGTCTGTCTGCGCGACAGCAGCAGGGGGCTCATCAGCCATTCCACACATGCCCTCTCTGTCTCTCTGCCATGAAAGCCTTACATTAGGCGAGAATGAGCACAGTAAAAAAATTCCACCTCAGTATTACTTGTCCCTCCTTTTTACTCAGGCTGCCTTGTTCTCTTTTCACCGTCTCTCTCGCTCACACCTCAATTCTTTATTGTTCTTGGGGGAGAGAGGCAGCACTTAAATTCCACCGCTTCCCGTCTTTGACATTGAATTTAAGTACACCACACCGAAACTGGCAAAGACAGGAAGTACATTTCTCCTGCTTTGAACCCCGTCTCTCTTGATTTTTTTTGTGAGAATGCCGGGTGGCAGGACATGTGAGCTTGCTCCTTGACGTGTTTGATGTCTAGACATGGCTTGAAGTTGCAGAGTCATGGGGGAAATCTCTTATATTTTACATGGTAGCTATGGGGGTAACGTACTGTGAAAACACCACTTATGTTTCTGGTTTTGAAACTTCATGAAGGGTCAAACCGGGCTCAAAGAGAATCGGCAAACAGCTACTCCAAAAACTGTTGACTCGGAATTCCTTCCATTTGATACGGTTACGTTTGAGATGTTTTTGCCAAATGTGCTCTCGCAAAAGCAAACAGGATTTTCTATTTTCATACTTTTTCGAGCAAGGAATTCATGCAAATTAAATTCTAACACCAGACTAAGGTGGTTGCTGGACTACATTATTAAAGCAGATTCACTCTCAGACTGCAATCACAATGACTTCTAACGTTCCTGACACCTATTTGCGCTACATGGAAGACTTTCACCAAACTAAGCTGCTCCAATATTTATATAGTCGCCCAAGAACATCAATAATATTAACCTACACATCGAGTTCATGAGTAAAACGTACAAAGACGGCTGTTAGGGGTACAGCATGCCGAGATTGAAAATCCCAATCCAGAACCAAGAAAAACACTACCCACCAACTCCACAGGGACTAACCCAAAGTGGGACTCCCATACATGGCTGGGCTGTCAGAACATTCAGCCAGACTCTTCAGAGGCCACAAACCATTTATCAGCTTTATATCTCTGCTGGTACACTCTGAAGACAAGGCTTCCCCAGAGAGGAAGACTGGAGTGACACATGACATGATATGCAACAACTGTGGAACCTGCAAGGACCGTGGACAAGAGACTGAAGAAACACCACAATCAGACGTCTGTCAGCACACCAAAGCTGAGTGAGAGTCAGTGGATGGGTGGATCGGAGAAGGATCACATCCAGACTAACCATCTCCATGGCAACTACGCCAATGAAATGTGTCTAAAAGACCAAGAAAAACCAATCAGGTAAAATGACCTTGTTTTGTCAAATCATAAAGCAGTTATTGATGAATCAATACAAGGTTTGAAGCAATGTTTTTACTGAGAACATTCTTGAACTGCATTGTAACACGTCCATGAAGTGTTACATTAGCAAAGAAGGTTATGAATCATCAACCTTGTGTTTTTCCAAGTGTCACGTCTCAGGAAGGCCCCTAAGTAAGATCTATGTAGTCGGATTCTTTGCTCTCACAAATGTTATTTCTGTTCAGTAATATCGTTTTTCACTGGAAGTTAAATTCCAATCAGTAAATAGTCTGTGCTGATCTCAGCACAGTTCTAAGTGAGACAAATTGCCTGCAAAGACAACAAGAAAGATTCAAGACAATTGTTTCCTGCCTTCCTGGTCATCTAAGTGTTGGTCGACGACTCTTAAAACCACCATCGTTTTCTTACAGATGAATCAAATAAACAAGATCAATTCATTGCAGTCACACAGTCCAAAGGTTTGGTATTCCCACCATTGAGTCCAGCACCCTGAAACCACTCCAGTATTTCACTTTCCTCGCCCCCACTGACGCAAAAAGATGTACTTTTAAATCCAAGTCCATCATCAGCTTCAGTGGCATCAGCAGCAGCGTTAAAAATGCTATCTTACTGTCCTAAGCTAGACCTGAAGGATGGACTTGAAATCAATTTTCTCCTTTTGGCCCCCTTTTTTTGATATCCTCTCTCCTCAGCTGCATCCTCTGAACTGTTTGTGAAGCATTGAAGTTCACTCTGGGATTTGAAGTTTGGAGGGAAGCTGTCTGGAATATCTCTGGCCATATTTTTATTTATTTTTTTTAAAAAGGGGGGTTACTATCGGATTTCTGGTTTGAAATAACAAATCCAATGACCTTTGCAGCTCAGTCTGTATTACTAAACGCCTTTTCTCCCACAGCCAGAGAGAATAAGAAAGACAGATATAAACTTCCAAAGAAATCAAATATATTCCTTGCACCTTAGATAATTTCATTGTCACACAGTGAGAGTGTCATTTCTCGTTTGGAAATAAAGTAGTATAAGCGGTTGGGTTTGAACATGAATGAACTCTCCAAAGGGATCATTAAATTTTCATCTACGTGCCAGATTATAGCCTTGTTCCGCTTTGAATTCAAATATTTGAAGAGGAGTTGCTCATCTTTAACAATGCAACTACTATGAAACTGCCTTGTTTTATAAGGAAGAGTCCTGAGGTAGAATAGAATGGTAGAAAGGTAGAAAAGTCAATGCTAATGGAAATAAATAAAATGAAAAGTTATGGTTGTTACAATTCATCCTGAGGGGAACATGAATGTTTGAACCAAATGCCATGGCAATCCATACAATAGTTGTTGAGATATTTCACTCAAAGCCACAAATGTCGACCTTTGGTGCCCCTGAGGATAGGTCATCTGGGAACCATGAATATCTGGACACATTTTATACCAATCTATCTTGTAGCTGTTGAGATATTTCTCAGGATAAGTGGAAATTGTGAACTGATAGTGGCACTGCAAGACAGATTAAGGGATCTATGAGGTTCATCCTCTTGGAATCATGTATATCTAGACCCATTTTATACCAATCTATCTTCTAGATGTTGACAAATTTTTCAAGATAAGTAAATATTGTGACCTTTTGGTGGCGCTACAAGAAAAGTCAGTCGATCAGCAAAGTCTGTGGGGATCATCCTCTGGAAACCATGAATATCTTGACACATTTCATTTAAATCTGTCTTGTAGATGTTGCGATATTTGTCAGCGTAAGTCGAAATTGTGCCCTGAGAGTGGAGCTACAAGATAAGACAAGGGATCAGCAGTCAGTGGGGTTAATCCTCTGGGAACTATGAATGACTGCACAATGTTTCTTGTTGTGGAGATATTTTAGTCTGGATCGAAATGGTGGAGAGACCGACCGATTGACCTACAGGCCATCCGTAGAGACACACAGGTCGCATGGCTGCTAAAAATGTGATACATAAAAAGTAATAATAAATAATCGGAACACCTTTTGCAGCCTGCAGCGCTTGAGGGAGTTAGTGTCTACATTGTTTCGAGCCCTTATACAGCCCAGAGGTGAAAAGGGAAAACACAACGTGCACTTCAATACATACATCAGTGCAGAAGGCAATACAGAAGAATTCACTCAAGCATGAAGGATACTTGTCTGCCACAAACTCGAGGTTGCTGCATTTTCTATCCACATAGAAAGGAGCAACATAGTGATTTTCAAAGAGTAGTGATAAAGTCAGCATATGAATTAAATATTCTGTTCAGCTATTCTCTCAGTTTCAGCATGCTGGTGTTGACAGACTTTTTTTTTTTTCTTTAAATAAACATGTTAGCTTGGCCTCACTTAAACTCCTGTTGAAGTCAAAAATAGAAAGTAATGAACAGTTACAACATCGGATTTTAAATTGAATCTTAAGCTCTCATTTGGCGATCCCTGATAAATTCAAAAGCTCTGTGTGAGAGCGAAGAATCCGACTGAAATTGTGACTTTGACGGCAACTTAGAGCCTCATTAACCGCACAAATGGCGCAGTGAACGTCCACCTTTCAAAGGAAATATGTAAACGACTGTCACCGCCGAGAGCTCGGCGCCCGTGGGTGTGATCTTTACTGTTATGGAAAACAGGCCAAGTCCAATGAACCTCACATCAAAATAGATCGAAGAGGAGCAAATGGGCTTAATAGTGTATTGATGGCGGCCTCTGTGTAACCCAGGCCACGGTGACCCCACTTTGACGGCGACATCAGGAGGGCCAGCCAAGGCGACCGCTTAATGCCGCGTAGCTAATCACCTCAAAATCGACCACACGGCGGCTGTGTGTGTGTGTGTGTGTGTGTGTGTGTGTGTCTGAGTTCCTGCATGTGGGTGTGTGTGCATGCAAACATCTATCGAGTCAAACAGCTCTGTAATTAGCCAAAAAAAATGAAAAGCAGCAGCGAGGTTCAAATGTTTGGCAGGTATTCATTAATTGCTGATGGAAACACGGGGAGGACGGGGGTCAGTTCATTTCCTCGCTCTTATCTGCGCGGCACAGAAAGGTGCTCGCGATTGTCATGTAAAGTGTATGTTTTTGACTGGCGCGCTATCGGTGCATTGTGGGAATGATTGCTGTTTGAGAAATGTTTGGCAGGCGAAAACGTTCACGGAGGGAACCGGTTCTTTTGGGACAATTAGCGGGTTCGTCATTAATCTGTCACGATTTTGACAGCTGATGTTTTGGCTTGGTTTTTTCACTGTGCTGCATCAAAATGAAGAATCTAGACCTGAATTAAACAGAAGTACTCTGGTCCTTTACACGTAAAAGTACGTGTAAAACAGTGTACAAATACTGTGCTACAAGGTCGTTCAAAATCCCACCCCAGCCTACCTACACCCTTGAAAATAAAGGTCAGAACCTGAAGTGGTTCTTCATGCTGATGCCATCGGGGAACCTTTTACCTACTAGGTCTTCAAAGAACCTGTTGCTGACTTAAAGAACCAGTCATCAGTACTCTGAAGAACCTTTAAGAGGAAATAATTAAACATAAAAAGGTTCTTCAAAGCTCCAAGAACTCTTTTTTGGTTTTCACTTCACCCAAAGAACCTTAAAAAGCAACAAATAGTTCTTAAGGATAAAAAGGTTCTCCAGAACCAGTCTTGGAGTGTAAGAGATGCCCTCATTCCAGAGGTTCAAAAAACATCTCTGAGAGGTCATGAGATGAGTTCTGCTGCACGAATTTGAATTAATTGTTCTGGACTGTTCCAAAGTTTTTGGTGAAATATTGGATCTTGTTAGCTCTTTGGGCCTCAAACACTTAAATAGACACCGCCTTTCAAAAATCAACTAGTAACTGAGTATAAAGTACAATAATTCTCTCTGAAATATGGTGGAGTGAAAGTATAAATTAAAGGCAAACAACGTGCTAAATATCATGACAGTAAAAACACTGATGACTCCTTCACTTGGTGACGAGATATCAACAATGCTAATGCACCAAAATCTGCAAGCAAAACCGGATTTAAGCGTGTGAGAGGATTGTGTGTGTGCGCAGTCAACAAATCAGCAACTATTCCGCCCCCTCCCCGTCGTTTCCCCCCTTTTTATCTCTCACTCAGCAAATAATGATTGAATTTGCATTCCAATCAACTGCACAAAAACCAAACGCACAATGAATAATCCATTGTGTTTCATGAATTATGGCATTTAAACCAGATTTACCATATGATGCTCATACATAATTAGGATGAATAAGCCATACATTACTCATGACTATTGCAGGGGCCCTTCTGCAACCACACTGGGAGAGGGAGGAGGAAAGGGGGGGAGGATGCATGGCTTACCTAGAGGAGAGATGAGAGAGAGAAAAAAGAGTGATCATCATGTCAGTGTCACAGCATTCATAATTAATATCCCCAAAGGGTGAAACTCACAGACGGTGTTGCGACGCGAGGTGTAAATACATTGTTCGTATCAATATTTGTTAGCCAACCGGCGGCTATTTTTGCTTCTTTTCTTTGTGATTGTTCCAACAAATAAACTCCACCTTCACTCCGTGGAGGTTTTTTTTGCACTTCTTGGTAACAGAAGAGGAAACAAAACTCGAGTTTGTGACCGAACACGTCGAGGCCTCTCACACTAAATAACAACATTTCAAAGGAGTTTTTCTTCTGACATTCCCGTCCCGTCAGTCGGCTGATTTGCTTTTCGGTAAAAGCAATTTTCTGTTAGTTTACAGATACAGATAGCAGGATCACCATCACAGCAACGCTCAGATGCTCGGCAGCATTTACGCATGGGTTGAAACACCACTTCCAGCGCACACACACACACACACACACACACACACTCAAAGCTCTGGCTTTTCCGCAGCGAAAATAGGCCAGTAAAGTAAATAAGCTACTCTGATCTTTATTTCAAAGGAAGACATATGATGTTTATCGCAATAAAGCAAATTCAGAGAAATATGTCAAAAAAGCCGCCACACAATCGCAGGCGAAAGTGAGAGGGGATAAAGTGTGTGAGAGTGTGTGTGTGCAGTGGGGGGAATAAAAGAATGACACTGCAGGAGCAGGGGAGCCTCGGGGCTCTTGCCGTGCACTCATTGATTTCTCATTAGTAAATTCAGACCTCGATTTCATCAGCCCAGGCAAAGAAAGACAGCTAACGAAGGCATGGCAGGTACTTTGGTCTTATTTCCCGCCAGAGGGCAAATTTCCATTCTCCTTTAGCTGGTGATTAGGAAAGGAAAGAGGATGTGGATTTAGTCATGGAGCCTCCAGCCCGCCTTGTGGAATGAAACCCACTGTAAGGCTTTTTTTTTTTTTTTTTTTTTTGACCAGCAGGTCTCTGCCCAATTAGCCGGTCCTGAAAAAACAGGATTTCCTGGAGCGGAGTTTTCTTGAGAGATTGATGCTTTATTAGCTAAAGCTTTTTGAGTATTGTTGCTGCTGGAGAAAAAATCCTTGCAAGCTCCGAAGGGATTACAAAGACCTGATTCTACTCCTAAAGAAGCAGAAAACGCCGGTCAGGCGGCGCCTTTTCATCGTCCGATGAAGATTTGGCGTTAATCTGCACTGAACGGTTGGTTAGGTGCATTTTTTTGGACAGAGCAACTTCATTTTAAGAAGATATACAGAGCCCTCATTAGATGGCACTGTGTACTCTGCAGCCACGCAGCAGGAGGGGAAAAGTATATTTTTCATTTCACGAGAATAAAGATTGGTTTTATCTGTCACATATCATATGAAGGGAGAAAAACTGCGGGCATGTTTAAAAAGAATATTGTGTTTTATTGCCGTTGGAATCAGACAAGAGAGGCTTGTGATATATCAGCCAGGAGATCAGGCGGATTGTCGCCGGATAGGTTTTCATATCTGTAACATCAATGTGCTGGATGGCAATGAAAGAGAGAGAGAGAGAGAGAGAGAGAGAGGAGATGAAAGAGGTCGCCATCGATCTTATCACGGCAAAGAGCGTCCATCTCTGGTGTTATTTTAACAGACGCAGATGCAAAACGCAGACAGAGATACACTCCCTCTGCACTCTTAGCATTTATTAGGCAGCGTACAGATGGAGCCACTATACATACACACACACATTCAATCACACACACACACACTCTGCTGCTGCTGTTGCTGCCTCTAATTAACTCAGTTTCCCAAACAAAATAACTGCGGAGGCACGAATAACCACATCTGGGAGCGGTGCACTCAGCATCAATCTGAGACAGCCGGCCCAGAGAATTATGGAGACGACAGCGACGACGACGGAGCAGCTGCCAAACGCCGCAGCAGAGGGGACGGAGTGAGAGCGGGGGGAAAAAAATAATAAAATGAGGCGACTGTGAAGACTGAGATGTTGTGGATGGATTGTGGATGATGGATACAAATATGGTGAAGACTTAATAAGGCAGAAACTTCATCCGGTGTGGATGAAAAGTTCTCACGTCCGGGGGTTAAGAGTGGATGATTCTGGATTATTTGAGTTTGAGAACAGAGTTACTCTGTGTGACTTAAATCTAACGAGGCAGGAAGACGTGACGGTTCAGGCAGATTATCTAAAGCAGCCCCCCAAAAACAAATCTATTAATGGATTAGTTAATTAAAAGCCAACAATTCTTAATAACACTCGATGTTTAAGGTTCAGGCTCAGGCGGGTTTTTGGACAAATTGAGGAATTGTGAGCACAGTACAGTTTATTTAAATGAAGAAAATAATTTTATGCTTCGATTTGAGCAAATAAAGTCATTAGCAGATAATTTGATACTGAAAAATGCCGCATATGTCGTCTACCACAACCCCTGTCCACCACAGTCTTTGTCTGTGGCATGTTTCAGGTGAACCTCGACTTTAAAGTTCTGTTGTCGGTTAAAAACAAATCCTGAACTTTAGCTGCATGAACCCTTTCCGAGGCTTCAAAATACAGAATCATATTATGCAAAATATTACAGGAAAAACCTGCCGAGGAAGCCTCGTGATGTGAAGAGAAGGTTCTATTTTCTGCTGCTCTGCTTATTTCAGTGTGGATTTACTGTAGCCAAAGTTTGCACTGTGCAGTCGTGTTAGATAAAAAAAAAAATGAAACAAAAGTATATTAAAAATGAATGTCAGCTCAGACACAGTGTTTGCAGATACTCGATATTAAAGAATCGGGAGCAAATAAACAGCTCATCATGAAGAAGTGTTCGCAGCAGAGTGGCTGGATTTGAGGCCTGACGGGTTACAGGGAGCACGACACACTTCTTTAAGCTGTAATTAATGCATTCATTAAGGATTAATCAAGTATTTTTAAAGCAGAAATCACCTTTAAGTTTTCAGGTTTATCTCGTGTATCCGCATCATGATTGATGGAAAACTTTTGTAGAATATTAAGACCCGACTGACAGCTGAGGAACTCTTTTCTGAACCCTGATCAGCTGTAAATGAATCATTCACCCGTCCATCACCCTGAAGGCAACGCCGCCGCCGTTCTCGTCATTATTCCGACGCAAACTTCTAATCTCGTCGTCCTTCACAGACACAACAACTGCCTCGGCTGTTGATGCGGCGCAGTGGAGGAGGAGGAACAGCAGGCGGAACGCATCCTGTGATCAAAAGAGTCTATCGTCTTCTTCTTCTCTTTCCTCCAACACACACACACACACACACACACACACACACACACACACACACACACACAGTAAACTCACGCTGCACCGGGCGTGACTGTGCACTAAAGCAGCGGATGAAGAGGAGAGCAGTGCGTGTGTGTGTTTGGGTGTAAATGTGTATGTGTGGGGGGGAGTGTGATGTGTCCATCTTCATCAAGCGTGGCCCTTAGGGACGCGGGATTAGTGGGCGTAAGCACTGAAAGCACTAACTAGTGTCCTGATGGATAAGCACTGTGTGTGTGTGTGTGTGTGTGTGTGTGTGTGTGTGTGTGTGTGTGTGTGTGTGTGTTATTTCTGTATTTATGTGTCCAGAAGTAAACTATAAATCAAAATGTCTGTTTTGGTTGACAGACCGTGATAAGATGCTCGATCCATTCTGCAACAAAGGTGACCTTTTCTTTATAAAACATTGATTTTTCACAGAATACTAACTCACACGTAGATGCGAGAGGGGGGTCAAGGAGTGTGTTTCACCTCCGCCGAGTGTCACGCAGCTGAAAGTTTACCTCAGTCAGGGAATAGCTGGCGAGGCGCAGTTATAAAATAAAAATGATGTTGTCTTCAGAAGCCGACAGTGTTTGTTTTCCTCAAATTGTGAAGCAGCTCTGGTGTGAATAAGAAGGTAATGTGTACCCCAGACTGGGGAACTGCAGAAAATAATACACCAGCTATGATTCTTTCATCAGTAACCCACTTGCCTGTAGCCTCACAAGTGGAAAATAAGGTTTGGCTCTTGTAGAAATGTGACGGCGGTGTGTTCGGCTTAAACGTCGGCTGTTTTCGGAGGTTTTTTCTTCAAAACATCTTTTAAAATCTCACGAAGGCTTTTTCATGTAAGCGCGGACGACTCTTTCACATCTTCCCTCAAAAACTGCTTGCATACTCGACAAAACCTGCAGCTGATGGCAAGATTTTCACATTAATTTGATTATTTCACAAAAGATTTGATGCACAAACACACATACTTTGGATATATCTTTCTTTTAGCTGTTTGTGCTGAATTCCCTCGCCTTGTTCACTCTCCTTTCTGAATGCATCACAACAGGGAATCGAGGACACACCCTTGGCCCTGCAAAGCTCCCAAGAGAAGCTGTGATTTTCTAAGCAGAGTGTATGTGTGTGTGTGTGTGTGTGTGTGTGTGTAGTCAGTAGATGTCTGTGTGAAGGGAAAGCAACACCCAGCGTCACCCTACGCCGAAAGAGAAATGCCCTCCAAGCATAATTGCTATGGATCTCCCCGCTGCATAAACGGCGTTATCACAGTTTGTCTAATTGTGAAAGCTGTGATCAGCATAAAGGAAGGGTGAGTGTGTGTGTGTGTGTGTGTGTGTTGTGCAAGGGTGGGCAGAGCTGTTCTCCCTCTCCATCCCATCATCTTGGTCTCTCTATCATCATAAAAGTAATTAGCATAAAGGTCGGATTTGTGTAAACAGTGAAAGCGGGCTTGGGGGTTCCACATGGATGAGGCCACCTCTGCAGACGCCTAAACATGTTTGTTAGACGCTGCCATCAGTGTGCGCGGGCGAGCATGACAAAGACGGGACTCCAACGGACCGGAAACGTTTGTTTGTGCAGTGAAGCCGAGCGTTTACAGAAACAAAAGCTCTACAAGTGCACGAACACGCGAGACGACGTAGCACTTTAGGTCAAGTGTTTGCGGTATGCATCGTCGTCCACGTTCCATCAAAGTCAGACTGGTAGAGTAGCAGCAGTGCTGCTTTGTGCAGCTTTATTTAGAGTGCCACCTTTGGGCCAAACAATGCATAGTATGTGGCCAAAAGTATGTGGACACCCCTGTCCAAATGTGTACTTTGTTCAGCAGGACGATTTCAGAAGCTGTTACGAGCCAAACTCTAACTTTTGGTTGGTTCTCCAATCCCCCGTGTGCAAAACCAGGTCCATACAGAAGTGGTTTTCCATGTTTGGTGTGGAAGAACCTGACCTCAGCCCCATCCAACACTTTCGGGATGAACCGGAACGCCAACCAACATCAGTGTTCAATCTCTCTTGTAGCTGAGTCGGACCAAATCCCTTCAAGTCAGGCTCCAAAATCTGGTGGAAAGTGTGAACGCGGCAGACTGGCAGCAGATTAACGCTCATGATTTTGGATTGAAATGAGATGTTCAGATGTCCTCATAGTTTCGAGGGATGAATTCTATCTTGTAAACATGTGCGGTAATCACAACGCCAAAAGTTTGATGATTTCCAAATCACTTTGTCGTTGTCAACTCAAAGTTCTATCCTTGCACACAAATGTACATAGATGTTAAAATAAAGTCATCCGCACGGTTCCTACATCATAAAAATAAAAATCACCTTCACGCCTCCGGCCCTTCACACTCCGCCGCACACATACACCTTCCACTTAACGCCATAAAGGGTAGATGTCACATCTAGCAAAACTTCTCAACACTTAACGAGACATGTCGCACCACCTTTACCTCTGCTTCAGTGAGAAAATCTCCACCAAACCTGCGTGCTTTCCCCCAGAAGTGTAACACACACAGGACTGAAAGGATCTCCAGCAGAGATGCCAGTGGTGAAGAAAAGTAATTACCTATTCATCTCACCTCCTCGCTTAACTTTTCATTGTTTTACACTGTCTCCTTTATTCCATCTGGAGACCAACAGACCTCTCTCGACTTGACTGCTCATTTTATCCCGGATTGAAGTGTGGCGGCGTGGAGCTTTTGCCCTCACAGTTAAAAGGAAAATCCACCGGCGGGGTGGCCTTTATGCCGCAACGTATGAAGATGGTGTCTTGCCCCGGAAAGCCTCCGGTCACGAAGAACTATTACCTCTGCTATGATGTTCCAAATACGCTAGGGGCCAGTCAATAAGAGGATACACAGCGGCGCTGTATATCGTCTACTTCCTGTAAAAATGTTAAATAAAGCGATTCATCTTTCCAATAGAGAGGAACCGCTGTAGA
This sequence comes from Sciaenops ocellatus, assembly GCA_033000465.1. Lineage (NCBI taxonomy): Eukaryota > Metazoa > Chordata > Actinopteri > Sciaenidae > Sciaenops > Sciaenops ocellatus. The sequence goes on along the minus strand of CP136876.1, from coordinate 13,086,305 downwards.
TAACCGATCGCCCATGGTCAGCCTTGTAAATAGAAGAAGAAGGGGCTATGGTGAAGGTGCCCTTGAGAGATCTGTGCATTTGTGCGTGTGTTTGTGTGTATTCGATGTGTGTGTGTGTGTGTGTGTGTGTATAACCCAGCGGGTGAGGCAGGAGGAAGGAGAGGGAGGTTTTGATGTCTCCCACACATAAACCATGATTAACACAGTTGGGTTTCGAAAGATCTGAGCGCCGCCAAGAAATAGTGCTTAACTGCACTCATGCAAGTGCACACACACACACACACACACACACACACACACACACACACACACACGCAAGTACACCCACATTGGGAGAAGAGGCACAACAGACAAAAAGAAAAAGAAGCGCTGAATTACCGCTCCACAGCCGTGTCACGTGTCTTTAAACATGCCACATTACAAATCATTACTCTCTATTCATTCCATCTCTTCAGACAATAGCTCTCACTTCAAAACAATTAGAGTGCAATGACACAAACCCTCGATGAAAGTGGCACTGTTAGTTAAAAGGATGGAAAATGATACAAATGATTTATGCGGCCACGCTTTTTTTAAACAAAAGCCAATTGACCCCCCCCCACCCCCCTCTGCACGACGCCCACACTCCACCCACCCGCCGACCAACCCCCATGGCATGGCGACCACACTTGTGTGATTGAACCGTGGCGTAATCTGTCATTCAGCGTCGCGGCACTGCCAAGATTTCATTACAATAGGAACTAATGTGAGAAAAGCAATTATTCCACTCCCATAATGCACTACTTCAGCACAACGGTGACCTTTTCCGTCTGTGATTGTTCATTTTCAAAAAGTGTTCTCGGCAGAGAATATACATGAGTATCAACAGTCTGAGGACGGAATATTTAATCTCACCTCTCGCCTTCGCCGTCTGGGTGGAAGGTAACCAAACTAATTTACTGATGGCTGATTGGACACCAATCAATCAGTTAAGTTAATTAGTAATATCGTACTTCGTTGGCCAGTTGGACATGAGATTACAAGTCAACATACTCTCTTTGGATACTCAATTTTAGAGGCCAGGACTGATATCACTATTTGGGTGTTCATATCGAGAATTTATCATTTGATTTTTTTAATATAATTTGGATTATTATTACTTTAATTATTATAAATTATGACAAAGTTTACAGAGTTCTGAGAACTCATCAGTGCTCTCTGGCGGCCAAACTGTTTCAAACATTAAACCTAGTTCGGCACATTTCTTGTTGCTTATCGGCTGACATACGTGTCGATATATCTGCAATAAAGCTAAATTCAGCAAATGTGACAATATAATAATCATCCTATCAAGTTGGAAGACACGCAAGAGGCAGATAACTGCAACAGAGGGGAAGATGTCCTGACTTTTAGTCCCCAAAACAACCTGGAGCCTACACTTCCCATAGTGCAATAGCTGCTACTCCAATCTCGACACAGACAGAAGACATTAAGCGGCTGTTTCACAAGCCGAATGACTTTGACATGTACCCCCTCTGAAAATAAAGCTGAACTCAATGGACCAAACCCGGCTTTTGAAAGCAGGTGAGAACTCCGATGATTGTATTTCAATCAAGACTCTCCTGGATAATATTAGGCTGTCATACACAGAAAGTTCTGCAATGGTGAAGACATTTATCTAATGACTCTGTGACAGTCTCATATGCGTTCCCATTCAGCAGCGAAATGTCTTCTGAAGAGGGGAAAACACTCGGAGCTGACATTCTGCTCCTGCTTTGATAGATTTTGCATTAAACCTTAATAAGAACATTTAAAAAAAAATAAAATAGCCCAGATAGAAAAAAAATCAATCAACATATCGACTGTGAAAAATAGCTACGGTTACAAGCGATGTAAAATTGGACCGAAGAGTCGCAGCATTAAGTTATCAAAGCTTAAAATTGATCAAATTAATTGATTAATGACGTGAACAGCACAATGTTTTTTTTTTAATTTGGCATTTTGGATAACACGGCGGGGGTTTTTATCATTAACTGTAACCAAACTGATCAGTTTTTAATATTTTGAACGAGTTACGAGTTGGTTTGAAGACGCTTCAACATCTATTTCGGAGCATGGACTGTAATTATTAACGATTATCCGATTGATTCTCACGTCTTATCATTTAATAGTTTGTCTGAACACTTCTATGAATAAAAACTCCAATATTTATGTTTAAAGACCCGACTATCAAAACATGTACCCTGAGATTTCAGCTAGCGTGACCTACTACTTTAATGTACAGTCCAAAAAACTTCAGATTTGACCTCAATAATAGCACCGCACTCTGACCAATTGGGGTCACGTCACCGTGGGAATTCCGATGCTCCGTCTTCCATCACTGTAAAAAATTGCAACTCTCTGTAACATATAGTTTTGCATCTCCCGGGAAATTAACCTTGCGTGTTTGAAAGGAAATAGTTGAAGAGAAATGCAAACAGTTTTCTCTCCTGCTGGATCGAAACTCACCGCCAGCCCAAAAAAAAAAAAAAAAGACTTTCCTCATAGTGGAAAACATTTAATGCATTTATAGAACATCTATCAGTCAATAATTAATGTGACACTGAGGAGAAAAAGGGTATCGCAAAGTATCAAAGTTTCTCACAAGGGCAATCAAACACTTCTGTTTAACTTTTAAGCAGCACGGTTCGGTTAAATGCTTGAGAGAAAGTGGTAAGACGTGGCTGCTTGGAGATGTATGGCAAAGATCTATCTGCCGTTCCTGCATCTGAACTCGTATCTTTCCCCCTCAGTGTTTGCGCTACCCCTCACTGCGCAACCTCCTTTCCTCATTCTCCTCTTCTTCTGTTTGATTTCTCGGAGCTTGTCATCCCGGGCCCCGGCTTGTCCAAGAGACTCCGAATCATTAAATATTCATCCGCTCTCATCAATTGCTCCCCCAGTTCTTTTGGTGGAGGGAGAAGGGAAAAAAATGACATTGAATTATTCAGGGCCCAATCAGGGCTATTTCTGGAGACTGGCTTGACTTAGATGAGATGGCACAGCGGGCTCCAGTGTTTGTGTGTTTTGATGTGGCGGCTCCGTGAACTCCATGTCCATCCTCAGCCCGTCATAATTACAGGCATTACACCATTATGCAGGGGTCATCAAATGCCTACTTTTCTCCTGACTACAATTTCCCATCATCGCTGCTGCACGGCCGAGAGACTTCAATAGATCAACTAAATCGCTATATGATGTCCTGCAAGAAGATTTGTTTTATCACAGCGTGGATAAGGAGTGCGAGCGCCCCTACAGATAAAAATTATGCATAGATTAAGCTGTCATGTACGCCTTCCATAACGTCTACGCCCTTTAGTCTAAAGCTGGTGTGATCATGCAAGAGGCACAGAGTAATTTCATTCAGTCTTGTACTGGACCAGGCCATGAGACTACTTTACCAAAGCGCAAAGGGGCGAGTAAACAACCTCGCTATCACGAACACAAACCAACATCTTTCCAAAGCCAGAGAACATTCAGTCTCAGGAACCTCATTTAAAATGGACAGATTGCAGATGATTTTCTTTTTAAAGCCGCGGAGCAGCATTTCTTCACATGAAGGAATAACCGAGCAGAAAAGCAGAAGGCAGAAAGTGGAAAACATCTTAATCACGCTCGAGCTGAAGTAAGGAGGATTTTCTCTCCGCGCGGGGGTCACGGAGGTCTCACTCCCCTGGCCAAAGATAGTAACATCTGAGACTAATTCGCCCAATAAAACTGTCACTTACAGATGAGTGTTATAAGCAGCACGCTCATTATTCTGAAAGGATAAGAATGGGCAGTCAAGTGTGAAATTTCAACGCAGGCACAAGAGGAGGGTGGACACTAAACTGCCCGCTAAACGCTAAACCCCCCGAAACCTCAGGCTGTTCTCAAAGATGAGGTGTTATAACAGAATAAAAAGTCTAACATTGCAACTCCTGCTGTGACTGACAACTTTTTGTACATGGAACATGGAAAATATCACAGATGTGCCTTTGATGAAGATAGAAAACCACACAGTACAAAGAGTAGTCCCTTGCTGTGTCTCAGTTAGTACACTGTGTACTCTATGTACTTCGTCGTTGTCTCAATTCAAGCATGGCTGTTGCACACTTCCCAGAAATAAAGCATGCACTGCACAATCAACTGCCCGCGGTCCCTCCACCTTCAGCTACGTAGCCAAAATGGTGACCACTGAGGACGAGTCTCCAGTCTCCAGCGTGCCACGCTCAACTTTCTGACCGTTGCAGTGCAACATCCGGGCACTCAGAGTACACAGCAATTTGCCGCAACTGACAGTGTGAACGCACCGGTGGTTAGCTATGGCTGCCTAGTCGGTAACTTCCCCAGAGTTGACGAGGTGTCAACAAAACAGAAAAAAGAACACAACAATTAACACAGGCAGGCAGAATTAGACTTCATTTCACAGAGTCTTTAAAACGGCAGTTTAATGAACTGAACTTGAATAAATTGTTTAAACTCTACTCACGACAAATGAGTTCAACGACCTTGAGAAAACAAGTTGAGCAAACTTAAAAATAGGCTTTGTTGTTGCTAATGTTGGTGCCATTTTTATACCTGCTCCCAGACAAACAGAATGGCTATTAACCTTCATCATGGTTTGTAATATTTTCAGAGCAATTTCAGGAAATAACGGAGACACGCAGCCAGTTTCCATCATGAATGTTTTTCATACAAAAGCCCATTGGCCTCTGGAGAGTTTTAATCTTCTCACCATGCATGCTGGGAAGTGCGCTAATATGCTAATCAAGTTTCTCAGGAATTTAATAAACACTCAATGGTACATCAGAGTGAATGAAAGACTAATGTTTCTGAAATGAGTCTGAAAATGAAACCTGGAAGTCGATAATTGATAAAACTGTATATGAGGTTTGTGATAAAACTGAATTTCTGTCCACTGATCCTTTGCGGAGTTGCGGGACTTGAACCTTTCCCGACATGCAACACAGATTGTCACTCAATCACTGGCTTCAAACATGTAGACAGACAACTATTCACACCTACGGGCAAGTTAGAGTCTCCAAATATCTTTATGTTTTGGAGCTCCTGTTGCAAATCTGTATATTTAGCAGGAAGAAATGCAACATTTCTGATACGTAACCACTCCAATTTAGTCATCTCTCTATTCAGAATCAGTTTTTTCAAGGTCAAATCGTTAGGATTCCATTTTGTGAGGACACTCGTGTGTACGAGTGGTCATGATACTTCATTTTCAAATGAGCCTCTTCAGGTTTTAACATCTGAATAGACCGTGGACAACAATACAACTGCACGCTCCCATTCTGTTCCCCTACCGAGCTCGGATCAATACGTATTCACTGCAGTTCATTGCATTTATTCAGGACTTAAACATATTTACCTGACAGAATATTCTACCTTTCACAGCGGTTTTAAGTTTTCAGCTTGTAAATGTAATTCTGTTTTGATGTGCCCTCATAAATAATGTTTAAAACAGGTTGAGTGTCAGTGGCTGTGATCTACCATGCTCAGGCTTAACTATTCATTAATACTTCCTCCTTCTGCTGCAAATCATGTCCAACCTCAGAGCTAATTATTTAACAGAAGCTAATATATCAAAGTGTAACCATCCTGGATCGACGCCAGATACACAGAGGTCACTCACAGGTCAGAGATTCAGCAGATTCTCTAACCATGGAGGTCACATGGAGGTCACGTAAGGGTGGAGATACCATCTGCACATGATGGGGAGGTCATTCGACGCCCCTCGGAGTGATAAAACCCCCCTTGATCAACCCCAAGAAGTGCCCATTCCCCCTTCTCTTTGGAGCTCCTCTCCCCCGGCCCTGAGTAATGAAAACAATTAACATCTCTAATTACCATCCTAAATCAGCGCTCAACACGCTACCCATTGATTTGATAGACTGCCTGAGTTACGAGCTGCTTCCAATCGAACAGCGTACCGCATAAAAGACTTTACTGCATGGTGATTGAGCCTGCCAGCCTCTCGCAGGGTAAATAAATCTCACGAATATGGGCACAGAAAAACCCCGCCATCAACTCAAAAAGTTCGTGGCGGGGTTGTAGGCAAATGCCTACAGCCTCCGCGTTGAAGGTGATTGCCGCAAAAGGTAATGGCCTAATCACTCTGTACAAATCCAGCTCATCAGTGGCATTCATCATTGCTGCAAATGATATTTGTAAATACCACGTTTGCTGATGAAGCCAGGTATTTGTCATGTGTCTCGTCTGAGCCGGCCTGATATGAGGCTGACGGGGAGGCTCGCAGCAGGGGGTTGAACGGCACACGCTGAGCTGGTTAGCCAAGGAAAAACATGACACCTGCCTGCCCACGGTGATAGATCTGCAACTATCTTTTGCCATCAGATTCAGCCCAAACATCAAACGAGGGAGCTCAGAGTTACAACCAAGAAAACGAAGACGAAGGAGCATCTATGTTTAACAAGCACATCGGCTGTTTTATTAAAAAGAGCACCAGTGTTTTATTAAGCAGATAGCGCACAGAACAAGATTAAAAAAAAGAGGCTTTTTCTTTCTCATTGTGCATCGGAGCCTCTGGAGGATAAAGAAAGGTTGAAGAGGAAGAGACAGAGAGGGACAAAGAGAGACAGGAGGGAAGGGCAAAGGAGTAGAGCGAGCGAGGAGCATCTCTCTTTTTTTTTTACCTTTCCTCCTGATGTGTTGAGGGGGGGAGATGTAGCAGTGACAAGAGAAATGTTAACCGGCCTGTATTTTGGAATAACAATACCAAGCGCTGGCAGGCAGATAGCTGGTGACAAAGCTTCCCCTGACTGAGGCACGCAGGAGAGAGGGGATAAAAAATGAGCCGGTGCCTGTCCTCCCCGGCGTGACCCACCCTCGGCTCGCACCGGGGCTGAAGAACAAATAACACAAATAGCAGCATGCCCCGATGACTTTTCTCAGACAAATGCACAAAGCGTGAACACCTACGTGGCTAAAAACACTCCCCACCTGCGCGCCGTATCTCGATGCAAAACCTAAAGGATTAAGCTGTCCGTCACTCGTGGCGTATCTCCTCCTGCATCAGAGCTGATCTGCGTCTAATAGCGGGTAAGTACTCTGCAAAAGCGTGACCCCCCATCAATCGATCCCTGATCCTCACCTGATCAGCAGAGATGTGCAAGAGAAGGGAGCATGCACATATTCACAAAGACACAATCTCACATTGGGTGTAGCAGGCTAAGATAATAGCAAAAGACAGTAAACATGAGTGATGTGGGCTCATTTCCCTCTGGGGAGAAAAGAGCCGGGGAATCTGTACTTCGACCGCAGGGAGGAAAATCGTTAGATTACTGCATAGAGCAATAGTATGGTGTCCCAAACTCTTATGGGGGGAATATAAATAAGGCTACAAAGAGAAAAACATATTGACTAAGACATGGTCCATACTCCAAAGCTTCTGGGCCTGAATGCCACTTTCAATGACAAGCAACATCGCATTAAAAATGTCAAACAAACAGCGAGCAGAGAGGTCATGGAGAAATGTATCTACGGGATGTTCGCACTGATAACAACCTCGCAGTGTGCGCTGTGCTGACATGGTGGAATATACATGCAGAGGGAGGAAAAAAAGCTATAAATCTTTGAAGTTGTTTGGCGAGTCCACGCTCCGCGCTCCGCCTGTGAATCAGGACTCTGCATTGAGATTCATGGACCGGTTGACCTGAATTTTGTGATTTAAATTAGGAAGGTCCCTGCTGAATGACATTATAACGCAGGTGATAATGGCTGCGCTTTAAGATACTATATTAAAACACTGAGGTCAAGGTTGTTTCATGAATATAAATATGCTTAATATGACTGATTAATTGAGTGTGTTGCATTAGAAATTGACCGATCGCTCAAATCAAATAGAGAGCAAGACAGAGCTGCTACTGAACTCGGATATTCCAGCACCATGGAGGGCATTGCTCTGAAAATAAGCCACATCAAAGCGTGTAATACACACATACATGTACTTTTCACACCTATGACGAGGCAAAACATGACACACTCATGGTATCCTTTAGTGTGTTCAAGTTAGGAGTATCAAGCAGAACAAGCAGCAGTCTCCATGACTGTGTTAAAAACTGCAGTTCCTCTTGTCGTCCACTTGAGGCTGGCTCCAGAAGTGAGTCAGTCTCCATAAGTCCCCATGTTAAAATGTCCAACTTCACAGCAGAAATAAACATGTTTACAGCCTGGTACAAAAAACAGTTTTGGTCTCTATAGCTAATTTCCCCGTTCATGACAACTGTACTGAGGGTGAATTTTTATACAACTCACCTGTTCAGATTATATTAAGGCTTAAAGTTATGCAGAATTAAGAGCGTGGACGCTTTGATTGACAGGTGGGTGGCTTGTTTGTGCAACTTAGGCATCCTTCAGCCATGCCTCAGATACACTGTCCATTCTTTATACTGTCATTGATCTGGACAGACTTTCAAAATAAAGCTTAGCGAGAAACATTTTAGGTAACGGTCGCAGTTCAGTTTAGGTAAAGATGATGTTGTGGGTTAAATTACAAACCCATGATCATCCCAAAACAACGGACCCTGTACTTTGGTTGATGATTTGTTTTTAGGATAACAGGCTGTCAGACAAACTGTTTTTGGGCCCAATGGGATATTTTTCCAACTTTTGGGGTTCTGGAATAAAGGGCCATCGGAACAATGGCATGGCACCCACAATGGCTCCGATTGGGTGGATTTTTCTCTATAGCTACAGTATGACATGCTCTGCATTTGGAAAGAATAATCCAGTTTTTTATTATCCAATAAACATCCTTACAAGTTCATTAAAGGATCCCAAAATTAAAAACGAAGAGAGCCAAAATGCCACTGTTGTTTACTTCACCTAGTCCACATTAACTAACTCAGCACAACAGCTGATAGCCTGTGATCTGATTAGCCTGTAATAGGTGGGAGTCTGTCGGCGGAAATCTTACACGAGTGCTTTTGGAGTAAAATGGAGGAGCTTTTGATAAAAAAATAAAAAACAGCAGCCAAGTAAACAGCCTGAAGCAGGAAAAATTGTTGGCGCTATAAAGCCAGCGGCAGCAAAAAAATGCCAACCCCACACAAACCGCTCCATCAACAAACAATATCATAAAAAGGAAATTTCATTGAGGGATGGAAGATGGACTGGACGGGAGAAGATAACGAAAAACTGCACCATCCCCTTTCATAAGAGCTGTCACTGGTTTCCAGCAGCTGAAAATAAGATGAAACAATCTTATTAGAGGTAGAAAGCTATGGTAGAGTATATAAAAGGACAAACCTTACACTAACAATCAAAGGGTCAGAAATACCTTCGTACAAATAATTCTGGTCTACGGAGATCTTTTTTTACTGGATTTTATGGACAGAATCTGCTATTTCAGGTTCATTTGTCCCCCCTGCAAGAAATATGAAAGACGGGAGCTGCTTCTAACTGTCAACCCTTTCATCACCGTCCCTCCCACAAGCCTCCAGAACAACAGCTGTATTGGAAATCATCCAGCAAATCAAACCGGCCCCCGTGTTTGTTTTTTTGATGGGGACGCAGGTGCCGGGAACACAATCCGTTCCATGCCAGACTTGATATCCGTAATAGACTGAAACAATAGACGATCAGAGACAATGAAACAGCCGCATTATGTTTGTCCTTGTCACATCACATCAATCTGGATGGTGCTGACTAGAGAAGAGGCTCTTTTTCATATGTGAGGTTTGTCCACGGTTGGTATGCCAGAGGTGGCTGGCAGATCATCAAAGTGTGTGTGTGTGTGTGTGTGTGTGTGTGTGTGTGTGCTCCCGCTTTCAAGCTTTGACTGATACAGGCTTTTGAATGGTGATAAGATTATTTTTGGCCCTAAGCTGATTTTAGCTGGTACTTCATGTCGGACTTGTTTAGTATTCTTAATGGGGATACCATAAAGAACAAAGTACCTTTAGGACACACGCTGAGGGGACGTGTTTGTGTGTCTGCAGGAGGTTCTGCTAGCTTTGCTCAGTTAATGGATGTCTACTGGACCATAAAGGAGCTCTACATATTACATATTGACATTAACACGTGAAATAATTACAGAATACGTTCAAATTGCTTTATATCCATTATAGCAGAATTAGGTAATATCATCAACATACGCTGTTAAAAATGTTACTTCTGGTGGAGATTTGAGGAGAATACAGGAATGTAACTAAGTGCATTTACTCAAGTACTGTACTGTACAAAACTCAGGTGCTGTATTTGAGTATTTCCATTTCAGGCTACTTTACTTTATACTTCTACTACACGACAACAGAAGTACTGCATCCCAATGATTTGAAATGGTTTCCACTTCCTGTCTCCTAACCTCGTTTGGAAGTGTTGTGAACATCGTGTGGATGGATGAAAGCAGATTGTGTTGTACCGGAGACGTTTAAGTTTTAATTCAGTTGTTATAGATCTACCGATTTTTGGTGATATCTGTTGCCCGAGGCAGAGACAGGTCTCAAACAAAGTTCATTTTCTCCTGATTGGTTTGTCTTTGTGAAAACGGAGACCAATATTTACTTAAATGACCATGTGGTGAAAGAATCTGTACTTTAGATTATTATTTAACAATTCCCACCATGAGCAAGCACTTAACAACAGCGGCAAGGGAAAAAAAACTTCCTTTAAAGAGGCAGAAACCTCAAAGAGAACCCGGATCATTGCGGGTGTTCATCTGCCACGACTGGTTGGGTTAAAGAGCAAGAGGGGGAGGACAGATAGTCATTTTACTTCTGATACTTGAAGTACAATTTGCTCCTCAAAGATTGTTTCATTGTGGTATTGCCACTGAAAGATGCCATATTCATGACAGTTAGGACAGCAGTGAAGCTCCTCATGCTGCAGCAGGGATTTGAAGAGTAAATATGGATGTTTGGCCACAAACTCAGGTCCATATTAGTGGAAAAGGAACTTTTTATGGGTGCACACTGCCCTTTAAAAAGAGCTCCGGATCAGCTGCATACTGTTTATCAGCAGGCCGATGATCGGTGTAACCCTCAACTCCACACCGCATCCAAAATTAGAGCGTGGAGTGGATTTCAAAATGGCCCGCCGTGTCCATCGCATGAGTGTTCAGTGGAAAGTTAAAAGTGGACTGGCACACGCAAATGCGCAAATCCCCCCCATACCCTTGTTTACTGTACAATCTGTACGGTTGCCGAGCAACGAAAGAAACTTTGGAGTGCCGGCCTGCCTTGCCCCCTTTCACAATGGCCAGAGCTGCTGCAGACCATTAAGAGCGGATAATCACAACACACACACACACACACACACACACACACACACACACACTGTAGTTTTTGTTTTGTGTCCTAAGTGTCTGTAACCTTGGTGTGTGTTTTTAGCGTGCTCTCTCCTTCGTTGTCGCTACAAGGCTTATTTTCTCTCAGTCCTTGGTGCTGTGGCAGTCCAATTGTCATAAAAGCCACAAGGACAAGAGCACATGACAGCTCAGATTGCATCCTTTCTATCTCCCGAGGTGCGGGGTGAAAAAAAAAAATGTGTGCAGCGAGGTGTCCTAAACTTATCCACCTTGAAATGTGCAAAGCGCAAAGGAGAGCTGAGGAAAAAATAAATAAAATAAAAAAACACCCTTGAGCCGAGTCGATGCGGCCCAAATCAAATCAACATTTCAAAATCTTCACTTAAAATTTTGGAAATTGATTACTTGGCCTTCCTGTGGCTCTATAAATTGGCTCCGGAGCAGAGGGGTGAAATCGTGTTACAATTAGTCTTGTGTAGAGGTGGGCCCAGCTGCTGCAATATGAACCTTGGTTTGTGAGAGCAGCTGTGACCAGAATGGGGAGAGAATATTGAGAGACTCCCACCATGCCTTCACCTATTGGAGGAATGTCTACAGCCAAAGGGTTCAAGAACAAATAACCACCATAGCAGCATCGATATCTGCCAAGTATTGATCTACCACCCCCTTGGCTCTCACGGGTGGAATAAACAAGCAACCTCGGCTTCTTCTCTGTAAACTTCAGGTATTTTTCTGCTTTATTTTGTGTGTGAAATCCATGACCGGACGGGCAGGACGGCTCTCAATACCCGGGGGGATTGTATGGCACAGTAATATAAAGGACACATGAAACATACCTTGCTGTCTCCCCCCCCCCCTCACCGAATTCAGTTATTCAACAGCTGACAGGGTCCAGCAGGTGGCACATGGCAGTGCGGTTTGTGTGCTCGCATGCTCGATTTAAAAATACCTTGACCCTGACACTAGCCCCCCCACCGACGCTCCTCACATAGCAGAGATAGTCCAGCGAGTGCCCCAACTGCGCCTCCTCCATTCCAGAAAATGCCTGGTTTATATACACACAACGTCCACGCATGTTCGGACCGGAGGGTGGGAGGTTATTTCGAAATTTTGGAAGGAAACCCTCCAAGCAGCCGATTCAATTAACCTGCAGTACAATCTATTCAACTCGAGTAGAATTACACACCCAGGTAGTATCGGTAGAGAAGCTCAGGGCAGAGTTGCGTTTAATCCTTTGAATGGAGGCCATTTTGGCATTTAAGCTTGCTTGGTGACATTTGCTCTCTTAAATTCACAGTAAAAAAAGATTTACTCGACGTTCCTTCGTTTTCTTAAACAGGCGAGGTGAGATTCAATCCCTGACTCACATGTGGTCGGAGGAGTGGAGGCTATGAACTGTTACTTGATCCCTGTGCATTATTAAGACTCGCTTTAATTTGAAGAAATACAGCCACATTCTGACGGTTTGTTGCAGTTTGAATATTTTATAAAGTGTAATCATCTGTGCTTCTTGGAACGAGGCCCTTTATCTGTAGCTGCATTATAAAGAGACGCCTACTCTGCCGAAGTGAACAATACCGCACATGTTTAATGAATCCTGTTATCTTTAGAACGTTGTATATGCAAGACTGGATCCTACATGTGCTGGAGGGACATAAAGGGACATAAATACTTTGATTATTAGCCGTTTGAGGGTGATCTTGGGCGTCAAGACAGATGGGCTTTGTCCGAGTTCAAGCTGAAGGTGAAGAAACTTCTTAATGGAGGCCCAAAGAGTCCAGAGACTCACGGTATCACCTGAATCCAAGATTTGGGAACAAGAGTTAAGTATTCCACCCCAGTTCCCCCAAACCAGGGCCAGCTCGGAAAAAGGGTTCCAAAGAGGAACCATTTGATCCACTGTCTCGTCAAAGAAGTCAAACAATGACGGATAAGTTCTTCAAGTCATCAAGAGCTTTTCAAGCTTTCATTGCATGAGATATTATATGAGAGATGTAAACTCAAGTTATGAGAGTGGTTAGAGGACCTGAGATAAAAGAGGAGGCGGATTCTGTAAGCCATGCAATGCGACCTCGAGCTGGTTTAACAACTGATCTTTCAGGCTGCGCTCTACTTCAAGTTTGGCATCTCACCCTGTTCTTTAGAAGGCTTTTAGACAATGGTGTGCTCCCATGACATTTGCTTGCAAGCGAGAATCTTCAGCACACTGAAATCTAAATGACAAACCTCTAAAAATCTTTCTTTTTCAGAGTAAAGTTGCAAATCCAAGGCTGCAGGTAGCTGCAGGTCAACTTAGCCTTGAATAAACAGGGGATACGGTTAGCCTGGCTTTGTCCGTAGGCAACAAAATCTTTTGTCTTGTTTGTTTAATCCAAACAAAAGTGTAAAAAGTTGTTTTACAGGGTTTATGTGCCAAACTTGAGCCAGGCTAGCAGTATCCCCCCGTTTCCAGTCTTTCTGCTAAGCTAAGCTAATTGGCTTCTGGCTGACATTGACCTTTTCAGCTCAAGCGTGAACGAAATCTCCCAAAATGTGAAACTATTCCTTTCAGAAAACACAAAGTCACATCAGCTTGCAGCTTTCAGTGAAACTAAATGTGGTATTAAGGCGAGTGAAGCTCAATCATTGCAGGGTTTTATGGGAGAAAAGTCCTCTTTCTATGATATGAAGGCCCGCTGCAGCCATGTACAATCACAATGTTAGAGCCTGGTTCTTGCTGCAACTGTGGCACTTTGCAGTGACAGTGAGTGGTGCTCTGTAAGCACTTAGTAAGGCAGGTCCTACATCTACCTCCCCCAGAAACAATGGAGGTTTGCAGGAAAGAGACAGCGAGACAGGCGGCCGATGTCTATTTCAATGCGCTGTGATAAACAGGCTGACAGCGTTGTCGGCGCGAGGGCGCCCTCGTTGTCTTCCCTCCTTCCCGCCTCATCCCTTCTCCCTACCTCATCTTCTCTGCTCCGGCGTGGTGACGGGTCCACAGCTGTGACACATGTGGAGTGTATCTGTCACGGGACAAAAAAAGCAATCGGTCCAGCCATCCGGCCCAATATGGAGGCACTTTTCGCCTCGTTGTCACCAGGTACAAGGAGGTGGTCGTGATCAGGGGGAGCTGTCGCCCTCCTCCGCACACATGACATAACAAATACTCGCTTGCTCTTTCGTTTCATTCCAAGCTTCTTTGCTGCTTTTTTTTCCCTCTCACAGCAAAGTCGTGAGGAGAAAGAGGCTTACTGGGGAGAGTGGGAGCAGAAAATAAGGTCTTAAAAAGTCATGTTACCGTCAAAGAATGTAAATTTGTATTCCTGAGAGCCGAATTTAGACGTCAGCACCAACTTTAATATTGGAAAATTTAATATAACAAGACAAATTAAGAACAACCTGAGCATCAAGTGACAGGCCGGATACACAAATACATGTCCTGTGCAGCTGTGTAATAACTTTGTCCTCGTATGCATGCATGCAGCACGGCAGCGCTCACATAACAGCCACAAAGATATGAAATAAGCAAATAAATGAAAATGGAGACAGCGACTGAGAAAATGTGAGAGCAGGTGCAAGGCTGCCCACCTCTTCTGCTCCGGGAAAACACGACACCTTCCTGACCTCTGTCTGAGACAGAGTGGGGAAAGGAGGTGGGTGGAGGGGTGGTGACTCACTCAGAAGGAAAACATAATTTTTTTTATTTAAAGTATTTTTCCACAGAAGCCAGCCTGAAAATTCACTTTTTTTTTTTTGCTTTTCATCGACGTTTTGTGAGTCACAAGTGTCGGGACGGACGGTGGGTGCAGGGAGGAAGTTAATGAAGTCGTTTTGCAATTGGAAGTTTCAAGTTTCTCACCAGATAAACACCCTGAAGACTTCGTGAAGATGTGCGCTCGGGCATCAGCTCACATCACATCACTTATAGACCCCGCAACGACCAGCCAGGTGGGGACGGGAGATCTGAATCAAACCCACTGAACAGAGAGAAGAGTTGAGGAGGATAGGAGTGTGTGTGTGTGTGTGTGTGTGTGTGTGTGTGTGTGTGTGTGTGGTGGGGGGGGTTGTGTGACCAGCTTTCCGCCTGTTCGATGCCAAGTTTGTCTCTGTGTGTATTGTTCTCTCTTTATCTCCGTCTCCATCCCTCTCTGTTTGAAGCGACAGTAAACACAGGTGTTCCTGCCTATACTCCAGAGGCCCCCCCCTCCCCGGCTCGCCACGCTCTTAGACGGCGGGATGCTGGAACGACTCCTGCAAAGTTTTCATTTTGTTTTACCGCCGCTGTCTTTGCTCACCACCTGTCTGCACCCCACCAACACCACACACACTTAAACAGTTTGAGTGACTAACTAAAATGTCTTTTACAGTCCAGCTGTCGTATACGTAGCACAGAGAGGCTGGTTGTCGCCTTCAGCTGTTGACGTACGCTCATAACAAAGGCCAGTTGGAAGCTCTTTACCCCGGCTTTCGCCTCTCAGGCGACACGGGCCGCCTTAATCATCTAACTGATGGAGCTTTTAAAAGAAGTCTGCACACACGCCCCAAAGTTACAGACTCTATAAAACATGGATATAGTCCCTGTGACGTCACCCACAGGTTTCCTAAGAGCTCTGTGTGGTCACTCTGGCCGCCGTCTTGGCAGTCCCGCCTGCGCCAGCTTCCAGATAATCCAAATATGGGCATGGATGTGTAGCTGAGGTGGATTTATTGCTCAAACGAGCCATCTGTAATGGGCATTTTAACATGGGGACTTATGTAGAATGACTCATGCTTGTAGTTCAATATTTTGGAATATAAGTGCGCTCGCTTTCTGGCTCAAGGTGACATAATAAGATCGAGACCACTCTCAGTCGTGCTATTGTGTATGAAGCTACAGGAAGCAGCTAGTTAGGCTAGCTTAGCATGAAGAGCGGAAGCAGGGGGAGACAGGTCACCTGGCTCAGTCCAGTCATGACAAAATCCTACTAATTAACGTGTTATATCTCTTTTGTTTAATGCAAAAAGTGAAAATGAACGACAGCTAAACTCGTCCACTGCCGGCTGCAGCTTCATATTTACCCTCCAGACTTGAGAGCGGTATTGATCTTCTTATCTAACTCTCGGCGAGAAACTAATAAGCATATTTCCCCCCCAAAAAATGTCAAAGTCTTTCTTTGAGGTGGAAAAAGTAATCTACTGCTGGAGGAAAAAAAAACATCTTATGATAATGTGTGATGATATATTTCCAAAATATTCTCAAATTTACAAAAAAAAAAAGGAACATAAATCAAGTCGGTGGTGAACAGTGCTTGTTGTTCTTGCTTGAAAATAGATTTTTGTTGATGGGCACATTCTAAATTATTGCAAATGCAGCATGAAATCATAAACTATCGTTCCCCGGCATCTCTGTGAATCTAAATGCAACGTTCAGGACACAACGACTTCTTTGTGAAGACATAATCAACGGTTACAATGTGTTCTTTGCTAGGTTGATGCATCAGTCTTTGCCGTGTGTCTCTTCCAGACCCTCGATTTACTGTATATGCTTGCAAATGTTACTGTACATGCCAGAGTTAGTCATGCCAACTTGGGAAAGGGGTTATCCAAGGGCTCCGACTGTGTGTGTGTGCATGTTCAGGTGCCAGCGCTGAGGCTTGGCACAAAGCGACCAGTGCCACCAAGAGGGGCAGGTGCAGTGGGGCATTGTCCATCTGGCCATAGTGGGCAGGACAGGTGCTACCTGTCAGCAGTTAGCAAGAAAGACAAAGGTAGTCATAGCAGTCATTGTTCAGAGCCGGAGTTCAGTGATGTGATGTATAATTGAGAGGCAGGAATCCGGATGAACTCCTCAGAAGGCAGAATAATGAAAAGGTGTGCAGTCTGTCACATGTGCTCCTGTTTATCATCCTCGTGAAAGCTGCCCCGCGAACAGATCCGATACAGATGTGCACACACGCGTGTTTAAATCACCTCATTACATAGTCACTGTCAGCCAGGCAGATTTTTCGCCATTATCCGGAGAGATAAGGGAAGCAGGGCAGACGGCGGAAAGTCGTTAGCCAAAGCTCGGTGAGCTCGCGGTGAACCTACCTGGCACGGAACAGCAGAGCTCGACAAAAAACTGGACATTAAATTGCCAATCAGCAATTTCTGGCTCGCGCGCACACCTGTACGCTGAGTCCTCCAACCTTTGCCCCGTTTGTCTGTTAATTTGTGCAGCACCTCTCCATTAGGTGGCCGCTGACGTGGCAACTCCCCGGACCTGAAAACAGTGTTGATACTCATCATTGCTGCTAACAGATTTCATGCTGGACCACTCTTAACCCGGAGAGCCAGTTTGCCAGAGTTATTTTCTCACTCCATTACGTTGCAAATAGAAAACAACAGTGTGTAGTAGAGTCCGCTTTACACAATGCACCGCTGCTACGAGCGAGTTGGCAGCAGTCATGCATTGTTTTGACTGCTTGTCTTTCCAGGCTATTTCCAGAAGTACTTTAAACTGCAGTCGACGTGAATGGTGAATAAATATTCTTGGAGGGCCGTGTTTGCCCGTATGATTTGCAAAAATAAATAAATTTAAAAAAGGCGTCGTCCGCGGCTCGTGCAGCGGCGCTCGTTCTCAATATATCTTCCCGACACGGCGCTATCAGTGTGCATCATTTCTGCTCCACATCCATCAACAAGACGCCGCTCGCTAACCGCCGGCGAGTGCCCTGTGAGAGCGCGCAGCACTTCCCCTTCCACTTGCAGCGGTGGCGGCGGCACAGCAATTTGCCTCTGATTGTTTCCCATTTTCCCTCGGTGAGTTCAAGCTCGGACGCAGGCGGAGGAGGGCGGCGGGTTGCGGGGGGGGGAGGGATGGTTAAATGGAACACAAGCGTTCGCATACAAACCCAGACTGAGTTGCCCTCGCATGCACGCAGAGGTAGAGGCCGTGTGCCATGAGGCCATTTTTCAATGTTGTTATGACCGGGGCCCAGAGAGCTGAGCACTAACACCACTGACCTCTACAGCGGGTCACCATTACAGAGGGAACAGAGGGTGTGTGTTCGAGTTTGATCTTGTTGTCTGGGCGAACCGACCGCTGCCGCCACACGTTGCCTCGACGTTTCGCGCAATAAGTCATCCCTCCTGCCCGCGGAGAGCAGCGCGGCCCTGCTATTTCTGCTCACAGTCATTACCATCACCGTCAACACTGCCTCCACCATGACTGCCCCCATCAACTCCACACCACCCAAGAATCTCTCTCATACACACACACACACACACACACAGAGGGGCTGTTGTTCTGCAGGTCAAAGCCGAGTCCCAGAAGCGCGGACTCATTGGCAGGCAGGGTGAATAACAGGAATTGCAGGGAATACTAAGTCCAAAACGGGCCAGTGTTATGCACTCACACACTATACATAGAACATGGCAGAGGTCTTCACTCTGCTGTTTCACATACTCGACTAACAAGAGCAGACCTGCCAGGCAGAGGTGGTAAAAATGTCTTTTTTTTCAATTATAAGTGAGTAATTTTGTTCCAAAATTAGACGTCCTCTTTCAAAATGACTGATAGCACAAAGCTAATACAAATTAAACTCCTTTTTTTTACAGAATCGAAGGAAAATTAAGTTTCTCGGGATCCTCCGCCCGACACAATGATAACCCTTGTAAAGAGTAGTTCCTCTATATTTTAAAGATACTGAATAATGAATTCAATGAGTTGAACTTTTTCTCCCCCCCTTCCAAAATGAACACAAGGTGCCCATTTCACGTATATAATATATAATAGCAGGGATCGAGGATAATGCTCCACCCGTGCTGCTGCGGAGGCAGCTCGACTATTCGTTGGCTTTTTACAAGACTAATCCACTTATTAATTCATAATAGGAGCGGTAATTCCTTATCAGAGGATTAACTTGAAGAACCTAACACTATGCATGCATCAAAAGGGAGCAAACGGTTGGTCCACTATCAAGGCTTTGGACAAAGACAAGTGTTCACAATGTGGGCTAAATATACAACCAGTGCCCAGTGACCTCTAGTAACCCACATCAGCGCAATAATAGCCCAGAATGAATTGTTAGCATGTTTGCTAAATTAAGCAGGAAGGTTCCTTTTCCATTGTGGTCCACGAGTGGAGCTTTGTTGTCCTGATAAACACAAACATTAGATGCCAGGAGTTTTAAATGATGCCATATGGGAGGATATCTATCTGAGTGTGTGTGAGAGAAAGTGTGTGTGTGTGTGTAGCAGCCGGGCTCAGCAAGACTCTTTCAAGTCGACAGCCAAATAAAGTTAAAGGCAGTTAGATAGTGAGAGAGGCGCTCTGCCAGAGGTCACACCGCTTTGGATGATAATCTGTCTGCTTTTTTTTTTCCCTCCTCAGTTTTTCAACCGACCACCTTAAATGGAGGCGAGTCATGTCGGAGTTATTTTTAATATCACACACACACACACACACACACACACACACACGGTGGAAAAAACATCATCGTTTGACCAGATTATTAACATTGAGAGCACGACTGTCCAGCTGGGTTTGACCCTCATAGATACTTATTTCTGCTTGTGTTAGTAAGGCAGAGCTCACCATGCCAACATTAACATGCAAAATCATCTTTTATGAAGTTAATTGAAGGAGCAATTAGCGAAAACATCCTTGATAATAGCCAAACGAGCTGACGCGTGAGCCTCCGCTATGCAGCGCTGCGATCTAAGGATGATAAGTGCTGCGAGATAAAGAAAAAGCACACGTGAAACGTACATATTGCACCCAAAGGAACGTTTGAAGAAAGGGCAAGTTGCTGCAGCCGTTAATAGCGATCCCTGCGGTGTGCATTAGCAGTTTGATAAGGTTAATCCGGGCAGATACTTTGCTGTTCTTTTATCTGAATGTTGCACGGCGGCGTGTGTGTGTGTGTGTGTGTGTGTGTGTGTGTGTGTGTGTGCTGCATCTTTCTTTTTTTTTGCTTAGTCACACTTGTTTTTGCACAGGTAATGCTAACAAGCCGGAGGGAGAGAGAACATGGCAAGGCACCAAGAGTCAAATGATGCTAATGGATTGCGCACCCTTTGATGTTCGGGTCTATTTTTTTACCCAGAGTTCACAGTGCACAGAGAGTGCAGTTGTGTAACAGTAGTTGAGTGTGCTGGTGTGGAAGAAACAGGAGTAATTAGATAAATATAGGACTTTTGGACCCACAGTGCAATCATTTGGCTAGAACACATTTGGACAGGCTGTTTGGGTAAATGAGAGACGTTGTGTGCTTTTGTTGAGAGACCGGAGGTTAAATCGCTATTTGGTTATCACAGTCAGCTGGACACTGAAAGAGCTGCGACTGATGATTATTTTCATGATCGATTATTAAATATTTGGTCGCTAAATGGTCAGAAAGGAGTGAAAAACGCCCGTCACAGTCTCCCAGAGTCTTTAAATGACTTGTTTTGTCCAAGAAACACTCAAAAAACACAAATATATTCATAAATAGTGAGAAAAGAGCAAATTCTCACATTGGAGAAGCTGGAGGCAGAGAATATTTGGTGTTTTTGACAAAAAATATGAACAAATTATCAAGTACAGTACACGATTCTTCATATTTCAACTACTAGGGAACTACTACTAGGGAAATATAGCACTTTTTACTCATTACCTTTATGTTTTATCCAACAAACAATCAATAAATTGATTATTTAGTCGGCAGAAAATTAATCAGCAACTGTTTTGTTTGATTTGGTTCATAAAATTGTACATAAACTAGTCAAATAATCCGATATTTGATCACTCACACAGGCCACTCTGCAGAATGAGTTTTGTCTGCTACTTCTGCACTTTTACTGGATCACCTGGATGAGAGCTGTCTAGATGCTTCAGAAAGTCTAGCTCGCCTGAGACGAACACAAGCCAAACAACAAAAAAACACAAAGAAAAGCAGAGAAAGCTCCCCTCAAAGATATTAAGCACGGAGGATAATCCATCCAGTCCAGCAGCGGCTACAGACCACACCAGAGTTCATAAAAATCAGATAATTGAAAAGCCACAGCTTCACCTCCTTCCTGAGCTCCACTGCTTTCAACCTCTGCCAAGTGCAACTGCAAGCGAGCAAATACAAATCTCAGACAGCTATTAATAATTTATTTGCCCGATATCGACTCTTATTCCATTGTGTTGGTTTTTTTTCGCAGCTCATTAGAAACCGGCTGGCTTGGCACAGTAATTGGTCAATAGGGGTGATAGATGACCACCGCGCATGAGCTCCTGAAATCCTCGTTGCTTGGAGGGAGTGAGTTCATTCTTCTTATCTCATTTAGTATGCGAGATCTCTTTGGGGAGTTTTCTTCAACACGTTCCCTCCAGGAGCGTCTGTAATTATATTTATGGAAGCAGGAGTTGTTCTGTTGGTCCATATTTTTATGATGCCACTAGTGTATGAACTCCTTGTATGATATGAGATATATAAAGGTGTGATTCTATTCGCTGGGGTGAGCCTAATTCAAAGACCTCTCCCTTTGCATTATCCAGCCCCCACGTCTATCCAGGGTCGATGATATTGTACAAAATAACAATAAAATTGTTGTCAATGCCGCGGCAATTGAAATCAATGTGGAAACCTTGAACAGCACGCTGCGTTGCCTCGAACACACCTGAGTCCGAGACGGAATAACAAGCAGCTACAAATAGAGCGAGCGCGGGGAGGGAGTACATGTCATATATCATAAGAGGGAGCGGAGACGAAAGTAAACCATTCCACATACAGGCCTGAATAATGAGTGCGTGCAGACAAAACATTTCGCACCATAACCCGGTAGCGGCCAGGCATCTCGGAAGACAGCGGGGAAATCACCACATGCACCTCCGCACACACTCCAGGAGATGACACAGACGAGTACTTACTGTTCGTTCAATCTATAAATTCCTCCCACTGAGCTGCGAGTACTCGTGCCTCGATGCTCTTCCCTGTCATCCATCATGTCTCCACCCCCCTTTGTCCCTCACCTCTTGTCCTCCAACATGAACCCAAGAGAGAGTCTGTTTGAGAGCACGCTGACTTGTGACGGCTGGAGTCCTAACCCGGTCGCCGTCCTACCGGTGTTACCGGCCTATCGCGCGACCTCGCAACGCCGCACACTTCTCCCTGCCCAAACTCGATTAACTCGAGCCTGAATGTGTCTCCGGTCAAACCCCAACGCGGATGCTGTCGCCGGCATAAATCGTCTCAGAAAACACAGCCCCCGGGTCAGAGCCCCCCGTGCCCAGCGGGGACTGCCAGGGGGCAAAGCTTTTGTCGGGGAAGGAGAGCCCCCAAGGTGGACAAAGAGCGAGCCAAACCCACAGAGGGCTCTGACCATCCGTCTTCTTAATGGCCCTGTCACAATTCATAATAGATTTTAATTCAGCTATGTGCCACGCAAGGGGAAAACGAGGCTTTTATGATCAGACGACGGCGTGAACAGCGGGACGTGGCCCGAGTCCAAAAACAGTGGCTCTCTGGATGAGAGAGTTTTGTTCACACATGAAGCCGGTGACCGTCCCACCAGCGGGCGACTCCGCGGTCATCGAGGGGTTGGGACAGTCTCGTCTCATCATTTACAACGAGCCGGGCCTCGGAATATTCGCTGCCTGGACAAGACATACCATGATGTCAGAAAGTGCTGAAGGTATATTCGGGGTAATTACCTTATTATTACCACATCTTTCCCCCTATACTCGCTGTCATGCTTGACAACAACAGGATGCTGATTTGGAACTAAACTTAGTCTTCAGTCCATCATCACCCACTTAAAGTAGCAACCAGATCTGCCTGTGCGGTGTTCCTGTTACTTGTGCAACTAGATTTAGATAAAGACAAACGTTGAATCCAGTAGTTCTTCTGACGATCGTCGTTGTTTTCAGGGCTACCTGGTAAACGTAGTAATTCAGTTTCTCTTTTCTGCACGACAGCAGTTTGCTACAGCGCCGTGACTCGGGCCTGACGCTCACTTTGCAGCCTAATAAGAGTTAGAAGGTCGTGCGTTGTGCTTGCTGCTGCCGAGGAAGTAAAGTTCCTGTTTGTGAACGACAGCACAACATCTCTCTACCATCCTTCTTCAACAGATCAGCGCTGCTAGGCTAGTTACCAGCTACAAGCCAGGGTAAATTAGCCAAAAGGAAGCAGTGCACTCCCGACAACGGTTCAGTTTGGGTTCTCCAACGCTAGAACAAGAAGTATGGAGATAGATCCAAGGTTCAACTTTACAAGTCAACATTAACTTTAGGTCTGCAAGAACAATGTCAATATATGAAGATGTGCTCACTTCTAAAATTAGCTAATTTCTCATCTTTTTATGACTATGTAAATGTAATACCTTTGACTGTTCAGGCAAAACAGTTAATTTGAAGATGTCTCCAGGCATTTTTCTAACCTGATAATCAAACTTCATTATTCAGCCGATTCAGATCATTGGCGAGTGATATATCCATCCAATCAGCATCATTTCCAGTCCACACAGATCTGCATTAGCAGTTGCCAGAAGCACGAATCGAGGGCACGGTCATGATTTCTCCTTCCTCCGAACAGGAGGAGGAGTTCCAATCCGAACAGGATTGCAACATTCTCAAACTTTAAGGCGTCGAGCTGCGCTAAAGCTGCCATCCCACTCAAATTCTCAGAGTCAATGTGCTCTGTGAAGGAGGTGAGAGTAAATACTGGAAACAAGAAGAACAATGGCAGAAAAGGGTTTTGTTGGGATGTTTTTTTTTTTTGTTTTGGTCGTGGGATATTTTGAATTTGTGTGGAAGTGAACCCGTGGGGCTGAAATGGATCAAAATCCACATACAGAGAGCAAATTTAGAAATACAATACGCCTACATCGCTGCTATCTGAAAGGAATTAGTGAGAAAGTGGTAAGAATTGATGTGAAAATCTTACATACCCACAGGGAGAAAGGGTTTTGTGTCATTTCTTTTTTTTTTTTTTTCTTTTTTTTTCCCCGGAGTGGACATTTTCTCAACTTTCCTAACTTTTCTCCAAAAAAAAAAAAAAAAAAAAAAAAAAAAGTCAGAGTTTAGATTCTCTGCAGCTGAATACACCGGTTGGTTGGTCTCTCTCTTTCTCCACTCTTTGCTGTCTAAGTTGCTGACTCACCTCTGCCTCCAGGCTCTGTACCAGCCAGCCAGCCAGCCAGCCAGCCAGTCAGCCGGCCAGCCGGCCAGCTGACCGGCCAGCTCTGTTGACAAATTGATATCTGATCTGTGCTGCAATTGGCGGGGGCGCAGACTATTCCAGTGTTTCGGCTGTCCACTGCCAGCTCCAAGCAGCTGAGGGATTAGCTATGGAGCTCTCTGAGGCTGAACCTGTATTGTTCATTGATGGGGTGAGGCGAGCAGTGAGCACTATGCACCAAATCAGACTAATGGGAGAAAAGTCTGAAGTGTGTGGTGGTGGTGGTGGTGGTGGTGGGGGAGAAGAGATATCAGTGTGTTTTTTGGCAGAGAGGAGTGATTATACATGTGTGTGTGTGTGTGTGCTGGAAAAATGTATGCGAGATGTCTGCTGTAACTGGGTATGTGTGTAAGACTGCAGCAGTGTGTTGTGTGCTGGGCAGCCAGCTGGGTAGTGGAATGCAATGGATGTGGCAGTGCGGCTATTCTGGGTGTTTTCTGTGTGTGTGTGTGTGTGTGTGTGTGTGTGTGTGTCATCAACATAGCACAGGGGGGTTCAGCTATTTCAAGGGGAGTCCAGATTCCTGGCATTAGTTTCTGTGTGTATGTACGCGTGTGAGGATTTTTTCCATGTGTGCTGGGAGCGGGTTAAGGCCACTGAGTCACATAAAACCTAAACAGAAGCTACACTGCTAAAATTACAATATGAATTACAATCTTCATAATTCTTGCCGTTAATGCCCAAAAAAGGCAAACACACAAATCTTGACGTGTTATTCGTGCATTGAAAATATTTAACTTTCAGCTACGAAGTACCAAAAAATGGCTGCTCCTGTGCCGGTGGCAGAGCCGGAGTTCCTGGAGGAATAAACACCGGATACTGATCCGATCCACAGCTGTTTACCGGCGGGAAGTTTTAAACTTTTGGGAGTAAAATAGGGATTTAGCTTCCCTCTGGTTTATCAATCTGTGTGCAGCAGCGAGCCACAGACGTGCCGACCTCCACTTTAGCCATCTGTGGGCACCCAGAGATCCATGATACTACATATTTATATAGACTGTTGGGAGAAAAGTAAGCAAGGAAGTTTGACTATATGCGCCATCAGTTATACTACTATGAACCAAGTTAGCTGCTAACGTCAGACTGCCATTGCAAATCATTAGCGATGGCAAAGTTAGTTGGTTGGTCAGTCCAGACTCAAATATCCCAACAAAAATGACATTGCCATGACATTTTATACCATTCATGGTCCTCTGAGGATGAATCATAATGATAGCGCCACCTGCCAACATCAAATTTACCTGTTTTATCCTGTGAAACAGTTCAACATCTACATTTATGGTTCCCAGGCGATGTAACCCAAGCCGTACTTTGCGTTTGTGGCTAATTAGCAAATGCTACCAAGCTAATATGCTAATCTAAGATGTTAAACGTGGGAAATATTACCTTCCAAACACCAGCATGTTCAGACTGTTGGTCCTATCTTTGTATTTCTTGGTTAAATTATCTCATTTTTTGTGATGTTTACTTATTTTAAGGTTCAGAATAAAAGCAAATTAATTTTGTCTCCATTTTTTTGGAGTGTATAGTCCATGATGATCTTTGCAGTGCATCATCCTCCTACCTATTCCCAAAAATATCAGTAATCCTGTTGTTGTCACAAACAAACAGACACTCAATGACAATATTCCTGTATACACAGTCATGGCACCTGCCAGCTCACACGTTCAGTAAACCACGCTGTCCTATTTTCAACCACAATCTTTCCCGGTACCTCTCCACACCGTTCTTATCTGTCAGAATGAAATCTGATAGACTCTTGAGTAGTGTGTCATGTCATCTCGGTCCAGCGATTCTCCAGGATGGACCCCGAGTCCTTTCTCTCAGCCTGTGTGAGGGTGAAAGTCTGAGAGTTTTGTGGGAGGAATTTCATTTCATTTTAAAAAAGGGAACAAAGCTTAAATGTAGCTGCCAGCACTTCAAAAGCACACACACGAGTCACTTCTTAAAGAAGTGTTATGCAAGCAAAGATCCAAAGATGACTCACAACATCAAGATTTCTGTTTCCTTTCATGCCAGCAATCATTTTGTAAGAGAATCATCTTTACAAGGTGTTACACCTGTTTGAACAATGTTTGGCAGCTCAAGACAACATTTAAATCAGGACCAGGCATCAAAACAAGCACAAGTATGAGTACTTCAAGTAAAAAGAAAAGGTTGTCGCTGCTGAATATAGAAGTTCTCTCCAAACCATTGGGTTCCAGCTCAATTTCAAGGACTTTTAAGGAATCAAGATAAGGCTCTGACAGAAATAACACAGCGGAAGGCTCTATTCTCCCTGACATCGGAGCAAGCGAGGCATCGATCGGCGAGTTCGCGCTCACATGTGCCGTACATTTACAAGACCTTGACCGTGGCCTGTGTCCACGACAGGCAATTCCATTACTCACAGTCAGGGTGAAAGGTCGGGGGGTGGCGATCAATATGTGGAGGATGGAGACACGGAGATAGAGACTCGGATAAAAAGAACTCAACGTGCCGCTCTGTGGTTTTGACCCTCCCACAAAAGGGGGTTTTGGAGAGAAAAACAAACGTACCTTGACCTTGGCGAACTGAGTAGCCAGTGGCAGAAACATCTGTTAGGAAAGGCAATTTATTCAAGCTGCTGACAAGTACTCATAGGAGGAAATTCACACGTGAAAGGCAACGCGATATAAGCTCTCTGAGGAGACAAATGTGTACCATTGTAGAGGTGAAATTGATGTCTGTACTCAGTTAGCTCTTATAAGTTATTTGGATGAATTCATTGCACTTAGCAGCTGGAGCGAAGGTTTGCAAATAAAAGTTTAACCTGAAATAAAAGCCATAACACGAGTAAGACCACAGAAGAAGACGGGAAATTGTGGAAAGCAGCTTGTTTCATAACATTTCGGTGTGTTAAAACTTATCACCATCACCTTTGGCGGAGGTCCTGTGATGCTTTGGGCGATGTTCTACTGAGAAACCTTGGGTCCTACCACCCACATATTGTTGCAGACCATTTCATGAAAACAGTGTTCCCTGATGACAGTGGCCTCTTTCAGCAGGATAATGCTCCCTGCCACAAAGAATGGCTCAAGAATAGTTTGACAAACACAACAACAAATTCAAGGTGTTGACTTGGCCTCCAAAGTCCCCAGGTCGCAATTCAATCGAGCATCTGTGGGATGTGCTGGACAAACAAAGTCAGATTGGTGGAGGCCACACCTTGCATGTTACAGGACTTAAAGGATCTGCTGCTAACGTCAGAGGTCTGAGGAGTCTGTGCCTCGATGGGTCAGGGCTGTTTTGGCTGCAAAAGGAAGACCTACACAATGATGACAATGATCCAACACATTACCAACAACAGATGCCTTACAAAGTAGACAATGTGACTCAATTGGCACAGCTTACAAATACAATCTGACCATCACGCATGTGCAGGGCGCTCATATTTTAGTGGTGCTTGTTGTAGCCGAGTAGCAAAGATTAATATCTGTCATAAACATAAACGAACAATGCGGAAGCAACGTTGTCTCAAGCTACATTTTAATCTCTCTCACAGTCAGAACACTTTGTCTCTGCTGTCTCTCTCCGGGCTTAACACTATCAGTCTGAAGATTTATTCAGTGTCACAAAGATACAAAGATTCTGCAAAGTTGAGTAACCAGCCTCGATTCAGCATCGCTGTGTATCAGCCCCGACTCTGGACTCTATAGTAATATTAGGACCAACCGTGTTGCTAGCACCAAGAACAAAAAAAACAAATCTTTAAAACTCTGCCTCCGACTCGAGAACGAACCAGCAAAAGAACTTCTCCCCAAAGTATTTCACTGTAGTAATTATCATCAAAAACGCAGCAATGACCTGCTAGCTTATTAAAATATCAAGTGCTTTAAAGATTAAAACTGACTCACAAGAACAACAAAACAAAGAAAAGTTGCTCTTTAAAACTTCACCAGCCACTAAACTCACTAAACAACACAACAGTTTAAAAGTTGTATTAGCAACATCTTCTTTGCAACGCTACCAACCTTAAAGGTCCAGTGTGTAAAATCTGGTGGGCTTTATTGACAGAATATGGCAAAAATGGAATATATTAATGCATATCTATGTTTTATTTGTCCGTAATCACCAAAGAATTATTATGTTTTTGCTAAAAGGGGCCGTGGGTCCTCTTCCACGGAGTCCGCCATGTTTCTACAGGAGCCCAGAAAGGACAAACTAAACACTGACACTTAGACAGGACCTGTCATGCTAGGAAGGAAAGGGGGGGGGTTGCAATCCGCAACTACACCAGTAGATACCACTGAATCCTACACACTGGTCCTTTAAAGCTCCCGGACTTGTTTTTGTGGTGTTGAAAAAGTAGATTTTTGAGTTTAGAGTTTGGTTCACTGCATTTTTTTGTTGCTTTAATAACATTTTTACTCGTGTCCGTTGAATTTGATGAATGTGAAATACTTCTGAAGTGGAGAAACTTGAGCACTTGATCAAAATTTGATGAATAAAAGTTCAAGTTGCCGTCGAGTAATTCGAAGTCGGCGGCGCTCGCATGTGTCTACATGCAGTCATGTGTAAAAGTACAACTGTTTTGACACGTCGTACTCCGCCCCGTTCACTTCGCCGGCATCATGAAGCATTGTGCATGAGCAATTTTTCAGCCCTGATCTGATGAAACGTCGCATTCGGGCTGGTGCTGGTGTGTGTGTGTGTGTGTGTGTGTGTGCGCTCCCCCGGAAATAACCGTCATAATATATTTACACTTTTAGAGAAAACAATTATCATAAATTACAAATTTGTGGACCACCTCTTTCGGAGATACGCTCGGGTGCTCTGTGGTTGCGATAAAACAAATACAATCTCTGGTTTCTCTGTGAGTCATGATGGAGTATGAACAACAAGCGGTCCTTTTTTTTTTTTTTTGTTCCTGCAGAAGACGCGTTCGTTTTTTAATGAAGTGCCGGCAGTTCCGAATGAGGACTCAATGAGGCGTAGAATGGGGCCTCTCCATCCCTCCCCTGCCTTTTTTTTGTCTCTTCCTCCCGCTCGTCTCTGTGCATTTGAACCTCTTGTACCCCTCATCTTTTAGAGGATTAGAATAAGGGCCATTACCCTCTGTCAGGGCCGTGCTTACAGCCACAATAGATGGGTTGCCTGGGGAGTTTTTCTCTCTTTGTACCCTCAGACAAACACACAAGTATCATGCAAACACTCTAATTTCAACATGACTTTACATTTTACCTAACTCTCACTTCATTCCCAAACACTTTCCTCACTTTCAAAACTTCCCAAAGACGTCGGGCCCCCCCCCAAGTTACTCAGCTTTCACTTCTCGTCCCGGGGGCCCCCTGACACTGACAAACTCATCTATAGATGAGGCAAACATCCATTAAAAGAACCAAAGGCCCCTTGCTGTTGATGGGGTTGACACAGCTCAACACATTGTGGAGATTTGTATTCTTCAGCGACACCATAACCACCCGCTGTTTCTGTCCTTCCTGGAAATAATCTGTATTTTATCTGGAAGTCACGCAGAAACAAAAAAAAAAAAAAGGAGGAGCTGGGGGTTGCCCCTTTTGTCAGATAAGGGCGTGAATATATCACTCTTGTCGTGGGAAAACTGGGATTTCTCGCAAGGAATGAAGTTACTTGTCATGTTCACCTGATTATGAGGTCTGCATTTTACTCTGAGATGATAAAAACATACAGAATCCTTGGATCTGCCTTATTTTTGTACTTATGTGAGCACTTATGACTGTTTTTACGCTGGTTTTAATTGGGAAATTCAGTGTTTTGGGTCACGGGAGCATCGTTCTTTGACAATCAGTGGGCTATCTCATGTACTTTAATGCTCCACCTGTTGAATGCTGAAGGTTTTGAACTCTTAAGATGCCACTTTAGCATGAAAAGTAACTCTGAGAACCTGCTATAGCTAAAAGTTTATTCAGTTTTACCATAATATTGAGAATCCGTGAAGAAGAAGGAGCCTTCACGGATCTCCAACCAAGTCCAATTGCCGTAGATTGAACTCTCCTCACCTGGACGACTGAGAACCTTCACAGACATAATAATCACATTTCAAGGCCAGGCTAGTACTTAGCTACAACCGTTGCCTGGCAGAGTTAATGAGGTTTGCAGAATGCATTCATGTTCTCGTGCATATTGGAAGCACACGTACCATACGTGCTGAAATTCTCAAGTTCACGCAGGTAAGGCTGCGAGGAAATGTTTGTAGATTGCAGTCAGGATTCCCAATCAATACCAACATCTAAATGCACGGTACTGACTCGAGTTCTTGCCATATTTATGTGCAACTCACTCAAAGTGTAGCCTGTAAACTTGTAACTTGTTTCTGACACCTGAGCTTGTAATAATTTATCATCACGCCATCATAAACGTTTCAATTAAGATATATTCCTGCCGTGACAACAGCACCGGAGCCCGTGTCACTTTAATTTCATACACAGCGTGAAAGCCGCTCTGCTAAAGTCATCGGCTGGGCTTTGAAAAAGCGGCTGCAGCTGCAGTGTCCAACTGAAATTAAGCCTTCTTTACAAAACAAGAGACACAGATTAAAAAGGAAACAGCAGGCGGCGAGAGGAAACTCGTGCATATCTGAGCCGCCCGTGACGGCTCGGCGTTCAAAGTGAGAAAGCGGGTTATCAGACGTTCACAGAGACCATCTTTCCTCTGTCTCACTTTTTCCTCCATCTCCCCGACCTATCTCTCATTCCACTCCCACGGGTCATTTTCTCTAATCTGGATTCCCACTGTCTTCTACATTACTGACAGCGCATCAATCACCGTTAAACACACGGCCTTTAACATGCCGATAGTGTGTGTGCGTGTAGAGCTGCCTGGGGTACCCCAACCACCTCCTAACCACCACCACCGCCACCCCCACCTCCCATTTAATCCCTCAAAAATGTCCGAATCGCTATGGAAATATTCCGCTGCTCTGCACTGTGGGATGGGAGTGAAAACGAGCCGAGGATTAGCATATATTTTCAATTGCTCTCTTGTTTAAAACACAACAGCGGGTGAACAGGAGGGCAACTCCGCGGCACTCCCGCCAACTCTCACTCAAAGTTAAGAAAGGAAAAATGATACCGAGAGCGGGAGGTCAAACTACGAATCATCGCTGCGCCTATGATTCAAGAGTATTTGGCTCGGTTGATGTAAGCACACTTGGAGCTTCATTCAAAATCCCCAATTTGTGATTGTCTGCCTTCTTCTTTGGTATGCATGTTATTTCCTCTTGTTGGATGCTGAGCTGTCTGCACTCTTTATTCATTTTCTGCAGCAAAAAGAATGCCGAATCCATCGCTGCTCGGCCGAGCCCGAGAGGGCAAAGACGAGCAGAGCTGAAGTGGATGAATTAATTCATTTCCAGCGCCTCTTCAGTTAACTTAGCAAAAACCCAAAACCTGATCCTTTGTGTCACTCTTTTGAATATGAGCGTTAACTCTGCTACTGCCTGTCCACGGCAATTCAGGTGAAACCTTTTCAGCCTTGTGCACTGAAAACAGACACCATCCACACGAGAATTACAGAACACAGTACAGCAGGGAGCCTGAAAAAACTCCAGTCTGTAATAAACGCTGACATTTCTTTTAAATGCCACTGCAGCCTGGCAGATAAAACGCTTTGCCAGGTTTCCTCGTCGATGATTTAGCAAAGGCCTTAAAACAAGAGGTGAGGTAACCACAGAGTGATTTGGAACTTTGGTAAATCAAATATTTCTCATCCAACGTGGACTAAAAAGACTGCACTCCTATGATACAGTAACAGGGCGACTCCATCTGCTGAGGAACGCTAGAAAGCTCCAGAGCAGCTACTAAATGGACTAGCTGTGAAGAGAATTCAATGCAAGTCCCTCAAACGTCCACATGAACGCCGTCGCAGGTGCGTCAGCTCCACTGACGACACCGCCATGGCGACAGGCCGGAGCCACCGCGCTCTCGGCTCTTCAGAAGCCCGCTGGGTGACGTCACGGATACGAGGTCCATGCTATATCCAGTCAGCGGTCATGACACGACTGTTTCTAAGTGGGATTTGAAGCAGAAAAACATGATACAAGAAAAATGACTACAAGGTTCCATCTGCGGTATCAATGCAGCCTGATCTAATGCTAATTTACAGGATATAATCGCATACAAAATGTGATGTAGCCCGATGTTGCCGGCAGCAAACTGACTGTAGAAATCCTTTAAACTGAGCTGATCTGTCTGTGTCAGACTATTAATATTTATTTTGTTAAAGGAACAAGAAATAATGATGGAGAGGCCAACGAGAAACACAGAGAGTTCCAATAAAGTTTGGTTTAAACCAGAAATATTAAATATTAATACATGTAGCTGTTTTTTTAAACAATAACTGAGTGATAATTTGAAGTTGATCTTCACCCTTCCCATAAACCGCACAGCTGCAGCGCCGAGAGCCGAGCACGCCGCTTTGACGCGAACGAAGGAAAGCGTTTAGCCGTTCATTACATTCAATTTTTGTTGCCATAAAATAATCAATGCGGGCGAAAGCAGGTGTCCGTTATCACACAGCAGGTGTTAATTATGAAATGGCAGGTGTTTGCTGCTCGATGACGGCCAATGAGCAGCGCTCGTGGCAATCTGCCACGCTGGAAGGAGGTTTCGGGAACATAATGAAGATGCGGGTTTATTGGAATTGCAAAGATACAGTAGAAACAGCATGAAGAATTAAAGTTGAAGATGAACCACTTGAAAGTAACATCTCCTCATAAGTGTACTGTACATAAACTCTCCCTGTAATTGAGCGAACCCCTTCATTAAGAGTTGAGACTGAAGCGTGACAGGCCAGATTTTACAGCTTTAATACAGTTACACTCAGCCGAGCGAGGAGGAGAGATCCGGAGCAAGTCTGCTTAATTCAACGGCGACCTTAAGAACAGATAATAAAAACAAATCACATTACTGTAAACAGTCATCGCGGCCCATGTTTACAACAGCTCAGATAATCGGGAAGTGGAGGCATAATGGCCTTGGAGAGAGAAAAAAGAGAAGATACAACTGTGTTCTGTGTGAGTCAGTGGGTTAGAGTACAGTGTACAATGACACAGACGGGAATCATAAACATAAACATTATTTATGTTAACACAACAGCTGCAGCGACCTATAGCTGCAAACAAATTTAAAAAACCACGAGTGGTATGTGTTGAGTTGACTGAATTTTTTTTGATTTGGTTTTTAACCAAATATCACAGACTGTATAAAACATGGACGCTGTATCTGTGATGTCACCCACGCCTGCTCAAACAAGCCATCTGTAATGACACCCACCTGTCAATCAAAGCATCCACGCTCTTAATCCTGCATAACTTTAAGCCTTAATATAATCTGAACAGGTGAGTTGTATAAAAATTCACCCTCAGTACAGTTGTCATGAACGGGGAAATTAGCTATAGAGACCAAAACTGTTTTTTGTACCAGGCTGTAAACATGTTTATTTCTGCTGTGAAGTTGGACATTTTAACATGGGGACTTATGGAGACTGACTCACTTCTGGAGCCAGCCTCAAGTGGACAAGAAGAGGAACTGCAGCTGTTTTTTGGCACTTCACTTCAAAGTCATTGAATCTAATGACCTTAGCTGTAGGTTAATTTGTGCTAGTTAGTAAAACTTAAAAGACCACTGTGCTTTTATTTTGATAGTGGCAACAGATACACAGAGAACAGGGGGCTACCATGCAGCCTTATAGAGGCATGCATGTGTAACATGGCTGTACACTTACACACTTTCCTTGTCCAAACTGGCTTTTAATAAGACAATAAAATATGAGATAATAAATGTGATTTATATGCAACAAAATATAAAGATCATACTTTTAAAGTCATCCAGCTTGACATGCGTATATATATATATAAATGCAATGAGACAGCCACTGTGATCTGCGCTCCAACACAACAGCACGCCGCTCTCTCCTGCACATATGTTGCTGTGCTAACTCCCTCCTGGTCCATCCATCTAATAATGGGAGGAGGATGAGAGAAAATGTCTCAGTGTCAGTGGCACAGCCACTGAGATTCCATTATTACACCCATAAATCCTTCCGATACCTCATCCTCCTCCTCCTCCTCCTCCTCCTCCTTTCTTCCTTCTCTCTCCTTCCACAATGTGTCCACATGTGTTTGGATGACGAAGCTCGCGGTTGAGAGTGTTAACGTTAACGTCTTCTTGAAAAAATAACCGTCCATCACGACGTCAGCAGCGACACCTCCACTCCTTTGAGGCAGCTCTAACTGCCGTCATTAAAGAGTGTGAGATGGTGTGTGTGTGTGTGTGTGTGTGTGTGTGTGTGTGTGTGTGTACCTGGATTTGAGTGGATTTTCAGCATGAAACGTGTTTTCCAACAGAGTGCCTGTATTTACATTTTAATAGCATATGTGCAGGTGTGCTTAAGTGTCGTAATCAAAGTCCATTAGTCCGTTCATCTCTTGAGGGAGGAGACGCACCCTTCAGCGGCCTCGGATTTACAAGCCCGCTCCATCACCGGCGGATGTCGCGCTCGACTGTTAATGTCTGACCTAATGGCACGCAGACAGGCTCGTGGTGATAAAGAAGGACCCTCCGTGAACCCGATAAAACAATGGGCGCAGCGAAAATATGTGGACCATGAATAACGAAGCTGCCTCGGAAGTCGCAATCAGTCCGGAATGAGAAGCAGAGGAGGAGAGAGAGGAGGATGAAGATGAGGAAGGCAGATCACCTCACTCTCACGGCCAGCTAGTTTTTTTGTTGAGTGGCGTTAAGTTCAATAGCATGATTAATTAGGTGAGAAGGGAGAGTGCGATACGGGCTGCAGCGGAGTGAGATGTGATTTCACAGATAGCATGAAAAGACAGATAGGCAGGCGCGTCGCAGTCCATCCATTCACTGCTGACTACTGTGAGTTTCTCACACGGGGGTGGAAGTGAACGCAGCACCTGCTCAACGTTTGCATCAGCTCGGAAAAGCCAAAAAAAAAAAAAAAAAAAAAGTTTGGAAATCCGCTCCAACGGTGATATAAGAAGGTGACCGCCACCGCAGATCACGCTGAATCACAGGGGTCGCTCGACATAACGGCGGTAGCTGATCCTGCTATGTTGGACAAACTTTGTAGGCCTGATTTTGGGGAAATGAATCATCTGTGTGTCGGTTATTTCGTCCTGAACCTTGGAGAACGTTCAAATCTTTGTACTTTTGCTCATATCAGTGTGCACAGGAGTGTTTGAAGAAGCCATGAACGCATCGCTCGATCAAATATATCAATCTATGTGTACATTTGTAAACTGCTTTTGTCAGCAGTTTAGAGACGTGGTGTTAAAGTTTGTTTTTCTGGATGAAAACCTGCATGCTTTATCACATTTTCCAAACTTTGCTCAAGTCACGCGACCTTAAAATGAAGCTCTGAAGCTCCCTCGAGCAAGGCACTGTGACTCGAATCAGTCAAGCAGAGCTGCTCAGTGACCAAAAAAAGTTGTACTTGTACTGGAGGAGCTCCCACGTGAGGCTCAGCCGACCTGAAATATGACAAACAAAACAACCTCTGGAAGTGCACGGAAGCGTCTGTTTCTACTGTAAGGCCCTCGGTGTACACAGTAAATGAAAACAGACTTGTTTGCTTCGTTTCAACCTTTTAAATAAAACTCGTGAAAAAAAACAACACATTCAGGGCGTTGTCTTCTCGACAGGGGAGCCGCCGCTCGAGAGGATCGTGCTTTGGAAGATCCCTCGCCGAATAAAAGCGATGCTAATTTCCCTAAAAACGAGCGGCGGCCTCTGAACGATGAAAGCGAACTCTCTTTCACCTCCTCGCGTTTGTCGTCTGCAGCTCGCTCTCTCTCTACGCTGCGTCTTCCCTCCTCCTCTTCCGCAGAACTCCTTCCTCCTTCCTTCAGTCGGCACATGCGGTGGATGGTCTCTAATTAATCCATAGCCGTCAGTGGGGAGCAGTTTGCTTGTTTACTCTTATTGAAATTAGCAAGGCCTGCCTCCCCAGAGACACGGCGTCAGAAGCACAATTATCTGGCACTGGACTAATTAGGACACGGTGCTAATGACACCTCCATGGTTGCATGGGTAAGCGAGGAAAAAACGAGAAGAAGGAAAGGGAGGGAGGTGGGAGAAGAAGCACGAGCAGGGGAGCAGGAATGAGAGGAATTAAGGAGAGAAGTGGCACCTCGGAGGACGGCGAACGGGCACGATAAGCTCGCAGTGGAGCTGAGCTTACAGCGGCTGAGCTCGCGTCCCCGCGCGCCGCCGTCAGGAAACACCGGCGGCAGATTTGATAAGAAGCACGCCTCCCACCTTCTCGCTCATCTCCTGCAGGGCCTTCTCAACACCTTGGCAGGCAGCTGGCCCTCGCCGCCGCTACTATAGCTGCCATTACACTGATTATCACCCCTGTCAATCACATGCTCCGCCTCCCCAGGGGGAGGCACGGTCGGCCAATTAGCAAGAGGGGGGGCAAACGTCACAGCGGAGAGGAAAATGTGAAGAACTGAGGAGGGAAGTGGACTTAGGACGCAGGAGGAGGATGCATGGCGAGGTCGCTGACACATTCCCACAATAGAAACAGCAGCATGACTAATAAAAGGAGGAAAACACTAATTCACACCGTGTGCACGAGGTGAAAATGAAGCCAGGAGAGTCAGGCGGCACGCATCGCTCTGCCGGTATAAGAAAGGTCACATAGTAAGAGTAAACAAGCTTTACACATTCAACACAGGTTTTGATCTTTTGTCCAATATGGAGGCAGCCGACCGCCAGATTGGGGTTAACCTCGTTAGGAAAAGAAAGACTCGACGGGTTCGGTGACGGCGGCGCCTCCAGCGCGGGTTAACCGAGAGATCAACATGTGACCGCTTTAAAAAAAAAAACACGCAGACACGATGGTTTCCTCTCATGAAAGAGACCCGAGAGGAAGAAATAACAGAGCTGTTTCATCACGTCGCCTCTCTAGTTAAGGTTCGAGTTAGTTCCTGAATTTGCTCATCAAGGTAGCGGGATTGATCAGGATGGCCCGCGACGATAAAAGCGACTCATCGTCCAATTTCATCTGGGAAAAACACACTTTTTCCTGCTTCTACTTCCTTCTATCTCTCTAAACTGCTTTTCCCTTTACTGTGACTCAACACGGGGAATAGTGATTTCAGACTACAAAGGCGTAAGTCTTCAGAGAAACAGAAGACTCGGTGTAAAATAAAAAAAAAAAAGGAGGATAAAACAGGAAATTCAAGGTCGAGGCGAGCTGGATAAATCTCCCTCTCAGTTCATGGGAGTGAAAAGAGACATGAGAGCAGCTCTGAAACTCTTTCTCAAGACTTTCCAGGATCCTTCTTGATGTGAGCCACGATTCTCAGGCGCTCTTTACCTCATCGCAAAGGTAGTAAAGAGAAAAGTGGTAAACTAATGAAGTAATGATTGAATTTCAGGCCGAGAACTCGGCGCTAATGACCTGATGTGGTCCAGAAATGACTGCGGGGGTTTGTTAAAAACAAACTCGACTCTCATCAGAAGTTTAATCGCTTCTGATGAGAAGTAATGGAAAGGGATTTTAAATCTGACACTGTACTTCAAACTAGTTCAACAATCGTTTCCAAAGCGTGTGCGCTTGTTTACGACATCAAAATCCTCACTTCTCTCAAGGCGCTCGATTTAAATAATGCAATGAACAAAAAAGAAAGATATTCAGCCACGTTTAGTGATGAACAATGAATGCACCAGAAGGGAGTTTGAATAAAAAGGTAGCGCTCAAACAGTCGCAGCTTCACACGGCACCATCAAAACCTTTTAAAAGACGGGTCCTTGAAAACACCAAAATAGAGCGATCTTACACTTTTCAGCCTCTGAACATTAAAGGAGGAGAAAATAGAGTGCTTCTCAAACCATTTAGCACCCAGATGGAAGTGAGGTGCCTTTTGGGAAATGCTACCTTGGACTTCATCAGAGGTAATGTGTTTTTTTTTTCTTCTTTTCTTTTTTATTTTTTGAAATTTCTTCTGGAGGGAGTTGCTGCTGGACGCGGACCAACGCTCGGTCCCCGATGTGGAGGTTCGGCTCGAGCTGGAGCTGCAGCGTGAACGTCGGGGTGTACGGCGGCAGCAGCCAAGCGGCAGATGGAGTCAGGCGTGAAAGACTCAGACGCAGAATAGCAAAAAGGAGAGGTGGAGAACGGTGGAAAAAAAATGCAGTTGAGACACCGAGGAGGACGTGGAGGTCAGAGAGAGGGCATGGACGATCTGAGGTCAAGACAGCGACAGTACACACTTAAAGTGCACATATGTAAATGAATAGCATTCATCTGAGGGGTTTAGTGTTAGCTCTATGCTAAACATTTGTTTGTACTGAGTGTGTGTGTGTGTGTGTGTCCCAGGTGGTTTTCCCAGCAGCCAGGTCTGTTCCTGTGTGAGGCTGATGAATGAGGCCTGGTAGCAGTTTGGACACTCCCATTTAACACAGCATGGAGCTACAAACTGCCATTGTAGCAGACAGTAGCAGCATGGGAATACACACACACACACACACTCACTGCACACACTCACACACACATGGCTGCACCCTGGAACTGACAAAACAGGAGAAAAAACAGACAGCGCCGGTTGATTGTGTAAATGCTGAAAATGACCTCATGTAAATAATGTCTGTCCCTGCTGAGCAGCATATGGGGGCGTAGCGTGATGTCGCTCCGTGACGACAGCACAGCTTGTTGACATAACCGATCCCAGAAGTCCTCCGTTCACCTTTGCACAAGTTAATATTGGTCAGGGTTCAAACGTCGGCGCCTGAAACGTCTCTGGGACAGATCAAGGCAAGAATCTAAAGCTGCATCACCGCGCTACAGCTTCAGCGCTACATCTACAGTCTCATCTACTGTAGTACCCCCAAATTTCACCAGGCACGGCTGCAACATGTTCCAGCTATGCCATGGTTGCCAGGTCTGATCTCACCCTTTCTAGACAGTGACTGTAAAGCGCTGTTGTTGTGTATCTCTCTGCAGATCAAGCTGGCCTGAATTCAAACACAGAACTGACATTGAGTTTCAGGTCAATTTCTGGAAACAGTTCACCTGCGTAGCCTCCTTAAACGCCGCAGAAGTGCATAAACCAACAGAAAATGACCAAATATGACCAAGTTAATAAGCAGGTGGGCAAAGTGCTCCTGGTGGTGTATGAAGCCGTGTGGAGAACGGACTAAAACAGCGTCACAGTTGTGACGTCACATCGTTATTTCTAAGTTTATATCAAGTTAAATTGTCTGGCAGGACACTGAGTTATAGTATAATGTGAAAAATCGTTGCAAACCTAGTGCTATGGTGCGTTTTAGCTCCTTTCAGCTCGTCGTTTTGGTTTCACCTCCCACAACCTTAATAATATTCTGGTTCACTCTCACTGCTCTCATGTTTCTAGTCAATGTTTGCTATCCGCACAGACATTTGAATGCCAAAGTCTGTCAGACAAGAACAACTTTAGCGGGTTCGTTTTGTGCTTACAACCTGATCTGAAGTCAGCGTTTGGTTTGTTGTTCGTCTGGTAAGGTAACAGTGAACATTAAATTCATTTCTGCCAATCAATAAATGCCCTCAATCTCACACAGCGGACCTTTAATTAAATGTTAATCAAAGAAGCAGCAGATCAGAAAAATTTCAGACTAAGTGGCTGGTTTCCACGGCGCTGACAGACAATTTTATTCAAAAGTGAGATAAGAAATAAAGATAAAGTAGATATGGGAATTTACAGACTACTCAGAGAAATGTCGGTGATAAAATGGTGACAGAGAAACAGAAACAAAGCAGGAAATGTGTGTGTGTGTGTGTGTGTGTGTGTGTGTGTGTGTGCTGCCGGTGTCTGCGTTGCATTTAATTAGGAGTCAAACATGTGGTATTTAAATGGTAAATTAGCGGTGCTGTGAATTGGCCGTGTTGGTCCAAGCTGTGGCAGAGAGCACATGTAGCAGCTGCGGGGATGTCCACACATGCAAACATGCATAAATGCACACACACACACACACACACACACACACACACAAAACCACACACCCCAGTGAGCAAAGCCATAACAGCACACACTTAATTATACTCTTAATTAAGCCCGGAACTCAAAAGGCCAACAACATGGACCGCATGGACGACCGCACGGCAAGTAAAGAGTGTGTGTGTGTGTGTGTGCGTGTGTGTGTGTGTGTGTGTGTGTGCACATGAATGACATGCTTGTGATTGGCTAGTGTGTGTGCGTGTGTGTTTCAGAGCAAATTAATGTCCATGTTCTATTTACTGCTGCGTGTGTGTGTGTGTGTGTGTGTGTGTGTCCATTTGGGAGTCTTTAAGCAAATTAATGCCATTTCTCATCTCCTGGTAAATTATTATAATTTCTCACCTCCCAAAGCGTGTTCTCCAGTCTGTTTGCATACATGAATATATTCCAAACATGTTCTGCTTCTCATGCATGTGTGTATTTGTGGAATTTATAATAAATTTATAGGGTCGGTTCATCCAAATTTCACATTTCTGACTTGTTTGTTTGAGCTTTATTTGGCTCTGTGTTGTAGCTCCAGTGAAAACTGTTCACTTCAAGGCCTTCAAGGATTATGTACGGCGACTGGGATGATGTTATTGGGAAGAGACGCGCCTGGAAAAGTCCATTCAGTCATTGTACAGCAGAAAACTTGGATTTAATGCTTTGGTGTTTCGGGTAAACCGTCCCTTTAAACATGTTCCATGTGCTATATGTGCTGTGTGTAGTTTCCTGCGAGGTGCACGCCATATTGCAGCGTCCCTCCGTCCGTCCGTCCATCCGTCAGCCCGCCACACCGAACATGTGTTGTGATGCAAATGAAGCCCGCTGCCGAGCTGCAACACCACTTTTTAATTGAACCCTTTGATCTGTGGCTAATTCCACTAATTAGCGGCACTATTCTCTCCCAACAGAATGTTTTCTGTCATGCAAGTGTGTGTGTTTCTGTGTTTGTGTGTGTGTGTGCATCAGTCCTTCCTTTTGCTAACTACCCGCCGAGCCGATCGCCGGCTGGCATTTAAAAGGGCTTCCAGAAAAAGCAAATCTCAGTTCTTTATCTGAGGCGCAGAACAGACAGGTGCGCTGTTAAAGGTAATAACGTTACATAAAAAAATAAATAAATAAAAAAAAAAGCACAGATGCTCATTATGGAGGCACACAGGGAAATGAGCAGTGAGTGTTTTATGCGCCTGTATAGTTTTATATCGATGTACTCGGAGTGTGGAAGCGACTGAACGAGAGGCGTCCGTGCCGATGTGTCTGTTACCGAACGCACTTTATACACTCTGTGTTAATGTGACGATTAGTTTTAATTTGCATCCTCCATGTATGTGTGTGATATATGCATGTACAAACAGCCTCATGTATAAAACACAAGCACATCATCATTTACATAAAAGGGGCAAGGTACTGCAAAGAAGATGATCCGATAAAATGTTTTTCTTCAAACTAATCAGGTGCCTTCATATTTAGTCATTAGGCACTCGCTTTTAAAGCCGAGCAGCTGAAAGGCTCTGAAGAGCTAATTCAACGGAGACGCAGAATTGACTCGTCTCACTCTGCAGCGTGAACCTCTGCTGGACTGTAAAAAAGCTAAATATACCACTTAGTGTGCACGCTATTGTCTCTGCATGACTCTCAGCCCATTAGCCCCGGCTCTCTGTACTTAGCCTAGCTGTGTATCTGTTGTCACTTTCAAAATAAAAGCAGAAGTACCATCAAAAGCAAGCACAGTGGTGCTTAGAGATAAATGCTAGCATTAGCATGGTGACATTCGTGTAGCAAGCAGGTGTAAAGTTCTCTATATCTTAGTTTAGCGTGTTAGCATGTTAACATTAGCTGACTAGCACAAAGTAGGCCGCAGATGAGGCTGATGGAGCCTCAGCTCCCCCAGATCAACGTCTCTGCCGATTTTTTGGATTAGCGCGAGGCGGAGGAAGAAGCAAAACTTCCAACCGGAGCCTCCACACTGCAGCAAACCTGTGGGTGACGTCACGGACACGACATCCATGTTTTATACAGTCTATGATTGGAACACGGCGAACATTCAGATCAGTGGAGATCAAATGATCCTCCTTTTATTTATTGCTTTTCTTTTATCGTTGAACATATTTGGACAAAATGTCGCTCGCTCTGCAGACAACTTTCTGATCTCTTAAAGATGAAACAAATCAGTTAATTGAGAAAATAAGCAGCAGATGAATCAATATTTGATGTATTTTGACGTTTCTCTTCGCTGCCATTTCAAACCAAAATTTCAGTGGAGTCGTCCCTTAATGTGCTTCATCTTCTGCTCCTTCCACGCTGTTAAACAAATTTCCACCTAATAAATCAGCCTTTTATGAAAAACACAAAAATGAACTTTTCCATTTGTTAGTCGAAAGCAGCGCCTGAAGAAAACTAAGTGCACAGTTCCTCCTCATTTTTACACTCCGGTGAAAGCTCTTAAAACGTTTTTCTGTCTCCGAAGAAAGAAAGAAAGAAAAAAGAAAAAGCAGCTTTCATTACTGAAAAATTAACTTTGATTTCATCTACCAAAAAACCTGACGCACTGCGAGCAAACACCACATGTCAAAATAATTAATTACTTCATTTCTTCTCCCGGAGGAGCAATCACTTTGAAACAAGAGAGAGAAGAAGTTTGAAAATGGAGGTTATCTCACTTTTACTGTGTTTGCACACACACACACACACACACACACTCCTGCTTCTCCTCCATTGTTGCAGCTTCTCTCTGTATCTCCAGAGCTGTCTTAATAACCAGGGACCCCCCGCCGCCTCGCTCCCCTAGATAGCCGATTACCGCAGCCCTCCCACTGATAAAACTGGGGCCTTGCATCACATCCCCTCCTTCACAAAGCTTCGTTAGAGCTTCCCTCCCTCCTTCTTCTCCTTCCCCTTCCACTACATTTACCTTCAGGACGGCGATAGCGGACTGCTCCAGATACTAAAAACTCTGGAGGAAGTTGCTTCTTGTGCAGGAATGTAAATCAGAGGGGAAGAAAACAGACGGTGGCGGCTCTCAGAGGTGATAAAAGGCCTTCATTAAGTTCAAATGTTGAACAGTTCGGATGTGTGGCGGAAACTTAACACCCTCGTAATGTTTCCCCTACGAGCGCTGCCTTTTACTCTTTTCCTTTCACCCCCGTTTGCATTGAATTGCGCGTTGATGTGGTCTCCTGTGGCACGCATACGTTCGCAGGAGTATGTATGTTTGATGTCACACAACAAAAGAGCGCTCAGCCCGGGAGCGCCGCGCCGCGAAACAGCAACGTAGCACGCTTACAAACTTTGAACGCCGTGTCAGCTTTCGGCAATGCTGACTCTCCCTCCCTCCTCTCTCTCTCTCTCTCTCTCTCCCTCTCTGTTTTGACTTATGCCACTCAAAAACTTCCAGGCGGGGGAGACGCAGGAGTTGATATCAGTCAGAAGACAGGAGGAGGTGGGAGGCACTGACAGCTTCCAGTCATGTCTGTCCCACGCCAGCTCCACTGGACAGGACTGCGTCCCCCCTCCTGTCACTCCTTCCCTGCGTGCACGCACTCAAATCTCTCCTCCAAAGCGGCTGCCGAGGCATGATTACAATCTCAAAAAAAGTGGCAGCAACACTCAAGGCAACAATTGATTATGTCTGCTTTGGTCGTTGCACTTGAGAAATCACTTGAGCGCGGCGGAGACGACTGTTTGGCAACTCGCGATGCAAATATGCGCCGTGGTTCGAGGACGGGAACCCAATTGGGAGCGACAATCAGCGCACAACGAGCGGCTTTAGCCACGCAGTGTGATGTCAGATACATGCACGCTCATTTACATAATCACCATAAAGCTCGCAGGCCTTTATTATTGATTACTACATCAAATCTTATTGTACTGAATGAGTTAGTAACCTTTTTTTCCTCCACTACTCTGGACACACACACAGTTATATAAAGCCCTCACAGTCATACACTCTGTAGGCTTAGACATATTGGTTTGCCATTTTATCTCACAGACATTGGCCTTTTATTAAATATCAGATATCAGCCAGTCAGTGTCTTCTATCACAGATATGATGGATGCTCCCGCCCGACCACAGCTGCATTAAAAAACGCCTGTAAAAGCTGCAATGCGGGTTTATGTTCATTGCCATTCTGCATTAGTTTAACCGTCCATATTTCTGTTCAGTTAAGTCTTCATTTAAAGAGCCGCGGGTCACCTTGGCTGAAGGAACGGCAAAGCTGGCTAACAGAAATTCATTAACTCGGGTTTGAATGAATGAATGGAGAGTACGACGTTGTTTCAAGGCTTTTCCACAAACACAGTGTAAATATACGACACATTTAGAGACTACAAGAAGGCCCAGTCGACAAGAGTGCATGAATTATGACGTTACCTTCAGCTGTCTTTACTGACGCTGCCATTTTCAGTCCGCTTCCATCTGCGACTCGTGCTTTTGTCACACGCCAGAGGCGTCACTAGGTTTTAAGGACAGGGGGGGGCCTAGCCCCAAGGAGATGCACAGGATGTGAG
Source organism: Sciaenops ocellatus (assembly GCA_033000465.1). Classification (NCBI taxonomy): domain Eukaryota; kingdom Metazoa; phylum Chordata; class Actinopteri; family Sciaenidae; genus Sciaenops; species Sciaenops ocellatus. The sequence goes on along the minus strand of CP136876.1, from coordinate 13,041,388 downwards.
CGAACGTAGCGCGCGAGCACGAAATTATAAATGACTATTCTGTGAAATCCTTTAGACTCACCTTTCCAGTAGAGGTCTCTCCCCTCTCGCTCACTGTGCTCCTCCGCCCTGACTCCTACAGGCCAACAGGGGTGGTGGAGTGATTATTATTCTTATTCTTATTATTATACACTGATGATAATCATACGTGAATGAGCTCAGCTCCTGTTTCACGGTGTGCATCCATGCGTAAAGTGAGAAACTCAGCTGTGCTCCAGAAGGAAGTCACCCCAAAGATATGGTAAAGAGAGTGCTCACTTCACTGTAGAAACAACCAGGACCTTCACAGTGCATTTCACACTAACTAGCTAGCTAAGCAGCAGCGTTCTTTTCCAGCTGGAATGTAACTTTTGACCGCAGAACAACAAAGGTAAGACGTGCAGAGACTGTCTGCAGCGTGTAAGCCAGGTTTTTATTTGTCATTAATTACATGGGACCTTCTGCTGTTAGCTGGGGGCTGGAGCTAACGAACTGTTACCACCAGCAGTGATGAATACTTACTGTCCTGAAAAACTTTCTTCTATCCATTCTTCATCCATCCATTCATGTTCTTCTCCTAACGTGTTCTATTGGGCTCTGTGTGCAACGGTACAAGTACCAACGGCTGCAGGTACCGAGCCGCAAGCGAGGTCGCGAGGACTGGATCACATCGCACCAAAGGGGCTCTCTGTACCGTACACTACAAAGTTATGATCACATCTAAGTCCTTCATGACAGGTTATATGATTATTTATTTAAACTGATATGCTGGCCGCTTTATATTGAATTTGTAGGCATTTTTTTGTAAAAAAAAAAAATAATAAATAAAAAATTAATAAAACACCAAACTATTTAGGGAGGCTTAAGAATATTTTAGGCCTAACGACGCCACTGTCACACGCACTGAATTTCATTTATACCGACTTGATTTATTCAAACTAATGAAGTTTCCTCGGATAAACGCTCAGCCAGGGTCGCTTTCAGTCCGACACGACCGCCTCGCGCTCGGTACGGAGACGGGACGTGATCGGGAAACATTTATATCACTAAAGAAATGTGTAGTTTAGCTGCACAAAATGTGGAATCAGTGATAGCGGGATGAAGTCGAGTGGATTTATCAGTTGCGTAGGCTTCGACAAAGGTGACGGAAAGGCAAGGAGACAAGGAGAAGTGTACACACCCAGATATTATACACTCTTCTGATAAGGCGGAGAGTAGCTCCTCTCCTGTGGTTCTCCACACGTCTTAAGGAGGAGTCGTCCTAGGAGGTGAACTGGCACCTCTCCATACTTTGGTCCATGCTGGACTTGAACCGTCTGAGTGCCTACAGCCTGAGCTAACTAGTTTACGGGCTGGTTCAGGTCAGTCTTGAACCACCCCTTAGTTATGCTGCTATTGTGACCAATGAGCTGGATTCTGCTCCAGTTTCTGCCTCTTGAAGGACGTTTTTCCTTGCTACTGTCGCCAACGGCTTGCTCACGGTGGGTACTGTTGGGTCTCTGTGAATAATATTCTAAAGAGTGCAGTATCGATCTGCTTTGTATGGAGAGTGTCATGAGATAACTTACCCCTTTCAGCCGAGGGAGCATTAGTGAGGTTGTCCACTGAGGTTTGACCTGAACAGTAAATCCCAATGGTGAATTAGCCTCTGTTAATGTTTGCTAATAAGTAAATATAATGTTGTTTTCTTTACTTACTTTGTACTTTAAATCAGGATGATTAATAATAAAAACAGAGATTAAATGGAAGAGGGAAGCTGCAGGTCATCGCTCACCAGACTGTGTTTATGAAAGACGGTGCTACAATCACCTGCTCTCTTCATTCTGAACAAGACCAGCCTGAGGTTAGCCCTGCAAACACACTGCACACACACACTCATGAACACACACCGCTCACGCACGCCCCTGCACGCGAGCTAATATGCACAAGTCACACACTCACAGCTGACGCCGTTTGGGAGCAGCGGCCTTGAGACGCAGCACGCCAATTAAGTAAATGAGAGAATGGCAGAGGCAGATGGTGGGAGAAGAAGAAAAGGCAAATAGCCACACTTCCTCCTCTCTCTGTCTGGGTAGCCCACGGGGCTGCAACTGTTTCCTTTCCTCTCACCTCTGTCTCTTTTCTAACTTCTTCTGCCTGCTCGCCTCTTTCTGCTAATTCACTCTGGAGGAACGCGCTCGCTTTCTTGTTGCCGATGTCTCTTTGTCTGATATTCGTATTATCTCTCCCCTCTCTGCATCGATGTGTGTGTGTGTGTGCTTACTGCACGCCCCTGTCACACACACCCTGCAGGTAGCTATCACATCCCCTGAAAGGAAATGGAAACTGGAAATGAAATATGACTGCCTGCGTTAGAGTCCGTGTATCTAATATGTTCATATGTAGGACAAACTGCACATCTTCCCCCTTCACATATTTCATGTCAGAGTAATTTCTGTGCTGCTTAGCCTGATGGTGTGTGTCTGAAGGTGTGTGTGTGTGTGCAGATTCTCTGTCTGGCACTACAACAACTCTCCCTCTCCGTCTTATCTTCACTTAAAAGAAATAAAAAATGTTCTTGCACCGACTCTCTGCCTGCTAGCTCAGTCAAACCGTGACATTTTGTCTGAGTGAAGCAGCTGTGATAGAAATGACTCGGCCGTGTCGGCACTCTGGGAATCCTGATGAGTGAAAAAAAAAGAATCCGTTCAGTTATAATCCTGAAGATTTTCATGAAATCAAACCTCTTTTTGATACTTTCATGGTCCATTTATTTATATTGTGCACGTTTTCAGCCTTTCAGTGTATTAACATACAGTTAGTGACGCGGTCCGCCATTCTGGTCATGATTAAAAATGGCGTCACGAGCATGCGGGATCCCCGTGAACCCATATAACCGTGTGATACTGTTGGTAATATGACCTCAGCGATATCAGCTCATTGTTTACTGTCTGCTGTATAGCGTTAGCCAAACTGTTAGCATTTCGGCTAACACTGGTACATTTACAGTGTATTTTATCCGAAAAGAAATAAAAATACAGTTCCAGCTGAATTAATTTACTGCTAAGTCAAACTGAGCACTTCCTGCTGCTGCTGTTTCACATTAAAAGCAGCTTTTATTGTGAAGAAATGACAGGAAACACAATGTATTTGTCACTAAACATTCATTTTCTGCATTTCTGCATTTTTCATCTTAAGGATTATAACTTTAACTTTTAGTTTGTTAGTTTTTCCAACTTCTTTCTTGACAAAATAAAATACATTAGATGCTTCATTTCTCAGACTTTAAAATATCTGAGTTCTGCAGATAACACATCATCTCTGGCTTTACAAACACCGACTGATGAGCAGGGTCTTATTTTTCCCCTCATAGTGTTTCCTCACCTGTAGAAATCTCTAAAAGCAGTCTGTAATCCGGCACAAAAAGCTATGACGGACCACAACAATGAGTTTTGTGAGTGAACCTGTTCGGTTGGCCCGTTGGCCCACGCTTGAAACATGATTTCAAGGGAGTCAAAGACTTTTGAGATTTTCATTTTCGAGCGGAAAACAGGCTCGCGGAGGGCAGCAGCGTGACCGTCCGGAGCGCCGTCCGGACGATGAAACCACGCGCGCCTTCGACTCTATCAGCTGCTGAATTTATCTCCGGCTTTCCAAACGTCTCTCTGTCCGTCTTTCATACTCGCTCTGTATTTTCTCACAGTGCTTATCAGCAGGAAAACACATGAAGACCAGCAGCCACTCTGGAACTGAATGGACTTGGATTGAACCTGGGAACTGGCAACATGGAGACATTTTAAGTGTTATCATATCAACTTAGTTTGATCTGAACGAAGCTGCCTTCATTGGTATTTTATATTTGCTCTCATGACTCAGCTGCTAAATGATGGTCCAGAATGATGAGTCATCACCAGTTATGATAGCAGAAAGAACAAAAATACAAACATACATTGTTCCAGCTTCACAAACGTGAAGATTTGCTTCATTTCAATCTTTTCAATCACTTCATAAATCTTTGTTTTTTTAGACAAAACAAACTCTGGGCAATCGTTTAATTTCTAAACTATTAGCAGCAATCATAAATTAATAACCGTCAGCTACAAAACACATCCAGACTGTATCCGGCTAATTTCCTTCGCTAAATATCATTACGGAGGAAACAGTGTGACGTTGTTAAAGAGCTGTGGAGTCCACAGAGAGTCCAAGTTTGAAGGGACAGAAACTATCGGGACAGAAGGTTGTTCTGCTGATCAGATCATAAAGTGTCATTCTGGACGGCAATTAAACATCATATAGTGAAGGAACAATTTGTGTCCGGGTCCTGATTCCTGATTAGTTTGAAGCTGATACAACACTTGGTTAAAGTTATGGAAAGGTGGTTTTGGTTAAATATTTAAAAAGTCAGTCAGTGTGTCCTGTCCTGTTTCGTTTGCAGCACTAAAGGAGCTTTGAGCTGTCTAAAAATCATAAAGTTAGCCACGATACTTCTTTTGCACTGTCTAAAATGTGTCTGCAGCACCCAAATTTTAAAAAAAACTCCATGAATCAAGTACCAAATGTTACTGGGACATCCCAAATGTGTAATATTTCTACTATCTTTCTGTCATCTGATCATATAGATCACTATTTAAATAATAAATGAGCTCATCTTTGACTGTGTTTGAAGGAGAAGAACTTTATTGACGCCCCAGTGGGGAAATTCTCTTTTCACTTAATGTTTAACATATATACTCCTGAAATACAACCAACCACACACAGAGGGCCTTTAAACATGCAGATGTGGAGTGACGGGCTGATACGTAGTGGCGCCCTGGGTGCAGTATCTTGCTCAAGGGCGCCGCGAAAGTGCCCAGGAGGTGAAGTGACACCTACACAGCTCACAGTCCATCTTTCATGCTGTGGTCCATGCTGGACTTGAACCGGCCACCCTCTGGTTTCCAAGTAATCCCTGCAGACTGAGCTACTGCTGCTATAAATAAAGTTTGAGACTAACTTTTACATTTGATAACTGTGAGAAGTTTGTTTTCATGTTTCTATAAGTGCTCAGGTCTCGTATTGTTGCATATGTCAGGAGAGGAGTGTGTGTTTTAGAGAAATTAATGAATGTTCTGTGGATGGATGTGTTTTGTTTTGACAGTGAACAGTTTGTAGATCTGTGTGTGTGTGTGTGTGTGTGTGTGTGTGTGTGCGCGTGTGTGTGTGTGTAATCCACTTGGCAATTCAAACCAAAGATTTGCCAATTAAAATGTGATTTCATTCGAGGACACGCAGTTGTAAACAAACACAAACACAAACACGCACACACACACACACACACACACACACACATTATTTGTCCTCCATCTTCATCTTCAGGTACAACCAACACGTGTGTGACCCCATTAGCATTATCCATGGAGACAAGACAAAACAAGGCTGTGTGTGTGTTTGTGTGTGTGTGTGTGTGTGTGTGTGTGTGTGTGATGATGATGATGCATCACACTGATGCAAATATAGATCCTGACACACTTCACAATCACACAATAGACACTTGACAAACACACAACTGCATGCACACACACACACACACACACACACACACTCACACACACACACACACACACACACACACAGTGAGCGCCTGTGTGGCCCAGGCTGATTAATTGGAGCGTTCAGCAGCCGTGATAGCTGTACTCCTCAGAGACAACACACCGTCTCTCTCACTCCACCTTAACCTCTGTTGGACACACACACACACACACCTATACAGTAACCACACTCACACACACACACACACACACACACACACACACACACACACACACACACACACACGTCATCTCTTCCCTTTCTCAGCTGAAATTAGTCCACCTCCCTCTCTCTCTCCGTCTCTGTCTCCCATCTTGCAAATGACCCGCCATCAGCTCGCTTTCACCTTGCCGTCAGCGATGGCGTTTTTTTCGCCGCCGAGCAACTGGTTAAGGTGCGACGACGCAGGGGAGCGCTCAGGTGTGTGTGTGTGTAAGTGTGTGTGTGAAGAGTGTGTGTTTTCGCCTCACACAAATTAATGAGCCGACGCACAAAAAACCCATAGAAATGCACAAACAGATTCTTACAAGTGCACTCCAACCGGCTCGCTCTCTCATCTTTCTTCCCCGCTGAAGGTGACTCACCTTCACGCACACACACACACACACACACACACACACACACACACAATTACAGCGAAAGCCCAGCCAAGGTTTTCTCCTCCACGAGTTTTATGTAGCTTTAAACCAGCCGAAGGAGCGGCCATATTTCTGCTGGACCGCAAGGTGACTTGAGAGACAAAAAAAGGGGAGGTGGAGGTAACAAGAAGAACAAGTGGAGGCAGAGAAAGTGTCTCCACCTCTGGTCGACGTATTGTTCCACGCCGAGCGGCCCACGATCCCTCACTATCGCCCTCTCCATTGTCTTCCCCTCATCCTCTCATGCTCCCTCCTTATCTATCCTCAGAGACTTTCCATCTCTTTGTCTCGCTTTGTCTTCCCTCGCTCTCTAACACACACACACACACACACACACACACACACACACACACACACTCTCCTCGACACAACACACACACCTCCACTTCCACCTTTTCTCTCTCTATTCCCTCCTTCCCCAGTCAGCTGTCACGGCTGCCACTTTCTCGCGCCCGCTCATTTATTACAGGTCACCATCGCAGAAGGGGCCGTTTAAAAAAAGGACAACGTGCCCCATCTGAACACACACACACACACACACACACACACACACACACACACACACACACAAAAACACACAACCTCTAACTCATACAGTATACCTGGATTTGCAAATACTGTACAGCGAGACACACACAGACAGGTAAACACACAAATGAAAGGCAGAAGTGCCAAAAAACTGCAGTTCCTCTTGTCGTCCACTTGAGGCTGGCTCCAGAAGTGAGTCAGTCTCCATAAGTCCCCATGTTTCACAGCAGAAATAAACATGTTTACAGCCAGTTTTACACGTGAAAGCTTCACAAAGTCAAATTAAAATGAAGCCTCAGTCTCTATAAACAAACTTGTCTTCTCAGGCAGTGCTTAGCCCACAGGATGTGGTCGGGGACCAGCAGGGGTCCTTGAGTGGAGCTGTAGGAGTTTTTAGCACATTGTTTGACAAGTTGGAACAAAAACTAAATAAAATCAAGTTAACCACTTTTATTTTTCCTATTTTAAATAAAATTTTAAGCTCAAAATGATTCATTAATTCAAAATCCTGTCAAACTGGAGGTCTATGATCCACTGCAGGGAACCTGTGTGCTATATGACTCTGAACGAGCTCCTCTGAGGCATCATGTTTCCTCCCATTCAAATACTTAAAACTATTTGGTTTATTGAGCTCGCTGTTCCATGAAAGCGAGCAGCAGAGTTACCTTATAGACCGCATTCAGGGCTTACAGAGAAGACGTAGAGAGGTATTCAACTTTAACTTTCCCTTTCTCGGATCCTGAGAGACTCCTGAACTCGTTCTCTCTCTAATTTGAACTTATTACATCAATAAGTTCTTAAAGGTGGCACGATTTCTTACAGCGAGCGTGGTGTGGTTGAATATTACAACAATTTGTCAAAAGATAACAGAGGAATGGTTGAAAATAATTGTATTTTCTTGAATAAAGCAGCGAAAATATGATCACAAGAGGCCATAAAGCGCTCCCGAGTAACAAACGTAGAGACACTGCATCCAGTTTAGATGCACAAGCTCAGCATGCAACTGTGGCGAATGATCTGGGTTTGTGTCCTTTAAATACTCTTAACGCCATCTCACTGATATCACACTTGAATCCTGGGAAATGTTGTCTTTCTGTGCAACTGGAAAAACACAATTATCTGTTTCTTCTCTCTCATTGCAGGCAAATATTCAGAAAAGGAAAGAGATATTACAGACAGAATCTTGCAGAAATTGCACGATAGACACCGAGGCGCACATGCCTAAGCATACAGAGTATCAGTCACACACACTCATGCTCACACACAGAGTAATACACACTCGCACACAGTGCCAGACAGATTAAGGCCCTGATTAAGGCGGGTGTCGCATAAAAGTCTTGGAACAGTAAATATCCTTAATTTGTAGTGTAATTAAACAGATTAGCTGCCGTGAATATCTTAACAGGGATTAGTTCGCACACAATACACCAGGCGGGCTCGACTACACACACTGAATCACAAACACACATGCACACACACAGAGAGAGAGAGAGAGAGAGAGGAAGTAAACTCATGAAAAACATCCAAAATAGCTCGTTTTTAACAACCGTAAGATGCAACTGTGAGTCAAACAAATCAGTATGTAAAGGTGTGTGTGTGTATGAGTGTGTATAGAGACAGGTATAAACAGAGAGAGACAATGCAGCGGAGGTAAAGACACAAATCTACAAGTCGGGTTGAATTGCAGGATCGACACGCGCACTGATGAAGGATTAGAAAGCAGTGATCATTTCTCCTTTCACAGGCTTTCATTGAAACGCCGGGCTTTGTCAAGGTTACGGGAGGGGGGGAAAAATTCTTTTGTGATTTTAATGCCCTCCATTGTGCCGCGCTGAGAGGCAGAACAGAAAGCAAGGGAAGCGAATCAAGGAAGGCAAAGGAACGGAGAAGAAAAAGCCCAGACTCGCCGCAAAAAAAAAAAAAAGACCCCAAGTCGATGGCACTTGATCCTGCCTCGCCAAAGAAGCGCTGCCAATCAAAAAAAAGGAAGCTGAACGCTGTCCCACTTCCTGTGTTGGCCTCGTGCCTGAGCACGGCACTGCAAATGTAAATCCAAAGCCAACGCTTGTATACACAAGAACAGATACAGACAAATAGATGCACATGCACACATACGTTTGTGTCTTACAAGGCGGATTAAGCCGTCCTAACCTAAACCTCATGCTAATCCTAAAAACACACTTAAAGCTGCACTAATGAATATTTTTGGATTCATAATTGATCACATGACTACGCTATATGCAATGCAAGAAGTGATCGCCTAACTCTGCAGTTCCTCTCAGCACTACGGGCTGTTTTAGCATCTTTTAGCTAATAGTTTTGATTTTAAGGCCTGTAAATGTACCGTTTCCACCTCACTGCTTCATAACCTTAGCAAAACTTTTTTAAACCAATTGTCCAACACCTACCAAGCAACAAATTTGTCTTTGGCCAGCAGCTAAGCAGTCGGATTTCTTTGTTTGGAGTTGGTGGAGACCAAAACAGTGTGATTAGTAGACTTGCAGCCACCAGGTGGACAGAAATGTGACCCTCAAATGAATGCTACGATTCTCAGTGTCTTCTGGATATAGTAATATTTGCTAACGTTAGCATTATCCATAAGAACTGAAGTCTAGCTTGTTTTGCTGCCTCATGTGGTCAAAAAAAGCCTTTTCACAGTTGATATGGTCCCTTAGTCTCTACTGAGAGAAAAGTACATAAACATTTTAATAATAGACTAATATTTTGTCTGTGGAAACTTTCTCCATGGAAAAACTTTTCAAAATCAGGTTCAGAGTTCAAACAGCTGTTGTCCTATATTAATATTTGTAGATGTAGCATCACCAGAAGAGTTTAAACTGACAGAAAAGTCAAAAATGCTTAAAAATTTTAGTTTAAATGACACATATTAATTATTAATGTAATTATTAATAAACAACAACACATATAAAGCGCATGTGTCATGTTTTAGGTGCAGCTGCCAACTGTAGTAATTCAATTAAAAGTTAATGAGTAATTAGTTTTTTGACATGCGACAAATCTTCACATTTGAAGCGACACAAATCATGCATTTTGAAAAATGAAGCGCCAAAGGAGACGATGAGTCACCAAAAGTTGATCCACATGGCGCGCACACACACACACACACACACACACACACACACACAGACAGATACATGTGTGCGAGCATGTAGATGACAGTTTGAGCGGTGTAAGGAGCCGCCGACAGCGTGTTGTCCATGAAACAAATTGGGTGTCGTAATTAGAAAAAAAAAAAAAAGAGCTGTTTTCCCATTCTCCCTGTGTGCTCAGTGACAGCCTCACACACAAGGCTAATGAATGACAGAGGGAGGTGTGTGTGTGAGAGAGAGAGAGAGAAGGAGGGAGGAGGGAGGAAGGAAAGAAGAGAGGGAAGGACAAAGGCGAGGAGGGACGCTGTTAAAAAGAAGAGGCAGTGAAAGATGAAGCGAGGGAATAAAACAGAAACGCAATGGACATGTTAATGGATGAGAAAGAGGGGAGGGAGGGGAGGGAGGTGGAGGAGGTAAGGTGTGTGTGAGTGTGTGTGAGAGAGAGATGAGGAAGTAGATAAAGAAAAAGAAAAGAGATGACAAATGTGTGAGGAAGAAAGCGGCGAGCTAATGAAATAAAAGTCAAAGTAAAAGAAGGGTTCTTATACAAGAAGAGAAGTGATGTGAGCCAACGCGTACTGCAAGGAAAGATCTGTGTGTGTGTTTGCTATGCTATGCTACGTGTGTGTGTGTGTGTGTGTGTGTGTGTGTGTGTGTGTAGGAAGCCCCTCAGATGCAGGATGGAGGCATTTGTCTCTGAGTGGAATTACAAGTGGCGGGCTGAACAAACCCTCCAGTGGTCTAGAAGAAACAGAAGAGGAAGAAGGAAAAAAAAGAAAAGATTTCTCTGTCTTCTCTGTCTTTTCTTTTCCTCGGACATGCCTCGTTCACAATGTGTGTGTGTGTGTGTGTGTGTGTGTGCATGTGTGTGCGCACACACAACCTCCTAAAAGCAGACTGAAGACTTAAAACCCACCAAACAAGGCTTCCGCTGCCTTTTCACCCATGAACTTTGAGTGTGTGTGCAGAAGCAAAACAACGAAACGAGAGCATGCAAAGAGAAATTAACGTGCGTGCACGTAGAATGGAGTGTGTTTAAAGTAAATCCCCGTGCACGCGTGGACTCTGTGTTTTTTTGTTCTGTGTGGGAGTGAGATCTCAGTCCTCCTGAAAGGGGACATCTGTGCCAGGCTTCCAAGCCTCCAACTAGCCAATCTAACTCACACTAGGAGCTGGCACCGGACGCCTCGGCACGTCTAAAGCCAACCCTGCTCATCATTAGGCAGCAAAGGCACGGGAGGGTTCAAAAAGTCCGTCCTGCCAAGCACACAAACACAGCGCCAGAGACGGAGAGGGACTAAGAAGCTTCGGGGATGATTACAGAGGCCAATAAAAGCCGCTATTTTGCACCCAAAAGCCTTGGATGTTTTCCCTCCCCATGCTGTGCAGTTGTGATTCCGCATGTAAATATTTGGGTGGTGGTGGTGGTGGTGGTGCAGAAAAGAACAGAAGCCCCTCTGTACAGCCAGCGGCAAACAAAATGTCAGCAAACAGACCCGTGACGTCGCCGGATCGCTTTCAAACGCCTGGGAAGAGAAAAGTGGGAGAACGCTTCCATCCACCCCCCCAAAGAGGGAACAACGTCATCTTTGTTCGACCCCACGTGCAGACGATAATCTGAGCGCCGATTGAGACGGCGAGCATCCACGAGAGGAGGAGGAGAGGTGCTGTCTCAGGCCTCGGAAAAGCTCTCCATCACCCCCCCCCCCCCAGTCATTTGTAAGGCCTGCTGAGACCGTCCACGTGTGACAGAGGGAGCAAATAAGAGCCCACACCTCGATGTCACCATCACTTGTTATTCTTTTGTGCCCCCCGCCCCCCCGTCACCGGAAGACGCCCTCCACGTCTCCATCAGCTCATCACAGCATATTTGACTAACATCCAGCCGGAGCTTGGCACGGGTTAAAGCTTGGCAGATATCAAGTTATGATAGCAATGTTGACTAATTTAGAGCGAGATTGAATTCCTTCAGCCCCCCCCCCCTCCTCATCTCTCACGCTGTCAAATAAAGGGCTCGCGGTCTAGACTGATGCTATCAAAAAAAGCTTAATTAGCTTGTAATAAATTCTCATTTCCGTCAGTCTTGTACAAAAAGCCTCGGCCAGCTCCGTGTGTGCCAGCTGACAGACGCCCGGTAATTTGATACTGGCATTCAGCGGGTTTCCTCTCCCGCCGCCTCCCCTTCTCCTTCTCTCTCTCTCTCTCTCTCTACCCCCGGCCATTTCACAGGAGAGCACGTCTTTAAATGTCACCCAAACACACACACACACACACACACACACGTGTGAATGCAGGGTTCACCGTACACACTCCAAAGCGGTGGCGATTGAAACGTTTGAGGCGTTTGTTTCAGACAGACAGCTGCACACAGGAGGATGAAATCAACGGCGTGAGCGTCGTTTAAAAAGGAGCAAAAGGTGAGATTTAAAAACAGAGAAGAGGATCCCGTCCTCACGAGTTAAACGCCAAAGATTCAGCCCATCGAGCTCTGCAGAGGAATCAGTTATTCAACAGAGTATCATCTTTGATTTGGCATTTTGCTGAAAGCAAATCAAACAGCTGGAAGCAAACACAGCTGGATTCAACCGAAGATTCATTCAAGACTTTGGAAACACGCTGATGAGCGTTTTCCAGAGCTTTCAACCGAGAAATGAGCAGTTTCAAAACTCCAAAATGACCTCTTGGCACAGAGTAACCCCCAACAGCTACAGCAACTAGATGATTAATCAATCAGTCAATAAACAGATGAGAATTAAGGATGACTATTTTGATGTTTGATTGTTTTCCAGTCTAATTTTGAGAAGTTTAGGTTTCATTTATGGGGATAAACTCCAAAATTTCCCCTTAAAAACACAAAATATGGCAGATATTGGATGGTGTGACCACAAAAGCCACACAGATTAGATCATTAATCATTTTTCAAGTAAACATGGCGAAAGAATGAGCAAGTTTGAGGGTTTTTTTCTGCATTTATGGCAGTAAACAATATCTTTCAGATTATATGCCAAGTTTTTGGATGGAGTAACCACAAGAGCTACAAATATTTGATGATTAATCAATGAGCCAATCAAGAGATACTTAAGGACTTAACTATTTTGATGGTTAATTGATTCTTTTTCAAGTAAAAATGGCAAAAAAAAAAGTAAAAATTTGAAGTTTATTTTGTCATTTATGGCAGTAAACTGAATATCTTTCAGATTACTCCAAGATTTCCTCTTGAAAACAGCAAATATGCCAAATTTGGGAACAGAGTAACCACAACAGCTACAAAGATGAGATGATTAATCAATTAGCCAATCAACAAATAATTAAGATCAACTGTTTGATGGTTGGTTTATAGTTTTTTTAAGTAAAAATAGTGAAATTTGTGAGATTTTAAGGTTTGTTTTGTCATTTATGACAATAAACTGAATGTCTTTCAGTTTATGTGCCAAATTTTGGGAAGGAGTGACCACAAGAGACACAAACTGAACATCTTTGAGTTTCCTGCATCACCTCGGGGGCTGAGATGAACGATAATGGATTAACTGAGAAAATAATTGTCAGATTAATCAGTAATGATAATAATTAGAAGTTGCACCTCAAGCAGTCCAACCAATAAGTCATGAACATTTTTTTACATCCTTCAGGCCTGAGTGATCTACTAAGTTTGGCAGAGAAAAGTTCAGATTTTTTGGGTGTTTCACTTCATGAAATAAACCTGACCAGCCTCCTGTGATGAAGCTAAATCATCAGTGAGCACTTGAACGCATCACTGGTGTCACTCCTCGTGTTTTTTGTTGTTTGTGTTCTGTTGGCAGTGTGTGTGAGGACGCTTCTGCAAATAATCAATCAAGTCCCTCGCAGTGTGAATACCTCCATTTTTGGCACACATGTTGCCACACTATACATCCAACAAACACACACACACACACACTATAGTGTATACAGCAGACCAGCTGACTGGCAGGAAAGCTGCAGACATTTGTCTCGCAGCAGGAGCGCACTGACAGATTCAATCACCATGTTAAACACCACTGAGGTGAACATCTTCCAGCCTTGACTCACTCCGGCTTTGAGCGCGTTTGATATACAGCGCTGCCTGTGAATTTTTAGAACGACAATAAGGAGAGGGAGATTAAGTGAAAGAGTGGACAGAGCGCACAAATATCTACTCACTACCCACTAACACCCACATGCACAATGAACTCCCCAAGAGGCATAGCTCGGATTCTTGGGCAGAATTTGCATCACAAATATCTTGGATGGGAGTGTATGCAGCGAGAATAAATAAACCAGTGAGGGTGCCACTTTTTTACCCCCCCTCCCCATTCATCCCGCCTGTCACACATCCATCCCTGCATCCATCCACTACTGTTTAATAGGCAGCATTCAGCGCCTTCCATTCCAAGATCCACACCACAGCCAGGAGGGGGGTGTGTGTGTGTGTGTTTGTGTGTGTGTTTGTTTCTCCAGCTCTGCCTGAGAACCACAAACCACCAGAGAGCCCGAGCCAAAACTCGACCTGTCCGTCCTTGGAGGAAGAAAAGGCGTCCTGGAAGCTCATTTGTGCCACTGAGAGTTTCACCTCTGAACCTCAATCCACAAACTCTCCTGCGTCCTCGCTTCCTGCTTCCTACTTCCTTTTGCCAAAGATTGATTATATCAATTACAGAGGCAGATTCTGGCATGGTGAAGTGCTCACCGGCCCAAAAATATTACAGTGCAAATAACTCAAGTGCATCTGATTTTACTCCAAAGGAGACGTTACACCAAACTGAACAGCAGACCACATTATTGATCAGCCAACAAAAGTTCAGCATCAGAGCCTCTTAACAGTTATTTGCTTGGATGCAAAGGCGGTGAGACTTCTGCTACAAATATCACAGCAAATATCCTCCAGGGGTGCCAAAAGGCAGGCGAACACATAAATAAAAATATCATTAACTTCACTCCAAATTGACTATTGAGTACCGTGGACGCGTTACAAGTCTTTATAGGGATGTGTGCAGGAACATTAAAGTGATTTTCGTCCAGGGACTCACACCACAGGGATCCCTCATGATGAAAGCGAGATGTTTTCCCACTGCCTATGTAGCCCTGAGTAGATCTGCTACATCTAAATTATTCAAAAGACAGCAAGCAATGGAAAGAAAACTGTGCCACTGGTGCAGCCGGGCTCAATTCATATAAATCAACGCAAATAGCCTCGGTGCTCGGTCTGTATCAACGTCCCGCTCGTGGGAATTAAATTAAAACGACGGCGCATTCATTCATATTTAAGAGTGTGTGTGCGCAAACAGCAGATTCGCTGTGTTTTTAGGAAAGATTTGACGCCTGATTTCTTCTTTTCCAAAAAGATTTATCGAGTCAGGCACAGAGGCAAAGTGGATTCACACGTTTGACGCGTCCTCGAGGAGCTCAAACACGTAAATAAGGTGGGAAAAGGGAGTTTTACGCAGAGCTCGACACGCAGTTTACTGCAGGTGTGATGATTCGAATCAACATCAGCGTGTTTGGACGTGAAGTTAAGTTTGCAGCAGTGACAGGTGTTATAAACTATCGTGTCCAGTCATCAAACAGTCGCACAGGTTGCGCTGATCTCTGCCCTGTCAAAGTCTGACCTGACTGTTTTTTGAGGAGGGGGAGACCCAGGCGCAAAGACAGACAGACGCGCATCCCAAAAAGAAAAAAAGCACTCACCTGACTGCGCCGCACTCGATCGGATCACCACCAAAGTGACGAGGACGCAAGCGGGGAACTTCATCTTCGAAAAAAAGGGGCTGCTTGTCTTGTTAACTCCCGTAACTCACATGTCCAATTAAGATATCCTGGTTTTTCACACGCGCACACACAAAAATAAACAACCAAAAAAAATGAGAAAAAAGGATAAAAAACCCAGTCGGAGTCTTCTTGGCTTCTTGGACACACTGGCACAGTTTCCGTGCGCACCCAGAACCCGCGCCGTGGAGAGCTTCTTTTACGCACAGCGCTTTGTTGTGTTTGTTTATCAGTTCCCACACCAGTGTTTAGGTCGGTTTCCACCGCGGATACTCTGAGCCATTTACTCCTCACACTGCCATAGCGCCGGTGGCTTGAGGGGGGGCGGGAGGGGGGTGGCGTGTGTGTGTGTGGTGTGCTGGGATGGAAGGTTTGGGTGGTGGTGGTGTGGAGGGGGTACTGAACACGCCTCCTTGTCGTGACTGACACCTCCTCCAGCCTATTAAATCGTCTGTCCAACAGATTAGGAGCGTTTTGTCTTTTTTTTTTTTTTTTTTTTTTTTGGAAATCCGCCCACCTCACTTATCACCACTCCTGATTGGCTGTTTGGCTTCCTCGCTGCTGTCAGTACACCTGTCAGGAGCAGGTTTTGTTTTGGTTTCCCGCTTTAGTGCTGTGTGGAGTCCAAATTGCTGCCGGTGTCACTGGAGACAACAGCATGGAAATTATATTTTTATGATCACATAATGATGTTAATTTAAAAGGCATATTTCATTAGTTGCTGCACAGCCTATTGGTTGCAATTAAAGAGCAATGTATTCAAAATTTAAAGAGATAAACTCCCATAATATGAATATTAAAGATACAACAAACAAACATGGAATATATCATAAACTATTGTGATTTTCCAACATCTACAAATAAAATTTGCTTCATTTGTTTTTTGGATATTAAAAGTAGACTTGCAGAAAAGTTTCCTGCCTTGCTGGCAGGGTCCGCCTCTGCAAATATCCGTCACTAGAAGGCACAGCCTATAAACTTTGATGATGCAAGTCAAATAGGGGGGTGCAGTGATGGGAATGGCTCCAGCAGTATAACATTTTCAGGGCTGCTCATTTTACAAGCCAGCGTACCCTATTCTGCTCTCCCCGGCTTGTGGACCGACGTGAAGGCATGAAACCGGCCAGCGAAGCGTCGAGGACAAAAAGATATTGATTTGTGATCCATGTAAGGCAAAAAAAACTGGCTCTATTACCAAAAATGACTCCACAGCTTAAGGGCACGGGTGCAAAAAGGACCGAAATGATCCCTCATTTGTCCCCACAGCGCCACGGAGAGGGCTCATTTAGTGTCCTCTGCTGCTCTCTAGGGGAATTTATGGAGAATTGCCTGAGCTGGCTCGAGCTGGTATGAATCATAAAGCTCTTAGGGGGGATAAAATAACCTTTGGGCTTGTATTTTTCATAAATATTATCCTCATAACAAAGGGAACTCAGTCAAGGGGCCTCATGATTACTTTAAAACCTACTTATCATCATTTGTGACCATAAAAACCTGAGGTAAGGGACTGTGGAGAAATTATTTGGGGGGGTTTCAGAAAAGTGAAGAGTTAATTTGTTTTTTTAGCTGAAGGGATGAAAGTTAAAAAAAAAAAACAAACAAAAAGAAAACACTTTGTGTCTGTTTTTATTTTTTTCTTCCTCTGAGAGATTTAGTGCATTTTTTGAAGTCGCCACATTCACACCTCTGTGAAAATGATTGTTCTATTAAAGGTCCAGTTTGCAAGATTTATGGGTCTCTATTTACAGAATATGGCAAAAAATTCACACAAAATAAATGAATAACTCTGTTTTCATGAGTGTATAATCACCTGAAAATTATAATCTTTATGTTTTTGTTACCTTAGAACGAGACTTTTATATCTACAGACTCTGTGGGTCATCTTCTGTGGAGTCTGCAATGTTTCTACAGTAGCCCAGAATGGACAAACTAAACACTGACTCTAGATTTTTAGACACCGTAGTGGAGAGAGGGTGAAACAAGAAGATTGTAATCTGCAACTACACCTCTAGATGCCACTAAATCCTACACACTGGCCCTTTAACATCAAGTTACATCATCTTAAAGGGAGTAACAAAACTTTCAGCCCCATTACCCCGTGCAGTCATTTTTATACAGTCCCTAAAAATCAGCATTGTGTGCATTATTCCACTGCAAACAAGTAAACCAATGCAAATGTGTAAAAGGCTCTTTGGTATGCACAAAAAATAAAAACAGTTTGTCTTTACACCAAACCAACAAACAAATCTACGAACCTGAGGGAAATATAGCACACTGGCTGTCAGTCTACGCACATATTAGAAGAGATACATGAAAGCATTTATTTGAGCTGTGGGATTAGTCTCACACATACACACATCGGCGCAGGCGGCCTCACTGGGTGGCAGCACAACGCAGAGCAGCCTTGAGAATACTAATGAACGTCACTCTGTTCCCGTACGGGGAAAAAAAAAATCTGCAGATAAAACATTCAATTAGTGAGCTGCATGAGATTCTGCGCTGATACGAGTGTGACATGAAAATGGGAATTCTGTCTTTTGTGATGTGAAAAGTGCTCCCTGTGTGAGGTTTGATTGGACAGTTACACAGCAGCGGTTCACAGTGATGACAGTAGTCCAAGTAACCTATTACAGAAACTAAATAAATAATGGGAAAACTTCAGTCATGGGCATTTAATTAAAACTTAGAATGAGCCTAATGATGTGTTATCTTGCAGTGATAGTGTAAATTAGAGCAAATATGTTCACATTAATACATTTTCATATATTGAAAGGCCTGTTCTCGATGCGCACACAGTCACCAGGCTTTAATATTCCACATGGGACATTTGGTGTGAGACTTTTACTACTTCTATCTATTTTATCTCACTGTCACTTACTTCTGCAGTGTGCTTTGACATTTGCATATGCTTCCCCCGTGTTCATTAAGACTGGCTGACTAATTTTGGTGTCTGACTTTGTTTTGTCCCCTGTGTGCAGCTCCACGCTGTAAGCAGCAGGACAAGGGGATCAGATGACAGGCAGAGAGTCTATGATTAGGGCTGCGGTTTGAGGGGAAGGAGGCTGCCACCCACTGTGGAAGGTCAAGGGGCTTTTTTACGCACACTTCTCGTTGACCGCACACCCTGAGCTGCTTTTTGTTTATGTCTAACGTTGTGGTGTGGTTCCTGAATCAGTCAGCTTTGCCGTTGAGGGCTGAGATATGTGCAGCTGATCTCCAGGGAGTGAGCAGCAGAGTGCGTAAAACGTCTTGGAGCTGGTGTTCAGCATGGCTCTGGAGAGCGCGTCGCTCCTGAAAGCAGGGCTTGTGTTGTTGATGGCAGGTGAGTTTTAAACCCTGAAGTAGCTGAAAACTTTAATTAGTTTGATCTATTGTATATTGGATATTTGAAAGGATTATAAAGAAGTTGTGTATGTGTGTGCATATAGGACTTAAAAACATACATGTACAGTTCATAGCAATCCTATATTCTAAGTTTTTTGTTGTGATTTTGCATATTTTTATTGTTTGAATTGTATAATATTTTTTAAATTCATTCATTCATTACAATATTACAAAGTGAAAATTAAAGTCTGAGGCAAGGTCAGACATGTAGGAAGTATTTAGGTTGTTTACATAAGTAAAAATAGAAATATCACACTGTAAAAATACTTTTTTACTTTAACTTGAGTAGAATACTTGAATATTATGAGAAATGTCAAAAATAAAAGTTCTCAATGTGAAAAAATGTCCACTTTGACTGTCATATTGTTATTTATTCCTAACAAATCTGTTGCTGTTGTATCTAATTATGTGTTTTATAAACTGTCGGGTTGTTAAATCTGTAATAATGCGTTGTATGTAAAATCTTACAGTTGCAACGTGGATGTTCAACAGGTTACAAGCATGTTCACATTTTGCTGCCAAAAGCACTTTATAACATTAATGTCAATCATTCTTACGAGGCATTAACGTATGCGTGTGTGCTTATTTAAGGACAACATGGGGACTATAGTGTCAGACACCTACGTCCCAATAACATGTATCCAAGTGCGGACGCGTGTGCAGCACAAGAGGAATTGTACACTCTCCTCTCTTCACGGGCTTTTGAAAATCCACTGGGCTTTTACTTTCACCCCTTACATCAGTGGGAGAATGTGAAAATGAGGCTCTCCTGCTGAGCAGCACAGCAGCTGGCTAAACATGAGCGACATCTGAGCGAGATGGATCATGTCATATTCATGAGCATCAGTTTTTTAAAAATCCATAACTATTGAGTCCGAGAATGACAAGTGGAATTCATGATTCCAGTGAGACTGATGGATGTTTCCTTTACTCAAAATATGGAAAAAGCTTGATGGCAGTCAGTCAATAGAGAGCTGCAGCATCTGTCACGGATTGTCTTGATTTTCCTGGAAAAAGGAATGTGAATGCAACGTTGGTGAGCAGCCAAGTTTGAAGGCATCTTTGAAAGCTTGAATGTCAGATTTCCCTGTGAGCAGCTGCCAACAAGCAGACAGGTGAAACATAACATCCCTACAATCCTGTGGGTGATAAACAAGCTAATAGATGCTTCAATCTTTGCAAAATTACCATTTTTATGCTCCGTTTTTGCACGCGTTTGAAGCCTTTTCACCTCGCTTCTTTGGGGTTTTTTATTGAAGCAGGACCAGCGACGGGGTCCCGACCGTTTTTCACATTCTTCTTTCAGTGGCATCTCTTTTTCGAAATCCCCGTGTCAACACATTCAGTCTTCCTTTGAGTGTTTCAGAGCCTCGAGAGCCAGCTGAGACAGAGCAAACATAATGGGCACACAGTTGGCCCTTATCAGGCCGGCGCAGGCTGAAGATCCGCCATGTTTCTCGATCGTAACAACAACCTGTTTGTTCCACGCGGGCCTTTTCCGCCAGCTTAAGCTCCCTCTCCTACTGTACTGTTCAGTGGTGTTACATTTAGCCTTGAGTCCTGCGGGATGGCTGCGGTCTGCCTCCACGTTAAGAGGCTGTTTACACACATCTCTGAAGTAAACAAATGGGATTGGGACTCCGGCTGCAAATTAAAATCTTTTCTTAGTGAAAGTAACAGCCTAATAGGGAAGAAAATGGTCCGATAGGAATAACATTTGCCAGGACATGACCTTATTTGTTGTATAAACATATTCCTAATTATCAGGAATTGAACACAGCAGATAACCTCTTTAGTGCTTTGTAGTCTTTTGTATCTTTACAATGATGCAAAGTTTTGCTCCCCACTCGCTGAAATGAAATGGCTCACATTGTCATACTTATAACTTCATTCATTTGTCTCTCTTCCTCCTCAGCCCAAGTCCTTCCAACAGTGTCTGGCTGCAACAGAGGTTACTACGACAGGGCGATCAATGATTTCTGCTTAGCCAAGTTCAAACTAGACATGGGAAGACTGGACCGAGGCCTGTACTGCAGCTGGATGGACACGATGGAGTGAGTTCACCTGGTGTGTCATGAAAAAAAAGAATATGTTAGTGTGACCATTTGTAGCACAAGGATAGAGTTTTGGCAGAAACGGCTCTGTACTTTGAAGGAGATCTCAATGAACAGGGATCCTTCTAATCAACACAGACAAGTTGAAGCCAAAAATACAGAATATTATTAGCTGGCACCCAAACAGTTGATGAATGAGCCAGTGAAAGCATGAATGAATCAGCTGATGCCAACGAGCGCTCTGCTTGAACTAATGCGTCTTTTGAAGACTTATCCATATTTACATGTTCTTATTCAGAACATGTAAATATAGATAAGTCTGGATGTTGATGTTGCACTGCAAAGTCTAGTAAAAGGTGAAATATTGATCAAGAAATGGCTAAATAATTTGTTCAAAGTGGAAACACAACTTTTTAACTTCTGCCTTGTAGCATTTCCAAGTGGTTGCGATGGCTGGATCACTTTCTGTTTGTCCTCAGAGTCTAGCTCCATGAAGAGACAACCAACACCACTTTACAAAACGGGGGAATTCCACTGACAGCATAAAGAATGAATAGCGCATGCGTGACGGTTTCTGAAGAGCTGTTTTGAAGCTTAAAATCTGCGGCTCTGGCTGCCGCCATGTTGGTAGTCATGCTTCTTCTAAATATGTGCAGCGACATGGATCATTGGTGGACCTAAGGCGGGCTGAATGACGCCTGGTTGCTCAAACAAGCCATCTGTAACACCACCCACCTGTCAATCAAAGCGTCCATGTTCTTAATCCTGCATAACTTTAAGCCTTAATATAATTTGAACAGCGAGTTGTATAAAAATTCACCCTCAGTACAGTTGTCATGAACGGGGAAATTAGCTATAGAGACCAAAACTGTTTTTTGTACCAGGCTGTAAACATGTTTATTTCTGCTGTGAAGTTGGACATTTTAACATGGGGACTTATGGAGACTGACTCACTTCTGGAGCCAGCCTCAAGTGGACGAGAAGAGGAACTGCAGTACAGAGGTTGTTAGTTATAAAAGAGAGGTTTATAAGAATATATCTAAGTGGACGGTGTCTTTATTCAACAGCCATTACATCATGCAATCAACACTTTCTACATAACGATAAATAAAGCAAAAAAAGTTGTTTATTTCCAATTTAAAT
Source organism: Sciaenops ocellatus (assembly GCA_033000465.1). Taxonomy (NCBI): domain Eukaryota; kingdom Metazoa; phylum Chordata; class Actinopteri; family Sciaenidae; genus Sciaenops; species Sciaenops ocellatus. Next base: position 13,019,206 of record CP136876.1, on the reverse strand, counting down.
GACCTCATAAGTTAAATATGACTCAGCACTAACGTAGCTGCTTCCTCCTTTTTAGCAAATGGATTCTAATATACTATTAATGGATTGAAAAACTTTTATAATTGGATGAAGAAGCAGGTGGGAGCACATACAGTTTAACTTCCCGTCTTTCCTCGGTTAACATAGATCTTAGCTCAGTGTTATAAATGCCTGACGTAGCATCAAATATAGTTTTTGTCCATTCTTCCCATTAGACCGGTTATTTCTGGAGTAACGATGTTGTTCACTTTAACTTCTGCTGCCCACAATATGTTGCTCTAATAAGACATCTTCAACCTGCCTTCAAGGCTGTTCACCAACTCCAGTCTGTGTTTCCACTCACCACCACAACACTTGGTCACGACCTTTTACTGTATCTGTCGCACATTATATTGTGTGTGTGTGTGTGTGTGTGTGTGTGTGTGTGTTACACAGTGTCTCCGAGCAGTCCTTTCCCAAACACTGGCAGTCAGAGGATGAGTCAGACAGGAGGGTGAACAGAGCTGAGAGGCCCACAGGAGAAGCTACTGTCAAAACTGTGATTTCCCTCCTGGCTCGCTGTCCTCTCTTGGTCCAGCACATAATTGGTGGTGGTGCTCTTTGTGTGTGTGTCTGTGTGTCTGTGAGTGATTCGTGCTGTTGTAACCCATCAGAAAAGATTTGTACAGGCACATAGAGGGTTCGCAGTTGCGTCATGAAACTCCTAGCAACAATACTTGACGCCTGCGTTGAGTTCCCCTGAAGAGTTGCCCATGTAACAAATAAATAGATAGAAAGTTAGAAATACACGTATCAGGCTTGTGACTTTGAAAATCAAAGAATATAAGTTGGATTTGTTTCAAAACAAAGGGAAGAAGTAACACAATGGGCTTAAAGGCTAGATAACGTTTTGCTCTTATAGCCTTACCTGGTCTGGTTAGCTCATGGTGGCTCATGGTTGCTGCTGTTAAACAACTTAAAATGTAAAATTTGGTATTTGCAATGATCAAAAACTAGCAAGTCAACAGCCAAACGTCAACAAGGTCAACAACACAAGACATAGCAGCCAGCTAATGTTACTTACTAGTCCAGTTCGACTCATCAGCCACAGTTTCTTCCTCCATCAACATCCTCTCGGGTCTCTTAGCCTCTGCTGAGCCTGGCTACATTGCCCGCTGGGCCAGCTCCTGTTCTGGCATGACACCAGCTCTGTGGTTCCCCCCTCACCCCGGGGCCTGCAAACCTCCAACTCCCAGTGGTTCAAATCTTCTTTGCTAGCAATGTAAATACCAGCTCCCAAACAGCCTCACATCTATGATGCTAAAAAACCCTCCAGTCTGTGGAGTGCTTTGTTTTTGTAAATACTTTTCCAACATATAATTTGTCCACTTTGTCATTCAGGTGAGATCCAAACATAACATACAGAGTGATAAATATAGGAATGCCAGTTCTCTGTATCGCCTCATGCCATCCAGCAACACAATTCAGTTCCAAGTTCATCAGAGTACAAACCACACTGTCTGCCAAGCGGACAAGTGGAAGAAAAAAAAATGATTATTTATGAAACTGAGCAGGTTCTGTCCTTGAAAGTGAAACAAAATTAATCCTGAAGTAGTTTCACTGCATTGTTACAGGCTATCCACAGAATAAAGATGTTTTATTCATTGAACTAATTATTTATGAGGGGGTTAAATGAGGCTAATTATGATTAAAAATTAAGAGTTTATTTCCTGCTGTTGCATTTCCTTGAAAAAACATCAGACTTAGATGATACAACAACTTGTAATGAGACCCAAACATGCAGTAAAAATTAGTCCCATCTTCATGTAGAATAGGTTTTGTTACTTTTGACTTATTCTGTTATTTTTTAACAGCCGCCTCCCCACCAGTGTTCAGATCCATCGATCTCTTCTCTCACACCGCTCTGTACACTCTACTTATTTTGCTGATCATGTACTTCCTCCTCCACAACACAATAAACAATCCCTGTGGGTTCACCTTAAAGACGACCGAAGAGATGATGGTTTGTGAAATAATGATAAGAGTTATTCTTTATTAGCTCTCTGGTGACCTTTTGTTGTCTGCTACGAAATGCAACGTGATTCATCGTGAGGATCAGTCTATCATGGCGGGATGTGTTTTCTACAGTAATGAACGTGAACTTCTGTTGACGGATTTGACTTTTGACGTCTTTAGACCAAAACACTTCCAGCACTCACATTTGTATTAACATGCCAGTGAGAATCCCTTAACCCGCACCTTGAACCTTTCCCCACTTCCAAATCTTAATCATGTCCACGAGCATGAGTCTTAATCCAAAACTATCATTAACTCTAACCCCCTACTTTTAAACCTAATCCTGATCCGAGTTCTTACAGCTGCAACGCCAGCTCCTTAAACAGCTCCTGAAGGTGATAGATGGCTTTAAAGTGGGGCGAAAATCCACCAGCACTCTGAGCAAACCGAACCACACATACATATAATACCACCACAAGTCGTGGGCAGTAAATCATATACAGCATATGCAATAAAACGTCCTTATTCTGCTCTGTATTATAATTTATAAGACAGATTATCCCACGGGCACCAGAGACCACCCCAGATTGTGTTCATTTTATTATTTAGTGGGTCTTTTATTTGGGTCCAACTCTGGAGTCGATTTGCCTTTAATGGCGCAGCTGAAATCATGTTTAAATGAGGCTTTTTCCTCCAATAAATATGTGTTTAACTCATAGCCAAATTAACTCCAACTCATGAACTTATAATCAAATCAAGTGGGGGAACACGCGGAGCTAAATCACAGTCCACAGCTCACTTTCTCTTGTGCATGCTATAAAGAGCTCTTAGAAATGTTTGTGTGATTGATGTAACCGTCATTTGAGAATTGTGGGAACCTCGTGTTAGAATAAAATAAATAGAATAAGAATAAAGGGAAATGACACAATAAACAACACTGAAGTGGATTTTTCCTTCCAAGGGGCTTTCTGACCACCTGCCCACTCGGCCTCTAGCTTTACAGTTGAACGCGGAGACCATCCGGAACAGAATCTGTCCCGGTATGGACGAGGGCGCTACCCTGTTGGTATGCATCTCCATTTCCTCTGCCCTCTACCACCTAACAGATATATTTAGCTCTGTTAAGCCCACTGGTAATTCTAGACACTCCAACCAACAGGAATCCCTGCTCCGCTCCCACTCTGAAAGGACGTTTCAAAGACACGACAATCAATCGGAAGATAACTAAAATTCTGTAACTGGAACAAAGTGATTACTTTAAGCACATCTTGGAAATATGGCTTCATGACACTCAATGTAAGGGATTAATTCCAGGAGATCTGACTGTGTGTTGTCGCCCTCTGCAGGATCTACGAGGGACTGACAAACTGCACCTACCAGGTGGCCCTGAGGATGGACTGCTTCTGGCCGAATCAGATAGTCGACCGCTTCTTCATGAGCATCCACCGGATCTACTTCCACGACTGCGCTCTGACCGGACGCCTCCTCCACGAGCCACCGACCAGCATCCTCGCCCCGTTCATCGCCGTGCCTGTGCTGGTCACCCTGATCATGACTGCCCTGGTGGTGTGGAGGAGTAAACGCACAGAGGGTGTTTTGTAGAGACTGACTTGTACATGCATATGGACTCAGAGCATGTGATGAATGTGATTTTGCATAATGTGTTCATTTGATTATACTATTTGTCTTCAGATCGTGTTATAGTATGAATATAAGTGTATGGACGGTGCAGTGAAACACGTGTATGTCTCATGAAAGCCCGCCTGCAGCTGGTTGACCTACAATAATATGTAATAAATGCTCTATTTGGTATAAAAATAGAATTTATCTGAGCAGTCACTTTTAGCTGAGAACATCACCAATATGAGAGTGTCAAAGTTTGGCGTTTCACGGGGGGGAAAGTAACAAAGTCTTTGAGATTCAGGGGATTTGGAGGCCGTGCATGTTAATTACCATCTGTTCTCATGGCCCTAAACAATCTGTGAACACATAAATAACAGGAGAGAGGACGGCACTGAGGGAGACACCGATGACTTGGATGAATTATCGTTGTAAATTTTGGTAGAGGTGTGAAGAAAGAGAGGAAAGGAGAGCAGGGGAAAGGGTGGAAAGATGATTGAGGACAAAGAGGTCAGGGTCTTTTATCACTTCGTTTTTTTATTCTCATGCCCTCTGCAGAGTGACATACATTTTTAAGAGGTAAACAAATGGTACATGGTGCAGTTCACGACTCGGGAAGGAAGTGGAGTTCTCTCACCCTGGTCATGAAAAAGTAAGTCAGTACAAGAAGCTCAGTGGACATTAGTCCATCACATTATGACAGGGCTCCATCTAGTGGTCACTCCCGAGGTCAATGTTCATGGGTTAAAGTTTGATTGCGTCACATTCAGATCATATGTTTGTTTTAACAAGTAGCAACAACAGATTTTTACACTTTGTTGAGACTTTTCTGGAGTCATGAATAACAGGTTTTTCTGCTTTAGCTCGTCACAGCCGGTGGAGACACAGTACTGCTGACAAAGGGTCGCAATCATTGGACACTGGTTGGTTTAAAGAGGTCACAGGTCAAAAACAGGTTAGGAAACACCGGAGTCAAGGTTTGCACGCCAGCCAATAGAAATACTTGACAACCACCGTCACTTCCGCGTCAGGAGAAGACGCCTTCATGGCAGACATCAACCTGAGATGGAAGACAAGAAGAGACAGTTTAGTGCCGTTTGATCTGATCAGAAGTGAATGAATGGATGGATGTGTCTTGTTCAGTGAATGAACTGAAACCTCAAATGACTCGATTTAGACCACACAAGACAAAACACAACTCTTTCCAGACAGACAGCAGAGGTGTGTGTAAATCTCCCCAAACTGTGATAGTAATTAAATACAATGTCATACTTTTTTTTTTCATCCATGTAAAAGTTATGGCTCAGCACTTCCCCTCCGTATATTTTGCTTGCTGGGCTATTCTGTCCTGTCAGTGGCAGGAGGGAATTAATGGTGGCTATATTATCAAAGCAGTAAAAGCCTTCAACAGTTAAGCTTAGTCAAGCAATGTTTGGCTTTTCTGATTAATGTTTAAAGACTGTGGCAGCATTCAAAGACGAATTTCAGCAGTTTTTGATAATGATAAATGAATTTCGGTGGAGATTAGGAGATCAGTGTTCAGTGGCAGGCGAGTGGAGGTGAGAGCTCAGGTCCAGAGAGTTAATGATGAGATTGTGAATGATTTGGAGGTTCGTATCTCACTTGTTCCTGGCTTCATTAGAAAGACGTTCAGCCTCAGCGGGGTCCTTTTGTTGCAGTTTCTGGTAGCTGGAGAAAGTCTCCACCATGCCGATGTACCCGTTCAGTGACGTGATCCTTTTTACACGGAGACACTCATTCCTGGACACAAAACACAAGAAATCATTTAACACATATCATTTAGGGTTTTGTGTGGTCACACTGGATGTAATCTTGTGAACGATTGATGTTAAAGGTGAAGGAAGTTGACTTTTGGGGAAATCTAAGCTGTATGATGAATCAGAAACACAACATGCAACATGCTCATGTAAGTATGAAACACTCACCACTCTTTGTCTGGGTATGAGCAGGAGTTAAACATGTCCAAGTAGATCTTCAAGGAGCTCGATCCGAGGTAGGGATGTCGGTAAGGAAGCAGGGCAGCGTAAAACTTAAAAAAGTAATAGAAAAGAAATATATATCAAGTTTTCAATCCCAACTAACTGTCTAATTTTGGGATAAACATTTAAAAGGGCTTATATATGATCATTTCCAGCTCTGGGACTTCACAAGAGTAGCTATGCATGATTCACAACTCACTAATATCTTGTTTCTCAGAGGCATTTTGACCCCTATACTATAAATGACTAAATAGAAACATGTTTGCATAGCAAGTCATCTATATTTTAGAAATTCTAAATAATACATTTGAATCTTTCCAGATTTTGGGTGTACCTCTTTACAGATGTCATTGAGCTTGTTCGTGATGTCCCCATACTCCAGCTCCATGTCCATGGTGTAGCTCAGGAGAGCCAGGCAGCCTCCAGGCCTCAGCACCCTGTCGGCTTCAAGGAGGAACTTCTGGCGGTCGAACCAGTGAGCTGCCGTCATGGCTGTCACAAGGTCGACTTCACCAGAGGCGAACGGTAGCTCTTCTGCTGGGCACTCCCTTTTGGGAGAAGCGTTTGGAAAAATGTAGCAGGAAAAAGGGGAAATTAGGGAATTAAACACCAACTGTGTTAAACACAGGAGTAAATGTCAATTTATAAATATCAACCCTTAATGCTATAACAACAACATCACAGATTCAGATTACTTCAAGTAAAATACTTGTTCTTCCACCACTGTGCACCAACCCTTGCATTTTTGCAACCCTGGTCATATCAAATTCTTCACGCACACCTCACCTCCACCTCACCTGTAGGACACATTTGGAGGGATGCTATTGGCCACTGCCATCTTCAGCTGGGCGGGGCTGACGTCTGTTCCGACAACCTTGGTGAAGTACGGAGCCAATAGGATCGTTCCTTGCCCTGAACCGCAGCCAACATCCACTGCAAGCTTGAACTGTTTTGGCGTCTGAAAGCAGTGACAGAAACCTGCTTAAACATGCTGACAGGTTTGATGAGTCAACCGACACAAATGAGAAAAGGTGGTTCTGGAGCTCAGTTGACGCTTGCACATGGCAAAATCAGTAAAATAGAGTTGTGATTCATGTTAGAAAGCCATTCTGAATGACTGATTTAAGTTGCAGGTGCAATGCTTCAGACTTTAGCAATGATTGTTAGGCTATAAACATGTTGCAGCCTGTTCAAATGCTAACAACTTAAACATACACACTCACCTTTGTCTCCATGTAGTCCATGATCCTGCTGATGAGCTCATGGGGTGAAACTCTGTACTGCAGGTAAGCAGCTGCATGATCTTTCCCCTCAAACAGACGTACGGCCATGTTTTTGTGTTCGTGCCTGTCAACCCCGCCAAACTGACTGTTACGGCCCCAGTATGTCCTTGTTTGTAGATTCTTTGTATTATGTAAATCCAGGTGTGTGGCAACTAATCGAGGTGGAGTTACTTTCGGGGGCACTTCCTTTTCTGGTTTTCCCTTCCCTCCTAGTTTACCTCATCTCCTTTTGTTAAATCAATCTGAAATTTCATTTAACAAATAACTTTGTTTAAACATCTGATTTTATGTTACTTCCTTTTACCCCCTTGTAGCACTGATGAATACTTTGACACACACTGCGAGCTTGTCCTTATTTAACCACCAAGTTACACATTAACTGCCAGAACTAAAATTGTCCTGCCCTCCTGTACTGCTGCCCAAAGGCACCCTATTAAAAGCACCAATGGATTTTACATTTTATTGCTTTAAATTAATGATAAAAGTTTCTATCTTCAGTGTCTGACACATAAAATGTTGTAATTTATTTCTGTGGCTTACTTTGAATTTTTGGTAAAATTACATGAGCAAAGCGGGAGCAGTCTTTGATTTGATTGACTTTATGTGGCTTTTCTGACTATGCTGAAAGGAAAAACCTGCTTTAACTTGGAGATAGATCAGGATCTAAAAGGTAGACAATGAAACCAGTTGTGACTTCAGATGAAGTTTGAGAAACGATATATATAGAGCTGTGACTTCCACATGAACAATCACTTAAGAAAGAAAAAAGCACAGCAAACACGTTGTAGTCACTGAAAAATGATGTTTCTTCCAAATATTACCATTATCACCACGGTGCACCACAGAATCAAACTTGACAAGTCATCGAACTCGTGCCAAGAGACGGACAGCAGGTATGGGGTGGTGATGATGAGGCTGCAGGCTTTATTTCAGCTCTATTTCTTTCTGGATTACAGAGTCTCTGTGGACGGACGTCTCCTCCACGAACCGCCTACCAGCATCCTCGCCCCGTTCATCGCCCTGCCTGTGCTGGTCACCCTGATCATGACTGCCCTGATGGTGTGGAGGAGTAAACAATCTGTGAACACATAAATAACAGGAGAGAGGACGGCACTGACGGAGACACCGATGACTTGGATGAATTATCGTTGTAAATTTTGGTAGAGGTGTGAAGAAAGAGAGGAAAGGAGAGCGGGGGAAAGGGTGGAAAGATGATTGAGGACAAAGAGGTCAGGGTCTTTTATCGCTTCGTTTTTTTATTCTCATGCCCTCTGCAGAGTGACATACATTTTTAAGAGGTAAACAAATGGTACATGGTGCAGTTCACGACTCGGGAAGGAAGTGGAGTTCTCTCACCCTGGTCATGAAAAAGTAAGTCAGTACAAGAAGCTCAGTGGACATTAGTCCATCACATTATGACAGGGCTCCATCTAGTGGTCACTCCCGAGGTCAATGTTCATGGGTTAAAGTTTGATTGCGTCACATTCAGAGCATATGTTTGTTTTAACAAGTAGCAACAACAGATTTTTACACTTTGTTGAGACTTTTCTGGAGTCATGAATAACAGGTTTTTCTGCTTTAGCTCGTCACAGCCGGTGGAGACACAGTACTGCTGACAAAGGGTCGCAATCATTGGACACTGGTTGGTTTAAAGAGGTCACAGGTCAAAAACAGGTTAGGAAACACCGGAGTCAAGGTTTGCACGCCAGCCAATAGAAATACTTGACAACCACCGTCACTTCCGCGTCAGGAGAAGACGCCTTCATGGCAGACATCAACCTGAGATGGAAGACAAGAAGAGACAGTTTAGTGCCGTTTGATCTGATCAGAAGTGAATGAATGGATGGATGTGTCTTGTTCAGTGAATGAACTGAAACCTCAAATGACTCGATTTAGACCACACAAGACAAAACACAACTCTTTCCAGACAGACAGCAGAGGTGTGTGTAAATCTCCCCAAACTGTGATAGTAATTAAATACAATGATTTGGAGGTTAGTATCTCACTTGTTCCTGGCTTCATTAGAAAGACGTTCAGCCTCAGCGGGGTCCTTTTGTTGCAGTTTCTGGTAGCTGGAGAAAGTCTCCACCATGCCGATGTACCTGTTGAGTGGCATGATCCTTTTTACACGGAGACACTCATTCCTGGACACAAAACACAAGAAATCATTTAACACATATCATTTAGGGTTTTGTGTGGTCACACTGGATGTAATCTTGTGAATGATTGACGTTAAAGGTGAAGGAAGTTGACTTTTGCTGCTGTTAAGCACTGCAACATGCTCATATACGTAAGTATGAAACACTCACCACTCTTTGTCCGGGTATGAGCAGGAGTTAAACATGTCCAAGTAGATCTTCGAGGACCTCGATCCTAGGTAGGGATTACGGTAAGGAAGCAGGGCAGCGTAAAACTAATTTGAAAAAAAAAATATATATATATATATATATCAGGTTTTCAACTAAATTTACGATGTACGTTTTTTAATTGTCTAATTTTGGAATAAAAAATTAAAATGACTTATAAATGCTCATTTCCAGCTCTGGGACTTCACATGAGTAGCTTTGCATGATTCACAGCTTAACAAAATCCATATTTATCTCATACTGGCCCTTTAGCAGACCCTCAGTTTATCCTCAGTCTGAAACAATTTGTTCTATCTCCTGTCTCTTTATAAAAGCCCACTTTCTTCTGACTCTCACTCAGTTCTTTTGAGGACCACAATGACAGACACTGCCAGAGAGGAGTCCTGATTACTGCACAGAAACAACTTTATTCAGTCAAAATATTTTCCGGTCTTCCCTCCGATGTGCTCCGGCTGCTCTGTCTCAGCTAACTGTAGCTTTAGATGTTGGCAGCTAAAGTAACTACAAAAATGTACCTGCTGTAAGCGGCTACTTTAGCAACAAGTAAACCAATGGCAGAGCAGCTGGAGGACATCCAAGGGAACCCAGAAAAACTGTGAAGGCAGCGCAGCGATATATTGATTCCCTGACAACCAACAATTGTGTAACGTTTCCGCAACATTTGTCTGTCTTGTAGCTTGTTAGTTGTGGTGGTGTTGTGTTGTTGGGTCCATGTGGGCCATGCTGCACATGGCTGAGGGCGGTGACTTTATCGTTGTGACATCACAACCTTATGGAAGACCTGGTGGCTCGTTTAAAGGCACAGTTTCTGAATACTGTGTGCATTGAACATTGTAGTACATTCAAACTATTTATATCGCACCTAAACTTGCTTAATAAAAAATAAACTTTCTATTTTGGGTGTACCTCTTTACAGATGTCATTGAGCGTGTTCGTGATGTCCCCATACTCCAGCTCCATGTCCATGGTGTAGCTCAGGAGAGCCAGGCAGCCTCCAGGCCTCAGCACCCTGTCGGCTTCAAGGAGGAACTTCTGGCGGTCGAACCAGTGAGCTGCCGTCATGGCTGTCACAAGGTCGACTTCACCAGAGGCGAACGGTAGCTCTTCTGCTGGGCACTCCCTTTTGGGAGAAGCGTTTGGAAAAATGTAGCAGGAAAAAGGGGAAATTAGGGAATTAAACACCAACTGTGTTAAACACAGGAGTAAATGTGAATTTATAAATATCAAACCTTAATTTTATAACAACAACATCACAGATTCAGATTACTTCAAGTAAAATACTTGTTCTTCCACCACTGTGCACCAGCCCTTGCATTTTTGCAACCCTGGTCATATCAAATTCTTCACGCACACCTCACCTCCACCTCACCTGTAGGACACATTTGGAGGGATGCTATTGGCCACTGCCATCTTCAGCTGGGCGGGGCTGACGTCTGTTCCGACAACCTTGGTGAAGTACGGAGCCAATAGGATCGTTCCTTGCCCTGAACCGCAGCCAACATCCACTGCAAGCTTGAACTGTTTTGGCGTCTGAAAGCAGTGACAGAAACCTGCTTAAACATGCTGACAGGTTTGATGAGTCAACCGACACAAATGAGAAAAGGTGGTTCTGGAGCTCAGTTGACGCTTGCACATGGCAAAATCAGTAAAATAGAGTTGTGATTCATGTTAGAAAGCCATTCTGAATGACTGATTTAAGTTGCAGGTACAACGCTTCAGACTTTGGCAATGATTGTTAGGCTATAAACATGTTGCAGCCTGTTCAAATGCTAAAAACTTAAACATACACACTCACCTTTGTCTCCATGTAGTCCATGATCCTGCTGATGAGCTCATGGGGTGAAACTCTGTACTGCAGGTAAGCAGCTGCATGATCTTTCCCCTCAAACAGACGTACGGCCATGTTTCTGTGGCAAAGTGCCTGTCAACCCCGCCAAACTGACGAATACTTTGACACACACTGCGAGCTTGTCCTTATTTAACCACCAAGTTACACATTAACTGCCAGAACTAAAATTGTCCTGCCCTCCTGTACTGCTGCCAAAAGGCACCCTGTTAAAAATTATATTTTATTGCTTTAATTAATGATAAAAGTTTCTATCTTCAGTGTCTGATACATAAAATGTTGTAATTTATTTCTGTGGTTTACTTTGAATTTTTGGTAAAATTACATGAGCAAAGCGGGAGCAGTCTTTGATTTGATTGACTTTATGTGGCTTTTCTGACTATGCTGAAAGGAAAAACCTGCTTTAACGTGGAGATAGATCAGGATCTAAAAGGTAGACAATGAAACCAGTTTGAGAAACGATATATATATAGAGAGAGAGAGCTGCGACTTCCACATAAACAGTCACTTAAGAAAAAAAGAAAGAAAAAAGCACAACAAACATACTGTAGCCACTGAAAAATGATGTTTCTTCCAAATATTACCAAAAGAAACTAGAAAAATTTGCATTTCTTGCAGAAATGCAGTGTGAATGCCCTCTGCCCAAATGCCCATGCATCTGTGGACATTTGTATGAAAAGATAGAATTGCTGGAGGTTGCTAAGCAACGAGCGCCATCTACCGGGCCGTAATTAGAGCAGCGTGTGTGTGTGTGTGTGAGTGACAAACGGGAGAGACGCGAGAGTAAACTGCTGGAAACGGCAGAACCTACCGACAGAGATGAGCGATTTCTGAGCAAACCGTTGCAAATATCACTGAAACGACTTGACCAGAGGTATCACGAGGCTTTCCCGATCGTGTGGGTAGTGGTTTGATGTGACTTCCGTTAAGGAATGGACTTCTGGCGACACGGAAAGAAACGGGCTTGTCTGCTTCCCTGCAGAGAAATGCCTCCTTTTTAACATGGGACGTAACGGGGCCGCGGCATGGAGCAGCGGGTGCTTTGAAGCGCACAGCGCCGAAACGGTAAGACTGACAGCTTCAGTAGTGTATCAGAGCGTAGACATGGAGTTTTCCTACGTTTTGAATGGTAAATCATGTCTGTAGCGCGAAATTTGTGGCCGCGACAGGCTTTTATGTTTTTTTTTGTGACGGACTTTTTAATAGCACACAAGGGACGAATGAGCTGCATCTGGTGATATAAGTTTTATGCGTGTAGGACAAGATTTGTGAGAGGAGTAGCGTGCCGAGGTAGAAAAAAAATAATAATAATAAAACTGGATAACAATAGTGTGAATGCCTTGAGGGCATTCACACTAATGAATGCCTTGAGGGCATTCACACTAATGATCATATTGAGATTTTTCTACATGCACTTGCTTGCAAATAGCAGCAGATGGCAGTGAATTCACATATGTGTTCCTTGTTACAAGAAAAGTGCTGTTGAGTGGGAATGTTGGAAGTTTTTAACCTTTAACACGGTAAAATGCAATTAACTCAACAGTGTAACTCAGTGTCAAAGTTTGGCACAGGAAAGTGACAAAGTCTTTGATATTGAAGGCATTAAGAGGGCATGCAAGTTAATAATAATCAGTTTTCATGACCCTAAAGAATCTGTGAACACATACATAACAGTGGAAAGAAGGACATTTTTGTTGTAATTTGAAAGATATTTAAAGAAAGAGAGAAAATCTGCTTTTATCACATAAAACAGTCAAACCACTTTGTACTGAAGCTCTGAACAGCTGCGTCTGCGCTGCCTACAACACCTGAGAGCTCACACACAACTTGCTGTCGTGTCACTTAGCTCATCGGCAAGGCTGGCTCTGTTCTCGGGGGTGGAGCTCGGTTCTTTTGGAGGTGGTGTAAGACAGGAGGGTGCTGCACAAACTGCAGAGCATCATGGAAAAGGACTGTCACCCTCTCCACGGTGTGCTGGCCACACACGGGAGCACCGACGTGAACAGACCGTTATCACCACAGTGCAGCACAGAATCAAACTTGACAAGTCATCCAACTCGTGCCAAGAGACGGACAGCAGGTACGGGGCGGTGATGATGAGGCTGCAGGCTTCATTTCAGCTCTATTTCTTTCTGGATTACAGAGTCTCTGTGGATTACACTAAAACTCTCGGATTTATGGGACATTATGGGACATCACATGCAATATCATGGACATAATCATGAATATTAACCGTATACACTTACCTGTACACATGCACATTTCACGGTTATGGCCATTGTGTGTATTCTGAATTTGCATCTAATTAAAATTTTATATTTCATATCACATTCTTCTTTCATGCTGCACAACAATTTCCCTCGGGATAAATCAAATTCTATCTAATGTTATGTAATGCATTTCCCATCACTTATTTTCCCTTCTGGAGGTGCTGTTGTGGAGCTGAAGATGTACAGTGGTGTCAGTTTTCAGTGCAGTTTACTTCAAGATGTGGACATCCTGGAAGCGAGTGGATTTCTCTCACCCTCATCATTAAAAAGTAAGTTCATTTCATGAAGGTTCAGCACAAAGTGGACAATCGAACACTCGTCCGTCACTTTATGACAGGCCTCCATCTCATGGTAACTCTGGAAGGCTCCGTATTCACCAATCTATGATGACGATTTAACCTCTGGGGGCAATGACCAATGTTTCTGTGCATCTGCACAAGCCAAGGATATCCAAAAACAAATCACAGATAGACTTCCTCTGCATAACTCTGTCAAAAGTTTGGTTGCAGCCACCACATGGTTGCCTTAGATTCTTTCTTGAGACTTTTCTTGAGTCAATTTAGCTTCTGGAGTCAATCTAAGTAAGGTAGGGAGGTGAGACTTCTGGAGTAAACGTGTATAGCCACTGCTCCTTTGAGTCAAGAGGAGCCTGTTGAGGTGGTTCCGGCATCTAGACATCTGGGCGCCTTAATTTGGAGGTTTTCTGGGCACGTCCAACTGGTAGGACTGGAACATACCGAACAGATTATATATCTCATCGAGCTTGGGAATGCCTCATGATCCTGGAGCTGGAAAACATTGCTGGGGAGAAGAACATCTGGACTACCTTGTCTTGCCTCCTGCCACTGCAACCTGGTCTAAGTGGTAGAAAATGAATGCACGGAAGTAGTTTATGAATTATAAAGTAGTAAATGAACTACGACTTCAAATGACTCTCTGTCCTTCATTTAGACCACACAAGACAGAACATAGGTCAACTCTTTCCAGACAGGCAGCAGAGGTGTGTGTAAATCTCCCCAAACTGTGATAGTAATTAAATACAATGTCATACTTTTTTTCATCCATGTAAAAGTTATGGCTCAGCATTTCCCCTCCATATATTTTGCTTGCTGGGCTATTCTGTCCTGTCAGTGGCAGGAGGGAATTAATGGTGGCTATATTACGAAGGCAGGAAAAGCCTTCAACGCTTAAGCTTAGTCACGCAATGTTTGGCTTTTCTGATTAATGTTTAAAGACTGTGGCAGAATTCAAAGACGAATTTCAGCAGTTACAGATTGGATGATCGACGTTCAGTGCCAGGTGAGTAAAGGTGAGAGCTCAGGTCCAAGTCCTCAAGTTAAAGAGGAAATGATCCACGTTTTTGTGGACGTCCAATCAGGGTTGATGGTAAATATATTCAGTTGAACCAATAAAAACCTCAGTGTGTGTTATGTTGATCAAGAAATATCTGCAAAATCTGTTCTTACAGCACCAGCACTGTCATTTGGACGTGAACTGCACACTATTTCAGCTTGAAGCTTGAACACTAACTGTCCGGGCAGCCCTCTAACAAACTGAACTAACATGAGCTAACAGCAGCTACAGTTGTCAGCAGTTTACTTCACTGTCCATCAGGAAACTCTGTAAATCACAGAGAGTTGAGGCGGAGCAGCCGGAGGACATCAGAGGGAAAACCAGAAAACATTTCCTCCATAAAATATGATCCAGTTTCACCAAAATCAGTGAAATAGTTCGTGGTGTGTGACTTAGTGCCGTAAAGCGTTACGTACGTCTCACAGATGCAGTTTCCACCACACCAGCTCTTCTTCTAAACCTTGAGTACGTGCACTTGCTTGCAAAAAGCAGCAGATGGCAGTAAATGCACAGATTTGATGTTTCCTGCTGAAAAGAGAAGAGATGCATGAGTGTGGGAATACTTTGGGAGTCACACATTAGTAATTCCTCATCAGTAGATATTTGCACTGAGATCATCAGTTCATTCCCTTATTTAATCTCCAACAGAGCGGCTAAATTCAGCTGAGGGCTAAATTTCTATATGGATATCCATAGAAAAGAAATGTGTGAATAAAAAACAAGCCAAAGCATTCAGCATCTTTGCTTCGATCATGTAATAAAATCTATTTTTAGCCAGTCACACTTTGACTCCAAGTAGAAATGATTTAAGGTGGAATCCCCTGAATGGTCCTGAATCTAGGCGTCCTTGTATTTTCTGCCCAATCAACAAGCATTGATCCTTCCCGTTCACCTGATCAATATCCACTGTCAGATATGGTTTGCAATAGGGCCTGTGTTAACAAACGGGGGGGCGAGGTGGAGGGGGTGTAGCAGGGAGGTGGAGGGTGTGTCCTCAGACGCCACAGAAGCCCCAACCCTTAACCCCGCCGTGTTGCTATGTGCAGCCCTGCCGTGTGTCGTCCAATCAATCAGCTTTGATCAAAACTGTCAGCTGCACTCAAGACACACTGCTGTGTGTGTGTGTGTGTGTAGCTGAGGAATGATGAACACACTTTGGAGGACAATGTTGTCATCAACGTACATGACATAACCGTTTTATCACCACCAAGTCTTATTACACATTTCTGCACACACACACACACACACACACACACACACACACTCTGAAGCCATTAAAAACACAAAGTCAATGGACTCAGACAAGCGGCCTCATGTATCGCTTTAATATCTGCAGGCGTTCCCGACACAGTAAAAAGAGCTATGGGAGTGCTTCCATGGACTGTGACGAGCAGTGTTGCTAGTGCCGCGTGGGGAATTCTCCTGAAAGGCAATCGCGCAGGTAATCCACACTCGGGGTAGAAAATATTAGAGATGCTGCATTTAAACTGTTTTTTTTCATGAAGGAAGCTGCAGAGACTTCGATTATTTCGGGATTTCCAAAGAAGAATTTGGATGCAACAGAGAAAAAGGAACAAAACATACAGATTTGTGACATTATGCAGCGAGTGTGTACAGTACACATGTTTAGATTTCAGCCTAAAATAGACTTGCAGTTGTAAAAACCTGTGCATCAATTCCTTCTTTCTTCTGACAGTGAGTGCAGAGACATGAGACAGGTAGGGGGGAGGGATGGATAGATGGGTATTGAGAATAAAATCCCACTTCCCTGCAGAAGTCTCAGCAGGTAAAAGCAGATTGCAGCTGTTGGATTAAGAATTCAGAAAACAGTCTTGTTGCCACATTGACAGCCATGCTTTTTTTTTTAAAGCAGGAGGAGAGGGAAGGGTTGTCATGGGTTTTGAAAAGGTTTCCAGGCCCTTGGGTCCTTAAACACACTTTTTTTGAATGAGGTAGCAAGAAATCCTTCAAACGTAAAAAAAAAAAATCAAATCAAACTCAAAAAATTTGAGTTCTGAAGCTGCTTTCACGAGTTGTTCTGAAAGCTGCTGTGATCAATATTTTTATATTAATAATGCATCAAACCTCAAATGTGAGAACAATGTGTGAGAAGTGTCGCTTAGAGCAACGAAGCTACAGAGATTCATCACCCGAGCTTTCGCTTCATAGTGATTTTCCGCCCACTGTTTCCTGTATCTGTCCGGCTCACGGCTTTTGGTTCGGTCTCAGAGCTCTCGTGGCGTTGTTTTCAGCTCTCTTCTGTAAAAAAACAGCCTGCCAGGCACCAAACAGACAGACAGACAACGAGCTGGTGAACACAGTGCAGTATTTCAAGCCACATATTTCCCTCAGGAGCTGGTAGAGACCAAAAATGGAGATAAAAGAGATTGAATATTGAATAAGAAGAAGAAGAATTAGAATTACTTCTTTAATCTCCGTGTGGGAAATTCATCTTATCGCTCTGGTCATAATCTTTTTGCACAAACTGGACACATACCATATACGAGGAGTTCGCTGTAAAACCAGATAAACACCAATAAGCCAACACTAAATTTGAGTGCACAGAAAATGAATTCAGGAACATAAATAATGCATAGACCCTTCATGTGTTGCAGGTTAAAGGTCAAACAAACCTAATTATAACAAATTTACATCACTAAATTAAAATAGGATGCAACACATGAACTAGTTTTTACATAAAGAGTAACTATTATTAAATGTTTACACAAACTAACTGGTAGATTTGTTTCACTGCTAATGAAATTAGCTATCTGACTTTCAGAAATCTCCTCTACCACTTGCATTCTACCTGTTTTTGTTGCACACTCTGTTTTATCAGGTCTTTGGTTTTGTATTGTTACTTTTTGTTCAGTTTTTGTCGTTTTTATCTCGACTATCCGTACTACTTTGTTCTATAAATCAAACTGTTCTGAAAAGTAGTATAAAAATAAAGTTTGTTCTTGTTATGATTAATATTATATGACCTGAAAAGGCTGCAGAAACTCTGCAGAAAGACTCTCAAATGACCAAATAGCATTGGCTAGCTTGGCTTAAACAGTTATTTCACACTCATTAACTACGTGAAGTGCAGTGACTTCGAACAGCCCGACCAGTTTACACGTTACTTCTCGTCTTTACCAGCTAAGATTTAGAGTTATAATTGTGCAACCCAATTAAGTAAACACTAGTCGTAGTTGTTAGTAGAAAGGAATGAGAATTAAGAATAGCTGCTGCAACCCAGCTCTGAGGTTTTCCCAGTACAAATGTGAGATCGACTCTGCAATCTTTAAAGAGAGGGGAAAAGGGAGATTCAAATCCTCGCCTGTCTTTTTTATCGTGGCACTGCGCATTGTGCCAAACAGCGTTTGCAATCTCCGGTAGGATATGAAGATCTTAAATCTTTCCCCATTAAAACTTCACTTGAGACACTCTGTTTTCTCCACAGCCAGTTGTAAAGAGCAAATATCGAGGAGATCTGAGTGACTCCGAGGCTGTTTTTTTTTTTACAGCCAAGACGCTCGCTCTGCGATGCACTTGGACGACTAATCCCACTCTCCAAGGAGAGAGGTAGGTATTGGCTTTGATGATAGAAATGGATTAAACAGATTACATTAAAGGCCAGTCTAATTGAACCAATCTATCCTGATTCTGCCGCTGTAAGATAAATGATGAGAAGGCCAGATAGTATATATAGGTCGTGTGTTTGTGGGTCTGGCTCTGGGTTTTTGTGTGTGTGTGTGTGTGTGTGTGTGTGTGTGTGTGTGTGTGGACATTTACAGGCTTGCTTGAAAAATACAGCAAAAGCAGCTTTCCTCCAGCAGACAAAGGTTCTTCTGTATCGCAGAATACAAATTTGTTAATGTCTGTAGTTCTGCTTTTTATTTCTAGAGTGTCCCAAAACCTTTCTGACAAGAAAAAAAGAACACTGTATTCAACCGGTATTGTCTCTGTTATTAAACAGCTGATATCAGACTTTTAGGTGCATTCAGGTGCTTGTGGGACACGATGGAGATGGCAGCGTTACAATGCCCAGGCGCTACCCAGGACAAGCCAGGACGCCGTGTTCTGGTAGCTTTCTCCATTTCTATCTTGAGGTTAAAAGAAAAACAGGGCACACTCTATTCAATCATCAAATCTGGTTAATCTATCAGGAGACGGCATGCACTCAACTGACTCTGCAAATTTATCAAATTTGGTATCAGTTCCTTGACAGCCACAGTGTGTTTTCAGCCATGTTACAAACAACTTTAAATTGCCAGAGAATGCTTTTAACTCCCTAAATGTAGTTATTATATTTACTTGACAAATTCTGAAAATGACCAGCTGTCACTTGCTCTGTGTTAGGTATAGGGTCTGCATTGTATCCACTTAAAACTAATTCAATTAGCATGACACAGTTTGATCCGATCAATTAGGAAAACTTAGACGGAACTGTAACATCTGAAATCCTCCACCTGCTTCCTTGAGATCTTCCCTACAGTCAGCACTGTGCTTCTCTCAGGCTATTTCCCACAGGCCCAGAAAACTGCAGTTATTAAACCACTATTAAATAAGAATAATCTAGACAACTCGCTAACGACCAATTATAGTCCCATTCCAAACCTTTTAAAAAGGCTGTTTTTCAACAGTTCCCTTGGCCTTAAATACCAATTTTGGTGTTTTCCAGTCAGGATTTTGAACACACCACAGCACGGACACTCTTGTTAAGGCCTCAAATGACATCTACCTGAACTGGTTTAAATCCTATCTGAATTATAGGAACTACTTTGTGTCGATAAGTTAGACGTTTGAGCGTGCAAAAACGATGTGGAGCTCCCTAAGGCTCTATCCTCGGGCCTCTTCTGTTCAACATCTGCATGCCCCCACTAGCTTAAGTAGTGGAGAACAACAAAAAATCTTACCATAACTGTGCAGACAACATATCACAATAATCACAGATAAAACTGAAGCCAAAGAAGATTGATTAAAAGATCACAAACCAAGCTTTAAATCTTGTTTTGTCTTGTCTGGTTTTATGTAACTTATCCAATTTAAATGTGTCTTTTCTCTTTAAATTACCTTGCTGTTGAAAGGTGCTATGCAAATATACTTGCCTTGCCTTTATGTCCAAGTTTTCTTAATGATTTTTTTAGATTCCTCTCAGAAAACAGAAAGCTTGGCAGTGCTTTTTAACAGTTAACTCTCAAATCTTCCATGTCAAAGCTTCAATTAGAAATAGAGCTTAAAACAAGGTGAGGAAGTATCCACACTGATGCCACTTCCCATCTCAATTAAATCTTTGCAAGTTGGTTTCCATGATGGAAATGGATTTTAAAAACCTAATTGTATGCTTTGCAAAATGGTTATGGGTAATGTAAATGTTAAGTTAATGGTCTGAAACATGCAAAACCACCCTTGAAGTGCTGCTAATGCACTAAATTAATTTCATTAGTCTGAGTTTCAGTAGAGAATTCAAGTCTGCCATGGTGGTCTAAATGCTGTTTCAAAGGATTAAAATTCAAAGGCATAAAAATTCAAAGGGAAACACAGAAAACTTGTAACATCATGGCAAAAAAAGATGAAACATGCAGCCACTGAACAGTGTGCTATTGCTCTCTCTCTCTCACTCCCGAGAGTGACGCTTCAAACTAATCAAATTCTGAAGGCTTATGTAAGATCGACCAGCACAAAAGAAGTCAATTCTGCACCAACACATCCTGGTTCATCTGTCGTTCTCAATACCGACGCGTATGCTGTGAGTCTTTCTTTATCTTTTACATGATTACCGCAGTGTGTGTGTGTACCTGTCCTCCCAGGCAGGGTCATTATTGACGGTGTCCAGTTGAAGTGAGCGTGATAGGTTGACCTTTCTTCCCAGCCTTGTTATCAACGTGAACTCGTTAAGCAGGACTGTTTAATTAGCAGTGGAATGACAATCAGGGAGGAGTTGGAGACCTCTGTGGTCATAGTCACGGATCAATGGTCTTCAGGGAGCTTATGCACTCAGCAAAGGGGACCTTTATACACCAGTGTGCTGGTCTCAACATGTTGGTTTTGGCTTATTTCTTGTGCATATTCAGGCTAAAGTCTGTTCCAAATAGATTCCTGGTCTACGTCAGATGCAAATGGGATGAAAGTTCAAGAATTACACCCATATTTGATTATTTAAATTCTCATTTCAGACACTATGGGCATTAATATGCTTCGAGAACAAGATTTTGGAACATGGCTGCAGGGATTTTCTCCTGTTCAACCACGAGGTTGAGCTGGGAGGTTTCCAGTTCATCATAAAGGTATGAGATCAGGGGGTCTGTGCAGGCCAGACGGCTTTGTGCATGGGTAGTTTGTCATGTTAAAACAAGACAGCATCGTCTGCAAACAGTTGCACCAAAGTTGGAGCCCCAAACCCAGAAGAACAAAAAAGTATGGCGTGTCTACATACTTTTGGCCTTGTAGTGTTGCAGGTTTTACAAACATCATGCCACCAACAAGCCTTTGTAATAAAACCACATCCTCTCTCCCACCATAATAGCAGAAAACACAGCTGCAAGACTAATATCCCACTTTTATTAAAATCCGAGTGCGGTGGCAAACTGATAAAACAACCACGCGTGCATATGTACACACACACACACCCTCAAAAGTGTGTGCAAACACGCGTGTGTTTAAACTCACGCACAGATACACAAACATTCAGGCAAAGAAATGCGAGGTGGGAGCCAACAGCCGCTGCACCTGGTGAGATCCAAGTGAAAGTGAGAAGCATAAAAAAATAAAAAAAAAAGAGCTGAACGCTCAGGTCTGTTGATCTATTTTTACCGCAGAGCACGGGGCAGAGAGAGAGAGAGAGAGAGATAGAGAGAGAGAGAGAGAGAGAGAGAGAGAGCTTCCTGCATAATGCATGGCCCTGTAGAGCAGCAGTGGCTTTTATACTGCGCTCTCTCACCGGGCTTCCAGGTGTCTGTGCTGTCTGTCAAACAGGCAGCACATAGGAGAGCCAGGTGCTCTCACACGGCGCTCCGGTTGATCTCTCAAGACCACCAGCCTATCCAGCTGCTCGTTCTCTCTCCCCCAAACATAACAACTCGCTTGTAGTTTCATTCAAATCTATCTGAGAAGTGGAAGAGCATTCAGGAGCTGAAGGGGGGCAAACAAGTGCAGGTACATGCGCATTATACATCGCTCCAGTCGGGACGGGAAAGCACTTTAAAAAAACAGAGAGCTCCTGTACATCTAGGACAAATGCACACTATTGTTTCAAGAGTCCTGCAGCTCTTTCTGTTTTTTAGGCTCTGTGGCAACAACTCAATTCATGAGTTGCCGCTTCACAGTTGTTTCGGAGACAGGGGAAATTAATTTCCCCTGTCTCCGAAACAATGCGACTACAGTTTGAATCCAAATTTAGCTCAGACAAATGTTTCTTTAGGGAGGTAAACACAATGTACTGTCCACAGTGTGCTCTTCAGTTCTTCTCTTGTAAAATAGCAGATTTATGTATTGTAAAAGTCAGTTTATTGGTTCATTTTTGAGTCCCAAAATGTCTCATTTTATAAAAGCAAGTGAAACTAATTTCCCGGTGCAATGTTTCCAAGAGGATTGTCTCAAATCAAGTGAATTTTTCTGGATTCTGGTGTCATTTTTTGTCCTCCTTTGTTAAAGAATGACGCAGGCGTGTGATGAATTCACTGAGTTGTTCGCAAGTGGTCCAAAAATGCAGCTGCCGCTGACCTTTTGACGAGTTTTCATGTGACACCAAATCCAGTTCAAGGTTCTTGTGATCACGTATGGTCAGATCTACTGCAGTGCTGTATTACCAGCAGGTCCTCTGATCGGGGTCTGCTGGGTGCTCCTCCTTACAGGCTCCTAAACTTTTGGCACCTTAATTTTCCTGAGTCTGTACTTTACATTTTTAGAGATCATTTTTCTCTGCTTCTTTTGCTGTTTCTTTGAACATACTGCAGAGTTAGAATTTGCAAAAATAACTTTTAAAAGTTCTCTCACGCCGCTAAATAACTGGATTTGGTTTGGAAGCAGCCTGTCTGAGCATTCCTAAAGGGGGTTGGGTTGCTGCTGGGCATCACAAGGAGGGAGACTAATGAAAGCTTGATGAGGATGCTTCTCTGAATCCACCGCCATGATTAGGCTTTAATTACCGAGGGCCGCCTCGACATATTCCCTATAATTGGAAATACCTAAGCACTTGGCTGCTCACGGCATGAAACCAAAGAATCTGTGGTTCACAACCTTTCGCAGGACGAGCCTCACGCTCGTTGTAGGTGCGGTTGTACTCTCTCTTTAGTCTGCGTGGGCACTGCAACAGGAGATTTCGAGGCGTTTCAGATTGAAGCTTGTCTTTATGCAGATTAGCTGCTGAGTAGTTGCATGTAAGGAGTTCTTGTTATCACCGGAGCGAGGGACAGACTGCGCTGAAGGTCTAAGCATGGAATAAGACGTTGTGAGGCAGGCTTTAAACTTGTAGCTCTGCTCTGGCATCTCCACGTTGCCAGATGTGACAATAACATCCCTATAATGCTGCCAAACGCCTACAAGACACCCACAGGCGTTGGCAGCTCTCGGTGAAATCTTTTGCTGCACCACCACATGAAAAAAGAGGCCTTATGTTCAGCTGGTTAAGTGAATCACTGCCTTGCTTGAAGAATCTGTCTTTCTTTCAATACAGTGGCTTCAATTCAGCACCGTCACACCTTTTATACGCCCCCCCACCCCACCCCTTCAATGGCGTGAGCTACGACTGAATCATTGTATATAAGACAAAGACCAAATTTCTGAAATGTGCTCAGGTGTTTCGGCGTTGAATAGCCGAGCGGAGACAGTAGACGATACAAGGGCAGGCTGATAACCCGGCAGGATACAAAACAATGAGACAGTCTGTGGTCATAATGTTCGTAAGTATTCAGCTATTAAACTGAATTCAAGGTTGCAAAATAATCTTGAATTTAGTGTTCTGATATCTACAGATATCATAAAATCAGAGCATATCTGTGCTCATGCATGGAAATAAACAGCGTGCACACACAACAAGGTCAAGTTCTTTGAATAAAAGCCAAGATCATGTTTAGAATAACATAACAAGATAATATCAGGGGATGTTTAAATCCTGTTGTCCTACAAGATTTCCATAGATACTATCATCTGATGCACACGACTGGAAACAGTGACTGAGGACGTGTAACCAAGCATTCAACAGCCGTGTTTATCAACTCGGCTTTTCTATTATTCAGATTATTCTGCTCGGGATCCCCCGGTGTAATTAGCTGGATAACAAATCCACCTCTTTCCACAGTGTGTCTGTGCATCGATTCACCAGCGATCCATTAGAAAAGAAGAAAATGCGTGTTTGAATCTTTATTTTCAATTATGACTGGGTGGTGCAGCTTGGTTTTAGGGATATATTAACTGATATTATTGTTGGTGTCTCGTCAGGTTCAGGTCTTTTTGTATGTAGCCGTGCTAGTGGCATGATTTGATGGTCTTCCAGGAAGTCTACATTTGTGGTCTTGAGTGAAATCTCTCAACAACTACTGGATGGATTGACACAAAATTTGGTAAAGACATTCATGCCCTCTCCAGGATTGATTGCAATAACTTTGTGATCCTTCAGGTTTTCTTCTAGCGCCATCATCTGGTTAAACTGGACTAAAAGTCGCCTGCAGATACAACATTACACTGCACGATGCTGCGTCTGTCAATGTGTCCGTTAACCTTTATGACGTCAACGTGCTCCTCTCTCTGCCGAGACACTTAAGACCATTTAGCTTCTGCTGTGAACTCACACACAACCTCATTTCCATCACGCGGAAATGGAAATGACGATTGAAAGGCGCTCGCGGGACGTGCGACCTTTATTGAAAAATGACTCCATCGTTTCTAATTTCATAATGTGTCTCTGGGATTGACGTAGTAGGTGTAGTTAGGTAGATAATATGGGGCTGTCTGTAATTACAGATAAAAGAACATTAAGTTCGACAGATACATGTAAGCTTCTTGATGAGGGTGCCCATTTCAATTAGGGAGCATTAAATGAAACAAAAAACCTTATGGGAGTTTCTCACTGCCAGACCCAAAGAGAATTAATACACTGCATAGGGCCATTTACCAGGGAGTAATTACTCCCTAATTAGTCATTAGTTATTCGATTACCCTTTTATCAGCTAGTCATGGTCAAAAGGCAGGAATAGCGGATAAGTCATCACCTTGGTTGGTAACAGATGTAATTAACATGCCGTGGCTCCCTCGGAGGGAGACAACGGAGAGAGTGCACCGAGGCAAAGTGAAGGTATTCTGGCCCATTTCCTGTGTTTGATCAAAAGGAGCGATAAATCAGAGGCTTTTTTTATTCATCCATGGGTGGTTTGCTGCAAATAGCAGAAAAGGAGGGTGTAAATTAATTTTCCTGCCCACTTTAACCCAGTTCGGTTTGCAGACTTGCGAGAATGCAGCAAACCTAAAACCAGGCGGTCCGTTAAAAAGTTGTCCGGCCTGTGAGAATAAAAGTGGAAAAAAAGAGGGGTGGCATGTGAATGTATGCCGAGAGCTCTTTGTTAGCAAACTGAATGGCTCTGTGATTGAGACTGGATAAGAAATCAGAAAATATTCTACGAGAAGATGGATGATTAGGTGCATATTGTTGCCGGGATGAAACCGCCATTAACAGACCAGCCAAGAACCATGAATACTCCATGCCAAACTGCTTCTACCATTTATTACACATAATTACATTCTTAAATAAAAACGATTCACCGAACAGTTTCCTTGCATAGAGATATTACAATACCAATTTAAAAAAGGAATTATGAAACAAACCAGTAACAAAAATAAATCTTTCTCATTTTTCCATAATAAAGAACATTATCGTACCCATACATCATAATATACAAATGATAAATTTGAAACACTTTGTACAGCGAAAGAAAAGGAGAAAGACAACGGAGGAAAAAGGTGGAGAAGGGGGAAGAGGGAAGGAGTCGGACAGAGGAGAGGAGTTGAAAGGGATCATATCTGAGGAAATGGAGGTGGAAGGGGTGTGTGTGGGGTTGGCGGTGAGGGAATGCTGGTAGAAAAAGGGGGTGCGTTTGATTTGAAATTCAGACCTGGTGGAAACAGAGGTGGTGTGACACATAGTAATGCGTGTTTTCCCTCCCCAACCTCTCTCTGCTGAGAGCGAGAGCTGCAGTCTGGATGTCTGACTCTCACAAGGTGGCATGAAAAACGGTGAAAAACACACAAGAACAGATAGAGTGTGTACGTGTGCGTGTATGTTTCCTGTATGCATCTGTTTGTGTGTTTGTGTGGGAAGTGTCTGCATGCATGTAGGTGTGTTTGCATGTGTGTACATTTGTGGTTAAAAACAGCTACTATACAGACTTTGTGATCAGTGCTTCGTCACCCAGGAGCGTCGTTTTGAAGTGTTAGTGTACAAGCGGACAGAAAACATCAGATATGCAAGTGATTTTTCCCAAAAAATTCAGAGTGCAAATACAAACAGACGAAGAAGAACACACAGGCACAGCAGAATTGACAATCATTCATTAAGATGACACAGAACTGAACCGCATCCTCGGAGACACGACATGAAACGACCTTTCCAGAAAACACATTCACATTTTTTCAAATCCTCAGTTTTCCACGACTTTTTCCCGGCCAAACACGTGAGGGGAACATTTTGTTGAAGTCACGAGGAGACCAAATTCTAAAAAACGTCTTGTAATTTGAGTGATTTCCGAGTCTCGGCTCCTTAAAGTCTCAACAAACACGAAAAAACGACACTTGCAGCGTTTAAGTCCAACGTCCTCGGTCGTCTATGATTGGTACGTCGGACAAAAACTAACAAACAAACAAAAAAAAAACACTTCCGAACTTCACATTCCCACGCATTCACAACCATTCAGTTCAAACAGGAGAGCGCCCCCTGTTGAAATACTGAAACACACAAGTAGAGCTGCCATTGATGATACAATTTGAACCCGCGGGTTAAACTGCTATTCTTCATTTTTATCATCCACGTTAAGAGTCGGGGTTGTGCAGGAAAACCACAAACCTGCTAACCTGCTCTAACGTCTTTCTACGAACCAAATCTCAAATATTTGTCAGACTTTTATTAACGCCATCAAACACAAAGAAGGACCGGTAGCGTTGATAGTGTTGTTGCCTGATAGCAGTTGAAACTTGTGTGTTGTGGTCACTCCCTCCCTTGTTTTTTTTTTTTAACGTTTAGACAGAAAGAGTTTGATATTTATGCGAAGCGGGAGGCGATACAGCCTCTACTTCTTCCAGAGCCGCAGACAGATCACGATATGATTGAGGCGGGCTGCATTCATACCTGAAATTGAAAATGCGCCTCTGGTACACAGAGTGAAATCAATTTACTGTCTCCCTTGCCAAAAAAAAAGCAGAGTGCCATGTGCCTCACTTTGCCTCAAAGTATTAAGTCTTGTAAAATCAGAAATAAACACCAAGACGCGGTTGTTCCCAATCAAGTTCATAAGAATCCCGACAATCTACTTTCGTCCAAGCTGCCTGTTTGATTTGTGTGCGCTTGTGTTCGTCCAAACTTCATTTCAATGTGCACGTTTAAAGACGTGTGTGTGATGCATCTTTGTTCTATCGGACGAGAGGCAGATCACCAAGGACAAATGTTAATTCCAGTTTTCTGGGAGTGTACGTACGAGTCTCGTGTGTGTGTGTCTGTGTGTGGGTTTCACTCGGCTGCAGTTTCATGAGCTGATGGGGCAGTTATCATCGCTGACTGAGCAGATCTGTTCCTCCACTAACCCATTTTCAGCCACCCACTGGAAATCTGCACTCGTGACCTCGCGCTGGTCCAGCACCAACCAGTAAAATGTCAAAAGCTACCAGCCGTGACCAGCTTGTTATTCCGAGTCCAACCATTCGTTTCTAATGCAGGAAAAAAGACAAACTACTGGCACCATCCTTCCTCCATACACACACTCATGGGGCCCAGCAACATGTACAGACTTACAACAGATACATTCACATTGATTTGCTCAGAGACGAGCCACCCAATTGATTGAATTTATCAAGAGTCTTCCATACGAGTCCTTCCGTGTCCAGCAGGGCAAGAAATCTGCATTCAGACATACATGTGTGGTGAAGGAAGTCAGCAGGAATGTTCTTGGATATGCATAGGGCCCGATTAGGAGAGCTGTTTTAAGTCTGAGAGCCGTTAAACTGGAAGAGATCTGCACGGGTGATGGTGAACGGGACAAAACCCTCCTCAACCCAGTGGCTAGTTGTGGTGCCAATCACTCTCAATGGCAAAAGAGATCATTTCAGGCATCTACAGTAGACACTTGTGTCTTTTTTTGGCTGCATCCGTTTCCAATGTGTTCTTCTTAAATGGTCTGTTTTGAACAAATAGGAGAGTCTTCTCTTAGAAACATTATAGCCTCTATCATACACGGTGATCTTGTTTGCGTTCGCGGTGTGTGCTATCGCAGTCAGCTAGCTGCTTTGACTTGTGCATGTGGCCTTGTCCACACTTCGGCAGCATGTGGAAAGCCAGCGTTTGGTGAGTCTGGAATTGTCTCCCAGTTCAAGACAGTTGGGGCTTTTTTTTTCTTTTTTTTTTACAAAAAGTTTGCAAAGAGTCAATTGTGCAACAGTTCCTGACGACATCTCGTGAGAGAGCAAAGATCCCGGAGAGGAAAAACACTCTCAGGAGCCGTCTGGCATCTCTTGAGATACTCGTTTTTTTTTTTAGCTGACATTCTAGGAGATGAACAGTCTTTCCCAGAGTAGATTAGTTAGCCTCATCTAGAGCTAACTCTCAATGGATGATGTTCATAAAGCAAGCCAGTCCTCTGGATGACCTCAATCAGTCTTCACAGCACATCCCTGCACCACACTCCCCCATCTTCAAGTCTTGGGGAAATCCAATCTAACTCTCCGTTCAAATGAGTGCTCCGACGCCATCGAACCACGAGGATTTATAAATGGATCCAGTTGGCAGATGTGACAGAGGTCAGATGAAAAATTGTCAAATTATTATCTGTCCTGTGTATAAGATAACAAACCCTTTGGCGAATTGTAAAGGCTGTGGCAAGTTTTGAGGGAGAGGAAGCCGGTTTTCCTGCTTGCTTGCTTAACCCTGCGAGATGACGCCGCTCAGCTACTGTTGGAAACGAACTGTTCTCCTCAGCTCAAGGTACAGTGCGTCCTCAGGGGAGGACAATCTTGAATATACAAACAGCGGTTCTGCTGTGAGTGAAAAAATTGCTGTACAACTGGTCCAGTTTGGCGTTGGTGAGAGCTCGCTGGTACACGGAGCGCTGCTGCATGAACAGGGCTGACATTTTGGAAGCGTTTCACCGGGGAGGAGGAAGGGGGCGACTACAACAACGACAACAACAAAGAGCTGCCAACTACAGGCACGTGGTCCACCATTCATCGCGTGACATCCCACTCTGAGACACATACGGAGGGTGGGATGGAGCGTCTGTGTCATCCAACGCGGCATCACCGGGGGACATTTGCGAGGTGACGACATATCACTGTGGAATCATGGACCAACTGGTTGAGCACAGATTGACAGAGCCACTCAGGATCGGTCTGCCTGCCTGCCTGTAGTCAGCGTCCCCCTGTGTGGTGCCTCTCCCTCCAGTCCAGAACGGCCAAATCTGGTGTTTTCCGAGTCCATCCCTCTGTCTCTCCCTGCAGCATCCATGGTGTTACTTTCCTCCAGATGATGCTCCCACTCCACCTCCCCCTCTCTCTTCCACTCCCGCTGACCTCTCTCTCTCTCTCTCGGATTCCTCAGATGTGTCTCTTCATGTGCAGCGCCAAGTGATCCGACCGCGAGAAACACCTGCAACCCAAAGACAGAGAGCAGCTTGTTACCAATGCGCGGCAAAGAAGTTTGTTTTGTCGATTGAGCTAAATGTTGCTGTTAGCTAGTGAGTGCTGAGCCACTAATGCACACGCAATTAATATATGTGTAACTAATTCATAATCAGCATTTTCAGCAGCACTCCTAATGACTTCAGCTGCGCCATGAATAACTAGAGAACCCCGCAGATGGATCTGTTGAAACAGTGTGTGTGCTGTGGAGGGCGGAGGGAGGGGTGGAGAGAGAAAAAAAAAGAACCATGCAAAACATGTGCTGTAAAACGATAGCTAAACGAGATGAATCAAAGCCTCTCATCTGAAATCAGGCTTGCAGGATTGCTCGGGCAAAGCTGCACAGTGAAAAATTAAATTGCTCTGGAAGTACACCGGCCTATTTTTTTTTAAATGTTTGATTATTTCAACCTAATTGCCACAAATTGATATAATGTATGCTTTCAGCTGGCGTTTTGTTTATTCCGTGCATGCTTACATAAAGATGCAGCCATTATACGAGGCCTACTTTTCATCCTGGATCAACAGCGTGCACGCTCTGCTCGCTGAACTAACACTGCAGCTTCATTCCCCAAGAGAAGCGGCTGTTCAAAAGGCAAGTGTTGCTTTCTTTTTAGGTAATTGGGAGCTGCATGTTCGGATGATTAGTGCGTGCGGAAATATTTGAGATGTTTGAGAGTTTACTAAAGTGGTTCCATTTAATGATGTTAGGGGGAAACAAGACACGTTGCATTTTTCTGAATGTTCTTTGAAAAGGAGGACAGGAAATGTGTTGGAATAATCCTAACGGTCGAGTCCCTCGCGTACTCTAAACCCGGACATCTCCTCCACATGCTGGCCTTTAGACTTTGCTCGACCTTAATGCCTCTCCAGACGGTCATCCTAACCTGGACTACTCTCCATCTTGCCTGAATTCCTACCTTTGAACCTCCGATATCCTCGACTATCCTGACCCCAACCACTTGAGCTCCGTGCCTTCCACACCCGAACATCTCATCTACATGTCTGCCTTTGGACCTTAGATACTCTTCATTCTAACGCCTAGTCTTTGGCTGACCACAGATCCTAACATCTCGCCCACATACCTGCTTTCATACATTAGATATCCTCGAACATAATGCCTTCCCGGGTGATTATCCTGACCTCCACCACTCTGGCTTCTTGCCTAAACCCTAACCGCAGAGTCTCTGGCGTAGAAGCGATGCACCGCCCTTCGCCACACAACATCTTAAACTGACCAGCACAGCGAGGAAAACCGACGGGAGCAGCATCGACTCAGCACACCTCACTCTTCTCTTCCTTCCTTCACCCACTCTTCCTCTATAACGTGACGGCATACACAGCGTATACCAAACCGTGTGAGTCATCAGACCACTCGGGGAGAGTCACTGAGATAAAAAAGCAAACCTAACCCTAAAAAGAAGAACACAAACGGCTCAAAGGTTCATTTAGTTCTCGGTGAACTGTTTTGCCTCCCAGAATTCGTCTCAAACTGACATTTTATTCCTCAGATTAAATCACATTAAAACACCAAATATTACGGGAAATAAATCATTTGAATTGGAATCCCCGGGCCGCCGTTCACAGTTGTGCAACTGTTGATTCTTATTTTTTTGACACCGGTTTCAGATTGGCTCTTTCCACTGAGACAGAGGCGGCTGTCTGAGACGTCTACATGAATCAGTGTTTGGCCAAGAGGGGGAGTTACACCGTGATGAGCCACCAGTCGTCTGTCTTACTGTCACACCTGCATGTGTGTGTGTGCGTGTGCGTGTGTGCACGCTAACAAACACATGTGAGATTAATGAACAGCTCAGGAGACAGTTCAGGTTTGTGTGTGTGTGTGTGTGTGTGTGTGTGTGTGTGTGTCACTGTGAGAGTGTGTGTGTGCGCTCGGTGAGACAGATGGTAAAGTATGAGTCACGACTCGGGGGCACGACACCAGCTGGCACACCGTGGGTCTGTCTCCACCTCCCCACCATCCCCCCCATCTTCAATCTTCCACCCCGTCTTCTGTCTCCCCTGTTTCCCCTCTTCCTTCATCTCAGCAGGGTGTGTGTGTGTGTGTGTGTGTTGCGCTGGAGGGGTTGGGCGCCTTGTGACACATGACAGAGGTGGGCCCGAATTAGGGATGTGCCTGCAGGGGGGGTGGTGGTCTGGTGGTGGGTGGAGGAGGGAGGGATACTGTATTTACTGTCTGTCCAGCTGAGACCTGATTAAGTTGACACCGCCTGGCCCTCTGCTCCGTCACACACACATATGCTGCGATGACCAAAGACACACACTCTTTTATACACATGAAGGCAAAGTGGTGAAGGGTTTTTTTTTCTTTTTGTCCTCTCTTAATGAACCTATACATGATTCAGGAGGTAACATTCAATAAGCTGCTGGACTGTGATCTATTCTCACACTGTCACAGGCAAACACACACATCATGCTGACAACACACAGGCCGACATCTTTTCAGCTTGTAATTTACAGAGAAATGAGACTTTTTAAATACTGATTAAACCGCATGTAGCAAAAATACAAATTAAATTAAAGAAATTAAAGAAATAAAGACTCCTATAGTGATAAAACTGTCTGTGTGTGGTGAAACCTTCAAAGAAAATTGAAAGAAATTAAAAAATAAATAAATTAATGCAATCTGATTCTGACAAAACTGAATTATGATGCACAAACTACAAAAAAAGAAAAGAAAGAAATTACAATAATAAAAGAAAGTTAGTCGTTTAAATAGTGAAAAAAACTGAATGTCTTTGGCAAAAAAAATAAAAATTTAAATTTTAAAAATTAAAATTATACAATTTGATTCTTTCGATCCTGATAAAACCGGATACACGCAGCCGAAAATACAAAAAAATATAAAATAAAATACAAATTTACCTTCTGTGGTGACAAACCTGTCTCTATGTGGCATAAAGAAATTAAAATAATTCACATTTGGATCTTTCAATAGTGAAAAATTGTGGCAGAAAATACAAACAAAATTTCAAGAAAACTCTTGACTTCTGTATTGGCAGATTGACGATATTGCTCAGAGATCTCAGAGGTGTCAGCGATCACAGACAGAGGAGTGTAATTAAAACACGAGTAAAGATCCAACTGATCTTTTTTTTTTTTGGCCACTGCATGTTTGATGATTTTGTCACCGGGGCCTCACAAATTAACATTTTGCCGTGGTTCATAATTAATCAGGTCGCCGGGGCGACTAATTAAGAAAGCTCGGGCGGATTCATCAGATCCAAACTTCAAAGTGACGCCGTGCACCTCGGTTTAGGATCAGATTTGTAAGACAGTAAACAGGTTTTCTTAAAAAACATGAAACCATCTGAACGATTACATAATTAAGACTTTCAAACTTGATATCGTGTGTGTGTGTGTGTGTGTGTGTGTGTGGCAAACTGTCGAGCTCAAGGACACGGGCGAGCTCGGGTCACAGGGATCAGACCGGGAATCATCCGGTTTACAGGATAGTCTCTCCAAGCCTGCGGCTTTATTTACAGTAACACACACACACACACACACACACACACGCCTCTATTTTGGGTCAGAAATTCCCTCCTAAAATGTCCACCCTTTTTTCATCTCGCTTCATGAAACGGGTTAGAAGAAGAAGCTGCAGCTAATTGCTCCGTTAATGCTGAATATTGTTTGTTACAAAGAAAACTTCAGATTAATATTCCATCCCGGTGATGTGAGACAGCGCTAATGGCTTCTACAACCATTTTACACCTCTGTCCCGGTGTGAAAGCAGCCTCCAAATCAAGGCCAGTGTGCGGAGATGCACTATTAATATGCTGCACGGGGCCCGAGTGTGTGTGTACAGGAGCAGAATAAGCACCCTTTGGATTCCCGTTGAAGGAGCGAGCGGGTCGGATCTTGCGCGTGTTGCACATTAGTAATCCTGCCAGCACACTTTCAAACTGGGTCAGTACCAAACACATTCGGGTGTGTTACCGGCATCTTCTTCACTAAACCAAACTGTGTACAAAACACAACGGGGGGAAAGAAACAGAGCCGTGCTGTGCGAGTGGAACTACTTCAAATAAGCCTTTTTGGAAAATGGAAGAAAAACATATAAGGCAGAGGAAGAGGGAGAGAGAGAGAGAGGGAGATGTGTTTTGACAGACCTGTCACAGTGGTTGCACTTAAAAGGCTTGGCGCCGGTGTGTTTGCGGTAGTGCCTCGTCAGCTCGTCGCTC
This sequence comes from Sciaenops ocellatus, assembly GCA_033000465.1. Lineage (NCBI taxonomy): Eukaryota > Metazoa > Chordata > Actinopteri > Sciaenidae > Sciaenops > Sciaenops ocellatus. The sequence continues at coordinate 12,985,394 of CP136876.1, read as the reverse complement.
CGGGCGAATCGCCACTCGCAGCCCTCCCACGAGCACTTGTATGGCTTCTCACCTGGGGGACGACAAAAAAAAACATGCATAAGTTGCACCTGTTTCCTCACTCATCCACCAATCACACGCTTTATTTGTCTGCACACGTCATGATTCGGTGTCTCAAATTTGAAGTTTTGCATCCTGTATGTTGGATTGTTTTTCACTGACTTCCCTCTTTTTTTCTTTTTTTTGTAAGGGCCTGGAAAGAGAGCAGGGCGATGTTTAACACCGAGATGGAGAAGCTCCCACTGGTCTCCAATCTTGCTGAACACGCAGAAGAGGAGTAGAGAGAAGTGGAGCGAGAGAAGAAGTGAAGAGGGAGAGGATGACGGAGGGAGGGAGGGAGGAGGATTAGAGGCAAGGTGGATGAGAGAGTGAGAAGAGGAGGTGAGATGAGACCAGGAGAGGGGAAAAAGTGGAGTAGGAGAGAGAAGTGCTGCAGAAGTGGATTAAGGCAGAGGAGGCTGCAGATATGCCGGCAGGGGGAGGTGGGCTGGCGATAATTAGGCCAGTCACACGGCATAATGGCAAGGAAGCCACAATCTGCCAGCTGCGTCCAGCTCCGAAAAGATGTCACCTGCATCAGTCACATCCCATCTGGAGCGAATACAGTCACACTGACACACTGACCAGATCTGCTCGAGCGGCTACGGCACAAAAAAAAAAAAAGAGGCTTAATTTGTTGAATGTGATTATCGGAACAGGGAGACACAGATCAATGGATCAACTGCTGCTCTGTGAAGACGAGCGAGATTGAGAGGAGTTCGGTGCCATTATCTGTACCAGCTGTTGTGGAAATTCACTGATTCGGTCAGGTGGCAGCAGCTGAAAGGATCAATAATGTATACAGTCTCACTGTTCTCCGGTTTAAAGGTGCATTTCTGCTTTTGTTTAGTGTTAAACGTCACTGAAATGAACCAAACTTCTTTCCGCACGTGACCCCGCGACCCACTCAGCGAGCAGCCACGTTACACAGCGCTTCATTAACGGGACTCTTGCAGCGGTTTGATGGCGGGAAACGGAGGTGCGTTAGGTTACAGCCGTGATGAGGTGATAAATGAACGAGTGAGGAAAGAGTGACCTCCGGCAGGGGATCATGAAATGACAGAAAACACGGCTAATGAACACAAATTGCTAATCAATACTGATTTATTTTGACTTTTCCCACCTTTGGTTGCATATTTTTAGCGTCCAAACTCGACTATTATGTATCAATTTATTTATTTCTGATTGTTATTTGCAGGTAAACACAGATTTTTTTTGCACGTCTCCATTATGGACACTTCCCAGAAACAGTCAGAGAGCAGCAGGTCTGGGCCATCCCGCTCTGGCCAATGAAATTCCCATGAGGCAGGGATGCCTGAATATGTTGCCTAGCAACGGAAGCAAGGGGGCGGGGTGTATATATATATATATATATATATATATATATATATATATATATATGTGTGTGTGTGTGAAGGTGGTGGAGGGGGTGTGTGTGTGTGTGTGTGCTGAAACATGAGGAGGCAGTAGTCAGTGCAGCTGGCTGGATCTGGCAACGGCACGCTGCCATGCCACCGGCCAATTACCGAGCACGCTGGCAGAGTACGGAGGCAGTTGCCTAGCGACGGTAACCGTAGAGCTGTACGGGGCAAGAGGGGGGTGGTGGGAGGGATGGGGGTAGCGGTGGTGGTGGTGGTGGTGGTGGTGGTGGTGGTAGTAGTGGTGGTGGTGCAGGAGGAGGAGGAGGAGGAGGAGAGGGAAGAGAGAGAGGAGGGAGGGAGACCAGAGCCTGCAGCAGTACAGAACCACTCAGCTACCGACTCCTCCAACGATACGCTGCCCCCGTTGCCTAGCAACAACCCCCCTCTCTCTCGCCTCTCTCCTCCTCCTCCTCCTCCTCCTCCTCCCTCAAGATGCCCTCGTACAAACAGGCGAGTCGAGCAGGTGCACGCCGCTCGCCTCCTCAGACACACATTCGCGCACAAACCGGACGAGGAAAGGTTACTTTTAAAAAAAATGTCCGTCGTTTCCTTGACGGGCAGTTTAATTTGACAATCAGTAACCTAATCCAACGGGATTAGCCCGAACTCAGCAGCATAATCTGATTATGCTCTGTTACTTTTGGATTACTTTGCCATGTTAAACATATAATGTAGATTATGAAGCTAAGCGGATTATTTCTTCTGATTTAAAGAGTCAGGACTGTGGACGGAGCTGTTGTTTAAACTCGTCTCTTATTCTGGATTATTTAATAAAATCCACATTATCTGACGCACTGTCAGAATCCTTCTTCCATTTGACATGTTTTTTTTTTTTTGGTAATCAAATCACATATTTCTCATCCGTAATCTGATAACTGGGTGTTTCTGTAATCCCATTATGTGTAATCTATGACTTCCGAATGCTCTCACGTGCACGCGCTGACTCCAGCCTCTCAGGTGCCAGCGCTGAAGTTAATTGCATTCCCTCCATTAGCCGGAGCTGAAGCAGGGCATCCGGGTCTCAGAGGTCGTTAGAGAGAGAACGCTGCTGCAACCGCAGCGAGTGAGCGCTGCAGGCCGCGGAGAGGATGGAGGTGATGGAGGAGAGAGGATGGAGGAAAGATTAATTATCTATTTTTGTTACATATACTCACTTATTTGAATATAATTTGTTGTTATACCTTTTATAATTAACTCTGTTTGTTGATTTTTGCAGCTATAAGAACAACTGTCATTTACTCAGCTGCAGCTAATCAACGTTAATTGATGTCTTCATGTCAGTGTATGTACAGTACTGTTTACTCTGTAAACGTACGATGTGTCTTTTGTGTTAAAAAAGACAAATAGAGAGTCTTGATCTAACAAATGTCAAATTTAGGCAGCTAGCTTGCGAGAACTTTTTTGTTTAAAAGTGTAAAATGACGAATAGTTACAAGAAACTTTGTTTGAAATTGTTTGAAATGTGACCTATGTGGACAGTGTGCTATTTACCTGGAACTTTTATCTCCCAGGAACTACTTTTTCAAGGGTTTTAAAAAGGTTCCTTCAGCCCAGATTAGTCTGCTGACGTATGAAAAAGTACCGGCCATTTTAGTGCGTGACTACAACGAACGTGTCACTGCGACGACGCAGACAACAAAAACAAACTGCTCTGGCTTCAGATGTTTTTTAAAATAAAATGCTGTACCTTTGGAAAGTACTAACCCCAGCTGGGGACTTTTTGGGGACTTAATTTAGACCGTGATCTTTGTGGTAGAACAAGTTCCTCCAAAAGTTCCCGGTCCCTCTGGAAAGTTCCTGTGGCTTAACATGTTTTTAGTTAGTTTATCATTATTACCACCACCTATGTAGCACAGATTTGAATAAAACTAGTACTGTTAAGCATCCCACTGATATAATAAAGTATCTTTATAAATCTACATTGGTTAATTTTTAAGTGGTAAGGTCCAGTGTGTAACATTTCGAATATATAATATTAGTATGTTTCCATTGGTGTATAATCACCTGCCATTAAGACTCATTGTGTTTTCAAGTTTTTCTTACATGCTTGAAAGGAGAGGGTGAGGCGCGGGGACAGTATTCATTTGGTTACAATCTGCAACTTCACTGCTAGGTGGCACTAAATCCTACACACCGGACCTTTAAGTCACCGTTTTTTCTGACCTGAACAAGCAATTATTTTATTATTCACGTCGAAACAACACAGTACTTGGCCCGTCTATGTGAACACGTGAACAAAGTGCATCTATATGGACACTTTGATGCCACATCTTGTCATGTAGTGTCGATCTGTGCAGGCCAAACGCAGGCCTGAAGTTTCTTTTAGAGGAAAACACGTGCAGTGTGAATCGAGAGAGAAGAACGTACAGCGACAGACGTGTTATGAAAAGACAGAGAGAGAGAGAGAGAAGGCAGACTAACTGAACAGTCCTCGTGTTTTACCCGTTGCCTCACCCTTCCCAAAATCTAATTGTACCATTCCTTATCTGCCATAAGCCTATTCACAAAAAGCTCTACAGGGCACTGTCATTTCAACTCAGCCCGTCTAATTCCAGATTAAATCGTAGCCTTTTCTCCGTCGGTAATTTATGGAAATAACAACTAAGAAAAAGAGGATTTGAGTAATGACATCTTTAAACTTGTCAGGATAATGGCTCAGTGAATGGGGGAGCCTGTGGCACTGCTGTCTTTTTTTCTGAAGAGGGTCGCTCTCTACTGTACCTCCCCCATCCCCGTCTTCTGTCTTCATCTACTCTTTGTTTCACTCCACGTCACTCTCTCCTCTTCCCTCTCTCTCTCTCTCTCTCTCTCTTTAGCTTTTGTGTTTCCTTTTGTCATCTTATGTCGACATTTCCTCCCTTTTATCATTCCACCTTCCCGGTTTGAATAACAAGACAGATGTTCTGTGGGCAGATGCTTTTATCTGGAGGAACCTTAAGTGACAAGGATAAGCTCGTCGGGAGGGGGGAGGGTTCCTCCAGGAGCTCAGCCCTGTATGGTGCTATATGTTACACTGTATGTCATTAAATCATTATCATGTTGTTATTTTAATAACATGCTGGATAGAGAAATAAAGATTACATTACACTAGACGACTCCAATTTCAAGTAGAAATCCTGAAACGATTGGTCGTTCAGCTCAGTGATTCCCATTTTTTCCTGAAGTGACCCCTTTCTATTGTTAATTAGTGGCATATTTTATGGCTATTTCATATTATATTCAATGTGTAACAATAACAGAAAAGAAAAACTGATAAATTAGCCCAATTAGTGAACGTAGTAACTGTAAAATGAGCGATTTGATGAACTTTGATGAGTTTTTCTGATATTTTTAGGAACTTTTCATACAACCCTCTGTCTTTATTATGTATTTTTAAAACATTGTTTTATTTCTTTGGTAAGATTCATGATGGCTCTCATTGTTTTCAGGTCTTTACTTGTCCCGTTTATATCGTACATCATAATCTAAACTTTAAAAAATTACATTTTCTTCACAGACATGACTGAAATGTTGACATATTGGTCAACTGTATATTAAAAAAAAAGGTTTCTTACACCCCTTAAAACCAGAAAGACCCCCAAGGGTGGACACCAGTGAAAATGGCTGATTAGTCAGAGAAAATTAATAAATTAAAAAGTCATTTTTAAGCAAAAATAGCTAAACATGCTGGTTCCAGCTCCTCGGCTTTCATGCATCTGTTAAATTATTACAAGTTTCTTCAACTGCTGTGATGTTATCTTGGTCTCTGAGGACTCGTGATGTCCTTACATTTGACAAAATGAGTCTACAACCATGCTACATTGAGCTAACCTCAACATGCTGATTAATCAGATATGGTTACAATCCTAGGGTTACAATTCGCTAATTAGCACTGAAGCAGGCCTGCAGCTGAGGCCTGACGATGGTGCTCGTGGAAAAGTCAGCAGATCACCATCGTTAGTAGGAATTTATCTGGATTGCAACATGATTTAATTTCCCGGTAATCAGTTCAATAGTTGTTCAGATATTTTTGTAGACTCATGCTACGAGCAAGGCTAAAACTAACAAGCTGTAGCCCAGGATATGAGCTCCTATCTGCTCTGCTAGAGGCTTAGATCTGGCCTCAGAATATGAAACAAGATGTTGCACATTGCATCAAACATCAGTGTAAAATCTGATTATGTGATACTCGAGTGTCTGATTCATTTCACTTCAGTGTTTCCGTCCGTCTCTTTGCTTGTATGGATTTGTGACTGGGCAGCATCGCTGGCACTCGTCTCCCAGAGCTCTGGCCCAGTTGGCATGGAGCTTAAGCACAGGGGGCTGCAGACACGCCACACTGGGGAAATCAATGATCGCATGTCTGTGCCCTTTGTTCCAGTCAGGCTGGTGCCTAAAACCTGTGGTGTGCGCCGCTGAGGGTGTGATCACACATATGGCGTCATTTCTTCAGTCTTAAGATAAACAGTGCTTGACAAGTTGATTTTATTTATTCCCGGAAAACAAAAAAGGGAACCACAGCCAGTAAACACAAGGCATGTGCAGCGCCTGAATTGGTGATCTGTCAGCCGTTAAGTTTAGTGATTTAGATGGAGGGTATCAAGAAAATCTCATTTGCGTCCCTGTAACTTGATTTATCATGATGGACGCTGTTTGCTGTACCTCCACCGGTTAAAACACACAAAGAAAGCAGAAGAACAGAACAGACTGGAGTCCACCATACATTTCATTGTTATTCTAAAGCTTCCACACAAGAGCTGCTTATCAAATGTCATATTCATCTCATTATACTCCTGAACGCCTCTCTTAGATGGGGGGGTAGAGACTTATGCTTTCAGCCGGAACAGCCCAATTATTTCCAGCAGGATTCACACTGTTCACACCTTCTCGACAAAAAGAAGAGTTCAGATAAACACTCTTAATGTGTTTGGTGTGAGTTTGACCTGAAGGTAAAGAGACGCTGAACCCTATGTCCTGCTAATTAATAACACCAAACACACTCCATCATTACCGGAGGTATCCCTCATGACCTGCCCGAGATTACAGCAAACCATTACATATGAAAAATATTTTCCTAGCCCTGAATGAGATCCTATTACCTCCCCTCTCGCGAAATCTCCAACCTCAGATTGAGAACCACTGACCTAGACTTATAGAGAACGCACAGAGGACGGGGAGGGCCTGAAAATAAACCCGGGGAAATGGCGGCCTATCCAGGTCAATCCATCCATCACCGTGCAGTTACTCAGACAGAGGACAGCTCCCCGACAGGGGTCTGAGTGGTTTGGGATTGAGATGGAAGAGCGGGAGAGTTATAGCAGCTCCTGATACCCTCCCCCCACCTTCCTGCCTTCTTGAGAAGAACCTTGACAAGGAGGACCCGTCCTGGTTTGGCTCGGAGAAGTATTTACGTAAAGAAGAGGGTTTTTTTAAATCATCAGTTCCATGTGGTGCAACAAGGACAAGGCTTTAATCCTGAAATCTGGATTTTCTTGGTGCATTTTCACGTTGTGAATCAGGATTTTCCTCAATTATCTAAGAATTCAGGAAGCTGGCTGAAGGACGGATGCATGTAGTGTTCACATGGACCACAGTGATAGATGCAAACGCTGATAGCAGCCCATGTTTTATATGTCTCTTGCAGAAACAGATGACAGTTTATCTCCCCTCGTAGACTTAAAAGAATTATCTAAACCAGTGTTCTTCAATCCTGGTCCTCGGGGACCCCTGCCCTGCATGTTTTAGATGTTTCCTGCTCAAACACACCTGATTCAAATGAGTGGCTCGTTATCAGGCCACTGCAGAGCTTGATGACAAGCTGATCATTTGAATCAGGTGTGGTGGAGGAGGAAACATCTAAAACATGCAGGGCAGGGGTCCCCGAGGACAAGGATTGAAGAACACTGATCTAAACCGTCCTGTATAGAATATATGTCTGATTGAGCGGCAGTGCTCGGAGAATCTGAGCTGCAGCGAGCGCAAAAAGAGTCTGCACACCCCAAATTGATCGAAAGCTCGCTCAGTTTGGTTTCTGTGTCGAGTTCAGACCTGTGTTCTTCAGCGTGCAGCAGTCATTTAGCTTCAGGATTGAGTCCTTTTAGCCCGTCACCAACAATGAGTGTCAATCAATTTTATTACCAGCAGGTGTATCGAGTGGCCACCTCTGGTAGGAGAGCTGCCTTGTCAAAAGTCTCACATCTTGCTACTGCTATATCTGCAAAGTGCAGCAAGTAATTCACAAACTATGTACGGATTATGTAACCTTGTGTCTCTATCTACACACATTCACACAAATCAAGTATATTGAATCAACCCTGAAGCCAAATGACGATGCACATTGAAGAGGCCTTGCAGAAAAGCCTTACCGTGCTTGCAAACCCAAAATAGCTTCTACTACTGCTTCTCTTTCACTAATATTAGTTCAATTACTGCCATAAAAACATCTTGCTACAAACCTGTGTGTGTCCTCTGATGGGCCTTTAGGTGGGAGCTCTTGGTGTACACCTTCCTGCAGCCGTTGAATTGACAGCGGTGGATCCTCTTCTTGTTCTCCGGTAGCTCCCCGACGCCGATCACGCACGCAGCCCCCTCCTCTTCGTCCTTCATCCGGACCGGGAGCGCGTGCGCCGCCACCAGCCGGGCCGCGCTCAGCCCCACCTTCCTGGCCACCAGCTTCAGGGTGAGCGTCCCGTCAGCCGAGGCGGTCAGCGTCTGGTTGGGTTTGATGAGGTGCCGGCCAAGTTCCGGGGACGACGGGGGCGTCAGGGAGGTGACGGCGCTCAGCTGGGCCTGGTGGACGCCTTCCATGCCTTCTACGTTTTCCAGCCCCTGACCTTTGGGTTTGAGGTCTCTTTTCATCGCACCGGCGGAGGGTAAACTCTTCCGTGTTGGGCAGATCACTGCTGGTGGCGGGCTCGGGGGCTCAGGGATGCTGGGCAGGCTCGGGAGCAGGGCGTCTGTCAGCTCTTCCTCGCCGTCCTCCTTTAGGTACGCCGGAGTTAGTAGGCCATCCAGGTCTTGGTCAAAGAGCTCTGACAGACGTTTGGGCTCCGTCTGCAGATAACGCTCCAATTCGAGGCAGGTCTGCGAGAGAGAGAGAGAGAAAGAGAGAGCGGAAGAAAAGACTCAATTTAGACTCAGTTCAGGGAAGTTCACGGATTTGGGCATCTGCGCTGAAAGTGCCCACCCTCACTTTCAAATCCCACTTGACAATTTCAACAGCCATCAAGTCATCCGATATGCCTTTACACACTGTGGAGAGAAAATCTGCATGGTGCCATCCGCTCACCCAGACAGGCAACTTAGCAGCTCTGCCAGCTGTCACATGCGCACATGCACAGATAGCCACCAAGACAGCCAGGATTACCTGGCAGCTCCGGCAAGACGGCTGATTACACACTGATTGATTGCAACCGCTGTAGCGCGGAACGAAAGCGAGGAGAGTGGATGGCGGAGAGGAGGAAGTCCTAAACTGTACAGAACTCCTATCAAACAACATTTTATAGAGCTTTGACAAGCCGTGTGTGCACCGGCTTTTCACTGAGCCAAGATAGGAAGATTTATTCAGCTGTAGTTATGGTCTGCTTCATCCCTATTACTCCAAACACCTCTCCCCATGGAGGGCAAATAAAAGACTACATCCCCCCGATTTGTGTGAACTGGCATCCTGAGAAGTCTATTACTTTGCAACAAGCTGGCATGATTCTAAGAGGCGAGCCGGCAAGGGGGGGAAAGAAGGCGCTCCGTGTCCGAGGATGAAGCTATTATGTTTGAACGGACGGCACCAGTTTGATCCCGGGGATCGTTGCGTATCGCTTGTAGCCTCTAACCCGTTTTGACAGCTGAGATGGAGGCTAGCAGCTCCACTGGGCGCCGCGCTACTCGCCACTTCATTTGTGTGTAAATAGGCGCTGACAGACAGAGTAGCTAGTTCCATTATCGGGAATAAGGTTGCACAGACTGAGCACATCAGAGACATTTACAATCTTTACAAGCCCCTCCACCCCCTTTCCTTGTTTGCACCTTCTAAAAATAAAACCTCCACTCTGTTTTTGGAGGGTGTTGTCTGTTGCTAAGGGAGCGTGATTTCTCCTGTAAGTTGTCTTCTTCCAGGAACAGAAAAGAGATTTGGTGTGTGTGTTTTTTCAGTATTTGCACGCTGACATCAAATTAAAAAGCTGCTCGAGAAGTGAAGATAACACGGCGTGTTTCCTCCCGCTGCCGCTCGCCTCCATTATTTTATTTATCTTGCTGCGATGGCTTTGAAAAATAACTTCCATGTGAGAGGTCTGTACTGCTTCCTTCATGTCTGCGGCCAGTGAATCGAGAATTATTCTTACGCGATGAAGGGAATAACACGAGGGTGTAGAGCTATAGAAAACACACACCTGCCCTCCACCCACGCCCCAAAATACACTCTCCTTCTCACTCATTTTCACCTTCTCCTTCCGCCTCACCCGCTATCAATCCCCCCCAAAAAAATCACCGTTCTCCCTCTCCTTCTTCTTCTCATTGTTGTCTCCCCCCTCTCTCCCAAGGTGAGGACTAATTATCCACTAAAAAAAACAGCCAGTTAAAGGCGACTTCATTCAGCAAAACGCTTAGGACTGCAAACCAAGGTGAGTGTGTGAGGTAGAGATAGTTCAAGGGAGCGGAAAAGAGGATAGAAACGGATAAGTGAGAGCGAGGGGGAGGAGGTGTGATGGAGGGACAAGGTGAAGGAGGCAAGAATGAAGGAAGGAAGGTGTTGACTTGGCTTCCTCAGCGGGGGGTGAATCCTTTTTGGAAGTGTGACATTTGGCATAACAGGATCGTGTCAGCGGGCGAGCCACGGGCAGAAAAAAAGGGGCTCACGCGCACTAAATGTTGGGTTATGACACGCGGTGATGTGCTCGGGTGTCGGCTGCGACAGGGCGCGAGGTGAAGTGTGTGTGCGCGCGTGTGTGCATACTGTACTTATAAGTGTGTGGGACGTTTGACAAGGTGGCGGGGACGACGGAGCTTATCCCGCTGCTTTTTCTTCTTTCCATCCGTCTTTCCTCCCATCACTCCGTCAAGACCCCCCACCTTCCCTTCCACCACCCTCCTCCCCCAGGTGGTGACATTAACATTGTACGAGAGAAGGTCATGCAGTTGTGTGTGTGGTGTGGGTGTATGTACTGTACATAGCTGCATGGAATTATGCTACTTCGCATGTGTGTGTGTGTGAGTAGCATAATTATGCCGCTCTGTGTGTGTTTGCGCGAACACCTACGTGCATGCATAAACGCGTCTATTTGCTGATCTCGTGGCCTAAAGTGAAAGTGTGTGTGTGTGTGTGTGTAGGCAAAGAATCAAGAGCCAAAAGCATCGCACAATAGCCAAGATAAAGGAGAGCTCATGGCCCGCTTCGGCTCTGTTTTTTTTTGGACAGACGCCGATCTGCAGAGCCAACAACATCAATTGGCTCCGCACAAAGCCAGCGTCCATTTCCTGAAAGGCTTTCGGGATGATTCCTTCACGCGAGGAGCCAGGATAAACCGAGACAATCCAACGGTTGTTTCGAAAAAAAAAGAGCCCCGTCACCACCTCCACCTGCGAACGGAGGGACGGGGTTCGAGCAATAGGCGGTCGGTCGACATCAGGAGTGCTCCGCGTCCACACGTTTCATCATCAGAGTTTGACTCGTCATAGCGGGGAGAGCACAGGTGTTGCTAATTAGCATTAACAATGGCTGCTCTATTCAAGTATCCCAGCATGCTCGGTATGAAACTGAAGCAGCTAAACGCTATTTACACCTGTGCCACATGTCACAGTGTCTTCCATGGAAAAGGCCTTATCGGCATCGACCTTTTCTTTTGTTCGTCATTCTCAGGTTATGTAATGTCATGTAATGAGGTGAAAGTGGCATGAAATCCTAAACCTGCTTCTCTTAGCGTCCCTGCATCGAAATGTATCGTGACGCGTCTGAAAAGCTGACGCTTTCCTGCCAAATTCACTGTCATTTCCATGACGGGTTGATGAACTGAGCACGGCGACGCTTAATTGCGCAGTCAATTACCTTAATAATTTTCAGCTGTGGCTTCAGTCACTGTCAGCCTTCGAGGATGTTGGAAAATACATGATTTTTTTGTCGTTTTTTGTGCTGGATAGTGGAAATAGTAGCACTACAACAAGGGAAGGTGGATGCATTTGACATTAAAATGTTTTAAAAATGCAGAATTTTGCAGCGTTTAGTGCAAGTTGTGCATTAACACACACCTTTCTCTATCATCCTACTCATAAATATCGAAGAATCCTGATAGAAAAACACTAAAACAGCAAAACCACAAGACCCAGCGGCCACTGCAGTGTCAAAAAGAAGTAACACGGAGTTAAGGCTGGGTTTGGGGTCGGGTCACTGCACAGGTTTTCAGTCAGTCTTGTCCATTTTACTCCAGTAAGACACGCTTCTCACAAACTTTCTCCTCCTCTCACCTCCTCTCTGTCTCGCCCTCTCCTCCTCCTTCCACGGGGGCCCTTTGGCCTGGCAGCTGATCCTCTCTCTCCCCGTCACATTTGGCCCGCGCCAAAGCCGCCTGCCATCACCATCAAAGTGCAGGCTGCCGCCCAACTGTTAGCACCCCGCTACGTCGCTAATAAAAAGCCTGGGTTATAAATATGAACAGAAGAGCATGCATAATGCCCTAAAGGAAGGCCCAAAACACCACTAAACAGATAAATGTAATGGGGTGGATACGGCTCATTAATTTTAGGATAACCGTGTTTAGCTTTTACAGATGCCGTGATAGAGACAAGGTGCTATGAATAATATTCAGCGCTGATGCTAGCAGGGTTGAAAAGGGCAGGACTATGAGGGGGGCCCTGAGCTGGAGGGGGGTGATGCAGCACTATTGTTAAATGTGGGTGGTGGTGGTGAGGGCGGTGGTGAGGGTGGAGGGGTGCTGTCACTTCTTTTCAAAGATGACCCATGATTCCCTGCAGCACCATCAGATGTTTGCAAGCCGATAAATATCACAAAAATGTCTTTTTTAAGTCGTTTATTAAAGCAGTCGCTCACGTTGTGGGGCGCGGGTTACAGTTTGCCTAGCTTAGCATAAAGACTGGAAACAGTAGGAAGCAGCTAGCCTCTGGAGGTTTGTTCTCAGGCTTGTACAGTCTCAGGCGGGAGTTACAGTTTGCCTAGCTTAGCATAAAGACTGGAAACAGGAGGAAGCAGCTAGCCTCTCTTTGTCCATTTTCTCAGGCTTGAACTTCCTCATATTTTGTTGTGACCATCTGGCTGGCTGTATACGTTGGCGTCGTAGTCTGCTGACACCGTTTTGTCATCGCCATCTTCCCCAAACTGGAAAAAAGATTCCTTTTCAGCACCGACATGACATTTTGATTACTTGGTTGGGACATTTTATTTATTTTTTTTATATCTAACTGGAGGTTTTGATTACTTATTTTCAAAGTGAGTAACATTCAAGTCATGGATGAATTAACATTCTTCTTTCTTTTGTTGTTTTTCTCTGACAAGCCTGTTTATTGCTTTTCCTTAAATGGCACATTGTCATCGGCGGCTGAGAATTTAAAAAAGGGGCTTTGGTTTGATTCACAGGGTGTGAATGAAATACTGCTGTGATACCAGCTCTGATTAAAACCCTTCTGAGAAATTAATCAGTTTTCAGCCTACAGGTAAGGCTGCACGTCGATAAGAAGAGCCGGCCTGCGATGAACCGATGGAGCCAAATTGTCTTATCCTCTTTTTTTTCGCATTCTTTTGATTTGATTTTTATGACTCGACTTTGTTTACAGCCGTCTTTGTTATTGCTGTTTGTAATTCAGATACACACTTGGCACTTTTATCGAAGGAAAAGTTTGGGCAGGCACTTAATTCACACAGCACACAGTGTCTGTGCACATGTTTCATCCCACCCCGCCATGGTGTGTTACAGCGCCTATGTCTCACATTGATCCGATGAGCCTGGGCCAAGCCATCACTTTGAGGTGACAGCTAAATGACCAGTAGCCCAAGGCACAGGCCATCTCGCCAACAGCCTTTGTGTGTTTGCGTCGCAGTGCCTAATCGATACGAAATGATACCGTGCAGGAGCTCATCAGCGGTGGCCGTCACAGCTGACAGAGACGGTAATCTATAGCTTCACTGAGCAATACTTACACAGCGTCCCAACCCCCCCAAAACCGTGCACAAACACTCACAAAACCTCCAAAAAGCGCTCCCTCCCTTCTAAGCTGCCCTTCGGGGGGTTTTGTGCTCCTTCCCGTGCACTCGCTAAGAGCCCCCAGATTTCAGACTCCTTGGAGAGAGGCATGGCGTCATCGGCGGATCCCAGTTGAACTGGGGGGAACCTGCCTACAGGGGCCGAGAGGAGGGGAGTGGGTTGGAGATTATGTTTCATTTTCCTCAATGCTGATCTGAATAGCAGAGCGCCCTCGCTTCACCCCGTTACTCTCAATGGAGAAAGCGGCAGGGGGTCGCGGCGTTTGGCCAGGAGGGGATCTTAGAGCTCCAGAGCGACGAAGCAAAGAGGAGAGAGAGACGGAGGGAGCAGAGACACAAAGAGGAGAGAGCCAGAGGGCAGAGACAGAGCTAATTTATCTGTCTTCGGAGAGAGACAGACAGGTGAAAAATGAAGAAACAGGCGTTTTTAAAAGCTGATGAGGAAAGGGAAGTTTGAGGAGTGAATCCGCAGCATCTTCCCACGTAAGCAAAAAAAAAGAGAAAAAGAAAGATATGAAGCTTGAGACAGTCCTCCTCCTCCTCCTCCTCCTCCTCCTCATTGACTAACAGCTCCATCTCTCCAGGCAGCCGAGCCTCACCTAGCTTCAGATAACGCGCCACGGAAACAGCTTAATTACACACACGGCCTTATCAGACGACATTAGCCTCAGTAATAATCAGGGCCGCCGTCAGACCCTCCGTCAAAGCTTTGGCAACGCAGCACCTCGAGGCGGTTTTACACAGTGCGGGCTTCAAGCTGATAACAGACACCGGCAGTTGTTAAATCACGATTTGCTGACGGAGTTTGAGGGAATAATGCACGTTTGGTTGTAAACCTGACACCTCCTTTTGCACACAGTCAGTTTTTGTTTGGATGGATGCGCTAATAGACACTCGAAACAGTATTCAGGCAGCGAATTCAATTTTGTTTTGTCGGAGTTAAACGCTTAGATTTACATTTTAGGCACTCGAGCTGTCATTTTAATTGAACCCGTTTCATTTGAGTACGAGCTTCACTTTCTGAACAGCACGTCTCCCCTCCCCTGCAGAGCAGACTGGAGGTCCGGGGCGACACATGGACGTGTGTTTGTGTGCGATCTTCAAAGCACCTTTCATCTAGCAGGAAAGCAACAATGATGGAGCACTCAGAGCGCAGAAAAACCTGGTGACCTCTGCCTAATGGAGCAGAAAGACATTTCCCATCGCAGACACAACAGAAAGCACACATCCACATCAACCGCCCCCACGACACGAGGGACCTCCCCTCTGTTTCCCCACAACACAACATGGACGTCGATATGAAGAACTCCTCTGCAACATGAAGCCTTTAAAGAAACGTTGGGCGCTCAAGTAACTCATTTAAACAAGACAGAATCACCTCAAGGCCGCTCAGTAGCTGTTCATACATGCTGCCGACATGGACGACAAGATTTGACATTTTAACAATCAAAACGCGCAGATTGCTTCCCAAAGAGTACAAATCAAAATATCCTTTGGCTTCACATGTTGGTCGGACAAAATCTGAAGAAAACTGAAGATGTTGTTTTGGGTTTTAACTATTTTTTGAACAATTAATCCAAATATAAATAACTACAAATAAAATAAAGATTATAAGATTAAGCTGAAGCTCTACGTCTTTGACAAGCTGTATCTAAACTGCAGACAGACATTTTTGGAAAATATTCACTTGTCTTGTCAAGAAAGTGCCAAAAACTGCAGTTCCTCAAATGTCCACTTGAGGCTGGCTCCAGAAGTGAGTCAGTCTCCATAAGTCCCCATGTTAAAATGTCCAACTTCACAGCAGAAATAAACATGTTTACAGCCTGGTACAAAAAACAGTTTTGGTCTCTATAGCTAATTTCCCCGTTCATGACAACTGTACTGAGGGTGAATTTTTATACAACTCACCTGTTCAGATTATATTAAGGCTTACAGTTATGCAGGATGAAGAGCGTGGACGCTTTGATTGACAGGTGGGTGGCTTGTTTGAGCAACCAGGCGTCATACAGCTACATCCAGCAAATAGGATGACATGTTCATTAGTGAGCTTTAGAGATAGCTTTATGCTTTATGCTAAGCTAAGATAGCATCCTGGCCCCAGTTTACAGGTCCGATACAAACTTTGAGTTTATTTCCCAGAATGTGAAACTATTCATTTAAGTAGTTCTATTTTACATCCTCCAAATATGTCTGCAGTTGACGTTCGACTATTTGTGTATGACAGTATTTTTGTCCCCGTCACATTATTATAATCTTTTCCACGCAGACAAAGCGACACATGTTTCCTTTTTAAAGGCTGAAAGTAGCTCGACGAGTAAACAGGCCCAACTTGTGAAGATCTGCCGACCTTGAGCGTGATACAGACATTATTAAGAGGTCTTAGAGGCTCGGGATACAACAAGTGCACCGCGTATAAAGACCTCTAGCGCTCCATCTAAATAGCTTGTGACAAAGTGTGGAGAATGTCTTTGTTCTGGTATTAAGTCGAGGATGGGGAGAGGTGAGGGTGAAATGGGATAGAAAAGAGAGAAGAGGAGACGCATCTTGAGACAGAGGGAGATGAATGATGGAGAGGAGGATGAGTTCGGTGGAGAAGAGGAGAATAGCAGGGCATGGAGGATAGGGTGAAGAGGGTGGTGGGGGGGTATAATCCTGAGGACTGGAGCTGTGTTGCGCTCGCTGGGGAGGGGAACTCTGTCTCTCTTTAACTGGATTTGGTTGAGCTGCTGTTTATCGGGCGTATGAGTCGCAAAGCGCTCCCTCTCAGCTGTCAAAACCATCCTAATCTAATCAGGAGACATTTCAGCCATTCGCTTTCAACACGGCAGAGTGCAGAGTGCATGCTGGACGGACCAGAGGATGAACACGCGTGTGTGTGGGTGTGCGTGGATAGAGGAGGGTCGGCGACAAAACAGTGGTTTTACACCGAGGGGTTAGCAGCTTGCAGCAGGATTTAGGGGGGAGTCTGTGCTCCGGATGCGGGGACCCCCATTGTGTGCGGCAGGCTGGCTAATCTTCATTACCGCACACAATGACGGGGCAAGAGAATGAGGCCTTGGCTGGAAAAAGGCACGGAGAAAACAAAAGAGTGGCGAGCAGCGAAAAGAGAAAGAGAAAGAGAGAGAGAGAGGGAGAGAGGGGAGGAGGGCCGAAAATAACAGAGGGGAGAGATAAAGGGAACAGTGAAGCGGAAAAACTCTGCTTCCTCCTCATACAGTGCCAGTCAGAGAAAAGGCCGCTCGGTACCCCAATCACGTCCACAAACCGTGAAGTGCAACTGTGGCGGCGTGCCCGCACTGATAAGCAGCGAAGTGGTTCATTCTTGCACGCTGAATAAGAAGCCACCTCTGTTTTTGAGCCCGTCTGTGTTGTTGTTGTGCAACACTTTAACTCATCTCCGTGCACTCATTACAACACCAAACCTCAGGGTTAGCCAAGAGAAGCACAAAGAGAAAAGGGAAGAGGAGTGTTTTGCAGCAGAAGCAGGTCAGTGGCACAGTCTCTCTCACAAGGGCCGAGGTGGATTAGCTCAGGGTCGCAGACGCGTTGGGAGTGTGTGAATCCGTGCGGTTACGCAAGAGTGTGTACATCCTGGCGACTTGGCCGTGAAAACAGGAAGCGGGGGCACTCGCTGTAGTTCTGCCTTTATTCCCACGCCGGTGCTTTCAAAATAAACCTGAGAGACAAAGATTAGCGCAAGCTGCTTAAAATACTGTCTCATTGCCGCCGCCGCCAGCGCTTCACCTCGTGTGTGAGTGTAGGTTGGATGGGGATGGGCGGAGGCTGAACCTGTTCACCCCTCTGTGCCGAGCGGCTGGCTTTTCAGCGGGGAAGCGTAAGCGGAGTGCGAGGACTTTTCACCCCAATTTCATCTCGACAATGTTCGGCCACTCAGCAGAGAGGAGGAGGAGGAGGGCGAGAGTTAGACGCACCAAGAAATGTGTCAGGAACTCATTGACTTCGAGCTTTTAGCTCGGCGTGTGTCGGTGTGTGTGTGGTTTTGAAAAGCAGGTGAAAAGGTGAAGAGCTGGTGAAGATTTCGGGGTCAAAGGTCGGCAAATTAACATGTTTTAAATGAATCATGTGCAACATAAGAACAAGTGTGCGTGCATGACGACACGCCACCTGCTCGGCTGAATATTCCAGAGAAAACTGACACTTTTCGTTGTGATGCGCACACACACATAAACCCAATAAACTCTGCCTGCGACGCTCTCTATGTCTCTCTACACACACACACGCATACACCAATGAAAATTATTGATGTGCTCTCTTATAAAACAGTGGCTGCTCCCTGAAGTATTCCTGGCAACATCACAGGCTGAAAATAGCTGCCGACCCAAATAACTTTCCCCGCCGGAACGACGAAGGAGCCAGACCACAGCCACCGGCGACTGGCTTTACTAATTGGCGTCATTTTACAATGAAATAATATCTGGGGCAAAAGACTGAATAACACATAGCAGTAAACTGGAAAGAGTGGGACGACGTGCCGTCTAGACGTACAGAGAGAGAGAGCGAGTGATTCGAGGAAGGGAGAGGGAGAGGACGGGGGATGCCTTCGCTCTTGTTAGCATAAGTTATCAAATTCACATCCCTGAAAACACACGAGGGGGGAATCGGGTGGTGAAACATTTATGTGACACCATCGGTTTAGTTAAAAGATGGGAGAAACATCGACAGCATGTTTTTAACTTGTAGATCACAGATCCCCAAACAGAGAGTTTGTTTTTGATTGATTTAGCATTAAAAAGTTTAATTTATGGCATTTAACATCTCACTAGCACGCTAAAAATACAGATATGAGTCTCTGCTGTCATATTCAACACAAAAATCACCATATCAGATCATTTTTGTCTGTAAATGAGTGATTAAAGGTGCAGTGTGTAAGATTTGGGCCCTTTATTTTAAGATTAAGGCAGACATGGAATATAATATTCATAACTATGTTTTCATGCGTGTATAATCAGCTGTAAATAGGAATGTTTTTATTTTTGTTACTTTAAAATAAGCCTTTTATATCTACAGGCCACCATGTTTCTCCACCGTGCTTCTACAGTAGCCCAGAACTGGAAAGGCGAGGGTGACCTTTAAGGTCTAAATTTAAGCTCAAATCATCTTTAACATCTTACTAGCATGCAAAAAATACAGATGTATGAGTCTCTGCAGTCATATCCAATTCAAAAATCGCCCTATTAAGTAATTTTTGCTTATAAATGAGTGATTAAAGTCTAAATTTAAGCTCATAACGTCTTACTGGCATGCTAAAAATACAGATATTTGAGTCTCTGCAGTCATATTTAATACAAAAATTTCTCTATCAGGTCATTTTTGCCGATAAATGAGTGATTAAAGTCTAAATTTCTGCTTCTATTTTCTAAAAATCAAGTTTAAATTTTCCTGATTTTCTCAGAAAATTTGATTTAAATGGGAAACAAGTGAAATTGTTCTTTCCTGGCAGATTTTTTGGCTCCAAAAAAAATCCACTTTTCAATAACTGCATCCAGAGACGTTGCCAAATGAAAGGCCTACGCTCACGTCAGCCCACGAGATAACCACCAAAACTCCCCGTTTAGACCAAAACATCCAAAAAAAACACATCTGGTGCACGTACTGTACATAAGACAGGAAGGAAGCCATAAACACAGATGTCTTTTGGCAGCCCAAATCTTAATTAGCACCAGGAGATTCATCTAATCAAAGGGTTGCCAGCCCATCATTAAGGCTAAAACACACACTGCTCTCCTCACATACCAGAACAGAACAATGGGAAACAGAGGTACGCTGTCACGCTGATGAATGGCTCTACCCACAGGTCTCATTAAATCACAGAAGGGCACTTCCCAGGCCGTTCGAGGAGTTAAGCAGGGTGCAAAATCTTCTCACCCCCTCTGTCTGTCTACTTTGACACTTAAACAGCCTCAAACTAATATTTTTCCACGTGAAAAATTCACATGCAGGCGAATCCCAATTCAAGCTTTGAGGCTAACAAGTCGTATCTTATTCAGACAACTCGGCCCTGCAGGGGGCTCGGAACGACCGAAACTACACGGAGATACGGCACTGTCTTCAGGGTAATCTGGGACCCACTTTAATCTTCCAGTGAATTTTAGCGTCAGCTGCTGACAATGAAAAACATCCGTTATCTGTTTGGGGGCCACCCATCTGAGTCCTCACGCCTGGTGTTCAAATAGATTTACAATGAGATCGAGATTATATTTTGTGAATCCAATTTACTCCGTCCGAGGCTGGATTACCAGAGGGGCAAAGCGGGTACCTGCCCCCGGGGCTGCAGACCTCCAAGGGCCGCAAAAGAAACTTAAAGAAGAAGAATTAAAGTTTTATTAACTAAAGGTGGCTCCCGCTTGACGACCTTCTTTTATGTCCTTGTACTGGACAAAATCTAGTTTCAGTACCTTCAATATTTTTGTTATATTTGGCACAGATTGTCCTCATTCCGAGAGGATATTGAACATTTTTGCCTTTCGTGCAACAACAGATTAAAAGCAGGGAAAAGAACACAAAATATGACACAAATGACAGAAATGCAGAGAGACGAAGGCAGGAAAAAAGGACAAAAGACAGATAGAGGGATGAAGGGAGATACTGGAGGAGGAAAAAACCAGGCTTTGGAGCAGTGAGCAGTGACGGCAGGTGGAAAAACACCGCTGGATTTGCATGTTGGACAACCGCGGCTGAGTGTGTCGAAGCTGGCATGCAAAGCGCGCGCACACACGTGACTGCATGGACAAAACCTGATGCTGCTTACGTAATACAGCTAAAATTCAAGCACCTTACTGGACCCTGAACCGAGAAAGTCAACGAGGCCTGGAGGACTGGACACTCTTGTCTTGCTTTTTAAACTGTCCGCCCCGTTTCAGAGCGTGGCGCGTCCTTGCGGCTGTCACCACCAAAAGCTTAGGGCCGTGATTGATGACTGGCTTGGATGACAACAACAAGCAGTGGTGTTTACTCAGGGCAAATTGCCCTTGTCTCTCTCCGCCTTCCATCTCTTTCTCCCCCCCCCCCCCTTTCCTCTCGCTCAGTCTTTGGAGAGAGACGGTCCACATGGCTGGATCTCTGGTTTCTGGATGGCTAGGAGTCCCTCGGGGTGGGATTAGCCTCCCAGACTGACAGCTAAACAAACAAATAGGCCAAAGCTGGTCTTCCTGCTTGCCAAGGCTGCCTAGCAACAGGTAGGCAGTAAGATGGCATGTAATGCTTGGTATGTCACAGCCAGCCATGGCTGTAAAATGCCTGGACACGCGGATGTGTGGCCGGCGTTAAAGCCAATGGATTTACAAATATGTGAGCAGGCTGGAAGATTAAACACACACTGGTCCAAGTGAGAAGACAGGGATGAAGTAACCACGGCAACCGGCTCTCTGATATTGATGCCTTTACATACTCGAGGCCCTTTTTTTGCATAGAGACACACACACGAGGTAAAGTTTCACTTCAAGAAATCACTGCTCCCTGCCAAGAAATAGTCCCCCCCCCCAAACTGAAGCTATCAGCTGAGTTTCTGGAGCACACGTCAACCGTTTGCACAGATCAAATGAACAAGACACAAAGTGTAAATGTGTGAGATTCAGAGGTGTTAAGAGGTGGATTTGTTGTACCTGTGGACAAAGCCAGGCTAGCTGTTCCCCCCTGCTTCCAGTCTTTATGCTAAGCTAGGCTAACTGTAACTCCTGGCAGCAAAAAGTCACACAATGTGAGCTACTGCTTTCATAAATCCTCTCACAAATGACTTACAAGAGACATTTTTGTAATATTTATGCTAAGCTACGCTAACTGTCAGCATTATCTTTCTCCTGAAATGTTGAACTATTCCCTTTAAGCCTGTTAATGTAAATAAAAATCCTTTTCAAGGTGCTAAGAGGTTTAAAAATTTGCACTGTGAAACATCGAAATGCCTTTTTGGTGCGACGCTTTCACCGGCAGCTTCGCGCCGTTTATTTGCGTCACACTTTGTGCAGAAAGAGCTTCTTTATTCAGCATTGTGCCAAATTTTGATTGCATAACTCTCCAGACTCTGAACTTTTTTTTTGCAGAGACTTTAAATCGGGGTTAGAGCAGGGCAAATCAAACAAGGCAGCTGTGACTTCGTCTTCTCAGAATTTGTCAGAGAAACAGAGAACGAGAGAGGAGTCATGAGATGAAGACAGCGTGGTGATTCCAAAGCAGAAAACGAGCGCCTGAGACTTCTCTTCCTTTCTCTTTTCTCCCTGCGGTTGCCAAGCCGGATGGCAGCAGCGAAGCATGTCGGATCACTGTAAGGTGCTGTAACGGCTTCCCGATTTCGCCTCAAATGATGTGAAAGTCATTGCCAAGCCATGTGTGCTGGTGTGAGGCGAAAAAAATGACTGGCTCCTCTTCTCGCTGTTAATCAAACCTGGGGTGGCAGAGCATTTTGCAGACGGAAGACATACATAAAGATGTGCTTGTTCACTCTCCTCCCGCTCCCCCACCTCCCTCTCCCTTCCTTCCACGCCACCTCCCCCTGCCTCTCACCCCTCTCCCTTCTATCTCCGACGTGGCCAGTCACCGGAGCGTCAGACAAATGAATACTTCCGCCGCCGTCCTCTCTTTCATCAGCGCTTCCCCGAGCTTTTCATCAACGCCCATAAAGCAGTAGCAGGCACCTATCACTGGCAATCGCCTCTCAGCTGCCTGAGTGATGAGACAGAGGTGACAGAGTTCACTGAGCGCTCTTATGGTAAGAATGGATGTTACTGGGTCACGGGGTCGCTCGCACATCTCATTACACAACATACACAAACCCGTGCACCTGAAGGCGCCTGCACATTCAAGGTAAAACAACCAAAATCCCGTGCACCTGTGACGTGCATCTCCAATGAATTGAGTAACAACCTTGTGGCTGGAAACACTCAGAAGGGTCCGGCAGAGATGCTGCATTGTGCACCGGCGCACAAAGGCTTCCTTTCATGCCTCGCTGCGTCACGGAGGCCAGGCCATGTCAAATAGATTCTACTTGGCATCCATCTTTCGAGATCTTCTGACTGCTATCGGGGGGTTTAGAGAGGCGAGCAAAACAACGCTGCGAGAAATCAATTTCATATTCGACATCTGAGCGTCATGAGGTAGCACGGGCTCGCTCTGAGGATGTCTGGGATTTAAGTGCAGCTGTAAAAAGGTTGCTGCTGTGTCACACGAGTAAAACGAACTCTGCTGTCCCCTCTTTTCTGAGGCTTTGTGCAGACGGGACCAGAAGAATCTTTATTTGGAGAGCCTCCAAACTTGATTTCAGGAATTTCCTCGCCTCATACACTCACACTTGATGTGACATTTTAATAAAGCCACAGGCGTGGATACGAAGACGCTACCAGGAGCTCTTTTTGAGCCAAATAAGATTAAGTCCCAGTTTGTCCTTCCTCCTCCTGCTCGCAGGATACTGAACTGTGCCCATTACAGGATTGATTTAATTTTAATTTGCATAAAATTACATCAAACAGCAGCGAGTGAAAGGTCACAGAGAAGATGTGAGGGTGTGTGTTTTCAGCAGTTGAGCTTCCCGCCTCGACAGGAAACACGCGACTCGAACGTCTAAACTCGTTCATTGCCGCCGCTCTGCAAAGCAAAGACTTCAGTCTGGACGCTGTTACCTGGCAGCCACCGCGCTGCAACAGAACCGAAGCAGTGTGTGTGTGTGAGGCCTGAGCTTACACAACAGCCCTGCAGAGATCAAAAATCCATACGGTGCTAATTCTATAAGAGGAAAGTGGTAAAAAAAAGTAAGAGAGAGAGAATGGAGGAACGAGGGATGGAGGAAGACGGAGACAGGAAGGAGGGGGCTGGTTGGCTGCGCTCCCCGGCCTGCCTGCTGTGTGTGAGAAAGCAGCTGTGGCCTACTGAGGATTACATAACATGCTGAGACACATACGCGCCGGCGTGCACGTACGCACGCGTGCACGTGCTACAGCGTATGGATGCATATGGACGTCGACCGCCTGCAGATTCTTCGTCTGTCCTCGTCACCGAGGAGGGGTCACCACGGCGATGTATCTCACCGGCTCCTCTCGGAGGCCTCCCTCTGCACCTTCTTCTTCTTCTTCTTCTTCTTCTCTAACTGCGTACATGTCCCTCCTCGTGGGGGGAGCTCGAGCCCACCGGACTGTGAAATGCGAAACCCTGCAGCAGCAGCAGCGGCGGTGGAGAATGTGCGTGCTCTGCAACTTCCTCCACCTTTACACTCCTCGGAGCCGCCGCCGCCGCCGCTTCGTGTTATAGAGTGGATGCATCCGAGCACGCCGGCTCGCGTATGGAGGTCGCTACACCTTCCATATTTAGAAACCACGTGCAATCTGTCCACATCCACATATAGAAGCCCCATAATGCACCCTGCTAATGTACAGACATTTCGCTTGAGTAGGCATCAGGCACTGTAGTCTACGTGTGTGTGTGTGTGTGTGTGTGTGTGTGTGTGTGTGTGTGTGTGTGTGTTGAAGCCCTGAGGGATAATACATGTGTTGGAGGGTATGGAGTGTGTCCCGGGGTCAATGACAGACAGCCATTTGTGGTGTCCTATTACGTCCTACCCATCAGGGTCAAGTGCTGCGGATGAGGGCGCTCGAAAGATCTATCGCGTCAACGTGAAACTCAATCCAGATGTTTTTATATTTTAGCATCTGGATGCTACAAAATGTTCGACACGTGAAGCTAAAGGCAGACGTAACAACTCTGCCAGGATAACGAGCAGCTTCTGTCGGATAAAGATGCATTTTGAGGGGAGCTACGACCGCCTCCGTCGGCCACAAATCCAGCTCGGCCCTGCTTGTTTGTTCCGACCGTACTGGGATTTGGAGGCGAGACAGCGCAGTTTCAGTTTGGCACAATTCGGCTCAATAATGGAACAAACAGCAGCCTCAAATGGAGACCTCCAAAACACTTTTCTCCTTTTTTTTCTCCCCCCTGCTCCCCATCCCCCTATAACTGCCTGAATCATGCCTCACAGACACCAACAGGGGACACAGTCATCACTCTTGCCATCGCATCTCAGGGAGCCATTTAGGGGCCGACTACAACGGCCTCCTATCTCACCATCAGACCCCATAAAAGCATCAAATTCTAAATTGTGCCCGGAATACAGAGGGGAGCCTCGGCTGGAGACGGAGCCTTTTAAGGGGAGCCACAACTCATAAATTCATGTATTCGGGAGGGCTCGGTGGCATCTTCATGTCGCTACAATGAACACAAGGATCGCTTTGCCAAGAACGAGCCAGAGAAGGAGGGGAGGGTGTTTCAAAGTGTGTGTGGGGCAAGTCATAATCCTCGTGCTCACACGGACACAGTGCAATCTTCTTATCCCAAATAAAGCTTGTTTTCCAAATTAGAAAATAAAAAAACCCTTTTTGATTCGTCTCCAGTGAATCGTGATGGGACGCGAGGCGCCAAATGCTTAGAGGAAAAAGCTGCAAATTGGAAGAAAAAGTGTTTTTTAGGGGTGGAAAAATACGTCTCTATGTTAAGCAGCCAAAAAGGTGCACGAAGCTGATTTGTAGACGCTATCGAGGACGAAACCTGTGACATTTCATTCTTTTTAAACGTCGACCACTGACGCTGGGCTTCGACGGGAGAGTTCATCTCGAATATCATATATAATATAAAAATGGCATTTTACAATCCAAAATAACAACACAGTGCACAGAGGAGTGAGAGCAGGTAGCTGGAAGCTGCATTTAAGAGACACCGGCTGTTAAAATTCTTTTTTTTTTTCATTTTAAAATGGACGAATGAGCCACAGACTGTGAGAGAAAACTGACATTTCCAGTCTGCACAGATAAGAGCTTTCCCAGCCACATGCAGCTGTCTCTCTCTCTCTCTGTCTGTCTGTCTCTCTTCCATTTGCATTAGGTATTGATTTTTGATATGCAGGCTGTGGGTGAGAAACATGGAGCTGCATAGGCTACACTCAGCCCCCTCCATGCAATTTAAAAAAAAAAGAATCCACTGACAGTGAAGGCAGGGAGTTTGGAGACTTGTTATGAAAAGATGCGTCGGTGGCTAACAGTAGGATGCCAATTAGGCTGCTTGGCCACAACGAATGGATCCGCGGTCACGCACCAGTTTCTCTCTCCCTCTCTCTCTGTCACTCCCCCTCCTCCCCCTTCTCTCTCTCTCCCTCTCTTACGCATGGAGCAGAGAAGTGGGGAAAAGCTGAAGCTCCTATTGCATGAACAATACCGGCATCAAATTTCCATGCAATGATTTTTTTTTCTCCTGGTCAGTCAAGTGCAGCATGGAAAAGCATCATCACAACCACCAGCAGCACCAGCAGCAGCAGCAGCAGAGGCAGCAAATGCAGGTGGGCCGATCTCTGCATGGCCCTTATTTGGGCTCAGATACAGAAAATAAAGGGCTGTTTGAGCTCACATGCAAGAAAGGTGCGACTAACATGAGACTGTGCGAGAAAAAAATGAGAGATCAAGCTGATTCACATTCATTATTCAAAAAAGTGCAGATTTAAAACAGAAAACGCTAAAAGAGACAAACACACACACACACACACACACACACACACACACACATACACACACACACACACCTATCATGATACACTCCATATTGTGGCTGATACAAACAGAAAAGAGACGTGTGTGAGGTAATAAGAGCAGTAATGGCCGTGTAAAGTGCCGGTGCGCCCTCCTCCTACACACACACACACACACGCATCTATCACCATGTGGCCGCGTGGATCCCGGTGCCTTATCGCACCATATTCATCCACTGAACTTGGATGGAGGAAGTGTGTGAGGTGTGTGTGTGTGTGTGTGTGTGTGTGTGTGTGAACTGCATTTAAAGATGAGCCAGACATGTTAAGAAATCTATTATGAATAAGAGAGGGGACTTTCGGTAATCTGAGGGATGCAGATGTATTATTCACGACCAGTTCAGTCCCCATCATCAGATCCGGATCTTCATCTTCGCCAAATCGCGTTTGACAGCTTTATTACGCGCCGGCGCGCGTTCGGCGTCTCATCCACTTTGCCATCTCTCGCAGAAATTGTCAGATATATGAGTGATGTAAAGCATCTCCTCATCTTCCCACCAACTACACACACACACACACACACGCACGTTTCGGGGAAAAGTTGACGCCTGCATCCTCGAGCTCATCCTCGAGCGAGCGGACGGGCGTGCTGCGCGTGTATAAAATGAAGCACACACACACACGCGCGCGGGCTACAGGATGCAAAGTTGACACGTACCTGCTGCCAGTTCTCCTCCAGCGAGGGCATGGCAGAGAAGTAGCCGGTGTCGTGGACGAGCTGAAGTTCCTGAAAGATACTGTGGTTCGCCAAGACATCCATGCTGACGCTCGGTGATGGAAACACAAGAACGATCCACAAGAAACGCGCCTCCTTTCTTGGCTGTGTCAGACCTCTACATCCACTTCTTTCATATTAGTCCATAAAGAGGAGGATTAGTTGCTCGGTGTGGCGGCTGGAGCCCCTGTACCTGCGCGCATTATCGGACTCGGTGCGTAAAAAGAGACTGGAGGTGATGGAGGCTCCATGCGTAATCCGTGTTGCCAAACTAGACACTGATAGGGGAGCCGGAGGAGGGGGAGTGGCTTGCTAAACGAAGGGGCGTTGTTTAGTTTGTCAATCAACTCCTCGGCTCGGCTATTTAAGGCGAACGGGGCGGTGGTGGAGGCTCGTTTGAGAGGCGGCGGAGCCCGGAGAGGCGGGGTCAGGCGGATTCGGGGGGCTGGATTGGCTCCGGCGGCACGTCGCTCACGCCGAATATGGGCTCGATAGGTGAGCTATTTATGGATGGGTATATTAGATTTGGAAGAAGGTCTAAAAGGCTAGTCTGAGAGGAGAAGCCGTGGTGTAAACATCATGTGCTCACAAACAGGAGCTGGAAACAGTATTAACAGGCTGCTGTGTCGCTCCACTGTATAAATATTTAATTGTAATGAGATGCAGGATGAGGCATTAGACTATAGGAACTATATTCCTGCGCAGGGACTCACAATATGCTTTAATCACGAGTTTATAGGGAACTTATCACGCGTAATGATACTTTAATATCGCCATAATGCTGCTGGAGTGCTCCTGTGGAGGCTGGGTTATTAAATATGGTGTCTATAATAAAGATTTACTGTGTTTATTGTATATTTTTAATGTCACAGCGGTGCTGTAATCCAATAGGGACTTCCTCACAAGTTGAGGTTAAAAGTTATGAGAAATGCTCGTCCTGTGGAGGCGACGAGAGGCTTATTAGACTGACCCACATTGATAAAAATCAGCCTCTGCTCTGCTTTTATGTGGCTGTAAGTAAAGAGAGGAGAAAGGAAGTCTGCCGTGTGAGAGTGTGTGTGTGTGTGTGTGTGTGAGGAATGATAAATAAGTAGGCAAATCTTCCTCGATACATCTTGTTTGGTGGTGTGAGTAATGCCGCTTACTCGCCGCCCCGAATAAGCCATCGAAATTGTACACTTCCACGCAGGCTCAATAGTATTCTCCCCTCTCTCTGCCTCTCTCTCTCACACACACACACACTCACAGTGTTGTAGAGGGCTGTAATCTCATTACTGTGCTATGGGGAAGGCTGGCCGAGGGCCCCGGCTACGCGTTTTTACACACGGCATTCTGGGAGGGAGAGCTGAGCTCAGACGGACGATGAAGCTCACGCTGACATTTATCCGTTTGACTCCCTCTCCCTGCTTCTTGTTCCTGCCCCTTACACTTTACATCTGCCCCCCCTCTCCTTTTTATGCCTCATATTTCTTTCTGCCACTCTCCATGCAGCCCTCACTCCTTCCCCATAATCCTGTTCCACATTCTGGGTTTCGCTATCGGTGTTTTCAGCAGGGATGGATGGACTGCAGAAAGGGGAAACTGGCACCGAAAAACAGAAAGAAAACGTGTCTGACTGAGGAGTAAAAGTGTTTCACAGATATTTGAACGTGTTGTTTCTGTCTCAGCTAACTGAAACCACCTCAAACAAAACTCCAATAGTCTAAAATCATCTCTGTAGCGGTGGCTGAACTTGTGCCGAACTTTCAAAGACGTTAACATCGCAGCAAAGCGACGACGAGGATTTTTCAGCGCTGGAGTCAAAGTTGGCTGCATCAGCGAGGACTTGATGCTCGACGTGGAGCTAAAACAAAGAACAGCAGAAGCTAAACGTTGTCTCCTGATTGCCTAAACGCTCTTTCAAAACCTCCCCCGCAACGGAGAAGGAATACGATGCTGGCAAAGAAATCTGAAATCCTTTTAATTCAACGTGATTTTGGCCTGAAATCGTCACATTGAAGAACACAGAGTCTTTAAAAGACTCCGTATTTCACGAAACAACACTGAGGACATGACCTCAGTTAGCTAAACCTTATTGTTGCACGGAAATACATTATGTAAGTGATAAAACGATGCACTGGCAAGTCTTTTTTTGGTGTTTTATCACAATGTAACACACAGAAAATGAAATATTAGACTGGATTTCTACTTTTAAAGTGAAAAAACACCAAAAAAGTTTATATTTTTAACATTTAAAGTTCCTGAATATGAAAAAACATGATCTTCAGTATATATGTTTGCAGCAGCTTGTAAATGTCAAAACTATAAATTAAACTCAAATCCAATTGAAAAAATATGATACAAGAGATAAAATCGACTATAAAATGTGACGATACAACACTAAATAATATCCCTGAGTTTATGACACTTTATATGTTCCTATGTAGCAATATTTTCCCCTCATTTTGTGCCATAATCTTCCAGTTTAATCTAATCTTCCTTTTTATTTTATCAGCCCGTCTTGAGGACGACGATCCCTGAAACTCGCTGGAAGAAACTCGATTATTTCGCTCTTCCAGTCGCTGAAATTGTTTGTTTTGCCGCGTGCCATCACCGGGAATTAGCAAAACTGAACGCCCCCCCACGTCTTAGTGCCCGCTCTCAGCCGTGCACCTTCCCACCGCCCTCCTCCTCCTCCTCCTCCTCCTCCTCCTCTTCCTCGGCCTGAAGCCCATGCATATCATAGATAAAAATAAGTGCTCACCATTATCCGTGGGCACACAGCGTTATATTGTGGATGCTGACATTGCTCTTACCTGGCAGTTGGTGCTTTTACTATATTAATAATGGAGCAGGCACCATCCATCATGGGGATATGAGGCTGCTAATCATGTCAGTTCCCTGCATATTCACTCCTTTCATCAAAAAGAGGGAGGAGAGGTAGCGGGAGAGAGGCAGAGGAGGAAAGGAGGAAGAGCCGGAGAGTGACGGCGAGGTGCAGAGATAAACAAAGAGAGGGGAAACGACAGAGAGGAAGGAGAGGAAGAGAGGGAGGAAAGAGGGAGACAGAAGGGGACAATCTCAATGTGCTGAACACATGACAGATGCCCTTGGCCTTTTGCTGAATGGCTTCCCTGTTGGCAGGAGTTAACCAGTGTATTTAAACAGGACAAGACGAATGGGACCTCGACTCCCCCTGCTCACTGAACCAGCCCATTTCTATTCCAACTCACAGCCTTCCCCCATGTGGGAATGCTAATATGGTTAGCTGACATTGGCAGGGTTAAAACTTCATAACAGCATTTTTCATTGTAATATTCACTTTACTGGAACTTTTTTTTTTTTTCAAACCTCGTCCCAGGAACTTCTGCCAAGCACGTGGGGAGTATTCAGCGTTTGTGCTGCACGGCACTAAGTCAAAAATTAGGGTTGCAAAATTCTGGGAATTTTCAAAGTTGGAAACTTTCCATGGGAATTTACAAAATTGAAGGTAGGCCCTTTAACAGGGACGCTATTGCAGACACACTGAGAAACAAGACAAATAACGGGCAGACAAGGAAACACAGGAACTAAACAGACATGCAGGACACCAGGTGAAACTAATCAGAGACAGGTGCAGAATCAAAAAAGGCGGGAAAACCAGACAGGAAGTAGAATTAGACAAGACACAGACGGGGTAGAACTACAAAATAAAACAGGAAACAGAACAAACTCAAAACTGCAACAAAATATAGTTGGGGAAAATATATTTTAGCATGATCTTGACTAAAACAATCAGATTTCAGGGCTATTGAGGCCACGCCCCCTCTACCTGCACAGGTGATTTCTGTACCTGGACCACACTTTAGAGCCCAGAGCACACTGAGACTATTGAAGACACACATTTGAGCTCGTGGACTACATAATATTGTTCAATGAAATAATTCAAACTTGATAAAGTTCTACTTTCAAATAAACAAATGTCAAAACAAAATGTTTGGATTTGATACAGTTTGTTTAAATTACCCCCGATTTCCAGTTAATTCCCATAAATTTCCCATGGAGTTTCCGATTTGGAATATTTGGAGTTTCCCATGGAAAGTTTCTGGAAATTTACTGGAAACTTTCCACCCCTTTGCAACCCTAGTCAAAAATAAGTAAGTTGATGAGCTCGGTGTCTTTTTTACCGGATTATTTCACCTGTTTTCATTCTGCGCCGACATAATCTAACCGAGCTTCCACAAACAGTCGATTTGCACTGAGAACACACTCCCAGGCTCGCCTCTCTGTACATTAGTCTCCTGCAGCCGAGGGACCTTGAGTGTCGGCGCTTTGCTTTGCTTCATTTTGTCTCATTTGGTGTAATATGACATCCACATGCCCTGATGTGTTTGAACATAACATTTACACAAATATGGTGCATTTTCTTCCCGTTCAGATTGCTTCAGCGGAGTATTATGATAACCTTTATGTTTATTGAAAATAAAAATGCACAAATTTGCCTCCGACGTCTGTCCTCCAACGCGCCTTTTGCCCGGCCGTGAGCGCAGGAAAAAAGGAAATTTGCTGTTGATTGATGGGCCTGCTTAAATAAAGATAAGATTTTGAAAACGTGGCCATATGTCGGCTGTATGCACTGTCTCTTTTTGGCTCCGGGCCTGGATGCAGAACATCTTCAATATCCTGACGTCTTCGTCATGCTGCTCTTCCATAGGGGAAGAGCCGGGGGAGACGATGGAGGTGGAGGTGGGCAACGAGTAAAGGGGGGGTGAGGGGTGGATTTCAGAGCGACAGGCCGACTGAGAGAAGCGATAATGAGCGCTGTGGGCTGTCTGGGGTGCAAACGGCTTCCCGCGTGAGATAGCTGAAAGGGAAAGGAAGGGAACGGAGGGAGGGAGGGAGGGAGGGAGCGAAGGGAGTAAAGGGTGCAGGAGAAAGTGCCCTCTCAGCTGGGTGATGTTTGATGCGGCGCTGCTGCTTCCTACGCTGGGAAAAGCGAGCGGAAACACAGCCAGTGAGGAGGCCGTGAGGGGCAGCTGTTAAGTGCCAATTAGGCGATGATGAGTGGGAGACGGAAATACCCATTTGCACACACACACTCCTGCAAGCAGGCAGGGAGGAGTAGTCAAAAAGTGAAACAAATAGGGCCTAATCCCTGTCAGTTTCCTCCGAGTCGCTCTCCTCCTTCGCCCTTTATCTCGCCTCCCGCCTGTTAGGTAACGTCACGTCAGTGTCGGCTGAAAATGTGGGTTATGATTCGCCGTTCCATTTAGTTCTGTCTCTCCGTCTGGCCTCAACCTCCTCTGAAGGCCGCTGAAAGCAACGTTTTGTAAAAGAGCCTGTCACATTATGCCAAAGGACAATGCCCCGTGTCAGGCGTCCAATTAGTGAGCGGATCCACTCACGTATTTAGTCCGTGACACAGAAAACGATAAGGTGGGATGAGAAATGTGTTTTTTTTTTGAGTCGTAGATTAGCTTTTCAAAAGGGAAGTCTTTGTCAGTGCATGTATGTGGGTACACTTTGTTCATGTTTATGTGCCCGTCATGTGTGTGTGTGTGTGTGTGTACACCCCCATTTGTACCGTACACATGGGTCACGGTGCTTGTGTGAGGAAGTCAGATTATTCAGGTGGTGAACTGAAGCTTGAATTGGATGTTAGACTACCGAAATGAGAAACAAAGCCAGAAGAAAAAGAAAGAAAGAAAGAAATAATTGATGCAAAATTACCCACAATACCGTGCCAAACAGACAGAGCCTGTGCTGTTGTCGTCGGCGTACCAGTGTCAAGTTTTCTCTACAGTGCTATCCTTACAAGCGGGTCAATTTTTGCCCTACCAGCTCACAAATGTGAGTTAATGTACTGTAAATGTCTAAATTTTGGGCAGTTATTGTAAATATATGGTTGTCTTCTGCTAATATACTCGTAAGAATCAGTACATCCAAGAAAGCAAAACAGCGTCACTCATGCTCTGTCCATTCTTTATCCTGTCAGCTACGCAGCTGCATCCAGCACTGAACCGGGGTTAAACCCCTGAACTACTTAAATCATTGAGAAAATGTGGGGGGGGGAAAGCATCTCTCCCCTGAAGAGTGTTCTGCAGAGTTCAAAAAATAGCCAAAACAACTACTAAATTATGGAAACGCACTTGGCAACAGCGGGCAACAGAGCCACGCATTAAACTTCATGTGTTTGAGGAGGTGACTTGGCATAAAACAGGAGCTGCGAGGTCAGGAATAACACACTTCTTCTATAGGGAGCTATGGCAACGGTCGCCATAGTGAAGCGGCTGACCTTGTTTGCATTTACATGATCTGAATTCAGCATCCACAGGTGCACACACACTATTTCTGTGTCATAGAAACACATTTTTCTATCCTCTCACACTTTGTTCACGTGAAACTGTACGACGGTCCACATTACCTTGATACATTCACAATGGCATCATCGGGGTCACCGACAGTGAATGAGTCTTTTCATGTCCGAGCTCCCGAGTCAATCTTGTTTGTCTGTGCACGCCGCGCATCTGAGGCCGCCGGTAATTTCCCCGCCTCAGATCCCGCCTGCGCCGTACTGCGTTTTGTATATTCATGTGTGTACCTTCCTATCTTAATCCTAGCTATTACTCGCATGGCTGGCCATGTCAAGGGGAGATTTGCTCACTCACAGTGAATGGGCCAATATTGACAGCACGCCCACCGCATCAGCGATCAGTGTAAGGGCTTAGCGCGCACTAGATTCACAGGTCTGAAGCTGAATTCAATGAGGAGGGCGGCGTGTTGGAAAACAATCCTCGCAGGGAATCTATGCAAATGCTAAATGTTACTCTTAGCCTGTCAGGGGTGATAATTTCACAGAGGCTGCTGTTAATGTGCGCGATGTCATCGTCCTAACGGTAATACAGTGGATTGGATTTAGTGTTTTTCTGGTTTTGCATGCCAAAACATCGACCTTAATCCGTCATGGCCAGGTTATAAAGCTAATCTCTGTGTAGATTTTGAAATGTCACTAATAAATAACTAAAAGATCCTTTGATCGGATGCTTTTCTATTGGATTTGTCATTGATCTTTTTGGGGTATCCAGCACGTGTCCCATGCCAGAATCAGCTCAAATAAGCTTCTAAGCTATAAATAAGTGCTTCTAACTGGAGAATTTTGCAGCCATATATGAGCCATAATTGACCTTTTACTTGGTTCTTTTGGTGCCACAGTTGGCTCGACTCACTGGAACTGAGCCCGACACTTAAAAACAAAGCAGTTGAATCCATTTGGACCCCACTTTTCCAACATCTGTTAACACCAGGAGCATTAACACAGAAAAGAAGACGAGGTGGGCAGTTCTTGCGCCGTGTCATAGATCTGCAGCTTAGCGCTCGACCCCTGCTCTCCAATAAAGCCCACTTCAGATGAGTTGTAGTCCATACTGACAGCTGTTAGAGGTCAACAGGGGTTAGGTCACTTCAAGGAGACGCAGGGTCAGCTGGCCTGCATCCTTGAAGCCTTAATCCACTTTGTTGAAGTGTCCTTGAGCAAGATAAACCCTTTTTGGATGCTGCTCTAAAGCTAACCCCCGCGCGACCCGGCGGAGATGAACAACTCGTTCCCTGATAAATGGATTTTTGTCTTGATGTGATTCAGTTCTGTTTCGGTTCATTTTAAGTCAGTTTACTTTTCCTTTTCTCTGCACTTCAATTCAATAAGGTTTGGAGGAAACGCTTGCTGTCGTTTATCAAACACAGCAGCAGCGTCTGCAGCAGCAGCTGGCCCAAACCCCAACTGATCTCTCACATATAGAGGTCAAAAGTTGACAAGAAGCTGACTTCTTTCATCCCACAAACCGGGAAGCTTCTCGCTACATTTTCCAGAGGCATGTCACCACTTCAAAGGTGTTAGCGAAATGATTTTCAGACGAAGGCGACGCCGCCACCGCTCTCTCTCTCTCTCCCTTGGCTGGTTCACAGTTGTCGCTGTCGCACTTTGTTTTGCTTAAATGAAATGATTGAGTCCCGGCTCTGTGACGCCGTTTCAAGGTAAAAAAGAAACAGCCTCACATCATTACCGGTGACATTAGCAGGTGACAGCGGCGGCAGCCACAGAGCCGCCGATGCGCCGAGGTTCAAAGCGCCACGGCGGCGTAAACAGATGAGACGGAAAGGAAAGTCAGAGAGGGAGGCAAAGAAAGTCACAGTCGGCTCAAAGATGTCCAGATTTTTGTTCAAAAATTTGTGTTCAAAGCTCTTTAGCCTCTACAGAACAGACCTCCAAACAAGCGTCATACATTTAGCCCCGTTTTGTCCTGTTTTAAAGCTCTGCATGCACTGATCAATACCGTATAAAAAAACATGTAGGGTTGCATTTCCTCTGTACTTCTCCAATCTCCCAAGTGCAGAGGCCATGTAGTCAGATACTTTAAATTCCCTTAAGACTATCGATTCAGGTCACAGAGTCCGGCGGCTTCAACAACAGAGAAACCTGGACCTCGGGGGTCAGGCGGTAAAGTACGTTTTTTTTTACCGTGAAGTGCTTTAAATAGTCATATTCAGAGATGACATGTGTCGTGATAATTTGATTTGACGGAGCGGGTGTTGCCATATGACGGTCATATGATGGTGAGGGATAGTGACTCTTTGTGTGTTTTGCAGGGGACGAATACAGCATCTTTTGTGTGACGTGGAAAAAGATGCAGACGACATCTGTCTGTGTGCACTCGTTTCATTAAAGCATCAGCAAACTGCTCTGATGACGAGGAAGGCGCGACACGAGCGCGATGAATTCATCATCATCTTTTTTTTGGGGGGTTGATCCGGCGTCGCCGTCCAAACAGTAAACAAACTCCTTGTTCTGAGAGCGGGGCGTCTATTTATTTAGCAGAAAAGCGCTCCCCCATTAGCGTCTAAATTGCTGTCGGAAATAGAGGCAGTCCACATTAACAACCTCGCCCTCTGTGCATAATGCCCTCGGCGTCGGAGCGGCTTGTCATTACGACCATTTCTGCTCCATTATTTCAACACCGAATCACCAAATCCTCCTTTTCGATGCATCCCCTCCCTCCCCCGCTCCTCCCCCGCTCCTCTCCCGTTTGCCTCAGTACGGTTGGGGTTCGCACTTCAAACCGCTCTGAAATGAGCTTGCTTTGCCAGGCCGGCAGCTAGCCAGACCAATCATCCATCTGCAATAATAGAAATCTTCTGGCTGATGATAGACTGAGGCAATCACTGGGCAGGCTGAGTGGGCTCTTCAGTCTGGCCTCTCCACCCCTGCTGCTGGTTGATAGCAGGGGAGGGTTCAGGGGGGGAAGGCTGGCACGGGTATCTGGTAGGTAGGCCTCTGAGCGGCCTGGCTGGCCTGGCTGGCAGGATGGATCGACACGGAGGCTAACGGTTGCAAAAAACAATGATTCGAAACTAGAAAAGGGCTGCGAGGATGGATCACCATATGTTTATCAGTTAAAAGGTTTGTTAGGGGGATAAATTTCCAAACTGTCAGACAGTTTTATTTCTTTTTAATAACTTCGCTGGATGCACTGGAAGTAGATTGCAAGAACAAATGTGTTCAAAGACAAGTAAACGTTTAATCCGAGCAAAAATGGTCACTTTTAGTCTTTTAGTCCCACGGTGTGTCAAGCTTCAAAAACCGACATTTTTTCAAGAGAGGTTAAATCTGGATCCAAGACGCGTCTTCACGGATCTACACCCGAGTCCAGTCGCCCCAGATTTAACCCTTCGTGAAGAAAGATGACCTGGATGACTGAGAACCTCCACAGACTACAGATTGACAGACTACAATTCCCACAATGCAGCATCCTTTGTGGAGTTCCCCATGAGGAGCAGCACTCCTTATGACAAATACACTGATTTTAATGTGTAAAATCAATGTTGCGCCCCTTTAAACTTGAATTAAATCCATCGTTTTCACTGTGACGATACGCTTGTCAGGAAAATATAAAGTCATTGAACTCCCAGAGTTAGAGAAACTAAAGTTTGTGGCATTTAGAAATTCACTTTAAGCTGATCTTTCTCCACATTTCCACCCAACTTAATAGCAATAGCTTTTTTTTCAACTCGATCCCGGCCTGAAGTCAATATTTCTGCTTTCCATTTCTCGCCCTCTGTCTCGCCTTCTTCCTAACCCGAACGCCCGGGACTCGGGACAGGAGGCCAAACCGCCACAATAAAATGAAATAAGTATGTCATTTTTATCATCACGTAGGAGGTAAGAAACAGAGGAATCAATCAGGCAAACACAGGATGCATGTTTCATCATGTAGAATCAGATCATTTATAATAAATTATGAGTAAAAATAAATGCAACAGTCGCTCCAGAGCACGAGCCGCGACCCAACTGGTGCTGAAAGGAAGTGGTGAGCACTTCTTTTGCGCATTGTTTTGCCTGCAAATGTCTGAACCCTGCACAAATACGTGAAGCCCGTTAGCCTTTGAGTCTCTGTTTAACATGCAGCATATTTGTAAAGCGTTACATAAAAAGAAAAGACATTCTCTCCGTTCGATAGGTGAGCTTTAGAAATGTAAATGAATGTTTATGTGCAGGCATAAAGAGACATTTCATCACTGCTAATGTGCCCGTACAAGTGTTTATTCATGACTGTTCGAGCTGCTTCTTTAGATTCTACCTTCTCCTCTTTCATCCGCTCATTATTTCTCTCTCGACCCGCCCTGCCTCCCACAGCATCCCACCCATGAGCACCTCGACCCCCTCAATCATCTCTCCACACCTCCACTTCGACCCCGACACCATCCCTCCATCCATCCATCCTTTTCACCTCTCTCCATCGCGTCTATCTGCATGGAGAGCGTCTCGTTCTGCCCGGGCTAATTGGCTCTAATTAGAGTCATTCAGCAGGGGTTAATCAAGGATGACTTACGCAGATTATGACTGGTGGGGGGAGGAATCGGAGGCAACACACAGCCGCCTGTGCTCCACACCGGCAGGCACGTATCTCTCCACCCAACACGGCCTGGGGACTCGGCATAGATAAATGTGTTTAAACCTACGCCCGCCAAATGATGTTTTAGGACGTGTGCACCTGAAGAACATCCACCCACGACTTCTGGAGCAAGTCTGCAAAACTTTATTTCACTCACATTCAGACAATGCATTCAAATGAAGCAGACTGTTTCATTACCATGAGCACTGTCAGAAATATGTGATTTGCA
This sequence comes from Sciaenops ocellatus, assembly GCA_033000465.1. Lineage (NCBI taxonomy): Eukaryota > Metazoa > Chordata > Actinopteri > Sciaenidae > Sciaenops > Sciaenops ocellatus. Next base: position 12,947,289 of record CP136876.1, on the reverse strand, counting down.
TCAATAATACGATTTTATCTCTCCTTCAACAGACACCTGTTAAAGTTAGAAAAGACTTTTTGAATGTAAGACCGTCACGTTTCTACACAGGTATGTAGTTTTTGTAAATGAGGTGGTTTCTGTGAGAGATGAGTTTTAAAACAGCTGGTATCGCCTCGTCTGTGATTGCTTGACAGCTGGACAGTTTTATCAAAAGAGGAGATAGTCAAAAAGAAAAAAGTTGAAGATATCGGCGGTTGAGGACACAACAAAATCCCAGAATTTTTAAGATCAGCGAGCAATAATTTCATCCAGATCTTTGGATCTTATCTAGCCGTGTGTGAACAGAGTTTAAAGTCCGCGTAAAGTAAAAATAAATATGTGTTCAGAGTTTGTCAGACCAAAGAAGAAAGTGTTGTTAACCACCCAGCCTAATTTGAATGAGTAAAAATGTCGACAAGTTTATGAAATTAGGTGTCAAAATCAGGTAAAAATCAAAATCATTATGCTCAGGGTGGCCTCAGCGTGTCATCGAGCCACCCTTTAAGGACCGCCCACAAAAATCCTGGACTGAAAACTGGTGAAAAACTGTTTGAACCTCTAAGTCCACATTTCAGTAATATATCGTTCAAAGTCTTTGCACATGTTTTCAGCAACTACTGTCCAACATATTTAATGTGTTTTGAAAGAAACATACGTCTCACAATTTAGCCGTTTTAACCTGTGTTAAATCAACAAATTCAAGCTAACCAAGCAGCCGAAAAAAAAAACAGTTTGTACAAATATTAAGTTTAAAAGCAGAGCTGTTCGCTGTTTTAAAATTTGGGTTTTACTTTTAAACAGTCATCTGGAGGAATGAGAGTTGTAGTGGATTAACAGCTACTTTGTGCTAGGTGTGACAGCTGGTGTCTGTAGTACTGTATGATTTAAGGGAACATATATTCAAAATTAATTAGATTGAATTCAATTAAGCGACTTTAGTTTCAGGGTCCTTGTATGACTCGCTGTCAGGCCGTCATGGTTTATGGGGACGTGTGATGACAACAGAGTCATCGTTAATGTCATTTTTTGATAATTGTGTCCAGAATGAGCTGCTTCCAGTGTGAAGATCTGCTGCATTTCTTCATCTTTTCTTCTCTTTCTGTATATTTTACAGCCCGAGCGATGAACTGATATATAAATATAGCACAAACATGATGAAGGTATAAACTGAACAGGTGCACAAAAAATACGCAGCAGAGTGGGAGAGACGTCAGTCAAGCTGCAGAGAGTCTGTACACGCCCACGCAGTTCAGAGAGGAGGTCTAATCAACATCATCACCTTTAGCATCATTTAAAGAAACCCGGTAATAAATATCGTAAAACTCCCTCAGACTAATTTGGTTCCAAACCCAACAAGTACAAATCAATGTCTACTTGTCAGCCAGTTGTTGGAGCCTGAAGAGGTAAAACTGAAAAAGCAAATCCTCGGAACAAAGTTAGAGGATTTGTGGACAATATGCAGGAACACTGCAGTAATAGTTTGCTGTTTGCCTGGTTGCTCAAACAAGCCATCTACAACAGCATCCACCTGTCAATCAAAGCGTCCATGCTCTTAATCCTGCATAACTTTAAGCCTTAATATAATCTGAACAGGTGAGTTGTATAAAGATTCACCCTCAGTACAGTTGTCATGAACGGGGAAATTAGCTACAGAGACCAAAACTGTTTTTTGTACCAGGCTGTAAACATGTTTATTTCTGCTGTGAAGTTGGACATTTTAACATGGGGACTTATGGAGACTGACTCACTTCTGGAGCCAGCCTCAAGTGGACGTTTGGGGAACTGCAGTTTTTGGCACTTCAGCATTGGTTGCCGCTTGGGTGGAAACAGCAGTCAGAGGAAAAACGTGCTTTACAACTTTACAACAAAAATTCACATTTTCTATAAGTAATTCTAAGTTTTGTTTTGTGTGTTTGCGGTTAAACAATTGTTTAAAGTGCTGCACCTAGATTGTTTTTTTAAGAGGAACACATTGCTCCCAAATTCCCAATAAAAAATCTAGATGACAGTTTTGTGTTTGTATAAAATAAATGAAACACTTTTACTCACTGGCTTCCAGCTGTCGGTAAAATTTACAACTGACCGTTCGATTACGAGTTTTAAGCCTGAATAATGTCATCAGCTGACACACCTGCAGCATATCAGCTGCTGTCACGTCGACCCCCGTTACTTCCCCTGATGCTTCCTGTTGCTTGGAAACAAACAAACGTGCCTCTAATCTTCACGGTAACTGTAATGTAAACACAGAGTCGTCTCTCCTCCTCGAATATGGATCCAAAAATATAGATAACGCAGCTTATTTTTAACAATGCAAAACAATGTTTTGGTTGCAGGTCTGTGAAATCTTCTTCACACTCTTCATTATGCACAATGCAATATCGCAGGTCTCTTTATTGCTCTCCCCTCTTCTTATATAAAGAGACCTGTGGTAATTATTTAGGAGGGCAGCATTGTACTGAGACCCCTCTGGGACTGGAAACATTATGGCCGGGCCTCACACACACACACACACACACACACACACACACACACACACTGGCATACTGGACAGAGAGTAATGGTCCAACCAGTGCTGGTAATAGCTTCTCTTTCTGCGTGCGAGTGTGTGTGTGCGCGGTGGCATACGTGTATTCGTCTGAGCATGCTCCGACCGAGTCTATTTGATGTGACTAGTCCATTAGATTTTCAATGGGCTCCTACACCATAATCCTGAATACACTGAGGCTTTTTTTCTTTCCGTGGTCTCTTCATTGGAGCTGCCCCACAGTACAGATTGCTCTGTCACTATTGAAGCAGACAAATTCCCCCTCATATCCTCCTGCATATGGGATGGGATTGTCTCGTTATGGCCCTGTTACATTCCCCCATGGCAACATTAGCCGGCGGCTGTAAAAAGACTATTAGGATCCAAATCATTCCGGACCGAAGACGGCGACACTGAGAGAAGTTAGCGAGGAGGAGGGCGATGATGGGGAGAGAGAAAAGAAGACGTAGAAGGAGATAAAGTGAGAGGGCGGTGGATTATTTGAGAGAGACCTCCAGCGTGGCTCCACGTGAACTCTCACACGTCTATATATAAATATATACGTTCGCACACTCTCTGCAGCAACGTAGCCATCCTAATCCACCGCAGCCAATCAATAAGCGCTTGACAGGTACTGAAATACAATATAGAGAACAGCACTAGCCTGCTGGTTCTTCTGCTCCATTTAAACTGCAGTTTGACAGCTAAGGAGGGAAGCAAGAGGGGAGTGGGAGATGTGTTTGGAGATGTCTCGATTGGCCCTGACACAGAGAGAGGGCTCCTATAGAGGAGCATCAAATCTGGCTGCACATGCACTGTAAAAAACGGTTTTATCAAGTTATTTTTGTCCCTTTTTAAACCTGTTTCCATCCGTTTGAAGACTTTCAGTGCATTAATTAGTCAAATTTCAAGCTGGAGCCACAAGGGAGAGAGTCAGTTTATTTCAATCTATAACGAGTATTTGAGAATGCACGAGCGCGACGAGCCGTGCCGTCTGACCTATAGGCGTTTTGACTCGTCATAGCTGGAGAAGCACCGCCATATTAACGACATTAATGACGTCTCGGCTCCGTTCGAGTGTCCCAGCGAGCCGTGACGACGCACAAATGCCAGGACCCCGAAAGTGACGCAGCTAAATGGAATTCGGTTTTAATTAATTGCATCATTTACACCTGTGTTTTTCCGACTGTGACATGTCCAAATGTCAGCCATGAAAAAAGGCCCATTACACGCCCTGTTGCTCGGTGAGCAAGCTCTTCGGTGAGGAAGCTCCTGAAAGGACGAAAGTACTTTGGATCGCCATAAAAATGTGAAATTCATGCAAATAAAACGTCATTTTGAATCATTCAAACTCGGTTTGTGGCGGTAGAACATCGGCAGATTCACCTGTGTAGACACCTGGTTACCAGCTATTTGGTTTCTTTCTCTCAAAAGGAAGAAAGGCAGAAAGAAAGCACCCTTAATTGTTTTTTTGCACCCTTTCTTTGCCTCTGTCTTCCGTGGCAGATGAGGATCCGGTTGCTAATGTCCCTCTTCCATCACGGCTCCTCTCCAGCTGCAAAACGCTGATTGGAGCTGGAACCGCCTCATGATTGCACTCTCTTATTGGCAGCAAAGAAAAAAAAAAACACCACAGAAAGAAATCATTTAATTCATTCTGCCTATCTCTCCCTCCCCATCTTCAAGTGTTTTGCGAGGTGGAAATTGGAAACGCCCCGCGCAAATGTCGTCGGGGAGACATCCCAAACCGAATCGAGGTGCCATTACCCCGGCGGGTAAAAAAGCAGCACAGTGGGGCTGAAAAATCTCCGGCTCGCTCTCTCTCGCTCAATGATTGTCTCATCAGCAGGAGTAATTTGGGTTTCTGGTTATCGCGTCATTTCTGATGCCGACGAGGAGGGAGAAACGGGCAGAGACGTAATTACTTCTCTCGGCAGACGGAGAACAGATGAGGAATTGGGGAGTAATTAATAACTGGATGGTACCCTACTGGAGTAGACGCTACCTCCCAGCGCCGCCGCCGCCGCCTCCTCCGAGACAGACTTTACTCACTGTGAGAAACGAGTGGGAACATACTCTAGTAGCAGCCTGATGGATCAGCAACAGGCATTTCAAAGAGGTGGGGGGAAAGAAAAAGAAATGAGATAGCAAGGTGAGAGCGAGAGAGGGTGAAGACGGAGTGAAGATGGGGGATGAAGTGGATGGATGGCGAGAGGTTGGCGAGATTGGCCTCGGCTTTAGCACACCTGAGAGGCAGGAGGAATGGAATGAGAGAGGATACAGGTGAGGAGGAGGAGGGGGAAAGATGCTAGGCTAGATGAGTACATGCATTAACCAGGAGTCTTTTTGATAAGAGGCTGTCAAAGTGAGTCACTTCCCGGCACCCGTGGAATAAATCAAGAATATATTACAAAAGGATGCACTCCTTCTTTTCTCACTGACCGTTTTCATTTCCTCACCTATGTTTGAATAATGTTTGGCTCTTCCTCTCCCGTCTCCGGCATGCATACATTATTTCCGTGAAGCTCCCTGACAATGACGCCGCCAGGGAGCTTCCTGTCTTATCCTTCTGTCGCTTCAGCCTTGACAACGCATTAGCCTGCACTTTACCGTCACACACAACCTCTCCTTCTCTCTTGTGCTTTTGAGCAACTCTCCGAAATACCTGACCTCCCTGCGATCTTTCTTTTTATTCATGTGGAAGTTCACATTCTCTTTCTGCACCACCTCCGCCTCCTCTCCTGTTTAATAAGGTCTCGGCGGCGGCGGTGGCGGCGTCATGTCTGGTGTCGGTTGCCAGCAGGAACGGGAGCGAGCTGGATGATCGGCGCTTGTCAAAATGCAATCTGGAGGCTTAGGGTGAAGTCGAGATGAGAGACGGTATCTGAGCGGAGTAGAGGAAGACCTCGGCGATGATGTTTACCTGTCTGTCTGCGGGTGTAACACACATAAACACACACACACACAGTGATAGCGATCTACCGAACGGGGGGAGTGTAAACACAAACCGATAGCTATCGTGCACAATCGCATGCAACAAAGTGTACACACTGGACGTGCATATCCATTTTGCACATGTGACACACACACTCACACACACAGTGATGGTTATCGTCACCACAAACAAACTGATAGCAATCCCAGGTAAACACACACACACAGTCCGCTATGATTGACCATTTTCACAGGAGTGACTCTTCTTCACGAGACAGGACTCCATCGCTGCTCTCTAATATTCAAAGACAAAGCTTACTGAGGAGATAAAGCCGCAGAGGAAGAGGAAGTGAAAGGCAGAGCCGGCTGAAAGGTAAATGAGTTTGAGTGCACTGAAGAGGCTTGCATTGTTGCGGGGCCGGTACCAATCAATCACACTCATCAGGGTTCTCTGAGAGGGTTTATTAACAATTCAGGAAGCAGTCGAGCCTCATTTTGACCATTAGCGCCGTCTCTATCAACATCTATTTTCCTACGACGTCTCGTTAGCCTCCGTTCGTCCTTTCCTTCCAGTCAGAAAGGGTTCCCGCAGATCGGTGTTATCCTAAACGGGAGATGATGGAGCGAGTGCGCTTCTCTGTTTTTATATATTTTGCAGGAATGATGCTGATAAAAGTGCTCGGCACAGAGCGATTTCAAGCTCGGCAAGCCACGTTACTTATGTGATCTACACACAGATCTTTAGTCAGGAGGTTATATAGCACACCGTCCTCCCGAAGAGGATGCCAGGCGTGGTTGCTAGGTGATTCGTGACGCGGCAAAAGCCTGTAAAAGTAGGCAAGCGGGGAGTTTCAGGAGAAAATATGAGCTACGCTCCATCAGGTAAGCCGGCCTGCATGTGTTTGTTTCTCTGCCCTCCTCCACCTCTCACATCCTCGCTCTGTTGACAACACCTGTGGAAAGCAGCTGGCCCCGGGTACGCAGGGTGCTCTGCAGGCGGAGAGGGGGGACGGTTAAACTCCCGCTGGGGGTTACAGGGATGTTTCACACCATGACAACAGTCGGAGGGCCTCGCTGCTGATGCAACTGCCCACATGGGACACGGAGACGGAGACGAGGAGGCGGAAGGGGGGGAGGAAAGGTGTTTGCATGTGTTGAGTAGGTGTTTCTGTTTGTTAGTGTGCAGTGGAGGAGGTGTGTGTGGGTGAGATACCTGCATCTGTTTGAAAATAAGAATATACAATACTGTCCAAAGAAGGCAAATTATCATTTTAAATAACAATAATCTTGAAAAATAACAACAAAAATAACATAATACGTCTATAATAGCTGAATCTGGGTGAATATTGGATTTTAAAATGACTATTTACAAATTTAAATAACCCTCTGTAGCAGTTTCTTTCAGTGTGATTACTCAGAGGGTCTCAGACGTATAATCAGCAGCTCATTTGTGCCGTCACCGCCTTTTTTTTTTTTTTTTTTTTAATCTTTTGACTTCCAATTACCGGAAAAACATTTTCTGAGCTGTTAACTTGGTGGGAGCACCTCGTTCGCTATAAACCGCGGCGATCAGCACCGTTCCGAGTCTCCCCTGCAGCCGGAAAAAACACATAACTTTTGGGGTAATTGGGGGATCCGTGTGTGTGTAGATTGGCTTCTTTTTTAGAAGAAGCGTTATTGTTGCAGAACATTAATAAACGGGTTTGTCCTCGCCTCCATTAGCCTGCAGATTTAGCAGTTGATTCGAGCGGAGCCGGCTCTCGCCAACCCAAAGCTGATGTCTTTGGCAGGTAAATCAAAGGCTGTGGCTCGCTATCGAGTTTCATATGCAGCTTGAGGATCAGCGGTATGTAATGTAATAAAACAGGTGCTCAGCGGGAGAGCTGTGATAGTATTACTGCTGGTGCGCTGGGTCAGGCGTGAGACTCGCGGGCTCAGATGCATAACTTACTGGCATGCATGCATGTAATAATATAGAGGCTGACGCTCAGAGACAGACTCACTGCATATGGATGCTCGTCGGACACATGTACGAGTGGAAAGGTGACACATGCTTTAGATTTTCTGGACACAAAATATTTAATTCATGAAGATTTAGGAAAGTCTGGAAACAATCATGGCGACTCTTATCGCACCGTCTCACTGAAGTATTGCTCAATCCGCCCTCCACCCCCGACACAACAAATCCCCCCTGGCCCGGAAATCCAATCCCGCCTCTGTGTGATCGGGGAGGTACCGTGACGGATGGCTTGTAAGCATCCCACCATGTTTCATCAAGCCTTCTTCTCTCTTTGTCAGGAGGAGCCGGAGACTGAAGACTTCCATGCGGCGTCTCACCTTAGGGACGCGGTGGTGTTCAATAATTCAGTGGCTGTTGCTCCAGTCCTGTGGAGAGCGCTCATCAGTGACCGATGAACATCCCCAGTGAGCCCCGGCTCCATCCAGGAAGGATTTCTCTGTTTTATTTTATTGTGTAACGGGAAATTCAACCGCTAATCATCTTTGTTTTACTCGTGTTGCTGTTTCCTGACTGACATCCCGCTCTCTGTCTTATTCTTTTCGATGCACGTTACACCTTTACTGTACTTATTCGCTGCACGTTTCTCTTGCAGGAAAGAGTCTATATTCCCTGCATCACTCCAAGCAGAGGTCTAATTGCTCGAGTCTTGTGGAGAGCGCTCATCAGTGACCGATGAACATCCCTAGTGAGCCCTAGCTTCATCCCAGGAAGGACTTTTCTGTTTTTTTTACTGTAGGTTGGACAGTTAACGATAAATTCAACTGCTAATTATCTTATTTGTTTCAGTTCTTTTGATAGTTACTGAATTTACCTTGAGTGACGTTCCCCTCTCTGTCTTTTTGATGCATGTTACACCTTCACCATGCTGGTTCTTCTTGCAGAAAAAAGACTCCCTGCATCGCTCGACCTGAGCAGAGGTCTGATCAGCCAAAATGAAAGCACCTGTTCAGAAGAGAGAACACACAGTGAGTCGGCTACTTTAAGAGGATATAGGAGACATTTTAAGGTGTCATGTGAGGAAAAAAGCACAGGTGGTGTTGGTGTATAAAATAAAAGTGATGACGGCTGAATTCGCTGCTTCACGTTCAGGGTGCTTCTATTGTTGCGCGCCGGCTCGCGGTCACGCTGCCGTGGTTTTCTGGGACACTTGAATAAAAGGGAGCCGTTGTTAATGTTATTAGCGGCACCTGTCTGTGGTCCTAAAAAAAGGCCTGTTTGTATTTTAACCATAATATTTCAGAGGAGTTGTGTGAGTTTTTGGACTTTATTATATCTTTATTTTGAGTGGATGGAGGGAAGGGAAGGGATTAAGATAGAATTAAGGTACCCTGTGCAGTTTTGACCACTCCTGAACACAAGAAAACTCCTTCAACATGACAAATCTTCCTTGAAGTTAGGAACTGTACATCGGTTTTGGTGATTTTAGCTCTGATAATAAAGATTTGTTCAGTCTTGTTTCTTAGTCAGGTCACATACTCTCCTTCCAAGCTCTCAGAAGCCAATTTGGGGACCACAGATAGATTTTCTTCAGCTGTTTGCTCTTGAAAACCTCTTTTTGGCTTCGCTATCATCTCGACTGTCAGGACTGATGACTCTCTCTTCAAGAAATCTATCCAAAAACACGAGCTGTAAGAGAGACAAGTTGTCTTATAATCAGAGTTAAAGGTTTATCTGTTCGCAATTGTGCAGTTTTGGTCCAATGACGAAAAGGTATTCCTTCAGCAAGCGATGATTGATCGCCGCGCCTCCTCTTGGAGGTTTTCTGTTGAAGAGTTGCCAAACCCAACAGTACGTAAGTTCATCCCCCATCTCTTCTTCCCTCTGAACCCCCCAGTGTCTGATTCTCAAGCTCCAGGATTTGTGTTTTGTTTTTTTTGTGGGAAAGGCTGCTGGAGAAGGGGGAAGGCATCAATTGGTGGAGACAGATGGAAGAAGACAAATAGAGAACTGGCTGTGCAGACTGGCAGAGGCAGGACGACATAAAGGTTGACCAATTAATCGTCACCGGTGAGGTTTGAGTCCTCTGGGGGGTTTAGGAGTGTTTCAAAGAGAGTTGGAGGTTAATGTGCATCTGTGGTGAACACAACAGATAAAACCACCTCCACTGGGTACATCCTGAAAATCAATGCTCTGCTTGGCTCACCTTCAGTTTGAGCTGCTTGACTGGCAAGGTGCTCAAAATTCTTTTAGTAATACTGCCAGTAAAGTTTGCTATATATTACACCTTAGTCCCACAGCGGTGATATCGAACTCGCGTTACGTTTGGGATGGGAATTGTTGGCCGCTTTGAGTTATATATATTTTATAAGTCTACCGGGTGGTGTTTCGCTCCCCAAGTCTTGAAAATTGCCACAGTGGGAATAATGTTAATTCTTAATGATCATGTCTGCACATACACACATTTTGTAGCCTTAGCAATCAGGACTCCTGCCTGCTATTCTCCTCACTGTCCTGTGGGGAATTTGGACAGCCATAACTTCTTCTTCTCTGTGCCACATTTATGTGCCATCTCTTTAACAAGGCCAGTGGCCAGGGGGAAACAGCCAGCGAGGGAACCTGGCAGGAGTCCTGGGTGACATGTTGGCCTGCTCTGCTTCAGGCATCGTTAGCACAGTCTGGATGGAAGAGGACGGGAAGGGAAGATGGAAAATAAGAAAGAAGGGAGGCAAGAAGACATAAAGGAGGTGAGGGAGGGAGAAGGAGGGATGATGGTAGTTTTTAAGGCAGTAACAAACCCGGGGTGAGACTCCACCTAATGACCGCAATGGTCATTACGACTTGGACTCAAATCACGGTTCAATGCTATAAATGCCAACAAGAAAGAATAGATTGGAAACCATGTGGAATATTTTCACTGCCCATGACTTGCTTAAGAAAATAAGACTTGGACTCAGTCAGGGACGGAAATAACTTGAGTAGAAGGAGATTTCAGACACTTCACACACATGAATGCTTTGAGAAAATCCTGATTATCTAAAGGGAGTTTGGAGATGCATCGTTTTTGCTGCACGGCGTTGAAGACTAGAGCCAAATAATGTGGCAGCCTGAGCAACCCAACCACAGCGTTACAATCGGGAGTCAAAAACAGGCTTTGTTTTCAAATTACCAGCCAGAAATAGGGTTGTGACCCATGTCAAGCGTTCGGGGCCGAACAATGCGAGTACAACTGCACATGCATGATAACCATTTTCACAGCTTTGTTCTCTTCTCGGCTGCCAATCTCCCTTTGTAGATCTATAGGAGACACATAAAACACATAAAACACACACTCGCGGGGGCTCTTTTCTCTCTAGTCCAGCAGTGTTTTCACAGTAGAGAGCAGAGGAAACAGCATGATCTAAATAGCTCATTAACTTTTGATGACTGGGTCCTTTGGCTGTAGATCTTGAAAGCAAACGGGAGTCAGACTCCTTATGGCTATTGATTCAGCAACACCCCCCTCTGCACGTCCCGAGGAGGGCTACTAGGGACTTCAAATTATTCATGCCGAGATCCGTGCATTTGTTAATGACAGATAGGAACAATGTGTGTCCTGCACCAACAAACAGCTGTAACATATTATTGGTGCAATAACCAACGAGACCAGGCAACAAATATTACTGAAGAATAGTCAAATTTACCACCTAATGCAAATATTGATCTGTGCTTTATATACAGTTGCATTAAACACTCGTATTAGCATTTCCATCCAACCTTTTTGGCCCCTTCAAATGAAGACTGTTAAATCATAGGTCATATTGTCGGTTGGGCAGATTGTCAATGAACTCACGGTAGAGATGGAGTGATGATCCCTTTTTGTAACAATTTGGGAGCTTTACAATCCGTTTTTTTACCCATAAAATGAAACTAGAGCTGCCTGCATCAAGAAGAAAAAAGTACCAGAAGAGGCCAGAATGGACGCCTAAGGGCGTCGTGAAGGTTCGGTCCGGTGAGTCAACAGAACACGCTCGAAGCGGAACACAAAGAAACATCCTCAAGTAAAGTCAGACTCTTATATTTGTACTTTATCACAAGGGTTTTAATGGCAGTCCTGTCGTAAACAACTACTGTAGGTGGTAACATCTGTTTACTGCACAGTTTTTACATGCCAGGCCAGAAGGCCAGTTCAATAGAGACAATGCACGGTGTTGGAGCAACTACTTCAGAGGCACGATGACCTTTTGTTTGTAGACATGTACAAGAAACAACCAGTAAGCCCTGGCCAGAAGACCGGAGTGACCTACTTGTGATATGAAGGTTGGCGCAGATCCGAGATGCCTGACAATGCCAAGATGCCTGACCTCCTGCAGATAAAGCAGATAAAAATGGGTGTGATGGAGGGTTGCGAGGGCGTATGTCAGCCTTCCGGTTGCACCTTAACCCTATCCAGTATTTTGTACTTTAGGATACCTTGGCATCCTTTGGAGGAGGGTTTGCATCCGCCACAATGAACTACTGCTGCAGCTGTAGCTGCCGTCTTCTTTCCTGCTTCTACATTTGACTTTCAGCGGCTCCGGCTATTGGACCTTTAGTCCAAACTGGTTGGCACGGAAAGCCCCACCAGTCGCAGTCTGGACAATAAGCCCAATGTTACGGGCCATTTGCATGGAACAGGGAGGGGGCTAATGCTTTTGTTGGAATACTAAACGGAAGTGGTGTATGTAAATTTGGATTAGGCGGATAAGGCCCCTCTCAGCTTCAATAAGCATTGTTACCATTGTGTGTGTGTGTGAGAGAGAGTGTGTGTGTTTGTGTGCTTGCATGTGCGTCTGCCAGTGGCTTTAGGCTGAAGAAATGCATATAAATGAGCTCTTTACCTGCAACTACCACTTCAATTAAAAGGCGAGTTCATAACTGGGTGTGTTTGTGCATGAACATATGTCTATGCACACCCGAGGGAGAGACCAATCCGCACTTTCTAAAATCACACCTTGATGCTCGATGACCGCGGGCTCCGTGTCCAGAGATGATAGTGCCGCTCTGTGACTCAACCTATATCTGGCGTTATGTTTCCGGCGTCATTGCGCCGGGGGAGAAAGACCGAGGGACCGAGAGGAAGGCGCTGATAAGGCGTGGAGCTAGTCGTGTAGAGGGTCAGTGCAGCGGAGAGATAGGACAGCTACATGGCAAAAGGAAGCCAAGCGTGACCACTTTCTTACTCTTTCACTCATCCGCCTTTCCTTTTTTTCCCCGTCTCTCCACCCCTCCGGTCATCCTCAATATGGTCTTGTTATCTCACGCAGCACTGATGGCTGCCTCGTGTGTGCGTGTGTGAGGGAGAGAGTGTGTGTCTTTGCTTGTATTTGTGTATGAATGAGCACACAACGGCCTGCCATTTTGTCATCCGCGTGTTCAATTCCCCCTAAACATCATCGAGGTTTGCGGCGGGCGAGCGCCGAGCCGTCTTTTCAGCACAAACAAAAAGTAAGGATGAGACGAGGTAAAGCCCCTGCATCGATTTTATACCCACACTCCTCGGCTGCAGCTGTCCTTGAATATAAATGACGGCGTTTCAACCCACTCTTCTGTGCAAAGGCTCCCAGAGTTCTTTGTGGCTATCATTGCAAGGATCTCCCTCATTTTCTGAGCTTACCCCAAAAAACCTGCTCTTCTCATATCCCCACAGCAACCGGGAGGATAGACCTCGACATCTGCCTCATCGCTGAAACTCATTTTGACGCCCGAGAGGGAGGCAAACTAAGAGAGAGAATTTGATCTCCGGGAGCGAGTTCTCTAATCTTTCCCTCACCAATCCGACGGGGCAGGGACACTTTCTGTACAACTCACTCATCTCCAGTGGCGGCTTTGATTCTCTTGCTCCTCTCCTCTCTGCTGATTTCGCATAATCGCGCCGTAATGAGGTTGGCTGCGCTGCGCCAGCGTTGGGCCCCGGTGTGAGGCTAGCTCGTGCTTGCGAGGAGGTTCTAGTTAAGAGGGAGGAGGAGTTGGGTGGAGGGAGAAGAAAAGGTCTGGAGCTCGCTACTTTTGCGAGCACATTTGTTGGAAACACAATTACACGGGCGCACAGAAGCATACCAGGCTCCACAATGATTTCTCCATTCTCCAGCTGGTGAAGCGGCTAATTTCCTTAGCAGCTAAGTACTTATAGATTGCTCTGGAACAGAAGCTCGCGACAATGAAGGAGCTGAGCCCGACGGATGAGGGCAATGTATCGCATGATTGTTCCTGCCTCATATCTGCCACATAGCGAAGCTTGTTCTCGTAGCGGGGGGGCCACATTACCGTGTTGCACACTCGGCGGGTAAACAACGTTCAGGCTGTTTGTGCTGTTTTCACCGCAAGTCACATCACGTCGTGATATTAGGTGATCCAGTACCAATTTTATTTAAATGAAACTGTTTCAGTCCATAAAGCCAGCAATGGAAAGGAACTTATTACATCTGCAACGTTTTTTTGTACTTTTCTACTCCACTACATTTATCTGACAGCTATGACAACCAGACACTTTGCAGATTAAGATTTTATATATAAAACATATGATGAACTCTGAATTATGAAGCCTTTTAATAGATTAAACGTCAAACAGTGTAAAATGTAATTCAAACTAGCTCAACTTGGAGCAGTTACAACATTAAAATGCTTCTTACGAGATGATGCATCTCAAATAATGATCCAATAATGTACTAATAATGATGATATGATGGAAAGAGCCTATCTAGCTGAAATTACTTTGACTTAAAGAAGCGACAGTGTGTTATTCTCTTATTCTTAAAGGTCCAGTGTGTCAGATTTAAGTATTTAATCACCTGAAAATAGTCATTGTTTATGTTTCTGTTGGCTTAGAATGAGAAGACACTACACGTCTTCTTCTAGGGAGTCCGCCATCTTTCACCACCATGTTTCTACAGTAGCCTAGAGCGGACAAACTAAAGACGGGCTGTGGATACATTTAGTGGCCACCGTGGTTTCTCCTACACACTTGGAGGACAAGTGAAGGGGTTGCAATCAGCAACTACACCGCTAAATGCCTCTAAAGTCTGCACGCAAATGCTATTAAAATTAAAAAAAAGAGTGATGCGTTTGTTCATTTGCTTCCTGACTTCTGTGATGAGCTGGTGTTCAGGGTGTGCCCCGCCTCTCGCCCAAAGTCAAGATGGGCTCCAGCCCCACTATGACCCTGATGAGGTTAAGCAGTTACAGATAATGGATGATGAGGTTACTTCCTGACTTTCTGACCTCCTTGTCCTGTCGATAGCTTTAACCTCCTTCCTGCTGCACAACAAACTCACAAACATGAAACTTTTCAAACCAACTAAACCACGTCCTCCTCGGCGATTTCTGAAAACAGCATGGCGCTTTAGTTTTTCAGCAAACGGGAATAACTTGTGGATTTGTTGGGGACTATTTTCAGCTGTGGATTAATACAGATTTAGTGCTCTGGTGAGTATTTACAACAGCACAACGGTGCATGTGGCACAGACTTTAAACTGCAGAGAACACTGGGGCTCTGCGACGACGAGGACAGAGGAATAAACTACATCAAGCTTCGGATGCACGTGCAATAATTCAGTTCATTGTTTTTGTGTCAGGAAGAAGACGTCCCACACACGCAGACAAAAAGCCACATCTGCACTTTGGAAACCACGGTGATGTATTTATTGTTTGATTAAAGCAACACGCTGCAAATGATGTTACATCCCTTACACTGTTATTATAGTAAGTCTCAAGGTAGCTCATAAATAAGTATTACCTTTACGCCAGCGTTTATTTAGTCAGTGTCCTATTTTCCAGACGGTGGCACTCTTATTTCATCAACTTTCCTCCGACGCGCTCAGATCAGTGTGTGTGTGCATTTTTTTTTTTTTTATGTGCATATCCTGTAACATCACAAGAGCCGGGCGTCACGCTGAGCGTGGACACGAGGTGACGGACCGCTGCGAGCTACTGTCAGACTCCGCGGGGGGCGTCGTTTACCCATCATGCAGCGTTGCGGAAAGCGAGACATCACCAGTCGTGCCATTAACCCTTTACATGTGGCTGCGTTTCCACAAACACACACACACACACACAAAGGGGGCCGCATATGATTTTGGAGGTAGCTGTACCAATTTGTTGCGTCGGTTCGTTGAACTTCAGAACGTTTGATCGTCGTTCTGTGGATGGGTGAGCGGTGAGCAGCTGATCGATTTAAAGTGTCACAATTGGAGCCAATTTCTGGGCTGATTTTGTGTTTTTGTACTGAGTTTAAATTCACCTCGATGTTTTTATTTTTGCTTCCGGATGTTTTAGCTTCACTGTGCAGAATAATGTCGACGCAAAGAAATCATCTGCTCAGGCTTTCTTTGTGCTTGCTCACCTAATCTGAGGTTAAAGGTGCAGTGTGTAAGATTTGGGGCCTTTATTTTCAGAATAAGACAAACGTGGAATATAATATTCATAACTATGTTTTCATGCATGCATAATCACCATAAAATTAGAATCTTTTTATTTTTGTTACTAAAAAAATGAGGTGAGGGTGATGCGAGTAGATTGCAACCCAGCGATTAGACCACTACATGCAACTAAATTCTACACACTGGACCTTTAAAACATGTGCTCACGAGCAGGATTTTGTGACATCACAACTAGTATTTACATATTCCTAGATAGTGGATTTTAAACATACATACATACATAGTTAACAGAGATGTAATGCTTTTTAATGAGGGAATTTTTGTGGAACAGACATTGAACACAAGCAGATTATTTTCATGTCAGGAGGGGACCTTTAAAGACTAACACCACACACTTTTACTGTTTTTATCTGAAACAAGCTCACAAAATAAACTTAAAACACCGTAATGAGGCGAATTTACCACCAGAAATGAAACTCTGTGTTTTGTTTTTTTGTTATTTTATAGATATTTTTCAACCTTTATTTTGACAGAGATAGCTGAAGAGCGACAGGAAAGCTTGGATTGACATGCAGGCTTTGCGCCTCGCCCTGAAAATCTGTTTACATCGTCACCAGTGAACTGTGTAATATTTGAATGGATTCATGTGGATTGTCACGACATGGTGCTGGTTCCGAGCCTCCACTCTCCCGTTTATGTTCACCTCAGTTGGTAAAATCAATATCAAGGCCGTCCTCCATGTTTCCACAGAGCACGTTGTCTTTTCATTGGTGAATAAGATTTTAAATTTGGATCATAGACATTAGAGACAGAGAAAACAGTCAAAATCATCAAAAGTGGAGATGAATTTATTATTTTTACGGTTTAAAATGTGCAACTATATTTTAATTTAGCTTTCAACTGCTCAATATGAATTTTTAATGACCAACTTAAGGCTTCCTGATCAAAAAATGAGATTTTTTTTCAACTTTTCAACAGACATCAGTATCCGCATCTGCCTCAAAAGTCTGGTATCGCTTCGTATTTATTCAGAATATCTCAGAGAAGATCTTCAGTAATTAGCAGAGATGTATTTTTCATCCTCCAAATGTTTCTCAGCATCGTTCCTCCAAAAAAAAAAAAAACTTTAACCGACAGTTTCAAGAGAAAAATGACAAATATCCATCTGTTTTGTCTGCACTGAAACATACTGAGATGATTTCTGAATGAAATATGTTATTTGCAATAAAACCTAACACACACACACACAGTCCAGCCTACCCCACTAACCTGCTTTCTCAACAAAATATACATGATGTTCCCTCTCCTTCGTTCTCCTTCCTTTCTTCTCTCTCTCTCTCACACACACACACACACACACACACACACACACACACACACACAGATGAGGAGGTGAAGAGTAGAGTGGTCTTGTGGGTGCTCATCACACACACTTGACAGAAGCAGCGCTCTTGGCAAGAAGGAGCTACATGATATATGAAGATGGCCACTTTGAGGCCGCCATCACACACACACATGCATGTCACACACACACACACACACACACACCGCTCATCAGCCCCCTGCCCTGCAACCAGCTCTTGAGACACTGATGGTGACATATATGGAACACATGCAGACTGAAACCTCTTCAATATTCATGTCTCGTCCGTGTGCCTGTACATCGCCATGTGCATCACAGACAGCGCGCACGCGCGCGCGTGTGTGTGTGTGTGTGTGTGTGTGTGTGTGTGTGTGTGCATTTATACTTTTGCAGACAGATGTCAGTCTGGACTCGTGTGTGTGTGTGTGTGTGTGCGTTGGCTGCAGATCAGTGCATGATCGTATGCTTACGGTGCAGCTGTGAATATTTATCCTCGAACATTTTAACTGTGAGCCGTGAAGCCGTGCAGACTTTTCTCGACATCAGGGGAAATCAAAATCTGATTTTTACAAACTCTGAAGCTCATTCCCACGGCAGACATTTTGAACACACATCACATGGACAGAAAATCACGTTAGAAGAGAAAATAATCTCAACAGTGTAAAAAAAAAGACATGGAGTGCTTTTGCATGATTTGCATACACCATAGTCACACGTAATATAATACTTGACCTTGATTTTAACCAGGATTGTCTCGATTCTTATAAACACCTGCAGATCCGGCAAATTTTGCAACATCGCCTCGTATCATAACACCATTTCTGTGTGTTTTAGTCAATACTATCACCTGCTGATCTAGAAAGAGTCACTCATGCACTAACTCACTCTACCTCAGCTTCTCTCAGGCCACCATTTCCTGTTTACAGCTAATGTAAGCTGCTGCAGCCCGGTTACTAACAAGGTAACTGCAAAAATAAGTCACTGATACTCTATAAAAGACAAAAATTGGTTGATAATATTGGAATTTTTGCAGGACAGCTCACTGAAGGACTCTGTATGCTCAAAACCTTGAATAAGGGTCCAGATCTGGCAAATTTTGTACCATCACTTTGTATCATAACACCATTTTTTTCACTCACTCATGCTGAACTATCACCTGCTAATCTAGAAATAGTTTCAGAAACTGTCTCAGGCCACCATTTCCTGTTTACTAACTAATTCAAACCGCAGCCCGGTTACTAACAACAACCAAGAAGCGAGACCACATCACCACTATTTCTTGCATCCTTACAGACCTGACCGACATGAAAAACTATGATGAGTCATAGATAAAAAGTATTTCCTTCTTTCTTTTCTTTTATTCTTTTTAAAACGACTTTCTGGACTCAATAAAAGACAAAAAGTTGGTTGATAATATTGGAATTTTTGCAGTGCAGCTCTGTTAAGGCCTCTGTATGCTCAAAAACTCTGTTTTGGAAAAGTCTGATGTTGGACTCAGGGTCCAGGTCTGGCAATGTTGCAGCAATCCAACAATCACACTGTACGCAGATGTTACTTTTTAGCCGAGAACAACTCCAAAAATGGCTTTGAGACCAAAAGTGTGCATCATTTTATCATTTATTCACATTTTATTAATTCAGTTTAAAGCACTGAGTACAATATTGAACATAAATGTGACCCTCAGTTAGCTCAGAGCTAGTTTAAACAATTCGTAACGGCGGTATCAAATTTGGAAGAGGCGTTTGCGCTTAAGCATGCTACACAGTCCGACACATTGAAGCCATACATTGAAGCACTCGTGCTTCAATTGCACGACGGCTGCATCTGATTCGACATGTTCGCTCATTTTCAGCCCTCTTGAGGGAAACACAAGGTGTTGTTGTCCCACTATCGCCGTGACCCATCTCTGTTTTGAGAGCACCCTGCAGGCCCGACAACACGTTGTTGTGACTCTGAGGGGCTGCGGCAAAAAAACAGCTGATGGCTTTGGATATGAACACACACACACACACACACACACACACACCTCCACGATGACTTCTCTAAATGACCTTTGGGTCCGTCCGGATCTTTACGAGACGCCGTTTTAATAAAAGCCCCGCGCCTCAAGGTCTATCTCCGCGCTGTAATGTATGGTCGAGTGTCAGGGCCTATTTGCCGTTATAACACTTGAATCTAATCAGAGGATAGGCCACTTTTAGAGTGTTTGGAGAAACCACTTGTGCCCACAGGCAATCAACACCTCATCAGAGGCCCCCCTCTCGTGTGGAGAGAAGGGGGCACGAGGCCCAGCATTGAAGAGCGTAATTTTACCTCCTTGTCTTCTTTCACCCCCTTTTCCTGCACCCTTTGTTGTGCTCCTCGTCAGAATTTTGTGCGATAGATGCAGAAAAAGAAAGAAACCGGTGCATGCATTCTCATGCACGCTAACTGGAGTCCCCTGTACCCTGCAGGAGCTACAACTTCTCTTAAAAATACTCTTTTGGGGGGCATTTAGAGAAAGAAATTGTGTTTTTCCATCTAGTCGAGAGCCGGCCGTGCACGTTTGACATGTGAATTGTTGTCATGTGTGCAGACAGTAATCGGCAGGGGCTCAAATTGGCCACATCACATATAAGAGGCCTGAACGAGAGCGAGACGCTGCTTCACAGTCGAAGCATGAACACTTACCAGGAGAAATACTGTACAACTGGGGCTCACACTTAGATTCACTTCATGTCTGCGCTGGGAATTATCTACTCTTTCCCCCCCTCCATTGTCACCCAGTAGCAGTGCGTATCTCCACCCCGGTGCATTGATCTGCTTCCGAGACATAACAGAAGAACCGTATGATGTCTGTACCTTGTGAATACTCATCCACCTGTTTCCCCCCACGATTTCCCGTCAAGAGAGACAGGCAGAAAGAAAGCAAGCGGGGGAAGAGGGTGAAAGAGGTAAGATGGAGAAGAAAGGCGCCGTAATACACACAGACACAGACACACTAATGATGTTGTCAGACAGCCTTCCCGTCTTTGAACACACTCCCAGTTGGTGTTTGCGGTGGTGCGCCTCTGCGCGTACACTTGTGGACTAACACATCATCGTATTAGACAGGCGCTCCATCACTGTCAAGTGGCAAATTTGGAGGGAGAGGCAGCTTCCTGCAGTTGCAACAAATCTCAAAAAGCCCTTTTGTGTCTGTCAGTCTGGGAGTCTTTCATTTTGACGGCGGAGAGAACCAACAACATCAGACTTAACAGCGTTCTTTTCATCTCGCAGAGGATAAAGGAAGACAAACAAACCGGTTACGTTCTCCTCCGTCTCTCCGTCACATGGTCCAATTCTTTTTTTCTTTTTTTTTTTACAGCAGCCATGCAGAGATGCTGGAGGTGCCGGCTCTGTGGATCAAGTGGGATTATCTGGCTGGAAGTGGCATTTAGTGGTCATCATGTGTCGTCTAGCACACACATGCTGATCTAGAAGAACTCACTCATGCACTGATATCTTCCAGGCTGGACGCTGCAGTATCAGGCAAACACAGGGACTAAATAACCCCGCAGGACACCAGGTGAGACTAATCAGGCACATGTGCGTCATCACAAACAGGCGGGAAAACAAGGCAGGAAGTGGAGAGACAGAATGCGAGACACAGACAGGGGAGAACTTCAAAATAAAACCAAGTCAAAATTGTTGACCGAAGCAGCGGGGGGAGAGGTGGTGCACAGGTCTTGACAAATGTATCTTGACCTGTGTGGCAGCTGTTGCAGTGCATTGTGGGATTTGTAGTATGAGTGGTGGGAGTGCGATTTTGACATGTCTGCTGTAGAGGCTTCTGTTGTGTCGAGTGGGTTCGACAGCCATTAAACACATGCATACAGCTGCTCTGCATATCATAGAGAAGAAGATTTAACACTATTCCTACGATGACCTCAAGACATATGATGGACTCTGTGTAACCTCCATATGTAGCGTGCTAGGATAGAAGATTCCTGCACAATAAGATCGAAGAAAAGAGACCACATCACCCCAATCCTTCCATCCTGACACTGGCTTCTTGTTCACTTCAGGAGTTCAGACTCGTCTCTACATAGATCTCAGAACTTATCATCACCCGACCCCTCAGATCGTCCCAAGAAAAGAAATCGGCTCCTCGGTTGTGGAGCAGACTCATGAGAGCGAGTCAGTCTGTTGATGTTTTAAGACGAACCTTAATGCACCATCTTTGTCTCTGGCTTTTAACTGTCTTATTTTTATTGTGTGTCCACTTTGTTGCGAAAACCTGTCTGCTTTTTAAAGTGCTACATAAATGAAATAAACTCCAGACTTCTAAGTGTAAAGATGAGGGTTTGAGCATTAAAATACACGCCGCATAAACAGCATTTCCCTCTCAACACTGTGTCGCTGCAGCGCTGCAGCTTATTGAGCAGAACTTTGCACCTACATGCCTCTCAGTAATGTTATTCATGGCCTCCCTGACTGACACATTAATCAAAAGCACAATCTACCACGTTATCCGACATGATCAAGTGTATGGCTCCTGGTGTCAGATGCCCCGACCGCTTAATGTAGATTTTATAGTTTAATAGTTGCACTGAGGACGGGGACAAGTAAACACAAAATCAGTTACAGTGATGGCACACAGCTGATGCCATTGCTGGCACGCTGCTGACTGTCTAACTGAAACCTTTCTGTTTTTTTCAGGCGTACTGTGGATGTGTGTCTGTGAGGCCTTTACTGTGTTTGGGAGGGCAGATGTTGCTTTGTCAACCCTGACTACTACTGCTGTTACTACTACTATTGCTGTTATTAGCTCAACTACAATAATAACAGAGGTTACCTCTACTTCTTCAGGAAAATACTCGACTTTTGACTCCACTACGTTTATCTGACAGCAGTTACTAGTTGTTTTTTGCCAAAGACATGGATCATTGGAGGGCTGAATGAAGCCTGGTTGCCCAAGCAAGCCGCCTACCTGTCAAAGCATCCATGCTCTTAATCCTGCATAACTTTAAGCCGTAATATAATCTGAACAGGTGAGTTGTATAAAAATTCACCCTCAGTACAGTTGTCATGAACGGGGAAATTAGCTATAGAGACCAAAACTGTTTTTTGTACCAGGCTGTAAACATGTTTATTTCTGCTGTGAAGTTGGACATTTTAACATGGGGACTTATGGAGACTGACTCACTTCTGGAGCCAGCCTCAAGTGGACGTTTGAGGAACTGCAGTTTTTTTTGGCTTCACTTCACAAACATGGAGGTTGCCGCTTGGTAAAAATACAAATCTGAATCAAAATCTTACATAAAACATACAAAAGTACTAGCATCAAATCGTAAAGTACCAAAAGTAAAAGTACTAAACAGTGATGCATGTATATGTATAATTACTTTATATACTGCTGAATAGCTCAGCATCATAATTTATGAGGTTGTTTATATTTTTAAGCCTATCAAATAAATGTAGTGCAGTAAAAAGTACATTTGCAGTGCAGGAAGTATAAAGTACTATAAAAAGAAAATACTCTAGTAAAATTGTACTTTAGTGCAGTAGTAGTCGTTCTTGTACTCATAGTTTAGTCTTTTAAGTAGATTTTGCTTGTAATACTGATATATTTTGACAGTACAGTTAATAACTATGTATTTTTCTCCTTTGTGGTATTGCTACTTAAGAGGATATGAATACTTTCCCCTTCACTGACTAATAATACAACTCCTGCTAGTACCACGACTACTACTTTAAACTAATTTAAGCAGCAGTGCCGCTGCAGCTGCTACCTCTCCGACTCTGATAATGATTACTGTAGGGTGAAACAGGAATAAAACAGACAGGAGGTAACACATTATGTAAAAAAAAAAAAACACGCTCTGAGCGGTGATTCAGGAGACGGCGCCACATTGTTAAATTAGCAGCAGAGCCGTTAGCTAACCAAATGCGCCACAGACACAAACAAAGACGACAAAATGCCGAGATTGCGATGCATGTTGTGTCTTTGTGGAAGAATTGTTTGTCACCCCTCCTCCTCCATCCAAGCCCCCATCTTCATCCTCCTCATCCAACTTGAGAGACAATTCCTCTGTTCCTTAATGATGTCTGTGTGGGAGGGGTTGCTTTTTCTTTTTTCGCACAGCATCAAAGACAAGACACTCAAAGGCGAGTCTAAGAAATGACTTAATCATTGCACCAGCACACTATCTCGATGTCTCTCGTCCTCTCTCTCTCTCTCTCTTTCCCTTTTACTGACACACACATTCACACACTTCTTCTCTCCTTCTGTGTAACTTTGCTAGAGGCGGCGGCATGGCACCTTCTCTCTTTCTTTAGAACATTCTCGCACTAATCAGTGGAAACCCTGTCCTCGCCCGGCACACAGGGGGAGCGTGTGGGGCATGAATAAGGCACCAACATCAGCCATGTTCTCTCTTTTTTTCTATCTATCACCCTCTCTCCCCTCCAAAAAAAAAAAAAAAACCCTCTGAGCCCTGGGTGAGTCTTTCTGGAGACAGCACCCTTCTTTTTGATGTTTGACAACTGAGAGAGAGGAGCGAGAGGGGGGTTTCTTAGGGGAGGTGGTGGTTGGTGGGGTAGGAGAAGAGAGACTGCACCTTTCATCCAGCGGATGCTATCCTAAAGGGGAAAGAAGGGATGTGAGCCTGCATGTGCATATTTTTGGGTTTGTGTGCCTGTGCAGGTCATCTAAAAAGAAGGAGAAAATGTGCATTTATGCATGTAAATACACAAATTGTCAACAGGTGCAGTGCTCAAATCAATACCTTTGTGTCGATGTGTCAAACATGCAGCCAAAGCTTCCAATCCAGCCCTGGATGATGTATCTATGCCCACGTAACGACAGTCGACCGGCTGAATGTGGAAAAAGAACAGAAAGGGAGCAGAAGGATTGAAGATTTGTACCACTACAGGACAAAGTGCACAATGGAGGCTCGTAGTTTTGTGCACAAAGCATCCGAAAACTTGGATCTTTGGAGACACGACAGCTTTTAGCTGCATCTCAAGATTTTCAGTCAGCAAATGCAGCTAACTCAGGCGTCACCTTAAGGCGGGCATTTGCACCCAACGCCAAAGGCCATCCTTAAACTGAGTCAGAGAGTATCCTCGCCTCTAGTCTTTACACAGCTACACTACACTAGTCTTTACGGAGCCTTCAGTGATCATAAAACCAGCAGCAAAAAGGAAGGTTCGAGGGGTGTGCTCGCAATTGAGTCGGACAGGACTTTGATACTGCGACTCAAACCCTGATTCAGACTCTGGCAGACTATGACAGCGCCTGTATCTGGAAACTTTGGCTTCATTTCTGTAGATGTAGAGATGCGTCGTCCATCTCTATATATATTATTGAGCTATGTCAATGGACCAGATACTGGTCTATAGGTGACACATCGATAAAAACATACTACATCAATTTGGACTTCATGGGGACTTTAAGTTTGTGGTAAATTAGCTGAAATCTGCAGTATTTTATGAGAGCAGGCAGATATGTGTGTTTTTATGTACTACGGTAGCATGCATACCGCTCGTGTCACACTCTGAGATGACAGCGTGCAGTAATGAACCTCAAATCCATGTTCCACCGTGTTCTTCCCGCAGTAGGGGTGAAGGCACGCAGTCCGTGTCCCTTCACTGGAAGAGAGCAGCAGAGAATTGAAGTCACATGTGTCGCCGTCCCCGCGTGGAAGCTCTTGTCATTGTGCAGCAATAGGCCTGTGATCACCCCCGCTCGCTCGCTCGCTAACACAAAGCCCCCTCGGGCTCCTCTCTCGCCCACCTAAGGTTTCAAGGTTGCTGCTCCGCTGTCACATTCTGACTATTCGTTTTTTTTTCTTCTTCTTTTTCTCTCTGCTGTGAATAGAGTAATCACCTCCCCCTCAACCGACTTCATCGTGAGCTTATCGTTCTACCCAGATCAGGCTTTGGTAATGGAGTCTTGAAGTCGAATTTACACATACAGCACCTCCTGACAGTACATAGACAGTAGGCTAACCCCACTTCTCGGCTGTAAGCAGCAATCACACTCATGCTGTCGTGAGTTTGTCTTTGCTCCCCTGTTACTCTGCTCATATAGCACATTTGTGCGGGTTTTATTACATTTAAATACATTTGCATAAATGTGCATTTCATTTAGATTTCCCTGCAAAATGTAACAAAGTAGATTCATGCGTCTTTTTTGTCATATGTCCACTAAACAGTCATCAACTGTATATAAGCTCACTCTGATGGCATATTTTTGACGTATTAGTATAACGTATAGCATTAGGGGCAGGTTAAATGTATCAGAACTATTTTATGTTAGTCATGGAGTCTGACAGGGTGTTTTCAGTGTGTATACAGATGATTTGATAACAGTTAAAAGCAATAAAGGGTGTGCAGCTGGCAGTATTTTAATCAATCTGTATGCAGACGATGTGATACTCTTCTGTCAGTATAGTGCTGGCTTGCAACTGTTTCTGCAGCTTTGCTCACAATATGAAATTGATTTTCATGATCAAATATGATGCAAAGAAGACAAATATTATGATTGTTAGAAGTAAAGAAGACAAAATTTGTATTTGCTGAATTCTTCTTATTTGGTAATTCGGTAACTTGTATTTATTTGTCGTGTTAGTTAGTGTGATGATCTCTTTATACATTTTAATGTGATTTATTATTACATTTTGTCTGCATGAGAAGTTCTATACAAATAAAGTCTGATTGATTGATTGATTGATTGATTGATGGTACTGCTTTTAACGTGTGTAATGACATTAAATATCTCGGCTGTAATATTGTCAATTATTTATCAGATGATGAAGATTTTCACAGACAGTGCCGCATGTGTTCCACAAACTGTGAAGGTAGCCCGCTATATACCGCCCACCTGTGGCGCTCGTACAGTAAAAACAACCTGTAGCGGCTCAACGTGCCCGATAATGACAGCTTGAGATGTTTCTTAAACTTCCATGATGTTGTAGTGCCGGACAAATGTTTGTCAGTTTGCCGACCTGCTCTGCTATAATACGAAATCTTATGTGCAAACTGTTTAATCATAAAATGGGATTAGTGTGGCATTGGCCAACCCTGAGTTGAGCTCTTTGGAGCCACTAGGGCTTGAGTTTGTACGTGGCTACAGTGCTGATTTCTGATTTTTGATATGAAGTTGCATACATGTATTTACTGTTTTTATATTGTATTACTGTATAAATAAGGAGCCGAGTCCTCATCTTAGTCAGTGCATAAATAACTAATCAAATACGCGCAGTGTAAGCTCACTGTTATGACTTACACATGTATTAATTATGTCTTATAGAACGCATTAAAGGTCATATGATGTGTTTTGAGGGCCAATGCAGTAAATAAATTAAAGATGCCCTTTGAAAATGTCTTGTAAACAATCCTCTGCAAAGCTGTGAACCTTTTAATACGTGAGGTTAAGTTTTCTATTTAACCACGATGTCAATCATTTTCATATACTGGCTGAGTAGTCATGCCAATCAACATCAGCGCTGTGTTAGTATGTTTCTTTTTATTCCTGTGAATAGATGATGTGGCAGCATGCTGAGGTGGGTTGAAGGGGGGAAAAAAGTATAATTTGTCAAAATGTCACAATTTGGTCATTGTCTGACTCGAAAAGCAAGGGCTTTGTCGTAAAATCATTTTACACCGACGTTCAACACTTATACAGCAAGAAATTCTTCGCCGTGAAAAGAAATCGGACACATCAAAGAATGAGGCTGCGGCATTTAATCACAAAATAACTCCGCATGCCTTGAAGATCGCGGATTTGTGATTTATTGCTGTATCAGAGGATCTGAGGGCAGATCTGTCTTTTAAGACCCACTTAAAACGTCCGTGTATTGCTCCTCACTTAATAAACCCACTGGAAGTGGCCAGTGTCATTGTATTGAATGAATTCAAACACAGTTTTTAGGAGTTTTACAAGGTCGGCAGTGGAGTTAGGGCACTTGTAGTCTTTACACACACACACACACACACATACACACTTATGCCTATAAATCCAAGCATGTCGGCCTTGATGCAGTAAAACCAGCAGTCTCTCTTTCTGTCTCTTTATCATTCCTTACAGAGTCGTCACACACCTCAACACATTCGTCCTCCATCTCTCTCTTTTTTTTTTTCTTTGCCCACTCCTTACCTTCAGCTTCATTCAGCCCACCCAGACCTTGGAAAAGCCGTAATTGAATGCAGTCAGAGGACTTCAGCGGGGGGAGGAAAAAAAAAAAGCACAAGGTGCACTCGAGTCTTTTCATGCATTGTCCCCCATGCCTCTGAGCGTCTTGCAAGATAACCAAGTGCACAAACTTGTTCGAATATTTCAGCCCACATTTTGTGAGGTGTGAAAACTTTTTTCACAACGACTGCCGTGCCGTGTTTGAATTATACAATGAGTTTGAAAAGTGTTTCACAAGCCTGGAGGTCATACAAATTCCTCAGCCCAAGGAGGATAGTCACTAAAAACTAGGGCTGTGTCCTGATTTTATACTCATTCTAAGCAGGCTTTGCAGCCAAGTACCCTTAGAAATGACGCCCATTTTGGACGACTCTACACCTCATGATTTGTGTACATCCAATGCCAAAGTGCAGCGTCAATGCAGGAAAGTAATGCGCCCTTTGTAGTGACTTGGAGGTTGGTATGGTGGATGGGTATGCAGCACATCAGAAGTTGATGCAGGAAACCAAAGTTCCCATCCCAGACCATGTGTTTTAACCCTAATCAAACCCTTATCATGTGTCATGGCCACAATTTTTCCATAACATCTTGTCAGACCATGGCATACTTTACAACTTTCCATCAGTCCATCTCAGGTCCAGAGAAGTCGGCGGCCAATATCACGATACAATCATGACAGTTTTTAATGCAGTGCTGCCTGATGGGTCGAAGGTCACGAGCATCCAATGTCTGTTCTTGGTCTTGACCCTAACGTGCAGAGAAATCCCTTTTCTTTTTTTCTTGTCTGTCAACAGTGTAAAACTTCAAAATCAAGTGCACTAACAGAGATCAGCATACAAACTGAAGACCCTTGACCTTTTCTGTTGATGGATTGCACGAAGGAAATGGAGGAGGTACTCACAGATGCAAACAAGTCAAATAAATAGCGGATAAGACAGTCGGAAGATCTTGGAAAACTCTTGGACTACTGGACGAACTTGGTGCTCTCTTTGGCGTTCAATAGCTGCAGCAAACCCGGCATATTATTGTGTACAGTGCATACTGTATATCATTAGTATGTAGCATTAGCTATCACTAGCTTTGGCACTCTGTCGTCCTGTTTTTATAGATATGTCTGAACTTGTTGTGGCCCCCAGACTCGACCATGGACTCACCTCTTTAGCCGAGTTCTTGGAGCTTATGGTTTGGGGGTTCTGGGAGATGGTTAAAGGTCACTAAAAGCAGAAATATGTCATAAACAACTTTTTTTCTCTAAATACCGTCCTTATCTAGAAATAGATTTTTTTAATATGAGCATTATAATAAATGTCAGATGGATTTCGAATGAGGTTTCTTACTTCTCTCCTAAAACGACCAAATTAAAGTTCGAAGAGCAATATTTCACCTGTCTTCTCCCTCACACTCCCTTCCCCCTCGTGTCCTCTTACCTTCCTGTCTTCATCATATATCTCAGCCCTTCCCTCTTGTCCACACTTGTCTGTGTACGGTTTTATTTTTACAAGGACATATACAGCCACGGATGACATACTGCCGGCAATTGCCTGTTGACTTGTATTACAGTATTCCTGCAGTTGTTGGCCAAAGTGGTAGTGCTCCAATATCTGTCAGATAAATATGGATTTAAGGTGCCGTTTGATCATGAAAACTGTGATTTTTGTGTCAATAATATTGAACTTTCAGCAGGGAAACATTACCTGCTTCTTCAACACCTGCTCTGTCAGTGAAAGTGAAAAAGACGAGGCGCAACGGCGAAGAAAAACAGATCGTAGAAGGAGTTTGAAGGAGGAGTTTATCTGTGTGTAGTACATGATATTTTCTTCACTTTAAGACTCTTGAGCTGTACCGCTGTCAACATGATGGATAATGTTTTAGGGCTAGGTCTCCTGGGAGTGATCTGTTGTCTGTACCATCAACTGTGGAGAGCAGAGACAGAAAGAGAAAGAGAGAATGAGAGAAACTGACAG
Source organism: Sciaenops ocellatus (assembly GCA_033000465.1). Lineage (NCBI taxonomy): Eukaryota > Metazoa > Chordata > Actinopteri > Sciaenidae > Sciaenops > Sciaenops ocellatus. The sequence continues at coordinate 12,917,971 of CP136876.1, read as the reverse complement.
AGGGCAGCAGACAGCGAGAGCAGAACCAGTCCTCATTACAGCCAAATCCTGCTGGGGGTTGACCAAACTGGGGCGATTTGAAGTTTAAACTTTAAAGAATTTCACTGTCTCTTTTCGAGCACTATCTCTCTGTACTTCAATAACAAGGAAAGACAGAGGCACACATGCACCTTCAGTCAAAACACACACACCCGGCGCCCTATCTCTGGCCTGTGGGAACTCATTATCTTCCCAGACGAGTGGTGCCACGAGTTGCCAGGTCGGTCTCCTGCCACCGTGTCACATTGTGACGTCGGGTTCAAGTATATGGGTTATGGAGACAGTTGGGTGGGAGGAGACACAAAGTCGAGGCAACGGTTGACACAAGGGGGCTCAGGTTTGGTCTTTGGGGCATCACATGGTGTGTCTGTGGAGGTTTTGATGATTCATTTGTTGGGCAAGTTCTGAAATGTTTATTCTAATATTGGAAAACAACATTAGCGACCAAAGTTGAACTTGGAATAAGTTTAGTATGACAAGTTAACCGGAAGTCATGCATAAAGAAATAACCAGATTTCCTACAAAACTGGACCAGCGACCGGTTCTGTCTTTATGTTATTGTACTAAAATGATGATGATTGATTTATTGATGTTAAATATTGATCCAGGTCACCGGTCATCCTTTAAAATGACAAAAACCAGCAGCATTTTCACTGAATTTCATCAAGAGTTGCTCCAAATTAGACTCCGGAGAAGCTTCCACTTGTTGGTCAGTGTTTTTTTGACATGTCAGTGATGTGATTTAAAGGCCCAGTGTGTGAGATTTAAGAGTATCTATTGGCAGCAATGGAATCTATATCGAATCTTATATCTACAGTGAGAGCCGGTCCTCTTCTATGGAGTCCGCCATGTTGAACTGCCATTTTTCTACAGTAGCCCTGAGCAGACAAACCAAACACTGAACTAGATATGGACTTTTGCTTTTAATGTCAATGGCAGCTAGAGTTTTGCCTACATGCTTGGAATGAGAGGTTAAAGCGTTAAAGCTAAAAATCTAAATTGTGATTGGTCATTTGGTCTCCAATCCAAGGCGTTAAACACCTGTGATCCTCCAAAGGAGCAAAAAACAACAGCAGTTTCATTTAATTATGTCCTGATCACTGCAGAAAAACCCTCTTTGGCTTGTTTATGTTCCACACATACAGCCCGCGGCACAAAGAGGTCTTCATTTTCCGAATCTTTATATCCAAGAGGAGTCCCTCGGAGTGGACATCCACCTTAAAAAAAAACCCAACATCGATTTTCCTGGAGAATCTATTATGTAAACGACAGGTAAACCCGCTATCTGAAGCGCAGCAGCAGCAGCAAGTGACCCTGGATGGAGGTTAGCGGGTCATCCACTCACCGCTGCACAGATGATCTACGCGGCACCTCACCGAAATAGGTCGATGGCATAAACTAAATCCAATAGGAATATTGCTTTTCATTGATTTTTTTTTATCCACCTTGGGATAATACACGTATTTCAGGGAATGGATGGGTTTACGTGTGTGTGTGTGTGTGTGTGTGTGTGCATAAACACATGATGGATAAAACCGCTGATGATTGGTCGTTACAGTATGTGTTGACTAATGTCTTCATCATTGGCGAGAATGGAAACGTAACTCTTCCCGGACGTATAGGAGACATAATACAGTATAAGACTATAACTTAGAGCGAGTGTGTTATTATTAGTGTGCCGGGGCTCGCTCGCCCGACCGCTGCTGAGAGAGACAGAGGAGAGTTATTTGTGAAATGCCACTACGACTGTACCGGGGTCCTAATTGGATTTCCTCCCTCGCTCAAAATGTCCCCTTTACTTTTTTATGGGAATGACCTCCGAGTCGGTCACAGGCGCACTCAAACACTTCAGTACCTGTGTGTGTGTGTGTGTGTGTGTGTGTGTGTGTGTGTGTGTACACACACATATTTGGCAAATAGACTTTCTCACTTCACTTCCTTGTTCTACACGCACACATGAAGAAGGACACACAAACACACACTCAGGAGTTGTCAGGAGTGTGCAAATGGTGCGTTTTCTTCAAAAAGAAATCCAAGGCTATAAAGTTCTTTGTGCATAATCAAGGTCATTTTAGAAAAATTATTCATTTTTTCTTTTTTATTAGGCTGTATAAGTGCTTCCTGTGTTAATGTCATTCTGTAATAAAAAGAGAAAAAGAGCTAAATTAAGTAGAAACTTCATAAAAACTACAACAGCGATTCCAGAAAAGTTTGGACACTGCATGAAATGTCAGACATGACGTCCATGATTTACAAAAACAGTTTGAAATGTGGAGTTGTCTTTCTGAACACACGTTTCTGGATGTTGTTGCTGAGGGGTCGAAGGTCACGGACATTCAGTGTTGAGCCTTGCCCCTTACAAGCTTACAGAGATTTCTCTGAATGATATTCTGGATTGTAGATGGTGCAGTCCATAAATTCATTCAAACTGTTCTTAAACTGTTGGACTATTTGCAGAGCGCTGAGCCTTTTGAGGATGATGTCTAAACTTTATTGGAACATGTTGCAGCATCATATTCAGAATGAGCATAGATTTCAAAAAACAACAAAGTTTATCAGTTTAAATATTAAATATTCTTGTGCTGTAGGTTGAAAATGTTTTGCAAATCATTGCATTCTCTTTTTATTTACATAACATCCAAACTTCTTTGATATCGGGGTTGTATATGTTGCCTATCTTATGTCAAAAAAGGATGTTCAGGCTCAAAGCTGGCAGATCGTATTGCTGAATTTGGCCCAAATAAAGCAAGGATTAAGACTTTTGTACAGTTCATTCTATAGTGTGTGTCTGCTGTGTTCATTTCAGTTGGGCAAATATTAATAAAATAATATTTGGAATATTCCAGCTTTAAAACATGACTTGAAAAGAGTGCGACCAAAGAAACTCACGTTGTAGGTATGCATTATGAGTCCAAAGCGGGAATGGCGGACTCCACCACTAAAAATAAAATGTATATAGGACAGTAAAGACGGAATTTAAACACATTAAATGACTAACTAGCTGCATTATTCCAGCCTTTCTTGCCGTGCTCCCACACTGAGATATTCTAACATGGCTGCTGGCTGTCATGAAACTTTATAGAGTTTCTTTCTTTGGCTTTAATTGCAGCGATCGTACGCGATGCTATAGGAAACCACAGAGCTACTTAATAACCCCTTTAACACTTTACTGGACTGCTGGTGGCTCGGTTATTACAACGTCATGCTGTGCAGCAAAACTTTGTGCAAACAGACAGACAGAACATTTCACTTAGTTTCTAGGGAAACAATTTGAATATTTCCATTTAATTGAATGGTATTAAAAAACATTTGAATATTATAGTTGGCGTAAACATCATGTAGCTTTATTGAGCCGGAAAAAGGTGATACAAAATCGAAATGAAACAACCACACAGCGTGGAATAAGACGCTTCCTGCGTGCGTGCATGATGTTGTTATTGTTGTGCAATATGTGGTTGCAAGCGGGAAAGAGAACGCGTAGTTTGTTCCTTTCTGTTTCCGATGTTTTATCACCATATCGCAGAACACATGCATGAGATCTGTGAACCAAAAATACACAAAATACAATCTTTCCCTGGCAAGCGGGAATGATTTTATTCCTTTCCTCACAACAAAACAACCCAAAAAATGCAGAAAACAGCATCATTATTCTCATCTAAAGTGCGTTCTGCTGACTTTTACTGTTTATTTATGCTGTTTTACTTCCTCTGTCTCATCATTGTGGAAACAAACCTGTCTGCCTGTTTACAGATGGCACCGCTCAGAATAATCCTCATCCACACACACGCCGGCTTCATACATGCCTTTTTCCCTGTCTCTCCCACACATGTGAATCTATACGTTTGCCATGTGTAAAGTGGAATATTTCATGTTGCCGATGCCGAATGAACCAAATCTTTAAGACAACCACAGGTGTGATGGATCGCTTCGTTTTCCTAATTATATCTAATTAATGCTAACGAGCCTATCAAAGTGGAATCATGTGTGTCGGCAGTGTTTAATTACTGCACGAATAAATAAAGTGAAGCGTCGACATGAAGTCAGCATATTGTTTACTGTTTGTATTTGGCCAACATAGATCCGGCAAATGTGTTCATTTACATACATGATAAGAAAATTGCCCCGCATGGCTATTAGCATGTAAATGGCCTCATTCAGCATCCAGCCCATTGAGGCAACAATCAAACCTCTCAGAGGATGTAAGAAGTAAGCTGTTTCCACGCGATGAATGCAGGTTTCACATGATTTAATGCAGCGAAATTCAACTACGATTCAAGGAGGAGGTATTAAACGCAACACCGGGTGATAAGAAATAAACGGCGGCCATCTTCACCTCAAATTATTATTCCCTCTGTCTCTTTTCTCGAAAGGCAGAATGTCACATTTGATATTCACAACAAGCTTCTCGCCAATCCCCCAGAGTTCCCCTCCCAGTGCCAGATGACGAGCAGGCTGTCAGGGGTCACCCGGCAGCCCGGTCGCTCTCTCAAAACAACCCCCTCGACGGAAGTGACCTAATAAATGTGCCAGGCCCCTCGCTGTCGCCCTGCCGTGTCCGTCCCATCGTGATCTCGCCCCCCGACGCCCATCTCCGAGGATTACACCCTCCTCCCCCCGCCTCGAGGAATTCTCACTTCTTAGATCGGCTCAACAGTTTTTACAAGTTGAGGTTTTTACGAGCTTCATCTACTTATTTTTTTCCTCCTCTTCTTCCTCTCTCAGACGTTCCTGCAGACAGCTCTCTCAGCTCATTTCCTTCGAATGCCCTACGGGGAACCGCCAAGCGTAAAAAGTTGTGTCTATCCCTCGTAGCCACCGCTCAACTTCTGCGCCCATAAAGCAAAATAAAAGCGTGCTTTAGTGATTTGTCAGCTTCTGTCCTCGGGGAGATATAATGTGGAGACAAGCTATCCTTGAAATCTATTGTTTGGAGTTCGCTTGTGTTTGTTTGTCCCCGTGATCTGATCTATTAAGTTGTTACCGTTCATGTGTGCAGACAACTCATCCATGTGCTTTCAGCAGCCATCACATAATACGACTATCAGCAAACACGCCACTTTGTCCTGCTTCTGCACCACTTCACATCTTTTGTCATTCAAACGTGCCTCGATCCTTCATTGTTCCTCTCTTCCTCCTTAACTCGTGCCGGATGACAGACGTCAGCGTCTCGTGACCTCCTCCTGTTATCTTCCATCCATTCCTTTTGCTTTTCCTTGCACCCGCCCTCGCGTTCACACCCGGCCCATTACCGCCGCGTGCTGCTGCTGCCCCCATCGTCCCAACAATAGAGACAGGAGAGCCAAAATGGCAGCCGTCCACCCCCTGTCTGGCCCATCCCCTCCCCCGGGGTGGGGGGGCCCGGTCGCGTATCGGCCCAGCCAATCTTAATGCACGTCTTCCGCAACAAATTGGCCAGTTTACTTAAGAGTCTGCTGTGGCCCATGAATATTTGATGCGGTCAGGGCTGTGGAGTGGAGGGATACAATGACAAGGGTCTTATCTTATTTAGCCAGACAGAGGGGGGTCGGTTCCTGGCCCGACCCAGAATACTCCACCTCCTCTCCTGAGATCTGGAAGAGCCCGATCCAGGAGAAGTATGAAAACATTCTTCTCCCCCCTCCACCCTCTCGTTCGTCCACACCTTTGAAGTATAAAAAGCCCACGTCTTGAAGCGGTACCAATCACGGCTGTTGGATGAAACCCAAATTGAGAGCGACTGCTCTTTTTTTTTTCTCCCTGATTGACATTTGGGAAATAATACAATGGGCTTTTAACAGGTTTAATGGACCCAGGAGTGATATAACACACCCCTCTGCACACTCACTAAAATGAAAAATGTAAATTTCAGTCCAAACAACACAAAGAGAACATGAATGCTGAGGGGAAGTTTGATGCCGGCGCTCGCGTTACATCTCCCGTGTCTTCTTAAAGACGTGGAGATTTGATCGGCGGCGTTGTTGGAGGAGAAGAAAAAAACACGAGTGGAAATGTGAAATATGTTCTTTCACTGCGCGATAAAATCCACACAACGAGGCTGGGACGGCAGGGAGGGAAACAAAATAAGGATAGTTTTCCCAATTATCCCTCCCCCGTCCTCCCTCTCTCTCCCTCTCTTTCTCTCTCTGTCCCTCTGGGCTCGAGGTAGCTGTGTGATTTAAAAAAGGCCTCTCATATTGCCTTGGCTGTGATGGCTAGTAATACTGTAGCCTCCAAATCAATGGAGCCTGTCCTAGATTTCGCTGCGGTCTCAACTCTCTCTCTATAAAGGGATCTGGAGGGCACTCTATATTTTTATTACCTGCAGAGAGAAATGGAGAGGCCAAGACCTGGATCTCATTTCACACACACACACACACACATATGTGTGTACATGTATACGCTTGCACACGCAGAAGCTTGCACGCATGCAAACATAAAAACTGTCTCACATGCATGAACAGGCGCTCAAGCATGCACTAACATGTACACCAACTGTCCACCTACTGTACCTGAGACCCCCGGTGGATGGAAAACGGGGACCCCAGCAGCGACTGTCTCTCTTCATTAGGCACTCAACACACACACACACACACACATATACACACAGGGGCATGATGCAAATGCCACAGTGGGTTACGCTGACTACTCTGCTGACTGCGCACATTGGGAGGCTGCAGCAGGAAAGGTTGCATCCAGTTTCTGGAGTGAGGAGAGGATGAGAGAGGAAAAGGAGGCTAAAAAGCAGAAATGAAATGTTGTGTGGTCGCACGACGAGAGGCATCCTAAAAGTTTGCAATATCCTGGGAGCCATTTTCTCTTCTGCGACGATGTCCGAGCACGCTCCATCAAATTCTATGTGGTGTTACGCTGCTTTTAGCCGAGACTGTTCAGAGTTTCATAGAAATAGTTATTGCTTTCTGCAAGTGTTCCTGTTATCCGTACTGTCGGTGGAGGGATCATTCCAGTAAGATGGGGATGAAATCCATAGTCCTCTTTTGTGCAATGGCAGGAGTTTGTGTGAGTCAGATCAGGAGGGTATTTTTCCAAAGTTACAGTGATTCCAACAAGGAAACAAAAAAAATAATTCCCCACTCGATGTGACAAATTCACAGTGCTCATTAGCTTCGGCTTAAACAGGTTTTTGCACCAAGAGGGGACTCCAGGATGCATACTGCAAATGGGATCTCCCCTTACGGCCAGTATGCAGATGAGGAATGATTACACAAATGTTGCTTTCACACCAGGATAGTCCGGGGGAACTGGTTTGGTTCACTTTCACACTGCACTTTTGACCAAACCACCACAGATGCTCGTTTTGGGGGCGGTATTGCCCAAAACAAGCACCAACTAGGAAGGAGAAAAAAGCACTAGGAAGAAGAAAACCAGGCTCATCGATTGGCTTTCTGATCTTTTGGTTCGCTGGATAGTCCGTTTGCTTTCCCACTGTAAGCGAACCGCATCAGGGTTCGAGACCCACGTTTTCAGGCGGACCAGAGTCCGGATGAACTTTCACACCTGCTCAAACGAACTCTGGTCCGTTTAAAGCGGATCAAACAGCACTGGTGTGAACGTGCACTAACTCATTTAGCTGCTATTATCCAAAGCGACTTACAAAAAAGGGAAACAATCAAGGTACAGTGTGACAAATACGTGTTTGCGCAGCAATACTTGCATAGAATCAAGGTCCAGCTGTAGAGGGGGATAGATTTATCACGTCCAGTTGTTGGTAGTGTTGGAGAGGAGGTCCTCTCTGAAGAGTTGGAGGTCTTCAGGAGGTTTTTGAAGGTAGAGAGGGACACCCCTGATCTGGTAGGAACTGGGAGGAAGTTCCATCAACGGGTGGCAGAGCCAGGAGACGTTCATTGGAGGAGGTAATATGTGGGTGCAGAACGGGAGACTTTCGGGTTGATTGAAGACCAGGCGTGCCATCGTGTTCTGGATCATCTGAAAGGGTTTCACTGTGCAGGCTGGGAGGCCCGTCAGGTCGAGTCGCAAGATGACCACAGCCTGTATCAGGAGTTGGGTAGCATGTTGAGTCAGGTAAGGCCTTGAGAAGTGCGAAGCGGCATGAGCGGGCAACCGAGGCAACGTGATCAGAGTTGGGCATCGATCATGACTCCTAAGCTTCTCACTACCCTGGTGTGATGTTGATGTCATGTATAGTCAGTTTGACTGGGAGTCAGGAGTGTGAGTATCCTTTTAGACCATTTTTACTTTAATCCCGCATGCACAAATTCCATTTCACACACAGCAGTGCATGCAAAATCTGTGCCAGCTCAACAGCTAACGCTCCTCACCCCTCCAACACCAGCGGGGGAAAAGGCGCTCCGCTCCCCCACGAGTTTCAGCACCCCCATCCAACCATCCAACCATCCACCCGACTGCCAGCCAGCCATCCAGCCAACCTTCGTCAGCAGCTAATTAAATCTACCGCTATTCATTTGGCCTTAATGTGCTTTTAATTGGATTACAGGGCCGGTCATGGGGAGGGTTCAGGAAGGGGTGAGGAGGACGACAGAGAGCGGGGCAGCAAGGTGAGGGGACGAGGGAGGAGAGGCTGTTTGACATGAGCGCGAGCGAGGGTAACCTTATTATTCTGTCCGCGCAGGGAGGGAGGAGAGAGGACGGAGAGGGAAGGATGGAGCTTTTATAATGATGGCGATGAGTGTTTGTTTTTTGCAGTCAGCAGGATTTTGGGTTTTAAGAGAAACTCTGCACATCTGTAACCAACAGCGGGAGGGCAGGGAAGGGCAGAGACGGGAGGGTTGGTGTAGGGAAGAGACGGGACTTTGATGTGGTGATAGTTAGAAAGTTACAGTATGTAACAGCACCCAGAAAGACAGCACCCAGTGATAGCCAGAGAGGGAAGAAAAGATCAGAAGAGCGGGAGGAGTGATGAGAATATGAATGGTGGAGAAAGGAACTGAGGTTTTGACGCTGCGGCGAGAAAAAGCATGAGTTGTTTATTGTCAGAAGTAGAAGTCCTGAGGGTTTTGGGAGATGCAGCAATGCAGGAGCTGAAGTAGAGAGCTTTTAATAGTCTTTCTTTTGAACTCTGAAGCAAGAGGAAGAAAGAGAAAGATGCTGTTTCACCACGACTTGCTTAACTTTTTGCAATAAAGGCACCCACATTCGAGTGCTCGTTTGGTATTCGAGTCACCGCGTCCAACTCGATGAAAGGGGGGGATTTTCAAAGAACGAGGTCAACGTTTAATTTTTGGTTGAATTGATAAATAAATTACAGTCGGATCGATGGAGTTTTAATCTGCAGCTGGTCTTGACAGGCAGCCAAGTCTCGCTCCCCTCTCTCCTCTCTCCTCCTCCCTCCTCCTGCCCACTGTTTGCAGCCAGCGTTGGCTGCCTGATAATGAATGAAACTTGTGTCCAGCAGGCTGACCCTTCATCTCTGGTGTGCCCGGCCCACTCTGAGCGTGACCTCGCACACATTAGAGCTGGAACACGCAGTGAACACACACTTTCTCCTCACGCAGAGGAAAATCAGCCGCAACGTTTTCTGCAAATTTGAATAAAGCTGCTGTAATTAATATTTTATATTAATAATAAACACACAATCACGTATGTGTAATGTGGAAAGGTGTTTGTAGTGATACACACAGAGATTTATGTGGACATTTTAGCATCTTTCAGCTTTGTTTTGGTTTTTACAGCCAGCAACCTTAATGTTTTAGTTCAGTTTTACCACTTTCCTTATTATTTTATCATATTATATACATATTATATACTCTATATACTGTTGGATGTGTAAATATGAAGCTTTTTGCGAACACATTTGCCATAAATAGTCGTGCTTCCATCCAAATGTATAACAAATTTTAACTGAATTTTGAGTAATTCGGCAAAAGAAAATGTGAATTTGAGGAGTTCACAAGATAAACAGTAGGTGGCGCTAATTCTCCAGTCAGGAAATCAGAATAAAAGAGTGCAACAAGTTGACGCAATTAAAAGAGCGCCAGTCGAACCTCAAACTTTGAAAAAAAAATGCAGAAAACTGGACTTAAATCAGACATTTGTGTTAGTTTCATGTCTTAATGTGAGGAAGGTTACATCAGATCTGTGTGGAGCGATCATGGAGCGTTAACTCTTCACGACAAACACAAGAACTCCTCGAGCGAGCGTAAAATCGCGTTTTTGCGAAACTGCAAAATTTTTTTGAATTTAGCCGTTTCTATCAGACTGTTATGATCTAATACTTGAAACGTGCATCAGAATATAAAGATTTACAAACAGCTAATGATAATATGTCAATGTTTTGTTTGCAATTTGTTGTGCTGCCTCCTGATGGCCAAATCTAGTATTGTAGGTCCAAATTTGACCTGTAAATTATATCTTTTTTGAGACGTAGAAACCTCATTTGGCACAGTGACAGTGAAATAAATGTGTTTGTAAGTCATAAAACAATCCAGCAGACGGCGAGCCAGTGGCCTTACAATGCAAATGCAATGTAGAGGCTGCTAATTGGTCTCATTTGTTTACAGTAATTAAACTAAAGTCTCAACTAATCAATGCGGTGATGATTTATTGATGTTTAAAAGATAATACCAGGGTCGTTTATTTTCCCCTGCCTTACAGTGTACATGGTCTTAAGCCCACCAGTGGTTTTGCTTGTGTGGAGCTGCTGCAGGTTTACCTCCCGGAGCTCACAGCCTCCCATTGTTTTCAAAAATCCATTAATGGGCACCGTTTTCATGTTTTCTATTACGGTGCGCGGTTACATACGTCTTCTGGCTGCAATGAAGTGTCAAAACAAAAACTTAAGGCAGAGTGGCAGGAAAATTTAGGCGGAGACCCGCATTGATTTCCTCACTTTCCGTTCCAGTAGAACGGAGCTACTCTCAATACAAATGAAATGATTTTGGACTTTATGGAGCTACAGAGCCATGTTTGGTAAAAAAATTAAAAGGGTCATCATCCATCAGATGATGAATTGTGTTTGCCAGTGCAGCAACAACTGCTTTATTGCACTTTTGAAAACAATAGGAGAGTGTGACCTCTGGGGTGGAAGGCAAACCTGCACAACAAACACTGGTAGTCGTACAATTTTCTGTGTGCAAAGGGCAACATCAAGATCAGTTTATTCGTCGCCGAGAGCACGAAAAGATTTGGAGGGAGCTGATTACAAACGTCACATCATGCAGGTGTCCGACACGAAGACCAGCTCTGGTTCTTTCATACGAGAGACTTCTGCATTTGTGAACATTTGAATGGCAGCAGATGCTGAGTGTTAAACTCACTTTAAATAATAACTCAGGCTGCTTTTCATGACTTGATTGTTACTTATTGAGCCTTGAATATTTCATGTTGTGGTGGAGTGCTTCAGATTTGAAACCGCATGTTCAGGAGCTTTAACAGAAAGCCCCGCAATCTGGAGTCATGGAGTTCGAAAGATAAAGTGGCAGGGTCTAATGAAGAACACTTGATTTTGCAGGATCCAGGGGTTTGGGGGAGATTGACTCTTACTAATGATGATGAAAGATAAGAAATCTCTACATCTTCGGCATCATTTTAACCATTTTTCTTTGTGGAAATGCAATAAAAAGTCATTGAAGTACTCCTTTAGTAATGCCAGCGTAAGAAAATAACAATACACTTTTATTATCCTTTAAATGTAGCTTAGATTAGGCTGCCAATCAAGCTGATGAAGCAATAGTAACTTAGGAGCAATTACATCTTTGGAAACTTTGTCTTTGAGCCAAGAATTTGAAGAGAAGATCAACACCACCTGCATATCTGACTGTTGAAGCTGCAGGAGATGAAGCAGGGGGGGAAGACGGTAACAAATATACTGTCTGATACCTCCGCGTTTCTCAAACTTGTTAACCGATTTTTAGTTAACCAGGTCTTTAAAGAAAGCTCAAACCAGATCAGACTTGACACAGCGTCAACACAGCAAAGCTCTTGCAGGTACAGTTGGGACCTTTTTGGCCCTGGAAGCCTCCTGATACAAACAAGGTGACACTTTGGTCGCCTTGGTTTAAGACCCGGCCTCTAACGCGCATCCAAACCAGATGATGTCAAAATCAATACGGCAATGTCATCGGGCCTCCTCTAAGAGTAATGATGGCCTCCTCAACCTGCACATGCACACACTTAAACACACCCGCCTCACTCCACCCGCCCCCTGCTTCTTCATCATATCATCAAGCCCATCAGCAGGCTTAATAGGGGAAGCGATCAATACATCGCAGGGGTCGAGGTGAGCGAGGCGAGTGTACCGGTGGCTCGTGACACTCGTACTAATGGCGCTACCAGCCTCCACCCCGTCACTGTCAAACTAACCGGCCCGAACGAGCCGCCCATTGTCCTTATCATCGCTCTGCTAAGCCACTCACTGTCGCTACGGGTGACCAATGTGTCGGATGATAACAGGGCGAAGGTCAATCCCCCTTGATACTACTACGTCTGTAGTTAAGTGTGGGAAACAACGTCACTCCTGACATCCAAATGAGATGTGGGTAGATTAGAGTCTTGGTGGGAGCGTGCCCGGTTGGCTCGTTGGCTGGAGTGCGGGGTTTATGTTTAGTCTGTCCCCCCTCGCCCTAACCCCTCATTACAGCCGGTTTATCATGCCAGGAAGAGAGTGGCAAAAACAAATTAGTCCACGGGAGGGGAAAATAGCTGGGGATATCGATTTCGCCTTTTCATGCCAGAGTGGAGCACAGAAAATATTGGGCTATAAAAGGGAAACAAGGATATAAAGCCATTACAGTGCGCACTTAATTGATCCCACTTCCCATAACAAATTAATTGAGCGGAAAATGGCAGATGGCTTTGATGAATGTCATAAAAAAGGCTTGTCAGCAAGCCCCGGTGCCTGCGACCCCCTCGCTCGCTCGCTCGCTGTATCACATGAAGGAGCCGCTTAGGAAGGAGGCTTGCATGAGCGCGGCGGCGTTTCTTTCGAGTATTCACATCGCAGCCATCCTGATGTTAATCATGTTGACTTATTGACATCATTGCTAATTGTCTGCTGCTTCTTGGTGGATTTTTTTTTTTTGTCTCGATTCTCTCGTCCTGCACTCGGTGTACAGGTGCATGTTTGTTTGCCCACGTGGGAGTGTGTGTGTGTGTGTGTGTGTGTTTCCGTGTATGTTTATACTGACAGGCTGCTGCCCCAGTGGCAGAACAAATGCTAATTTAATCAATTGGCTATAAATCCTACTGGCCGCTGACTCATGCGTCTTCAGCCCTGGGGACTCCAACAAAAACCCTGCCAGTGCAGTTTGTTCAGCACACACACACACACACACACACACATATACAAGCATCCATCTTCCATTTTCATCTTTCCCCTCTTCCATCACGGCAACGTAAGAATTATTTTGAGTACAAACAGGCATGCAGATGTCGACACGCTGAGATAATTGCGATTTTTCTTCCTCCAGTTCGAAATTCTTGACGACTCCGAGGCTGCGATCGATCCACGTTAGCATGTGCACGCAGGCATCTGTCTCACTGTTAACTTTCCTGCTACCTATTAACCGGAGAATTATCTATTGAGAGCATATTCCTGCTTCACTTTTGCCCCCCCCCCCCCCCCACACACACACACACACTCACGCACGATGCTGACACACCTGCAGCTTCATGACATCCAAATCTTAGCTAAAGCTGCTGAGACAGCGTCTTCAATCGGATCGGGGGGTGGGTGGGCTTGCGAGACTGGGTTGCGTGAGGGGGGCGATAGAGTGACAGAGAGACAAAAAAACAGGGATGCAGAAAGCGGCGGAGTGACAGAGAGAGAAAAAATGCCAGAAAGAGCAACAGAGCGATAAAGAAAAGTCAGAAAAAAAAAGGGTGACAAGAGAGGGGAAGGAGAGAGGAGCTGCTGTCTGCTAGCAGCATGGCTGCTCGCTACCCACAGGCTCTGTTCAGAATTCTGCGGGGCCTCTGTGGCCCCCGTGTTCCCCATCAATCTCAGCCCTCTCTGGCAGCCGCCAGCGGCTGCATCTTAATCTGCCGGGGCTGGACGTGAGGACGGACAGGTCGCCTGGGCCGCGCAGTAAATAACCCTTCTCCTGACTGTCCCCTTCTATTCCCCTATGCATACACAGGCATGGACACACTCACATATACACACATAAAGGCTGCTCTTTCTCTGCACAAATATTTCTGACTTTGGAGAGACAGCTTTGTGAGTTCTGTGTCAAGTTTTGAGCATTAAAAATGCACAGCGCGTGATTAGAAAGTCAGATTTTCTGCAGTCAGGAGGGCAAAAACTTGAACTTTTATGTTCCAAACACACTGCAGAACATGCAAAAATGTATAAATGTGAGGAAAAGAAATATTATTTTAGGATTCTGGCAGGTAAGAGGTGAAAAATTGGACATGAAAACGCCAATATAAACAGAAAAACTTGTTCAGAAGTCCGACTGTACAAGCTGTACAGACTGAAAAAGAGCATTATTGCACCAAGTGTGCTTGCCCTAGTGTCCCTAAAATATATTTTCAAAATAAAAGAAACTCTGTTGAGCATAAAAGTTTAATTTTTAACCTTTGAAAAAAGTAATAACACAAACTCGGACACTTTTTCTCGAGCTTTCAAGCTATTCTCACAGTCTTCATCAGCAGATTGAGTGTGCTCAGTTGAAAAAACAATATCACAGCTTCACCAGTGAATTTGTCAAATACCCTGACACTCTTCGTCTAGAATAAATATTCAAATTTACATGATATTTGCGACATTCCCTGCCCCGTGGGTCGCTTACTCCCTCTCTCTCTCTCTGCTGGGGAAAGTCTTTGTAAATCTCTCACATCCTTCTCCATCTTTGTGTATTTGTCTGTGCCTCTGTCTCACATTTTACACACGCACACACACACACAAACCCACACAAAGCCGCCGTCATCCTTACAAGCGGCAGCGGTGACAGCTGCAAAGATCTGACACAAAAGATGCAGTATCTGAGGAAACACGGAGGAGGCAAGGTGAGAGAGACTCTGCGGATTAGAGGGCGGCTATCTCTCTCGCCCAGGGGCCCTCTGGGCCGTCTGAAATCCAGGAGGCAGCCGGGCACGAGTCAACGGGAGCTCAGAAGCTATAAGGCTTCTCCGCCCACAAGCGCCACGCCAATCTTCGCCGAGGATCAGTTGAATTTACAGCCCTGCTCCGCTAACCCCCCCCCCACTCCTCGCCTCCTCGCCTCTGTTGGTAAGACCTTGACGGGTCAAAGGTCGCTGTATCCTCCCCACCCGCCAAGCATGCTTGCTCTGATGGCTCCAGGGCAAAGCACACTGCGTTCCCCACTGGGACGCCAGTAGCCATGGCAACCTTTGAACTCCAGCAGCAAGAGGAGGTGAAGGATGAGAGCGGGGTTTGTAAGGTAACGGTGTTGTGCTTGTTTGAATGACAGCTTCCCAGGATCTTTAAATATATAACACACACACACACACACACACACACACACACACACACACAAGTATATTCAAGCTGCATGTAAAAACACACATAACAACATATATAACATACACAAGCCTGGATGGAGAAGATATACAGGCACTGCGTCGACACACACACAAACACACACTCGCCTATCTGCTCTGTTTGACAGATGACCTTACGCTCTGTGTCACTGAGCCGCAGTGTCTGCCTCTGTTGGGAGTAATAGTGTCCAGAATGACATGTTATGACGGGATGGAGACACTGCGGCAAGTCCACACACACATTTTAGCACCCGACCCACCGTGTGTGTGTTTTTATGTTCGCCCTCCTACCGGCTCGCTAAAAGAAAAAGGTGACGGGGGGGATTGGATGTTGATTTTTTTGTTTTCCAACAGAAAAATAAGCTGTAAAAAAAGTGTTTTTTCTTTATGTGTTGCATCAAATGTTTTTGTGTTGATATATGCAAATGAGACGTTAGAACTTCCTCCATTACAGTCAAATTCTTGCACCGCTTTGCCTCCATGTTTTACCTCCAGTACGGCTACCTGAACGAGTGGTTATCTCTCTCTGCAGAAGCCCAATTAAAAGGACAGATTCTGGTACCGGGCGCACACGTCTTGGTTTTTTTCCCCTACGCGGGATGAGATGGCATCTCAAATTGCTTTGACAAACGCGGAGGAGTGTGGGAAGAAGCTTGTGTCTTACCTGTGTGAAGCCAAACACGGGCCCTCCGATAAAGAAACACCAGAGACCTGCTTCAAGCTCCTGGCAATCAAAGAAGAAAATTACAGATGCATGAAGAATTGGACTGAGAGTAACAAGATGGTGCTTAAAATGAAGAACTGGCATTGGCATCCTTCACTGCCATGTTTGTTTTTTTGGAAGAGATGTCATTTTTATTTGTTAGTTTTCTTTGAGATTTGTTGGGAAGAAAGAATAGAAAGAATATGATGATTGAAGAGTATTCAGGTGAAGTGTATCAACTCAGCTTTAGTCACATTAAAGTATAGACTGTATAATAGAGAGTGGACGCCTTGAAGCCTTGAGGAGCCAGAAGTGACCATATTTGGACGACAGGGTGGAGCTGCCTCTATCCTGATTGGATCTGACTGAGAACCCAAGGTTTGTCAATCACAAGGTAGCCTATGCCTAAAGCATACCCTGCTTTGTTGTTTATTTTACTCTAAATGAGAAAAAAAAAAACTAAAATTAAATATTTTTTTAACTAAAATTAAAACTAAATTAAATATTTACTGAGGTCATAAATTAAGTGAGAAATAGGGTCATTTTCTCATATATTCTCATATTCCTACACGTTTGGACTTCTTTTTGCAACCAGTGGAGTCTCCCCCTGCTGCCCATTACAGAAAATGCATGTTTAAGGTACTTCTGTGTTAGCTTAGCCATCCAATTAAACACACACTACACGTTTAATGGAACAAAAAAAAAAAAAAGAAGAAGCATTACAAAGGTTAGCCGGAGCTAATCTGACGCTTCAGTAGTCTGTTTTTTTTATGAGACGTTCAGACTGAAAATAACTGCATTAAAACAGCACAATGGACACTTCACTGGGGGCAAGTTGTTCCAGGTGAAATGATCAAATGTAACCCAGGATGCTTACTAGATGTCACGCTGCACAAATGTTTAGAATACTCTGGAAACTCAGTGACTTATTTCATCTTTGATCATTGCGTCGTGGCAAAAAAAAGTGAGCTAAGTATGAGTAGTCAAATTTAGGAATGCATCCATCACTGGGCGCCACTGTGGCACGAAAAACTAGAGACTGGATCTGTACATTTGGGTTTAGTGCTGTTGTTGACTTTGACATCCCTCAAACACAAAGAGAGCATCTGATACTTTAAAACTTTGTAACGAACTGCAGCACAGAACAAGGTGACCATCAACTCACTCGATGCACATACGGGAATGTGAGTATTCTATCAAGGCAGGCTTGAAAATATCTGAACGTAGCCTTTGAGAAAGAAAGATCAGATGGGAGAAGCAGCAGCAGCAGGGGTGGGTTGGTTGGGTGGTGGGGGAGCGAGTGAAAAATCCTTGCAGGAGGAAAAGATAGAGAGGGAGGGAGGAGCTGACACCTTGACGGATTGATTGAGATCGCCCAATACACGGTGTTGCCTCCAGCCTAGATTAGCAAGAGGTCTGGGTCAGCACAATCTCTGTGTGTTAGATAACTCCCCCTGCCTTGCGGCTGCAGCTTGATACTGCACCTCCACAACACAATATTTTACTGGGTATCTCTAAAACTCACATCTCCAGATTTGAGAAGCTCGCTCACATGTGCGTGTGTGTGTGTGCCTGAGAGAGAGAGACAGACTGTGGGGCCCAGTATCCATGGCAACCCCAGCCAGGTGCACTGGTTCATATGCAATTCAGGTAATTCAACCTACGATGAAAAGCATGCATATAAGGTCAGTGGTATTCAAATGTGCCGCATGTTTTCCCCTCTGTATTCAGACTCAGCCTCTCTCTCCGGACCCCCGCCACATGGCCTCCTGCACGCCCATATATAAGCTGACATCTCCCATAATGCCCCGCTTGAGTGGCAGGTATGATATTTCCACTCTGGTTTGATTGAGGACTGCATTTAAAATTCGACTGCGATGTTGACAGAATATATCAGGCGCGTTATTAATACACTCAATATTGCGGAAGACATGCCTGACGCCGGGGGGTGCTTGTGACACACACACACAGACCAGGATAGGGTCATGATTCTTCATATGAGTGTGTGATTAAAAAAACACACACAAGAGAAAGAGAGAGACACCAAAAAATTGGGGGAATAGGAAGTGTCACCAGGCTTGCTGTCGATGGGGTTTGGAGGCTTGTGTTAAGCCCGGGGCTTTGACAGCTGGGTTTAAGGAGAAAGGAGAGGGGCTATGGATTGGAGTCAGGTCTCTACTTCATATTCCGAAGATTAAACTCACTATCCTCCTCCTCCTACACCATTTTGGACTGTCTGTGGCATCATTTTTTCTTTTTTCTACTCTGCTGTTTTGTGGGTGTCTCAGCGCTGATTTGCAGCCAGGGTCGTTTTGCTGCAGAGCTCCGGCAACTCTGGCAAAAAATCAAAAAAACCCATCGCAGGATCAGATATTCTGTGCCAGAACTCACTGGCATTAGCAGGCAGAATCTGAAATGTTGAGCTGACCACAGAAAAACGTGATGGTGTGATTGTGTTCATGTGATTTAAAGAGCAAACAGGGATTCAGTGACAGAAAGAGAAGATCAGTCTGCACAGAAAATGAACTGACAACAATTTTATTAATTGTATGGTAATAAAAATGACAAAATATTACTGATTATAGCTTCTAGAATGTGAATATGGTAGTCTTCTCTGTCTTTTACAATAGTAAATTGAGTACGTGTCAGTTCTGATGCTTTATACTTTAATAAATCGTAATAAAGTTGCCATTCATTTTTAATATTCCCTGCTATTTTTCATCATCTGTCTTCATACGTGCAAAACAGTGACAATGCATGCACGACAGGCATACAAATTGTTGATTAATTTTCATGTGAACGTACACAGCGTGCACAGCCAAGTGCACACCGAGCAGCTGATAACTAATGAAACCTCTCCTCGTGCAGGGATGCCGGCTAATTATGGTTCTCACTAAGGCTATCCAAGCTGGTGGTCATTATTAAGGGAAATCAATGTCCAATCGAGTCACTGAGATGGACCCAGGAGCAGATAGGAATGCTTTGCTTTGTGGTAAATATTTATTATATTTGTTGTTTTTAATGAAAAGTCGACCGTGTCAGTGTTTCGCAGAAAAGTGCAACATTTCTTTGAGCAGATAATATTCAGTTTTTATAGAGGACACAGGATTGGGTCAGCGGTGGCGTAGTCAATCACTCACAGGAGGTGAAGATGGGTATGTTTGACATCTGTGTGTCCGTGCATGTGTGTATTAAGAGACCTCCGAAATGACCTCGCACATAGAGATGATGGTCATAAATTGGTCTGAAGTCTCATTTTCCCTGCAGGATTTTGACCAGCTGCCACAGCTTAGAACCCATTCCTCTCCTACGGGCCGCAATCCTCACTCACACACACACACACACACACACACACACAGAGTGACAGAGTTAATGAGTACATTTTATGGTCAGATTCGACAACCCAAGGAGAAGCAAATGCAATGGGAATCATGAGGGCTGTAAATAGTATATAATAAGCAATACAGGGCTGGAATCCAGTGGTTTCTCAATGTGCAAAGCCAGTATCACAGTTAAGACTAATCCAATTCACAGATAACTGCTCATATCAGGCAGGGATAAAAGAAACATGCGCCTAAATGTAACATCATGTGGCAGTGTCAGAGCTGAACGTTGAGGTGGGGAGAAAGAATGAAGGACTCTGCTGCCACCATGTGTAGCACAAAGGTAATGGAGGCCATGATATTGAGAGAAAACGTCACATAAATCAAAACTAACATATTATTTGTCGGAGATTGAATTAATAAAGAATCAGATTAAGCTAAATAAAGATGTTTTAATGAGTTAATCAAACAAATGTCACCACAGTGATAATGGGAAACTTTTTTTTTTTTTAAAAGTAAATATTTATTTTAAAAAAATCTAAGTTTAATATTACTTTATATTAAATGATATGCTAAAATGCTAAAATAAATGTGAGGTAACTTTCTCAGTTATATATATATATGTGAGGTAACTTTCTCAGTTTTATATATATATATATATATATATATATATATATATATATATATATATATATATATATATACACACACACACACACACACACACACACACACACACACACTATACACTATTACACAACCATGCGCATGCTTAGATATGTCCGAAGACGCCAAGATTTACCTTCGGCAATCTCCGTGATTTTCCATCGTTCCCTCGTCAACCTTCGTGACTTTCCGGCCCTCTCCGTCCCTCACTCGTGTCCTGTCGATAGAGCTGATTTTCTCTGTCGTCGTCTCCCTCGTCCTCCTCTCCGTGTTGTTGTTCTCGGTGACGCGACGGAGGTGTAGCCTGACGCGGTCTCTTACGTGTCGGTCTGAATAAAAGTGGAGCTCCGTAGACCCGGGAGTGACGAAGCGAGTCTGTGTTGGTAAGAGGATACGCATCCGATGTTTGCTAAACAGATAGATGGCTACCCGGCGATGTAGTTTGTGCCTAATATCCAGCACAAAGCCAACAAAGAGATCATGGCGGCCGTGTTGCAGAGGCTCACAAAATGAGTCAGTCTCTGCGAGGCTCGCTTGGCTCGCAACACAACTGAGACATAGGTATTAATATGGGAGTGGGCTTAAATGTTTAATTCTTTTTTTATTAAACAATGCAGGGATAAGTTACAGAAGCAGTTAGCCACGTTAAGATAATAATATTAACATTGTGTTTAACTATAATTGAGCCAACGGTCACCGTTAGTGAAAGTGCCCGAGTTGTTGCAAACAAACCTGGCATACAGTTTTCCCTCCAAACGGGCTCCCCAGCTTATTAATTAGCCGAAGCTGCATTAGTTTGTGCTGCATTTAAATCCTGTGGCAAAGCGGCAGAGTCCGACACGAGCTGTTTAATAAAATATTTAAATAAAAGAGCTTAAATATAGGTTTATTAATAAATGTTAACGGCTGCTAACGGTGCTAACATTCCTATTAGCTCGTTAGCACGCTAGGCTAGCTGCTAACTGGTCACTTGGTAACACTAGGAGTTAGCTTTAGCCTTCAGCGAGCTACAATGTTGTATATGTGCACTTTATTTAACATTATGTTACGTTTTTAACACCCTGCCCGCTGGTGCGTGATTTTTAAATCAATTTATTTAGCTCAAAGTTAGCTTTTTTTGCCCTCAAATGAGCTCATTTACGATGTTTTATAAATGAATTACGCGCTAGCATGTGAAGCTAAGCTAAGCCACACCCTCCTCTTTAAAGTATCAACATGCTGTGTGTGTGTGTGTGTGTGTGTGTGTGTGTGTGTGTGTGTGTGTTTGTGTGTGAGGCACGAGCTCCAGTCAGTGCTGCACACACCCTTTCACACACACACTGTCTGTGCTGCACATGTGCTTCTATTTCTAAGCATGATGATGATGATCACACACAAACGAGCGGTGTCTTACTGTTTGCAGATTTTAAATGACCATGGAGGCTGCTGCAGACACACAGCAAAGTGGTGAAACAGCTGTCTCGGAGTCTGAGGCCCAGCAGATCACACTGGCCCAGGTAAAACATGTTGTCACCGCTTGCACATAACGCTATAATATAAGTTGTATGATTGCATAACTCTCTGAAAAGAAGAGTAAACTGCTGCTACTGCTGAAAACACCTCGTAACACTGGAGACAGACATTGTACGATTATGGGTTGCAGGCATCCATAGCAGCAGCCCAGGTGTCATCCAGCAGTCCCACGGTCACACTAGTGCAGCTACCCAACGGGCAGACGGTCCAAGTGCACGGGGTGATCCAAGCTGCCCAGCCCTCCGTCATCCAGTCCCCGCAAGTCCAGACCGTACAGGTGAGAGAGAGAGAAACGTTTGATTAATGAAACAAATCCTTGTTACTGAATTAAAAATGTTTTGTTTTTTTTTTAACTGAAGAAAACTCAAGAAATTGTGATTTTTCTGTTGCAGATTTCGACTGTTGCTGAGAGTGAGGACTCCCAGGAGTCTGTAGACAGCGTGACAGATTCTCAGAAGAGGAGAGAGATCCTCTCCAGACGACCCTCTTACAGGTCTGTGCGACATTAGTCATATATTTAGCAATTTATTAGACAGACGCTTTCACCCCGTACAAGCATCTTTTGTCTGCATCTCATTTCTGAAACATTATTTTAAGTTCCTTTTTGTATAAAAATGTGCAACTGCTTCCAGAGTACAAGGCTGAGGTTTCAATGTGCGTGAGAGAAAGATGTTAAATAATTTTTGAGCGTTTGTTTAACTGATTTCTCCCTGAATGTTTCCCCTCTGCAGGAAGATCCTGAATGACTTATCGTCAGACGTCCCTGCAGTGCCTCGAATTGAGGAAGAGAAGTCAGAGGATGACTCAGCCCCAGCCATCACCACAGTCACCATGCCCACTCCCATCTATCAGACCAGCAGTGGCCAGTACAGTGAGTACTTTCAGACACAGGAAGCTACGTGTTGTTGCAACATGTAGGATTTCCCTCTGCTCGGTCTTTAACAATGTGTCTGCGCTGAGGACTGATTCTAACGCGTGACCGTGTCCCTCTTGCAGTCGCCATCACTCAGGGTGGCGCCATCCAGCTGGCCAATAACGGCACAGATGGCGTGCAGGGCCTGCAGACGCTGACCATGGCCAACGCTGCCGCAGCCCAGCCGGGTGCCACCATCCTGCAGTACGCCCAGACCAGCGACGGGCAGCAGATCCTCGTGCCCAGCAACCAGGTGGTTGTACAAGGTGGGGAAACAGTTCAACGTGAAGTTCTGCTGAATGTGTAACACAGGAAGTGTGTCATGTGATCATGTTGTAACCTGTTCCTGTCTGTTAGCCGCCTCTGGTGACGTCCAGGCATATCAGATCCGCACAGCCCCCACCAGCGCCATCACTCCCGGGGTGGTCATGGCAACTTCCCCTGCGATCGGCACAGGCGGAGGCACAGAGGAGGTCACGCGCAAAAGGGAGGTCCGACTTATGAAAAACAGGTGTGTGTGTTAGACGTTTTGAAGCCCGTGTTTTAGACCTGAACACACAGACACACACTCACACGTGGTCTTTCTGTCACACAGGGAGGCAGCCCGCGAGTGCCGCAGGAAGAAGAAGGAGTACGTCAAGTGTCTGGAGAACCGCGTGGCGGTGCTGGAGAACCAGAACAAAACCCTCATCGAGGAACTCAAAGCCCTTAAAGACTTGTACTGCCACAAATCAGAGTAGAAACGTCACGCAACGCCTGCCGGGGGCTCGACAGGTGCCCGTCTGTCCCCATGTACAGAGACTCAGCACAGAGCCATGCATCTGGATGTCACTCCCCCCTTTTCTACTCTTCTGCTTTCTTTTTAAAAACTGCTGACAAATGTGTAAAGACTCACCAGGAATAGAAAACAAACGCACCATGTCCCACTTCAACCATTTTGAAATCTGTTCCCATCGACGAAAAGGTGAAGCAACGTTAAGGACGGACGTGGAGGAGGCTACACCCGCACAGGGTCCTCGTGGTGAAGCGACAGAACAGACGCCGAGGCTGTTCGTCGTCGCCGTCGTCGTCACAGCAGCTGACGGAGGAAGCATTCCAGTCACTGGTGCCTGGACGAAACCGGGCAACATCACCAGCAACCGGGAACTGCTCGACACCATCACCACTAACGACGGAACTTTTTACAGTTTAATCTCCCCGAGACTCTCGGATCGTTCGGAGAGGTCACGCTCGTGTGCAGCATTTGTAATTGTAACGGCGCTCCTGCATTAACATCTGTTACTAACGCTTCGAACTGTAGACGGGCTGTCATGGACGTTTTATCTTTTAGCTATGTTTACCTGCTTGCGTACTGCCATCCACTTTTTTTTTTTTTTACTTTACGTTGCCTTGATATGACATGAACAAAAAAAAGCTAACCATCATTACGTTGGGTTGTAAAAAGGTTTATGTTGAGTGCAGCTTTAAACACACGATGAGAGACTGTAGAGTTTATGTTCCCAATCATTGATGAGGCTCATTGTTTTTGATTTCTATCAAACTTCACCGTAGTTTACAGTGAACGTGTTCCTCTGTCAGGAGAAATTAAATGAAACACTGCTCATGCACCAAAATATCAAAAGTAACCACAAAAAAAATGGTTAAACTGCAGAAAGTCGTGTTTTAAAAAGTTTAATTTCCTTCCATGTTTTTGTATTCTGGATTTTTCAATCCAGCTTTTTTTATTCGTTTTATCACATCCTGGATTCTTTTTGAATAAAAACCAAAAACAATGAGCCAGAACTTGTTTTACAATTACAGAAAACAACTGTTTGCATATTTCTAAACAAACTTTGGAGACACGTGGCCCCTCTGGAGTCATAGACCGCCTGGTATGTTAGGTTTGATGTGTGTATATACTGTTACTGAACATGTAACGTCCCTGACTTTTTGTCTTTGGGGACGTTTGAATGAATTCTGTACAACTGAAGAGTCGAGGAATAAGAATCTAACACATCAGGACGTCTACCGGGACCTGTTCTCCAAATTCTGTTTGCAGCATTAAAGTGGCATGCGCACTTTTCTTTGCATATACAATCCTACCACATTTCACACTCGTAACGCAGCGCTGCGAGGGCGACACAACCGGGAAGCGTCCGCGAGTGTTTGTGGCTTCGCGTTAGCCTGCGTTCGATTATTCGACTATTCGCCGTGCGGAGCTTCACGTCTCACCGATTACGACTCGCTGCACCGATCAGACGCCCTGCAGGAGGATTGTAAAGTGCGACCAAATCAAAAAAGACAATGACTTCACGGTGAACAAAATGGATATTTTCATGATAATGGAATGCCATATTGTATTATTGTTTTAGGTATTATGTAATGTCATGACATAGTATGCTTTTTTTATGTTGCTTTTCATTAATTTTGTATTCACAATTTCTAAATGTCAGCACCAACTTGTATAATACAGTGCATTATGTTAGAGCTATTGAAATATTACATTTTTGGCAGCTGTTAATAAATGTGTTTCTGGTAATCTTTGATTTTTTTAAATGTTTTATTTGATTCTCATACAAAAACTGTAAATGACTACAAACAGGACTGACTCTGATTTGTCACAAGTCCCTCGTAGGGGTCACTTTCCAGGATTTATACACGTGGATGTCTCTCTGTTTGTCGTAGTACACCTCCTCCACCGTGAACCGCCGCCTCAGCATGCTCAGAAAGTCCGTGTCCCGCTTGTAGCGGATCTTACAGGCCAGCAGCACCACGGTGGAGTCCGAGCACAGGTGCTCCAGGGTGCGCAGCAGCGGCACGAAGGTGTCCTCCAGGTAGACGATGTCGGCGCCCAGCACCAGATCGAATCCCCCGGCCGGGTAACGTTCGAGGCCCTCGCCCCAGCTCAGCTCGGACACGACCACCGAACCCTGGAGGTCTGCGGGCACGTTCACGTTGACGTTGGTGGAGAGGAAGTCCAGAGCGGGCTGCCTGTCTGTGATGGTCACTTTGGCACCTGGAGGAGTGATCACGTGACAGGTTTACAGGTGAATAATGATATTTATGTGCGTTTTTATACATTATAATTGGATGTTAAGGTTAATCTCACCCAGCAGGGCTGCTACAATCCCCACCAGCCCGGTGCCAGCTCCCAGCTCAATCGCCTCCTTCCCCTTTAACTCCACCTTCCCCAGCTCCAGGTACACACACATGACGACAGCCTGCGGAACAAACGCGCAACACCCGTTTAAACCAGCACAAACAGAGATGAACGGCGGGCAGCACTCACGTTATCACTCACCGCATCCCAGACAACCGCAGCCACCCCGAGCTGCTTCCAGTCCTGGGCCAGCCGCAGGTCGCGGTCAGCGAACCGAAACTGCGCGGATGAGTTGTGAAGTTTGGAAAGCGCGGGTAGTGGATTTTCTACGTACGGAACCAGCGCCATACTGGAAGACGACTGAAAAAACTACAATGACGAATAAAAAACTACAAAGCTAACGTCATGCGCAGTGCGGAGCTTCTTCTTCTTCAGCTTTACTGATTCATTGCTGCCATCTTGTGGACTTAAATATCACCTTCAGTGTTCACTCTTGTTTTAATTCGTTAATTTATGTTTTATTCTAAATATCACAACATTTTCCCGCCTCGTCACGTCGCTAAAAGCCATTTTGTCAGTTTATTTCATTAAATATTATAGCGCGAGCGACACCGAGTCAGCCATCCCCCGGTTCCGGCCCACTCTTTTACGTCAACGTAACAACCCTTTCAGCCAATCACGTAACAGCTTAGCTAAATCTGACCAATAGGGAAATCCTGGTTTCGTAATGGGCGTGTCCGAGAGGGTTTTTCTCAACGGCTGTATGGAGGGGGGCGGGGCCTGCAGGATGAAGCCCCTCCGGGTGTGTAAAGCGAACAACACACTGCAGCGATACTGTTTCCGTTTCACCTGCGTTCCTGCTTTCAAAATAAAAGCAGAGAAAATATTAAACACATAAATGTGACAGTTTTATTATTTTTACTTGCCCATTAATGTAAAAGAAAGATTTCACTAGTGTAGTTGGTTGAGTTGAAGCTCATTTCCAACTGTTTTGTACAGGACTGCAACTTATGTTTATGTTCTTGATTAATGGATTTATTGTTTGGTTTATAATAAATCTGAAAAAAAAGAGAAATGGCATCACAATTGTCCAGAATGTGTTTCGTCCCACCAATCGTACAAACCTCAAAATAAAACAATTCAAATGATGACAAATCTTCATCCTTTGCAAGAAAAATTAACTTTTTTGTCAGCTGACTCATCCTTTCAGCTGCAATTGTACATTTTCACATGTTTTGTGTTACTCTGTAAGTAACTTGTCAATAAAGCTGTCAGATATTTATAATATAAAGTAAATAGTACAATATTTCCCTCAGACATTAGTTGAAAATACTCAGGTAAAGTACCAGTACACTCTTTGCATTTATGATAACTCATAATCTAACAGGACTATTGCAAAATATGCACTAATCATGACTCAATCATGATTCTTTTGTGTAATATATTTATATTTTATTTTTTTCTGCATTCATATTTTCATCCCAATTACTTACCATGTGCAATATTATTCATACTATGGCCACTTTACCTTTAGTACTCGTTTTGCACGTCTGTACACTTGTCTGTTGTTTGTTTGTTTTTTGTGTATTGTATAGGCTGAAGGACACTTCTGTCTGTCCGCTGTGTTTGCCCATTTTGTTTTACTCTATAGTGTGTGTTACACTTTTTTTTTTTGCTGCTGTTACAAGTGAATTCCCCTGTTGTGGGATAAATAAAGTATAATCTAATGGAAGACTGTAAAACAACAGCCACATTTACCCTGTCTGTAGTCACTTTACTCCGACTATCAACATTTTAAATATTGTAGTATATCCCATTTATATAGTGTGTTTATTTTAATATATTTTATATATACTTTTTTTTACCTAAAATGTTATAGTATTGTATTTATCTTGCATTTTATTACACTTTCTACAGTTTAACTACATCAAGTTCACAACGAGGACTTTTAGTTTGAAAAACAGTAACCGGAAGTTACCTCTGAACTGTTGCCTCTCGTGCTGATTTGACATCCAAAGACGTGTCCTGCAAATGCGACGAGATGAGAGCTAACGCTGGCTACCTGTTTAAAACCTCAACGCTCGACACCTTTCCGCTTCCTTAGCTACCTCTAGACATCTCTACCGGCTCGTGAATACCTCCGTCAGTCCGGTAGAAAGGCGTTTTAACGGCGACAGCGGCTGTTAACCGCGGTGGGAATGGATTGATCCACGCTGCTGGAGGAGCCAGGGATGGACTGAGCGTTAGCCGGCCAGCCATGGAGGGAGCCAGAGGAGCCCGTGACTTTGTGTTGTTAGCCTCTGTTCCGTGAAATGAGTCGATGTCAGCTGTTCAGTTATAAAGTGTTCAGTCCACGCGTGTTCCCGCTTCTTAAAGTGCGCCAGTGCTGTGCTGCGCACACGCCCTGAATATGTCAGCTGTCCCGCACATACCGCAGATCCCCTGACAGCACGCACAGCCTCTCTCTGCTTCTTTCACCTTGCAGCCAAACAAACACTGAGCTCAGATTAGATCAGTTTATTTCATCTCTGTTAACATTTAATCAGCTGCTGACCTCAAAGATTCAGATCAAACTTCGCTGCAGACACAGTAAAAGCTGGCAGGTTGAGTCCATCTTCGGGTTGTTGTATGGGAAACAGCGCCGGCTGCAGCAGGTCTGTTGTAGATCAGCGATGGGAGGCTCGGTGTCTTGCTGCATCTCTCCCGGGGAGAGCCCCAAGATCCACAGGAGGGAGGTGGAGCTGGAGGAGTGTCCCATCACCACCACCGAGGACGTGAGCGAAGACACCGGGACCTATCTGCAGCACATCAGCGACAGGGAGCTCCCGGACGGTGGGCGATGTGATGGCACACTTTGTCATGTCTCCTCCAGCCTCTGGGACAAACAAACGTGTTCACTTTCACTGCTTGTGTCTTGCAGAATTGGCTCAAGAGGCCAACCCGTCAGATCACCCCAGAGCCAGCACCCTCTTCCTCAACAAGTCGCAGACAGACGGTCAGTACTTCGCCCGTTAAAGATGCTTAATTTCATTCATCTCTGATCCTCACCGACTTTGTTTCTCCCGTTTTCAGTGCGCGAGAAGAGGAAAAGCAACTACCTGAATCACGTAAGTGGCGATCGGCATGACTGTTTCCTCTCCGGTCGCGTCCACGCGTCTTTAACCGTCACCTCCTCTCTCTCTCTCTCTCTCTCTCTCTCTCTCTCTCTCTTTGCAGATGTCCCCGGGGCTCCTGACGAAAAAGTACAGCTCCTGCTCCACGATCTTCATCGACGACAGCACGGTCAGCCAGCCCAACCTCAAGAGCACGATCAAATGGTACGTGACTTCCACCTCCGCCTTCTTGTACGTCTTGCATTTTTGGATTGTGTCCATCAGCAGGGCTCCACAAAAGTACGGTCAGCTACCAAGACTTGCCGATCTCTTTGCGAGAGTTTGCGATCTACGTCAGTCGGCGAAACTACACATGCAGGAAGAAAAACGTCTCTTGTTTGGTGCAGCAGAATAAAAATCACATCCAGTGGTTCACTGTTTGTTTGTTTGTTTGTGTCGATTTCTCTCTGTTCCAGCGTCGCGTTGGCCATATACTACCACATAAAGAACAGGTAGGAAACCTTTTTTTAAGTATCATCATAGATTTCACCTCATGTAGGTGGTGCTGTACTGTTTTCCTTGTGCTCGGTACTTGGGCTTAGATAGATAGACAGATAGATAGATAGATAGACAGATAGATAGTTTTGGGTTTCATCAACTCTTTGGCCAATAGTTAGTCAGTCCGTCACTCAGCTAGTTTCAAACCTTCGTTGGCATCATAGCAACAGTTTGCAGATGACCAGTAGTCAGTCAGTCAATCAGGAATCAGAGTTGTGATCTTGGAGTTATTTCAGCCTCTTGGCGTCAGATCCGTCTGAGCTTACAGAGCCCTTAAAATGAACACAAGTGTCACATTTTGTCAGCCAGCTCATCAGGATATAAATCCAGCGAGGCAGTGATTCACTCAAAGTGGTTGAGTCACTGGTTTTTTGATCTCTGAACACCATTAAACCCCCCCGCAGATGAGAGAGCGATGGTCATTTTTGCACAGAGACATAACACATACACATTTTAACGTTGATCTTTTTGCTCCCGCAGAGATTCAAACCGCTCGCTGGACATATTCGACGAGAAGAAGCACCCGCTGTCGGTGAGTTGTCAGGTTTGACTACATGAATCTGCGATATTTTTACTGTTGGCTTTGCGCCGGTTGACCCGTCGATGACGACCCTCTCGTCCAACAGCGAGAAAAGGTTCCAGACGACTACTCAGTCGTGGATCCTGAACACAAACTCATCTACCGCTTCATACGAACGCTGTTCAGCTCTGCACAGCTTACTGCTGAGTGTGCCATCGTCACTCTGGTAAGTTTACCAAATTATTATAATAATCTTACAGAATTCAGACCCTCTTGTCTTTATTCAGGCTGTGCAATATGACGATTAATGCTGTGGGATGATAGAAAAACAGGTATTGTCTCTATTGTCCATTTTGTTGTGTCGCAAATCACTTTACGCCAATGTTTCGTCATTTGGACGACACTTGGTGTACTTCAGCACGGCACTGATGCAGGCAGGTATTTGTAATTCGGAATGGGAGAAGGTCTTGGACAACCCAAGACAAAACAAGGAGCTCGTACCTAAAAGAGGCGCTACTTCTGTGGCATTGACGTGGTTTGGGTTTGAAAAGTCTCCCACAAGAAACTCAAATGTCACTCACGTCTTTTACCACCTTCACAAGAATCATGTTAAACAGTGCGGAGAGTCTCTGGATGACACAGAAGTAACGTTGAAATCTTAAAAACAAACCCCAGACATCGGGATGTTAGAGTTAGGTCATGTTGTCCTAATTTCTGTCACTGTTTTGTTGTAGGTGTATCTGGAAAGGCTGTTGACGTACGCTGAGATGGACATCTGTCCTTGTAACTGGAAGCGAATTGTTCTCGGTGCCATCCTGCTGGCCTCCAAAGTCTGGGACGATCAGGCCGTGTGGAACGTCGACTACTGCCAGATCCTCAAAGACATCACAGTGGAGGACATGTGAGTGTCGATTGAACATAAACCAACTGGGTAACCCGTTGCATCCCAAAAATGTTGAATTCTTTGACCGACTCTCTCTGCTTTGTTTTACGATCTGCAGGAATGAGATGGAGCGCCACTTCCTGGAGCTTCTCCAGTTCAACATCAACGTCCCAGCCAGTGTCTACGCCAAGTATTACTTCGATCTGCGCTCACTGGCCGACGACAACAACCTCAACTTCCCTCTCGAGCCACTGAGCAACAAGCGGGCCCAGAAACTGGAGGTGAGTTTGTCCAAATTCAGATTGTTTGACCGGCACTCGGTAAAGTTTAAGTGGTAACAGTTTTTTGTGCTTTTCACCTCTAGGCCATCTCCAGGCTGTGCGAGGACAAGTACAAGGACCTGAGTAAAGCTGCTATGAGGAGGTCTATCAGTGCAGATAACCTGGTTGGCATCAAGAATTCCCAGGCTGTGTTGTCTTAAGTCTGCGACAACCCATCTTGGACCTGACGAGGATGATCAACGGGCTTAGAGCGACACTACGGTCGGACAACATTCGCCAAGAGACATTTCCAAAGTAGATTAATATCAGTAACTGAAAAGTACCAATACAAAATATAAAACGCTGACTTTGGAGAGGAACAAAAGAAGAAGTTTACCATACAATATCTCTTATGAATGAATCCAGTCTCTATGTGTTCATTACAAAGAACTTAAGCTATCTGCCTTTAAAGCATGGGTAATTTGGTGAAATATTTTGCAGATTGTCACTTTTTTTTTTTTTCAAGTGGTGGATGTGTAACCATGGAAGGAATCCGCATGAAAATGCTTTTTGAAGTCACAAATTGAGGACCTCATCTTGTTCATTTTTTATGATTTTTACATCAGCGATCTTTTTTGGGGGAGTCATTTTAATCTGGCGCTTCGGCCCTCTTCTCTCCACCAGCCGTGTCCCCCCCACTCCTTTTATTCACATGATGACAAAACTGTCTCGAACTACCCTGTGGTGTAGTTCTGCACATGGACAAAGAGTAGACTTTGTTTTGCTTACTATGTAGGCCCCTATAGCTGTGAAATGTACCAGACTTTATTTAATTCAAATAAATTTCAGTCGCTGTTTAAAAGTCGAGGCTGCTTAGGTGGGAAAATGTGTTGTGGTGGTTATTCAACATAAAAAAGAAGAGTCACTTTGAGTGTTTACCTTCAGATTAGACAATTTAGTTGAATTTCACAGGTAGGATTAGTGTTTATTGCTGGCGACTTTTTATATTAAATAAGAATTTGTTGGTTTGTAATCAATGAATGACTTATCGAGTCGCCAGAACATGCCACTAGTAGCTATCCCTTCATACTCCCGCACCAGTCTGAGGGTGTTTATCCCAAATTTTCATCTGTGAAGGTCAGTCAAAGAAGTTCTTCGAGAAGGGCGAACCTGGGGCAACCGGACTTGGCTGTAGATCCATGAAGACGTTTCACCTCTTACCCAAGAGGCTTCTACAATTCTGGAATAACACTTAGTTCTTCCAGAAAAACCACTTGGAAACTCCTTAGTTCATTAGTGCAAGTTGTATTTATTAAGCTAGGAAGACAAGATTTCGATGTAGTTAGACGAGATTCAGCTGCGAATATTTTGCAATCATTCACAGCGAAACTAACTTGACTACATTATAAACAGCCCAAAACTCAATTCAGGGTTTCTGACCATTCTGATTCCCAATCCCGATAAAGTCACCTTTTTTCCCCAAAAATCTAATATTTGTATACCTCGCTGTCTGAAATCCTTTGAATTGTTATATGAGATACCATGAAGTCTCTAACTCATAGTGGAAATACTGAATATTATTATAGTGAGATTGTCAAAGAAACAAATTTAATTTCAGATTGTAACATCCAATACTCTATGTGGCGGATCTCAGATGTGATGACATCTCTTGACGATATTTTTTATTTCAAGTACATACAGTGTGATGACGCATGTTATAACTCTACTCAAATCAGAACAAAGATATCATCTGGTCTTTCCATTATGCAGGGCAAGGTGAGACGTACTGCTGGGGGAAATTGCGATACGTTTAGTTCCTTTCAAAGCTCATAGCACAGCTTGATCCTTTTAGGGTTACTTCCAAGGGAAATAATTCGTTTGTCACTGGCTTGACATAAAGGAAAGTAAAGCAGGTTGACTCCAGTTTGGCCAGATTACCAATGAATGTGGAAGACGGATAGAAACCTGAGTGTTGAAGTATCTTCTAAACTACAATAGTTGGATGTAAGTTGGGCACTACACGGTTGAAGCACCTTTGCCACGACACACACCGTAGACTCATAAACCCAGATAATTTGTCCTTCCTTTGCCATCCTTCACTTTGGTTTGTGGTGCTTATATAAACAGCAACATAAAATCAACACATTGCCACGTTCCATAAGTGGTCTGATGCACAGAACAATCAACAATAAAACCTTGTGAATGATTGGCAATCACGAGTACCGTTTATTGTTGTACCGTTGAAGGAATTTCAGCTTTAAGCGCCTCCGCAACCTACTGATTTCCTCACACCAGGAGGCCACTCGAGAAAAGCCTTCTTTAGAAAGGTAATTATCCCTCAAATTAATTATGATTAATTACACCAAGCTTGTTCTATCATGTTCTGGACCTGAACACACGGCTGTTTTACTGTTATCATTACCACATCTAATATTTGATTCAAAGGTGAAATGACATACGGAAGAGCATTCATTTCTACTGAAGGTGTAATAATCTTCAAGATCGAGTAAAAACTATTTGCAAAGATTCAGAAATTCCCAAAACAATAGCTTCATTACTCAAACAGAAGAAAAAGTGTATTTCGCAATTAGCGTCCGTCAATTCTCAGGATGTGCCGTTAGCTTGACCTTTGTCACTAATCACCTTTGTGTCTTTGTGCATCATTAAAGGTCCAGTGTGAAAGATGTAGTGGCACCTAGCAGTCAAGCAGTCACACTTTAACCTCTCCTTCCAAGCAGGTAAGCAAAACTCTGGCTGCCAAATTGACATTAAAAGCAAAAGTCCATATCTAGATCAGTGTTTGGTTTGTCTGTTCTGGGCTACTGTAGAAAAATGGCAGTTCAACATGGTGGACTCCGTGGAAGAGGACCCACTGTCTCTGTAGATCTAAAGGTCTCATTATAAGACATGGTGAGGCACTGACTCCATCAGAATCAGATTTACAAATATATGAACCCAACAGAGAAGTTTATTCACCATTTGATCGGCAGCAGTTAACGGGTTATGTTTCATATCTCATATCAGCATTCTTTACACATACAAACTGTAGCCCACGTGACGCACATTTCATTTTAAAAAAAAGTCCATGCGCCGATCCTTCTGGACAAAAATGTCCATTACTTTTTTGAAGAAGTCTTCCTTGTCTTCTTTCAGTTTTAAAAGTCTCTCTGTCTCAATGGAGATCACTGCCCCCTACCGTGCGGCAAGAGAACTGCCTGCCTCATCTAGTGCCTCTTCACTGCCATTGTAAGATCGCTGAGCACACGAAACAGGTTACACACATATATTATATGCATAACAATATACAAAAACATACGATGACATTTTTTAAAAGGCACACAGCTGAAAAGTACTAATTGCACAATTCAGAGCATGCAGTTGCCAGGTAACCTTCACACCAGTTTTTTTTTCAAAGATGGCTTTATCCCCTCTTTCTTCCTTCCTACATCCTTTCCTTCACAGTATGCTTTCTTTGTGTCTCCTGGTAACCTCTTCGTTAATGCCCCCTCCTTTCAACACCGATCTGGCCTTCATACAGCAAAAGGTCTTGCAGGAAAATGAATTCCTCAAACTGCTCCATCTCCGATTCATTCAACATGACAACTACTGCTCATGACTGGAATCAGCACGTGGATGAAGCGTCCAGCTGTTTTTCCTGGGACTTTTCTTCTTCAGATAAAACTTTCCTGGCGTATTTTCTGGTGTTTCTCGGCTGCGTCCTTTTTTCATCCACCGTGAATGGATTTCTCTTTTTCCTGACGGTGAGATATAAGCAGCTGCTGTGGCAACCACAGTACATTCTGATAAATAACATATCAGCGTCTGGCATTGGGATGAGTTTTGTAACTGCTCTGGTCGTGCTGTCTTCGATAGTGCGTAAGCAAACTCAGGTGTATGGACACTGGTGCATCGCCCAGTTCTGTATATTGCGTTGTTTTTTCCTGACGTCCCACATGACTTTGGCTGTCATGGCCATAGAACGCTACATATTTATTTGTCACGGCATCCACTACCTCAGGATGATCACTACCTGCAATATTTACGTCAGCATCGGGCTTATTTGGCTGGTCAGTGGGGCATTGAGCCTTCATGGAGGGTTGGTGCTGAGCCGGATTGAGAGTGGCTTCCAACAGCAAACCAACGGGCTCCTGTGCGACGCTTTTACTATCAAGGAACTCATCCCATTTTCCTACAAACAGAACATGCTGGTGTTTGGACCACCGTCTGTCTTAACTACCTTCTGCATATTGGTCATCTGCTACTCCTATGGGTGCATGTATCATGCAGCGTTAAGAGTGAGCATCGCTCTTAAGTGTGATAACCACAGAGCCAAGCGCACTGTGGGATTCTACTTTTTAATGTTTCTCCTGCAGCTGGCACTCAACATATCTTTTATTATCCTGACAATGACGGGAAAGAAAGAAGCATCATCCTGCAGGTCGGTCAACTCATTAGTGACGCCACTAATAATAACCATACCTACCTTCATCATCGGAGCTTTCCTTCTCGTCCGGAACCCGCAGATTAGGCGACTGCTCTTTTCTGCATGTCAGTCTACATGGCATGAAGTCCCTGAGGTGTTTGATCAGCGCAGTAGAGCTGATGGGATAGGAGAGGATGCATATCGTGTTGAGCACAAAAGGCAAGAGGAGAAGGAGAACAAGGAGAAAACATCTTTTTCTATACCTGGTTATGTCTTTCCGTCTGATTCTGAGGACTGTTAACAGTGTCTGCTTCCAGAGGTCCGTACCGCAGAACCAGTGTGTGTCAGTAATGTGCTATTATTTGTAGAAGCATGGGTATATATTCAGACGGTACAATTTTTTATTCAGTTTGCCTTTCCTGAAAAATGACCTTTCTCCTCTCTAAATATCAACCAGTTAGATGTTTTCAACATTCAATATGCACAATAATTATAATAAATGTTATTTATTTATCGTACATTATCATGCCGTTAATGTGTAATGTGGTCTCTTTCTAATTTATTAGCAGCACTGATATTATCTTCAAACTGCCACAGGTTGTACATGTGTGACTCGTGATATGAAAACACAGAAAATATGCTGGAAGGGTTATTTTATATTACCTCACATTGATTTAAATATGGTTTAGCATTAATCTAGGCTACAATTTATATAATGGCTTCCAATAAATGGAGGCGCTTACTACTACTAATAGTTAGGCAGCTATATAGGAGCTATGCTTTTTTTCTATATTTGTTTACATGTAACTTTGTTAATATAAATGTATGTACATGTATAATGCATAATGTAATTACCAGTGAATATATGGAGCGGTGTTGTGCATTGTCAACATGTTTCAGTTACTTTTCCAATAAAGAGACTGACTTATTTATTTATTTGTCTTTTGCTCAATATTTAGTGGATCTGGTTCGATTGGACTGGATGGATTGTTGTGGTCCCCAGAAGATGAACCCCAATGACTTTGGTTTTCATCTTGCACCACCAGCTGCTGAAAGTTCACTTCCTAACCAGTGAAATCACATTATTTTTAGACGCTGAACAGGCAACGTTTGCCTGATTGACTTTGAGCCATATTCAAATCAGCAGCAGGTTTTTTTTCTGTACTTAGCAACAGCTAACCTTGAATTTGAAATGCCCTTTCAGTGAAGAATGGCTGCAAATGAAAGGAAGCATCTGACCTTTACACAGAGTAATACATGCAAGATATATCGCGCATAAGAGCATAGACATTTTTGGATACTGTCACCGCAAAGACATGCTTTTATACCTCGCCTACCCAGCAGTGTTGCACTTTAGTTACATACTACAATCCCACCTGTATCACAGCTACGTTTACAACAGGTGATATGTCAAACAGCCATCATTGCAGTGCTGTGGCCCAAAATAATTTAGAATATCTTGTTTCCTCTTCTCCTAACCTCAAATACTTAAAAGTAGTATACATCCTTGGGGGATATTTTGTCTCAGTTGTCCTTTCTTA
This sequence comes from Sciaenops ocellatus, assembly GCA_033000465.1. Taxonomy (NCBI): domain Eukaryota; kingdom Metazoa; phylum Chordata; class Actinopteri; family Sciaenidae; genus Sciaenops; species Sciaenops ocellatus. The sequence continues at coordinate 12,881,042 of CP136876.1, read as the reverse complement.
TCCTTTTCACAGCTGAACCAAACTGAGAGGCTGGGTTGTTGCAGAGATGTAGTACCCATATGTGAACACATAGAGGCAGCGCTGCAGTGTGTAAGATAGCTTGGCTCGACTGCAGGTGTGAGATTAGTCCATGTGTTAATGCGACATCCTCCCGACTCTCCAGAGCTCTGGTGCAGCTTGCTTGTGTCATTGCCAGACTGGAGGATGGACATAGACACAACCAGGCCTGTTTCATCTGAGCTTTTCCGGATGAAGACTCGAATTCTGATGATGCATTACTGAATATTATTTATGACTCCATGCTTAAATGACAGATGAGGTGCCAATAAAAGGCGTGTTAGATGTTATCTCTTATAAAAGAACGATTTTAAGACAGTCCCGTTGAAGGTTTCCTAAACCGACTCGAGTGCAGGTTTGTTTATGAGAAAATTTAACCTCTGTACAAACACTGCAATATTCACTTGAACTGTGCAAAGCTCACATAAATGCAGGTGCATGAAAACTGTCATAATCTGAAATGAATAGCGTGCGTGCACGCACGGCGGTGTGACTGTGCGTGCATCCTGCAGGGATCACCGGTGCAAGTGCGGCTTCATTAATCTCTCGGCATCATGGGACCTGTCTGAACTCTAAAAGAGGGCTGGAGAGAACAAGCTGGCCCCCTGGGGAGTCACTCCGTTTACCCTCCACGCACTCAGGTCACTCCTCATATCACACACTCTTCAACTATACAATGTCAAACCCTCCAGTAGGCCTGAAAAAAACACACAGAACCGTCACTGCTGATCTGCGTTGAAATGTGTGTGATGTGCGTATTTGTTGACCGATTGAAGGTGAGGGGTGGCTCTTAGACAGTGAGACTTTTTTCGCAGTATGTGGGTCATACTGAATATGTTGCATGATTTCTTCAAGTAGCAAAAGGCAAAACTGTGCCACGACTGTATCATAAATATTTATTTCCCTTCAATAATGCATAGGAAAGCACATATACTGATTACATTACAAAACATGGTGCTATAAATATCTCAAGACTTTGGGGATAAGATTCGCACTAAACAGTCTTTCAGTGGTTGACAGTGTGGGATTCAGAGGGATACATCAGTAGCTGTTGTAGTCCTGGAATCACCCATGATCCAATCAAATCTAATCAAATCACCTGTTTCCCTGCTTCCCTTCTAAAGCCTTGCACTCTGCACCACAGAATAGTCCCGAGTGGATTCACCACCAAAAGCTTCCCCCGCGACAGAAACAGAAAAGCGGTTTCTCCGTGTGGAAGATGAATGAGGAAATAAATGGCACTTCTAATTAAATTAGCCTGAGAGGATGTAACACGTTTGGCTTCCATGCTGCTCTGATCCCTGCAAAAAGGCACCTCCGCGATTCACGCTCGGCGTGTCACTGTGCATGCTGACAGTTTTGTTGAATGGCATCGTTTACACCACAGTCGCGTGTGGTTCACGTGTAAAATGTTGTGAGTTATTTTGCCTGCTTGAGAAAATTGTATGAATTAAAATTGCCAACAAACTGCTGAATCATCATGAATGAATCAGAGAGCTTGAGTACGATGGCAGTGGGATTGATTGTGCTTTGCGTTAGTACAGTTTAATATCTCTCTTTTGATATTAGGATTGCTGTCTTGGTTGGTTATTATTGGCTTAACACACTTAGCACGAGTGGAGTTTGGAACTTGGTCCACATGCCCTGAGTTCAGAAACTCTATCTCCAGACTAGAACATCAGTCTTGAGCTATACTGCAAAAACCCCAAAGTCGTGTTCTTTGACAACCCTGTACGATATCTGTGGATGACAACTACACTAAAAAAGTTGGAGAAAGATTGTAGTTGCAGCTTAAAAAACAAGAATATTACTGGTCTGTTGGAATGGGAATGCCGATCTCCAACATGAACGTCACTGGCGTTGGACATAAATCGTAAGCTACAGAATCATCTACGTAATTCCTAAGAATATTGGGCTTTGGTTCGGATAGATGTTTTCTTGGGTCTACTTGGTTCCTAGTAGTAACCAACACCTGACACAGCATGGTCTGAATCACATAGTTGCCATGGGTCTCGGTCTTTGTCTCACAATCAACTCTGAACATGTGGTGTGTCTTTTTTTAGGTGTGTGAACCGTAAAAATGAAATGCATTTGCACCTGTTTGTTATTAGTGCTCATCTGTGGGAAGCACATTTTGCTGCAGCCACTGTTGGCATTGTTGTTCTCTCTCCATCTGACTATCCTCAAGTCCCTTATGGATTGGGTCTCTTATTTTGAAAAATGGACTTTTTTAAATTGGGTTCATACCTTCGACTCTCCATCCCTTCATCCCTTATCCCTCGACCCTCATCCTTTCTTCACTTGCAATAAACCCCTCTAAACTTAAATCTATATTGGCGTGGTCCTTGTTAGGGAATTCTAAAATTTACACGAGTTGTAGACAACAAAAAGTTGCAGAAACATCCATGTTGTTCCTAACAATGCTGGGCTTTTTGTCGGATAGGTGTTTTCTTGGGTCTACTTGGTTCCCGACACAGCATGGTCCAGATCTCATAGAATAATTGCTGTTGCTGTGCATGTCGGTCTGTGTCGGAGTGTCTGGTCTTACTATCAACTCTGAACATGTGTTGTGTCATAAGGTGTCACAGGTGTTTGTCTTTTTTGATGAGAGACAGACAGTGTGAGCTCTGAAGTTCTGGGTAAAATTACATTTTTTGACTATCCTCAGGCCCCTTGTGGATGAAGTCAGATTCATGACTTGTATGTTTCAGACTCTTTTCTAGCTTGTGTTTGCAGAGAAATGGTAGAATTGAGCGCACCAAGAAGTTGCACCAACATATGGTGGTGCATTATCAAATGTTTTGTGTGTTTGTTCGAGCTTTTGTTGGGAATCCAAGCTCCGACCATCTCATGGCACGGCTTCCATGTCAACTTTGCCGCCCCACTGTTGCTACTGCTGAGCTGGCACAAACATGGCGGTTGACTGCTGCTGGTTTGTCTCTCCTCTAATGAGCTCAGTGTAAGCTTTAAACCTTGTTTTGCGCTCCTGGCTCCTGGCATCAGAAATAAATACCAGGACAGCCAGTCTGTCAATGTTAAATCAGACATTAGGCAGATGCCAGGAGCCAACTTGGTCCAAAGAGAGCCAAACGCACTTTGACCTTTTAATGGGAGTAGGAGGGAAAGTGAGGAAGCAGCATTAGGTAAAAGACACAAGGTGAATAATAGTGTGTGTAAATGTGATGTCACACAGACCTCTACGTTATACATGACTGAGCTGCTGTGCTGTGCTGGCTGGTAAACGTCCTCTTTCCTATAGCGCTCATCTGAAACACAAAACTGCTTATCCATATACATGTTTCTATTTGCACAGCAGACGAGAAAATGTTAGCTATGCTGAACCAGGCTGATTTTTTTTCCCCCCGCCCTGCAAACTGAAGGCATTGCGACGCGATTTGTCCTGAGTTTTTGCTTTTTGAAGCGCAGAGCGTACAATATGCAATCATGCGACACTCACCTACCCGTGTCATGTGTATAATAGCCGATGTACACCGATGGCGTCATATTTTTGAAGTCACAAGAGGGTAGTCATAGCCATACAACACATTTACGTTTGAAGTTCTTCTTATGAATTAAAGCAGTGCACCCTAAAGGTTTGTTTGGGCTGAAGGTCACGATGTTCCTGTCAGAATTATAATCAGCAGTAAATTAAGCAGATCATGAATATAATGAATGCCTTTAGAAAAATCTGATTCCTTGAGTATGAGGTCAAGTAAACGTCCCTGTTCATCTATGATCTCTGGAGTAATAATCGCCACCTAAATGCCTTCAGGATTTTTCTTTGCTCCTTCTTTGTTCCACTATCAGATAAAGTCTAACTGGACACGAAGGTTCAGGAGGTTTGGGATGAGGAGGCAGCAAAGGCCTCGTGGTCCCCTTGGTGACCGGCGTAGCCTGTGTTTTAATGTTCCTCCTCATGCTGCGATCAGCAGATGCATCAGAGTGATGATGACGCACTGAGTAGAACAAAACTGTGTTTAATGGGCTAGAGGCCCGGCTGCTGTGCAGTGCAGGCACAGAGCGGCGAGGGCGGGTGAGGTATGTGCATGGACGTTTATGTGTTTGATAGAGAGGGAAGAAAGTTTGGTGCTCTGCTCAGCTTCTGCCTGGAGACGACACATTTTAACTGAAAGCAAGGAGTTTAAAAAAATGTGGGTGTCCAACAACTCGATCGATTTCCATTATAGAAGATGTAGGATCCAGCGTTTTTTTGGAGCTTGACCCTTTGCTGGCCCTACTTTTCATCTGATCCCCCTAAAGGAAGAGCAATACTTATATGATATAAACTGCAGGAGTAGCCTTTTAATATCTTATTGAACTTAAAAAGTAAAAATGAAAAACGGTGACATATATTTGCTGCTTAGTTTGTTCCAAAAAAATTACTTTCTGCTGTTATATACTATATTTCCATGCAGATTTAGAGGCAAATTACCTTAAAATTTTGTGAAATGTTGTCTATCAGCCTGCATTAAAGGTCCAGTGTGTCAGATTTAGGGGTCTCTATTTACAAAATATGTCAGAAATGGAATATAATATGCATAAATCTGTTTTCATTTGTGCGTAATCACCTGAAATAAGAATTGCAATCAGCAACTATACCACTAGATGCCATTTAATCCTATGCACACTGGTACTTTAAGCTATTTTACAATGGAGACACATGACATTGTTTGCTAGGATTGCAGCTCTGTGAGGCAAAGCAGTGTTTTGCGCTAAATTCTAACGCCAACATACTAACATGCATGCAATGACAATGCTAAGGCTAATTGGAATGTCTTTGCAAAACCACCACTGAAGTCTAACTTTGACCTGCTGGTGGTGCCATATGAAATGTCACGAGGATTCATCCTCAGAGGACCAGGATACCAAATTTCATGACCAATAGGTGTCAGGAAATGTCACTAAAAACAGAAAAGTTCAGTGTCATGTTGCATCGCAAGTCATTAGGATTCATCCTCATGCGACCACGAACGTCTGTACCAATCAGAGGTCACCAATGGCTTTGGGAAAACCCTCCAACTGACTGCAGGCCAAAGCCACAATGAATGTATTGTTGACCTTCATGATCAAGTAACTGTACAATAGCCTGATTCCACAGCCAAGAGGCTGTAATAAAGCTAATGGAGCAAAAGAGAGGAGAGAGAATGGGGGGAGGAGACCAGGAGACAGCGATGCATAGGTTCCCTGTCCAATCTCCTTTGTGAGGCGTATAGACCGCATGTATGTGACGTCTCATCATCCACGTCTGCCTTTACATGAGCTCTCCCATTTCTCTGTCTCTCTGTTCCTTTCCCACTCTCTCCTCTTTCATGTCTGTATAATCCTCTTTTGTATGACTCGTTCATACTCTCTGCTTTTTAATCGGGATAATTAGGCTTAGACTTCTCCCTTGCCATTCCTTCCCTGCAGAAGATGGTGGAACACCTAAATAATGCTCCTTATTATTGGAGGATAATCATCTAAAAATTATTTAAAGGTTATGTTTTTACGAGAGTGTGGTGAAGGTTGAAGATAAGGCAATGAGGTGGGGGGTTTATGGTCCGTGATGCTTTAGATTGTCCGGAAGAAAATCCATTTTAGTGACAGCGTTACGCTCTACAGTAGGAAATGAGATAGAGGATACAAGGCTGCATCGCAGGGTCCTGCTCAGCTTCGCATAACTTCTGCCTTGTCTCTTCTGTTCAGGACACAAAGATGATCTTGAATCGTTAGGACTGGAGGTCAACAGTTTTGGAAATGTCCGGAGTAATGGGGGTTTTTTTTCCAAGACGGCAGCTAAGAGCTGACGTTCACACTGCAGCGTAATGTGTCCTAATTTTACAAGGATCCAAGCTTAAACTTAAAGGTCCAGTGTGCAAGATTTAAGAGCATCTATTGACAGGAATTAAATATAATATTATGTATGTATGTTTGTTTGAATCGTTGTGCTTTTGTTGCCTTAAAATGAGACCTTTATATCTACAGAGAGAGCGGGTCCTCTTCCACAGAGTCCGCCATGTTGAATTGCCATTTTTCTACAGTAGCCCTGAGCAGACAAACCAAAGAGACTGAGAGTATTCATTTGGTTGCAGTCTGCAACTTCACTGCTAGATGGCACTAAATTCTACACACTGGACCATTAATAAACATTTTGAACAACAAAAAAAATGATAAAATTTGATTTCGAAACATGCAACGTTGAGAAATTGGTTAATTTTAAGGGTGAAAGTTTAATTTACTCACCATGTTTGCACAAATCAAGTGCACTACTTTGTAGAGTAACTTGATAGTACCAATATATATTTATTTAATGTAGCTTTAGCACCACAAATCATGTAATTATGTCAAAAATGACTCCAAAATGTAGATGAGGATGCACCCAATCACTTTCTCTCACCCCTCTTTGCTCCTCTTGTTCTCTTCTCACCAGTCAAAGCCTCAAATTATGTCTTCCCATTTAGTTTCAAGAGAAAAATAAACCTCAGCACTCCATGAAAGGACTTAAAGATAGACATTTTTTTTTGCAGTGCGGCATTGCCGAACAGTTATGCAGCTCAGTAGCCGCAGTAACAGTTAACAGGATTAGGCATGGCTTACATAAACATCTCCCATGGCAACAGTGCACGAGCGAGCGCCAGGCAGAGGCAGGGAGAGGAGCTGTCACCGGAAAACATCATCATCGCTCCGGTCAGCTGAGTGTCAGCTGGCTTTGATGCATGATGTTTGCAGCCATGTGTTTCCTGTGTGTCCATCTTAGCCCGTCGTTTCTCCGTTCAGCCTACCAGCAGCAGTTTGCAAACGCAAGTCTGCAAGGCTGCAGCTGGTTGTATGATTTTGCAGCTCGTGTGCAGTCTGTGTTTGTGTGTGTCAGTGTTTTGTGGCCTGCCATTGTTGTGACACGTTGGCAGCGATGCCTGAAGTTGTGTCCCGTCGGATACACCAGGCCTTTAGAATGGTTCATTTCCTGTAATTCCCCCAGGAGAGGCACATTGCTCACTGCCTCTCATGGCTTCGGCTCTGAAGGAGAGTAGAGGTCTTTGCATCTCTTGCTGTTTTCCCCTCGAAATGTCTCTGCTAATATCTGGACGACATTTTCTGCCCACAAAAGCGGTCAGGTTTGCCAGAGCTTTTCAGGGGACAGAGGAGAATTTGGCATTTTCACTTCTAATGTGGCCGGCGTAGTAGACATTAGACATATAGTTTGTATGAATCCTTTTAAATGACTTAAAGGTGAACTGCATTTCAGTTTATCCAGCAAAGTGGGAGTTGCTTTTCACACACAAAGACACATATTGCACACATTTACCCTTGTAGCTACACACAAACCCTCATACACAGTTTGAGGCTCAAGGGAAGCCAGAACCAAAACCCAATGAATAATAAACATGAATGAATAATAAACACGTTCTCACCCACGAGTGAGGCAGTTCATGTCACCTTGTTTAGTTGTGAAACCCTTTGGACCGGCGGTTTAATTCCAAAATGGATGATGGGGAGAACGTACGCACCAGAACAATCACATCCTTGGTTGGCGAAATACTTAAAATGACCTCTTGTTGTGAGTAATGATGTGATGTTGGCCGAATACATGATCCACGCAAGTACGTGAATGCAAAAGACAATACCTGATTCAACGTCAACGTCTCAAGGGGGCGATATGAGGCTAATCAGAGCATTTTCAGGACTAACAAACGAGCTTCTGGACGTATTTGAAGAGGTGATAAATTGGAGGTGATAAGGGTCAGCTTTGTCTTGCCGCCCCGAGCTACAATGCTCAAACTGCAATCTTGTGCTTGCATCCTGAACGCAAAGACACGTGAAAGAGTCTGTGTCCACCTACTTGTGTAGACTTTGCACTATTAGGGACGAGGTTGAGGTGAAAGGATGAGTGACATTCAGAGATCACTGTTAACATCTACATGGTTTCTTTTAACCATGACCTCAATCTTTGATTAAACTTAAGCAAGTACTTTTGTGATGAAAACCTTAGTCTAGCTGCCTAGTTGTTGTCATATGAATAACTTTTGTAACAGCCATGTGTGTTTTGGAAGGTGTGAGATCAGAAATGTTGGTGAATCCTTGAAGGCGACGACCTATTCTGTTGTTTAGTTTGGTGGACTTGTTGAGTAGTCGCGACCTCTTTGTTCCAGTCAGTCTGATTTACAACAGTGCAATGACATGAAGTCACAGAAATGTGCAAGTTTCTTATGAAAGACAAGCAAGTAAACAAAAGAAACATTCATTTATGACTGTGGTATGACGTTCTGTGTCAAGCTTAACATTGAGGAAGGACAACAATGTAACATTAAAAAGGTCTTTCTCATTTTCAGGGGCTCTTAAACATCTTTTCTCTTTCGTTTTCCATGTTAAATGTCTTACTTCATCCACCTTCAGTCTCTGCTGTTAATTTGAGCCCTTCCCTCCTCGCTCTGTTTCTCTGTCTGCTCTGTCCTTTCCCATTCGTCCCCTTCCCTCCCTCTTCTTTCTCGCCTCTCGGCTGAGATAAGAAGATTTAAGAGGAGGAGGGGAACTGCTCCAACGCCTGACCAGTAGGAAGTGTTCTGCTCATTTCACCTGTCCATTTCTCGAACGCTCTCGTTTGCTTAAGAAGCAGACCGACTTCAGTGTCACTATGTAAATTTAATGTCACTCATTGTTGGCGATATCCAGTATTAGTCTTTCCAGTATAGTTCTTTCTCTCAATATTTTTGCACCTTTCTTGCACTTTCTCATTCAAGGCCACAGTGTACTCGCTGTCAAAACAAATTCTTGTTCTGGAGCTGCGTCCAGACAAAGGCATATTTGAGGAAAACATGAAGCAGCACCTTGGCTTTCAAATCGTCATTGTGTAGTGCACAAGCCTGCCTGCTGAGTCTCTGACTTAGAAGTCTTTACCCAGCAACACAACCATCCATGATTGGTATAAACATCATGCGGGTGGCTGTTTATGCTTGTGAGAAAGCAAATGTGAGTGCAGTGTTTCTCTTCACATATTTATACCACCATTTGGTTTGTAAAATCAAAGTAATCATTGTTGCATCGTGGCAAAAATACCAAGGTGATTGTGGTTTCAAACATTCCTTAATCTTGATGCAACCTCACCAGGAGAGTATGAACATTATGAAGCAGGAGAACGGTGTTACGGGTAACCATAGGTCGTAGAGGCTTGCATACAAGCCAGTGCACACGCTTCCCAAATCTCAAATGTGCGATCCAAGCAAGCAAGCCTCTTGGTTGGTTCAACTGTTGGTAGACAGGTTCAAAATGGAGATGTGCAGCCCAGAGAAGCTTGTATCATTGCCAGCAGCATTTATTATCTGACATTGGCAATGTGTAAGTTGGCCTTGTTGTGTCTCTGAAACAAAAGGTTGTTGAGGTTTACTTCATAGCGACTAGAACTCTATTGCCAAGAACATGGGATGACATGTTCATCTCTTAACTACTCCACTCCAGATTGTCAGATCTCTGCATCTTCCCGCTGCACGGTAATTGCCGGGATTAAAGCGTTTTCCTATGTGTGTGAAGGGATGTGTTGCTCTGCTCTGCCTGGTTTCATACAATCGGAAATGGATGTTCTGTGATTATCCAGAAGACATTCCCCTCTTCGCTCTCGGCTCCCTCCCTCTGGTTTCATGGTTATTTTCACTCATCTTTATCCTCAGCACTGCAAATTGCTCCTATCCTGATATTACATCGCCGAGTATTGCTTTACGGATGAGCTGGATTGCAGTGGACTATCACTTTGCCTTACAGTACGACAGATTCTCAGTGGTCAGTATTAAAATCCGAGGCTGTGATTGGTGATAAATGTGCATAATTAGACTGAGTAAGGGCCCGTAGTCTTCCTATCGATTTCTTGGCTCATTTAGGGAATTAAAGGGTCTGCAAATTCTTAAGCACAGCAGACAGGACTCGGGGATTGAATGGAGAAGGTCCCATCTTTCAGGGAGCAAAACTCGCTTTCCTACGTGTGCTCACAGAGATGTCAGTGAATTATATCCGAACGTTTGTCTTGGTTAAATGTTTTCTTTGTCCTGTGACACTCGGAATAAATCAATCACAGCTGAATTGTGTCTCCCTGACATTGTTGTCCTACTTATTGTTGCTGCCACCTCTGAAAGGGGGGGGGTGTGTACGATCTGAGCGGTGTGTTCACCTTGAGATGTCTCCCCCTGGCACTGGTGTGTTTGTCGACCACGAGGGGGTCTTTAACCTACATAGGTAGCTACATTAGCGGGGCTAAAAGCACGCCACAAACCCGACTGGAAAACAGCCAAGTCAGCAGCAGGGACGTGAGCTATGAGCTGGATGTTCGGACATAAGGGGGGGTGGACAGCTTCCCTCAGGCTTTTTCCAAGCTTGTTCCAAATGAAAATAGCCACCATACACTATCCTGCTGCTGTGTTCCAGGCACACATCCTGTGACGACCAGAAGGAGGACAATGATTTAGATTTTATGAACGCCGTGCTGGATCTTTTTTATTTTGCGCATCAGAAACATTCCAATGACAAAACCACTTTGAAAACGACATTGATAATTTTTTTTTATTGTTTGCTTTATTGCACGTTTATGTTCACTTTATTGCTCCGTGCTTGCTTTGCTTGAGGGGCAGTGAGGTAACCATGGGCAGCTTTGTTGCTATCCAATTACAGGAGTGGTACTTTCCTTCATACGCAGCATGATTTGAAGTGGTGGAAGCGGTGGAGGTGGATTTAAACAAACATGAATACATAGAGAGGAAACTACACAAATATGTGTCTTCCTTGTGATCTAAACATCTGGTAAATGTTTTACTGTTGTTGCCGACGTTTCAGCTTTTGTCAACCTTCCTCGAGAAGGTGAAAGCTGCAGCGTGATTTAAAGGAACGAGCGGAGAGTCAGGGGTCGATTCTAATTTGGCCCTCGGACTGCAGCTGATTGCGACGATAACGGTGCTGTTGAGTTGCATTACGCTGCTGTCGTCTGGCTGATACCTGATTGCGGCTTATCAGGAGTATTTACATCGCTGATCATTTTCTGCTTGCCGTGACTGAACCCAGATCAGCTGTCCTTGTCCAGATTTTGAGACAGTTAAAGTCTTAATAATAACAATTCTGCAGATTTGCAAAATGCAAGTGAGAAGGAAATATAAATAATTTACAGAATAAAACAGAACGATTCTGTTTTTTTACAGCTTGTATCTTATTTTTGTAGATTCAAACTGTGTTTCTGTCGGATTTGGTAGGATTGTACCAACGTAAGAAAGAAACACGAGCAATCACATGATCAGAAAGATCCTAAACAAACCCCTAGGTTTGAGAAAACCCATGCGAACCATAAAATGATTGCCTGTACTGTCCGCTGTAAGCATCCATCACAGTTTACAGACCAACTTTCTCGCTCAACTTTGATCTACGGTCCTTCCTGCAGTCGTGCACACTCAGTTTTCTTGTGCATTGAAGAATTATTAACAGTTTCTCTCAGTTTACCTCCAAATGAAACGATACAGATCAATGATCTGGCTAATCTGGAGGCTTGTTTACAACCAACCAACTTCCAGCGACTAAAGCAACATCCAAACTGTAAAAAATCTGGAGCTGTCCTTTAACTACACCTCCGTTCATGTGTTGAAATTTTGCAAATAAAAAATAAAAGCGAGCACAAATTGATCGTGTTGTTGCTAATGTCCTGAGAGACTGTACATTCACTTCTCTGTCAATAGCTTCATCATCACCCTTTCCCTTCTTGTCTTTCCTTCTCCCTCGGGGGTCGGAAAAAAGGTTGGACATCACAGTGTGTGTGTGTGTGTGTGTGTGTGTGTGTGTGTGTGTGTGTTTGTGTGTATTGTTGGGTGGGGGGGAGGGGAGTCGACATTGCTGGATAACTGAGTTTCCCTTGGCAGCAGGCCCCGGAAGTGTCACCGCTCATAGACCTCCACTCTAAGCGCATCCCAAGTGCTTCCCTGTCCCTGCACATAATTTGCTCCCGCTAAAGATGAACCTGTCACCTGGAGGTTTTCCCAGAGCAGAGATGGACGCCGTATGAGTGGAGCACAGCAGGATTCTTTTTACCTGTTTTCTTTTAATAATTATAAATCAGATGAGATTTAGCTTCATACAGTTGGTTAAAGTCACTCAGGGATTACTGACGTGCAATGATCCGCTGTCATTGAGAATGACTGATCAGAGCACCTTCACTTAATAGACTCAATCATTGATCACAGGCCATGAGGGTCACCTCTGTCTCTGCGGTGCTTTCACTCGGATTAGATGTGATGAAGAGGGACATTTCTGAAACAACAAGGTGTCGTCATTATTATATATTACTATGTATTATGTATGGCACCCTGCGCCCGGGAGTCAGGGCTGGCATGGCTGCAGTGCAAGAGCACAGGATGTATGGAGGCACAAAAAAGGGAGGAGGAATCAAACAAAGGAGGAGAGGAGGAAGTGAAAAAAGAGGGAATATAAGGACGAGTGTGAGAGAAATGGAAGGCAGATGAGTCTGCGTGTTAGTGAATGATGAGGTGTGTGATGGGACCTAATCTGCTGTCTGCTCAGTACAGTGCACACTCTGTGCTCTGAATGTGAATGTGGATGCTGGGTGCAGGAAACTAAACTCTGCACCGCCTTCTGTCTGCTGTTTTTTTTCTCCTGCAGCTTCGTCCGCCATGGCTGTCCAATCTGTCAGTCACAACCCCCGTGACCAGTCAGCCTCCATTTGAGGCCCGGATGACATCACCGCGAGGCTGCAAACTTTGGGCGGTGAGCTCGAGCTAATTATTTTGATTATGTGATTTTGATTGTGCTCAGATGGGACAGACTTTTTCTCAACTTGTCTTGTGAAATTGTCCCTGAGCACGCAGAAGAATCCCACTCTGCTGCTGCTGTGTTTATAAATCAATCCCTACATGGATGAAATGTGTGCAAACGATAATGGAAAAAGTTTGACATGTATTCACTGTCTTGCCTGGAGTTTCACTAGCATGGACCACACCATCGACAAGATACGTTTAAATGATTTATTGACAAAATGAAGGATTGAGAGTGAAGGGTGATCCCGTGTACTTCTTCGGTCTGATGCTGCAGTGTCGGGAAGCTTCGGTAGGGAATCCGCCGTAGCACCCGGGCATGACGGACCCCCCTCAGGACTCTATGGAGAGTAGGAAAGAGAGGGGAAAAAGGTGAAAGAAATGGGGTGGGCGGGCAGGGTGTGCAGAATACGAGAGCGAAGGGAACCAGAGGGTTAGGAGGGTATTTATAGGACTGTCGGAAGTGGCGCGGTTGAGGTGTGGTCCAGCTCGTGAAACTCCACTTTAAGCTCCTATAGATGAGAAGATTGAGACCACCCTCATGATTGTACGCCAAGTATGAAGCTATCAGCAACAGCCAGCTAAATTAGCTTAGCATTGAGACTGGAAAACAGGATACAGCAAGTGTAAAAATGTCAAATTTGCCATTTTACGTGGTACCAGACCATTTCCTGGCTCAGTTCGTATACTTCCTAGATTCTCCGCTGGTTGCCTGGCAACTGGCCCTGACCAAGAAATAACTTGGCAGATAACCCCACCCCCCATAAAATTGCAGTTTTTATATGGATTAAATGAGATACAACAAGTTAATTAGTGAGATTTAGAAGTGCTGGGTGACAAAGCCAATCCAGTCTTTCCAGTCTTTATGCTAAGCTAAGCTAGCCAGCTGTTGGTGGTGGTGGAGTGGCAAATGAGTCCTAAAATAACAAACTGTTCCTTTAAACACAGTTGGGACAGCATTTGGCTTTTCCCACTCGGCTGTGCTGACGCGGTAAAAGTTCTGTAGCATTAGTAGTAGACGTTAATTACTCCCAGGATGGAGATTACTACTATTACAGAACCCATCTCCAGTAACACAGAAAAGGTAAACAAACACTAAAGAGGTAATATATACTGTACATACAACTCCAACAGGAGATTGCATCCAAGTTCCTCAACTGGGAACAAATGTGTTGATCACAGAAAAGATGTTTTGCATGTATCAAACATTCGGGACAATCTTTGTTGTGAAAACTCAAATCAGATTTTGTTTGCATGTGATAAAACATTTACATCAGCTTGTTCTGAGCAAATGAAAACATAGAAGATGTGTGCACAGGTGAGCTTTTAGACCTTTAGAAAGGGTTATTATATAACATTAAACAATGCGATGGGATTAAGTCTATGAATATGTTAGTGAATGCAAACAGTGCCTATATTTGAACAGAAAGGAAAATAACATTCCATAACCAACATTTAATAAATATTGATGGACAGTGTGCCTCGAAAACCTTTGCTGCAATAGACAATAAATCTCAGCTAACATTGCAGAGCCCGTTTTTGTACACTTGGTGAAAAATGATAGATTCTGATCCCGCTGCAGATGACAGGAGAAAGTCATTGAGGGAGAAGTTTTTTTGGCAGCCTGCACTTTTTCACGGGGTTTCCAGTCAAACGGATAGGCAGTCTGACAGGCCAGTCAATAGAAGTCAGCAGTGATTATGCAAGTTGCTTATGCCTAATGAGAAAGATCAGCGCATTGCCAAGAGAGTGGGACACAAGCCCAGTCTCACACTGAGATGTACAGTACACACTGCTGTAGAATAATGTTCTGTACAAAAAGCTCCTCTGCGGAAAAGGAACTGTGGTCTTTAAACAGAAATATTGCTGATGAAATGGACATAACTGAATATTCTGTCAATAAAATACTTTCCCAGCCTATATATATATTTATTTTACTACAAACTCGTCCCTGTTTTATATCTAAATGGCTTCATATGCTTGTGAAAAGAAGCTATATATGTGTCCCACCCCTGCAAACTGAAGCAGGGAACCAGTTCAGTGTAAAAGGAGCAGGTCCACGGGACATCATCAATACTGTTGACACAAAGGAAAAAACACACTGTCTGCTTTGCCTTTCTGGGCCCATTTGCCTTTTTGGTGGCACATTTTTCATATTCCTGCAGACAAGTAGCCAGGCATAGATGTGTGATGTTACATACGGCAAGCAGATCTTAAAACGTCACAGATATATGTCAGGTTTTGGTGTTGGTCCATCAGAGTCAGACTCAGTGAGGGATTCTTTCTATAGAGCTGCCATTTTGCATCAGCATCATACTGACATCATGCGTCGACCAATAAAGGAAGATATTTCTGTTCATCCTCCAACTGCAGACTCAGTTGACCAGAATGCAATGCAGCCATAAAGGATTGTTGATGTATTTGGCACTTTGATTGGAAGCAACAAGTTCAAACACGTTTTTGGAGGGTATTCAAAGGCATTCTGGTAAATGTAGGAATTGCTATATCGCTATTGTCACATCTGTGGTACATAATCTAAATGCATGGTATATATATATCTAGCTAATCTACATCCTCTGGCATTTTTTTCCTTGAAATGAGCTCAGTTGTCATTACAAGACTTGTCATGAGGTAACAGGTGGTTAATTTGGGGGGAATATAACTCTTGTCTCGTTTCAAAGATGGCGTTGAATGTGAGTGTCTTCCTTGATCTCTTGAGTTCTGGTCGATGTGCCCTGCTTCTGGTGTCTTTTCCCCCATGGTCCTTTGCCATTTCACCAATGTAGTGGTCATTGTAAATGTTGCAAGTGATATCCAAGTTGGATACCACCCCAGGTTGTTCTTGTAGTTTTTTGGCGGTGTACCAACATCCCCATCTTAAGGTGTTGAACGGCTGTTATAGACGCTGACTTCTTGTTGACTCCCTGGTTACTCCATGACCAAAGTTCTCTATAAAGGTCACAAGATGACACCTAAGTATTCGCAGAAGAAGGCTGTGGGATATGGTCAAGAATCCCCAAAATAGGTAGATGTCCCAAAGGTCAAGAGAACCAGGGATAGGTTAATGTCCCAAAGGTCAAGAGATCCTGGTAAGAAGTAGTTAATGAGCTCAAATCAAGACTGACAATGCTACTGTATCATTAGTTACTAGGTGGAAGGTGCCTTGCTCCGAAGCATCTCAGTACTTTTTTAAAACTGATATTCATAGATTTCATGACGTACCATTAAAACCAAAATTACATTGGATTTTCATTCATTCTTTCAGTAGTTGTCGCTTGTTGCTTGGTATTTTAAGAAATACTCACTAACCGAGCCACTGACGTACGATTCTATTCATACAGGAACATGTATGGATGGATGACACGCTGTATTTCCTGACGTGTGCACTGACTGCAGATTTCAGTACGTATGATAACATGAAGAGCGGCTCTGATGGGAGCAGTTCTCTGTCGATGGGGGGGGGGGGGGGGGGGGGGGGAATGGAAAGATTTGTATTTCTTTTATTGCCAGCGCATCTCCATATGGCCCGAACAATTTGTGTTATGTTCCCCCTTACAAACACCCCGCCACCTCCACCTCCCGCCCCACCAACCCCCCTCAGGCTGAGCTAGCTTTGGTTGACAGAACAGCATCCTCTCTACACTTTATCTCCCTCGCTCATTGCTTTGATGTGTTGTGATTGCGTTGGTGTGTGGCGTTGGTGTGCCGGTTGGGAGGGGTGTAGAGAAGAGGGGTAGTGGTGGTGGTGGTGGTGGTGGTGGTGGGGGTGTAGCAGAGAAAAGCGTTCTGCAGTGAAAATGTGCTCCCACTGAAGCGTAGAGAGACTGCAGCACAGTGAACGAGCCTGTGCACCACCTGCAGTCGTGTGTGTGTGTGTGTGTGTGTGTGTGTGTGTGTTTGAGAGAGAGCGAGAGAGGGAAATAATCACCCAAGACACAATGATTCAACACCCTGCTCCTCTCCTCTTCTGTCATCCTTTATCCCTTCTTTCTCTCCTCCCTCCTTCCCTCCTTTCGACCCAATTCTCCACACACACTACAATCATCTCACCCTCGGCCTGCCTTGTATCCGCCTTGCACCGTGACGGCTGCTGCGTGTCCCTTTGTATGTGTGTGTATGTGTGTGTGTGTGTGTATATTGCGCATGCTGGTGCGTGTGTGTGTGTTCACCAGTACTCAATATTCTCAAACACACACTCCCCTCCTTCTTCCTCTCCTCCTGCGACTCGCCTTGCCTTTCCTTTTTCATCATTCTCCATCAATCCGTCCATCTTGACTCCTCCATTCACTCTTTCCAGTCCATTCTGTTGCTCCACCACCACCACCACCACCAGTGATCACTACTTGATGCGCACTTTTGTTCATACGCACGTCGCCGTCTTCTCCTTCAACTCTGAAATATAAACACTGACTGAATACACACAATCTGTCATCCTCAACAGCAACCCCGTCTGTTTTCCATCTTTTTTCCAACCGTTATGTTCCCAGTCATTTCTCCTATCTCCCCCCACCTCCTCCCCTCCTCTCACTCTTTTGCTCCCCTCCTCCCGCGCTGGCTGAGTAAGTGCTGCAGCATCAGTGCATGTGTGAGAGCAGCACAGAGAGAGAGAGAGAGTGAGAGAGAGAGACGAGTGTGTGTGAGCGGAGTGTGTGTGAGCGCGAAGCGAAGCACCGGGGATCCTGAGCCTGGAGGAGGAGGAGAGCAGCCGTGTGACGAGAAGGGGGCTCTTCTTGCCGCCTGTGGATGTATGTGCCAGGACGGCGTTTGTGATTTTTTTTTTTTTTTTTTTTTTTTTTTTTTTGCAAGGCAAGCGTACGTGTGCATGAATGTGTGTGTGTGAGTGTGAGAGACATGCCAACGTGCGTGTGTGTATGTGTAACAGTGTCGTCGATCAGCGACGGGCTCTTCGCATTATGCAGCCGACGGTGCTCATCACACTTTGAGGACTGACTCATCTAGACCGGGGCTGTGGAGACAGAAGAGAGAGAGAGCCAGAGAGAGAGAAAGACAGATGGATGGAAAGAGAGGAAGACAGTTTTAGGCTCTTGATGCTTTGGGTCCCTCTAGACCGTCCAAAAGGTCTAGTCTGTTTGTGGGACGCCAGTAGCTTCACAGTGGCCCCCCTTGTTCCCCCACAAATTGGAATTGCAGACACATAACCAGACAGGTAGCCAAAATTGCCCCCAAAAACCCTGAAAGGAAAATAAATCCCCAGTCGTCGTCTGACTTGAAGGAAGGTTTTTCATTTCTGCTACACGGACTAGGACAAGAGGGTCTCCTGTCCTCCGCAGGGTCTTTTTTTTTTCGCTTGACATCGTTCTTTTTACGGGGGGGTTGCAGGATCCTATCCCGGAGATAAGAGGCTGGCAGACGAGACGGGACAGACGCAGGCATGGCTCGCCTCAACTGGTGCCTGGCTGCCGTCATCAGCTGGGGCAAGTTCCTCTTCGCCTGCTTCTTTCCTCTGCGGGGGGCCAAGCGAGACAAGGTAAGACTTCATGGAGATAGGGGGGAGGTGGGAAGGGGTTGCTACGAATGGGAAGACAGAGACAAGATTTGATGGACTTAGAGGACGAGTTCTGCACATGTCGTCTTTCATATCTCACTCCAACCCATACGGGTGACTTTCTTCTACAATAAATGCCAAAAAATATGCCAGGAATTCTCATTCTGCATGAAATATACATCAGGACGGGCCTCGTTCTCAGTCATACCACCCAACCATTGCATGCAAACAGCCGGCTTTACCTAAACCACCAAATGACGTAGCTGTGAAAACGAGCTTGGCTTGAATGGTCATGGACCATGGGCTCTGGAAGACTGGTTGGTGTCCCTCTAAGTGCTGATTCAAGGTCAGTGTTACATCTCCAAGTGGTCTCCAGGCAGCTGCTCCAGATAACGACAGTGGGAGAGCCATGGGAATCAGATTTTTGGACATGCCTCTTGAGCAAGGCACTTGCAGCAACCATCTGGAACAAATGATAGTTGCTCCTGATACATCGGGTCACCTTGCAGAATTGTAATGCACCATTATCGGGGATTTGCGTATTCCCAAGAAAAAGCTCTCCATTCATCTCCTGCCGTTGCACGTCATGCTGTATTTGCTTATTTTCGACGATGCGAGCCTTTCATCGCTGCGCCACACTCCGATCGGTCGTATGGCACATGTGTACGAGCAAGAAAAGGCCAAACGGAGTTCATTGAATGGTATCAGCTGAACACACACTCTAGTTTCTTTGTCTGTTCCCTCAGAGCCAGTGTTCCTGGACTGCAATCTTTCTCTAGTGGATAATCAATCATGTGTAACAATTCTGGTATGTCTAAATGGCACTATTTCCTCCTTACAAACACTTACACACATGCGAGGACACCAGAAACAGTGCCTGAGGTCATGCTCTGATGAATGGTGATGGGGTGGGATGATTTTTTTAAACGCAGTGAACATCTCCTGAGCAAAGCGAGACCTTTTTTAGACCCCCCCTTTTTTTTTATAGCAGCTGTCCTCAGGCAGGAAACACTGACCAAATAAGCTTAATGCGCTGCACCCTCAGCAGTTTTTAAAAATAATCTGTCCCCCAGTGAGAATATTATCATAAAGTCATGGGACTTTCATGTGCCCTCGTATCTTTATTGCCTCATGAAAAGCTCTCGATGCTGATCATAAATACCAGCCAAAAGGTTTCAAACTTGAGTGTTGCAGTGCTGTAACTCCTCGTCGACTGCGAGCTCTCTGCTGTTGCGTATGGCAGCGAGTGTTGGTGTTATAAAGTCTGGCGATGGTGGGATTTTTTGCTCGTGGTGACGCCGTAGCGTGCAGTGCTGCAGCCGCCCGTCTCTTCGAGCCCCCCCAACACCACCCTCCCATCAGCACCACCAACACTAGCAGCAAACCCCCCCCGCCCCATTGCCGCAGCTCCTTATCTCTACACCCGCGCTCAATTCCACAACGCTCCCCCTTGCCTTGTCGCACTCCTTCGTATGTGTGTGTAAATGTGGTGTGGAGCTTGTTAGTGCCTTTGCAGACGCACACTCATTATATATCTCCTCGACCCCGTACAATGAATCCCCGAACACATTATGTTGCTGTCAGCATTGGCCTTTTTTCCTCAAATTTGTTTGAATTTTTCTCACTCGATGTGGTAAATGAAAGCTTTTGCACCATTTCCAGCCACATCTTCAACTCTTGTACCTACACTGTAAAATGGGGGCAGATGCTCGCCATCAGGGACGTACCCTTGTTCAGGTATGGATGTTGCACCCTTAGGCATGGTCCCCTTGTACTTTGGAAGGAACATTCATGATAAAAATGTCATTCGAGCACTGCAAAGATGTGACTTTTGTCTATATTTGAGTGCAGAGAGTCGTATTTTATGAGAATATTTCAGTTATTTTAGAAATTTTCCAGCATAAAGTTTCATTTTTATTGATCCAAGTGTCCCAAATGTGGCTTAATCTTTCTTGTTTTGGGATATAGGCTCTCGTTTCTTGAAAGATTCTTGAAAAAAGTTGGTTTCTATGTGAAAAGGTTGAAATATTCTCACTGCAGTGGCAGATTTTTATTAAAAAATGAGTTTTGGGGGCTCTAAATAGACAGATATGACAGCATAGAGTGTAAATATCACGTGTAAGATCATCAAAACTTCTCGAGTTTCTTCGCAGCTTGGATCTTTTTGCTTTTTTCATCTCCGACCTGCAACATAAGGTAAAGCTGTTGAAGTTCTCACCACTTGTTCAGCCAACATATTTGCTAAGCGAGCTCCTCGGTGTATTTCGCCTGAAATTTCGGATTTTCGGGGGGGGGGGGGGGGGGGGGGGGGCGCTTCTTGCGGCGTATACGTGAACAACCGTTCAGTCTGTTGCTGCTCCGTCGCTCCAGCTGCAGCACTCCAGCTTGCTCACGTGACCGGCTGGGAGGTGAAAGTGGAGAGGTAAGGCTCTGTGTCTTCCCTCCAAGGACCGCTGTGAGGTGTTCAGTTTCCATGGCAACGCGGCGGCTCTCGCACACACACACACACACACACACACACACACACACACACACACACAGTCCCCACATGATGGGGCCGGGTTACAACAGGAGAGACGGGCTCGGAATATTGCCGGTGTATCGGTGTGTGTGTGTGTGTGCGGTGGTTTTGTAAGACAGAGATGGGAAGCAGAGACGGAGGCGGAGGGACGATGATGTGTAAAGGTTTTCTCCATGTGTGTTACTATGGTGACACTACTGTGGTACTATGAAAGGGTAACCCTCTCCTCGCCTCCTCACTTCCTAAATTCCCTCTCATCCTCACAACCTGTCTCCTCTTCCCTCCAATTTTCTGTTTTCGTTTCCTTCGTCTCCTCACATCTCCTCTTTTGCATCCTTTCATCTCGTGTCCTCTTCTCTTTCCCTTGTTTTACCCTTTGTTCTATTCCTTTTCTTTTATTTAACTTCCTCTCGTCGTCTCCTTGTGACTCCTGTCGTTTCCTCTCCTCTCTTTTCCTCTGTTGCTTCCCCTCAATTTCATCTCCTTTCCTTGTTTCATCTACTTTCCTTGTCTTTTTGTGCCTCCTTTCCTCCTGCCTTGTCTCCTCACCTTGCATTTCCTCTGTTCCTTCCTTTCCTTTCATACAATTTAATCTCCTTTTCTGCTCCTTTCCTTCTGTTTCATCTACTTTCCTTGTCTTTTTGTGCCTCCTTTCCTTGTGCCTTGTCTCCTCACCTTGTATTTCCTCTCCGCTCTTTTCCTCTGTTCCTTTCCTTTCATCCAATTTCATCTCCTTTTCTGCTCCTTGCCTTCCATTTTATCTCCTTTCCTTGTATTTCCTCTCCTCTTGTCTCCTCCCTGCTCCTTTCCTCCCCAGTTTTCTGTTTCTTTCCTTCTCTTTCACTCAGTATGTCTCCTTCCCTCCTGCTTCCTCTCCTCTCCTCAGTATTTTGTGTTTACTTGCCTCCCTATTCATTTAACTAATGTCCCCCCGGGCAGTAAATTCACATCAGGCAGCACTGCAGACAGCCAAAAGAGAAGAGGGTGATGGGAAACCTGTCCGCTGAATGGCTCCTTATTCTCTCCCACTAGATTGCCTCTCCAGCATATGCATGAAAACCTCATTCATCGCTCGCTGTGTTTATCACACGCTCACCTTCCACGCTGGGGTAACGTCGTCCGGCTGTGGCCGAGCGCGTGCACGGGTTACCGCGCCCAGAGGATTGCAGACTCCTGCCCTGAATGGCTCACTGTATTCTGGGCCGGCGTTCAGCGTGATGGATGCTTTGTTATTCTAGCATTAAAGCTTTAATGTGATGGATTCTTCAGCGACAGAAGAGGAGACTGCAGAGTCGATGTGGAGTAGTTTTTTCTCCTCTCATCTCTCTCTCCTTCTTCTTCTTTATTACTCGCATTTCTAAGTGTGTGTATAAGAGTTCCCCCAACCTTTAAATAGGTGTAGCTGGCTGCTAACGTCATTAGTCTGGGATTTAATGGAGACTTTTACTGTCCCACGATGGTCTAAATTCCCTTTTCCATGAGTACAATTCTGCAGAAAGTGTATGTTTAAGTGTGTGTGTGCTGCCTGCCTGCCTGCCTGCCTGCCTGTGTGTTTTCAGTGAGCTCCGGCATGTTGCATTGGGAATAAGGGACTAAGAACCTGACCTCACTGTGCAAAAATGTTGTACTGAGAAAATACACCACTCCCAATAGCACGCCCCAAAATCAATGCTTTTTGCAGGTAGTAAAGTATCACTTAAACGGCTATTCTGGCTGCACCCGGACAGAAAAAACAAACGAGATGCAGCATGCATGAGCTGCGTATGCGTGTTTCTAAAAGCTCTGCTCATTGTTGCCCATCTGCAGAGACTGTCTGAGGGTTGGTTGGAGGCCACTAGAGGCTGCTAGCAACCCAATTTAGACCAGTTGGCTGCCGTGCATCAAACACAGGCACCGAAAACCAGTTCAGTGCTACAGCACGACGAGCTGTTCGTCTCCACGCTGTGCTCTTTGCTGACATTATGTTAATAGAGTACACACAGAAGGAGACACACACACACACACACACACATACAGATTATGTGTCAGGTTAGCCTATGGATTGAGGTAACTGTTACAGTGGAAGTGATGGAGTGCAGCAGGGATCAATAGAGGGTGTTTTCTCAAAATGAATTGGCTCTTAGCCCTTTATGGATCTGACTGTGGAGTGATGTAATACGCCCGCACCGCTGATATAATGTTGATTCAGTGCTGTACTTTATATAGATGTACACATGCATATGGCAATCCCTCACACATGTGCTCGGGAATGTTTGCATACGTGTACGTAGAAATGTATCGCGTGTGCGCACAGAGGAAAAACACACATTTATATATGGATGTATGCACGGGTGAAGGGAGATTTCAAATGCTTGAAGCTTCCTCAGGTAGGATGTCGGTCCTCTACCTGCTCAATCAACGTGAATCACTTCAGAAACTGTTTCATTTAAATGTGTGGAGTGTAAATATTGCCATATATGACCCGTATGACACGTGAATAAAAGAAAGAATCCTGATTAAGTCGGCCCTCAGCTTCTGGAGTGAGAAAACTGAACCTACATCAGTTTCCAGGCAGCTTAGAGAGTCTTGAAAGATTATAACAGACCTTTTTGACATGAAATACTAGATATCAAAATATTAAATGATACTAATTAAGGTTCAGTTCCATCCACTTAATTAGTATCACTGGTAACGCCTGTGATGACGCGACGATTTCATGTCAAAATGGCTGCTGTGGTCTATTTTTGATGCCTAAAACTTTCAATTCAATTAATTTAAATTTTATTTACATAGCACCAAATCATAACAAAAGTTATCTCATGACACTTTCCATACACACTCAAAAAAATGAAATATTGACTTTAATTAAATTTATTTTGTCAACAGGTTCCATGTAATTGTATTATTAAGTTATTTCAACTCAAAAATATTATGTAATTGAACCCCTAACATAACATTTTGAGTTGAAATAACTTACATACATGCAATAACTTGTATCACGTTATTTCAACTCAAAAATGTTGTTAGGGGTTCAATTACAATTACATACAACATTTTCTGAGTTGAAAAACTTGATACAATTACGTGGAACCTGTTGACAAAATGAACAATTCCAACAAAAAACCCGAAATTAGTTCAAATTTATGAACTTCTGGTTCTCTCGTCTTGAAGTTGGTGAGTTTTTTTTAAATAAGTTTGATAATTAGATGCTTCAGATGAGATCTGTGGTCAACACAGGCTTGAAGAGTTTTTCTCGTTTAGTTCTACGGCATAAAATACGTCAGTTAATACGCCGTACTCGTGGATTTTGAAGCTTTTAAGTGTCTTTAAAAAGGTCAATCATTTAAAACATAGTGGTGGTGAAGTTGAAGTCGTGACTGTGGTTTGTTTTGTCGGCTAACGTTTTATCGGCTAACGTTTGTGATTATTGAGATTATCTTACGAAAACGTGTAAGAATGAACCTATATTATGAACCTTTCTTTGCGTACACGTTATCCCTGCAGCACTACGAGATACCGCAACCCTGATGACATCGTCAGGGTTGTTGTGTTGCATTATGGGAAGTGTAGGACAACAGTTTTCAAGCGATTTTTTTTTGTGTTTCTCGCAAGTTTTATGACTTTATTTAAGTGTAATATTAAAATGGCATCGCGTGTTTTCCCGCCAAAAAAGCAATGCACATTTGAATATATTGTGTATGTGCACATGGCCTTTCTTTGAAGGTGTGCACGAGGCTGTACGCTCATCTGTCTGACCTATACGTCCAGACATACTTCGTAATCGTCCCACCAACTCCTGCAGCGAGTTACCTGTTTGTTTGTTTTTTGCGCCGTTCGCTCACGGACCGCTCGGGCTGCGTCACGCCAGCTGGCAAGCGGTGCAGATACTTTTTGAAGGAGGAGATCTGGAAAACAGGAAAAAGGGGGTTGCCGATGAAAAATTGAAGTGACATTAGTGCAGACATGAGCGAGCATGCTTTGCAGAGGAGAGGTGGAGGGAAGGAGAGGTGAGGTATGCAACGCGAGGAAGCCGAGGGGGTGGAGGAAGGTGGTCAATGAATAGAGTGTGTGTGAGGGGGTAAGGAGGGGCTAACAAGGATCATTTGAGGAGAGGGGAGTTTTGTGAGGGAGAAAAATAAAGACTCACCTCCTCCCCCTTTTTTCCCTCCATGGAATAAAGTTACCACACTTCAAGAGGGACAGAGAGGAGGGCAGGAGTGAGTGAGCGAACAAGAGAGAGAGAGAAGGACCAGGACTGGAAGAGGTAGAACAAGCAAGCAAGAGAGGGAGGGAGCTCAGATGCAAGGAGACTGACTGAGGCCATCAGAGAGAGAAAACGAGAGCAGCGCTCCGTTCCCCACCCTCTGTGCACCTCGCACGTCTGGCATGGATCTCTGTCGCCAAAGCAGCCTGCATGGAGCCGGCGGGAATATCTGGGAATACCATGGATTTCTGCCGTGAGCCCGGAGAGCCCCAGAGTGGCACTTTTTTCAGGATGCCGTCCGTCTCTCTGTCTCTGCCCTCCGCTCTGGCAGGGCGGGCCAGGACCTGGGTTTGCCTCTCCTGCATGTTCTGGGTAAGAAACCGCAGAGATGTGTGTGCAGGTGGCTGCACAAAAAAAGTCAACGTAAAGATGAGAAAGGCGACAGAAAGTGGTTTATTCTTGAGTAAGCTTGTCAAATCAAGCTACATTTGTCACGTTTATGACTCCTCCAATGGCTCGCGGCTTTAAAAAATGATCTTGGTGACCTTCCAGGGTGTTGTCAAGTGTGCAGTTATGCTTACGTGTGAAGTGTAAAGAGGTGAGCGGTTCATGGCCAAAGCTTCCTGCCTCTGATTCTGTTTGCAACAGTCGAAATCTGGTTTAAAATGAGAGTTTACGCAGGTGCAACACCTTTCCAACCAAACCTGGAGATTAGATTTCTAATAACGTCTTCATCCGTTGGTCAGCAGAGGTCAAGTTCAGATGATAATGCGAGAGCGAGCGTGCAGATCTGCAGCCGTTGACTCTCCCACTCCGTGATCCGGCCAGGACTAATCTAGTTGACTGCTCCGCGGCGACTCGCATCGGCGTTTGTTCTTTTGCGTCGAGTCCACGCGGCCTCGGCACTTGAGCTATTTCTGGTTTCTCCTGTATAATTTAATCTGCTGCTGCTCGCTCGCTTCTCGTCCTATCTGGGACTGACTGAGTGTGTCAGGAACCGGGGGGTGGGGGGGCTTTCCACGCAGCATCTCGGGTTTTTAAAAAAGGAAAAAGAAGTCAAGCACGCCAGCACTCCTCTGGACATGTGTAAAGATGTGTGTGAAGTGTTTGTCTTGCACAGGAACATAAATTCAGGGTTTTCAAAGCCTGCTCTTCTTTCCACACACATGTGAAATGCAAAATGTGGCTTTAAAGATGCTCTTCAGACACATAATCATATATTAGAGTGAGAAACTGCGGGCTTTTGTGTGTTAACATATTGCCACATCACACATTACTTACCTTTTAATGCTCCTGGCTGCAGCGCAGCACCATCTTTATTGGGAAAGTAGGTGGATTTATTGCTTTTTTTGTTGTATAATGTATACACGGAGCGTAATGATCGCACCCAAGTGTTAAATGAGGCATCTGCCCTACTTTTCTGGAGCTTGCAGTGGAGAGGAGAGGGCCATTTAGATGCAAGGGGGGAAAGAGGCAAGGGAGGAGGAGGAGGAGGAGGAGAAGCTCCCACGCAGTTGCATATGCAAAGTGAAGACGTCGACTTGTCCGGATGCAGGAGCTTCCGATCCGACGTTATCACCCTTCAAATCGACAAACAGGACGGAGAAGAGCGCCGTGGAGGAAGAAGGCAGATGAGCTCCGCGAGGTGCGACATCAGCAGAGAGAGGATGAGGAGTAACGAGCTGAAGCTGAGTGACGTGCAAGAAGCGGGTTCTAAGAAAGCTCCTCAAATACACGCTATTAATAATTTAGCGCCACGCACGCACACGCACACACACACGGAGGGAGAATATTCGATTTGACACGCTGACAGAAAAGAGCCACAAATGCAGGCTAGTGCACTCCAGCGCCGGCCAAATACTTGTGAGCTCATTACTGCTCGACGATATGCTAAGCAGCTCCGCTCTGAATAACAACAAACAGTCATTTGACACGGCACGGGCGATATGATTTCTTAACACATCCACTGAAGAATTTCCTGCCTGTGTTTACCCGAGCGCAGTCAGGGCGCTCCGTTAAAGACCCTGGGATTATGTTCACGGTGTTCTGCGGTGTCACGAGTTTGACGACAGCGCTCAGGTGTTTTCTCATGACAACCACGAACCTCTGTTTCATCTGTCTTCACTGTGAAACAGCAAAGCAACACTGCGTAGAAATTTGGATTTTTGTGATTTAGCGCGGGTGTAATCCTGCTGTGGTAAATATGTTCAGCTGTACACGTGTGTTTGTCATGATTATACTTCAAGCAAAGGTCACCAACAGCAGACATAGCAGCCAGCTAATATTACTGACTAGTCCAACAGCAGTCAGCCCAGCTCGGCGTCTGTCTTTCAGCCTTTTATTTCACCAAGCTCTCACCAACCACTAAAAGTCAGTCCCTTGCTCGCTCACTCTCTTTTTCTCTTCCTCTGTCAACGTCCTCTTCGTTTTTTTCTCTTCTGCTGAGCTCGGTTGCATTGTCTGCTGGCCCAGCTCCTGTTCTAGCACAACAGCGGCTCCGCTCCCTGTCAGCATTCACCTGTAAACCTCCTCTTCTTCTTCTTCTTCTTCCCGGTGGTCCAAAAAGCACTAACACTCCCCCCGGTGCTCTGAGCTCACAGTCTGGGCAGCCTGACTAACAAACTGAGCTAACAGCAGCTACAGTTGGCAGCAGTTTACTTCACTGTCCATCAGGAAACTCTGTAAATCACAGATAGTGGAAGCGGAGCAGCCGGATTTAATCCAGTTTCACCGAAATCAGTCAAATAGTTGCGTACTTCTCGCAGGGGATTGCGCAAAGTCGCATGGGAAATGTGTTCTTTAAGTTTAACTTGGACTACAAGTCAATACTAAATCACTGAAGTGCCTCTTTAAAAATACAACTGGAAATCTTTGTTTTAAACAACAAGTGTGAACTTTAAAGTTAGAGACGTGTACAAGCCTCAGCTCTGAATGTAGCTCCACAAAACAGTGAAGTACTTTCACCAAAATAGGGAGAGAACGACAGAAGTCAGATCAGATAGACTTATTTAGAAGTCTATCTCAAAATAGCCGCTGTTAATTACATTAAAGCTGCAGCATTGCTACCAAGTATGGACCAAACTACACTGAAACATTTCAGGGTCATAACACGGTGCAACCAACCCTTCAGATTGACATTTATGTTCATATTAGGGTTGTTTTTTTGTGGCTCAGTGGGAATCTGTCATGATTTTCAAGCTGTTTTCGAGCTGACTCGTCTTTTATTCTCCGCTGTCGTCCGGCGCGCGGCAGCTGGAACGCTGTAAGTGAAAGACGTATGGTAGATCCATCATGTCTTCAGTTGTCTAACAGAGTCTCTTATTGACTGAACAGAATCCCCCCTGAGAGCTCTGAAAATCAATCAGACTTTGATTGGACCGTTACAGCGTGCCACGCCCCCGTGTGTGTGTGTGTGTCACCTCCCTGCAAGTGTGTGTGGCCTGGCGTGTGTTAGGAATGTCATTTCCCTTCACTAATAAGAGTGTGTATCTGCTCGTCCTGCCTGGTGATTAGCTTCCGTTGAGTGAGGAGATTCTCGAGTAATGAATCTAACCCGGCGTCTCTATGCAGCGAATATCGCGTTGTTTTTATTGGTTTATTTTGAAAGGACGAGGACTAGATCTTCCTGTCGGTGTAAGATTGTTTGTCTGAGGATTTAAATCACGTATAAATCATAATTAATGCGCTATTTTTGAAGCATTGGCCACATAAAGGGTCAAGTACTCTCATGTGGCTTCATCAGCGACTGTCGTTTTTGAGGTTGCGACCTTCCGCGTCGAGCGCCGTCCAAACTACGTCTCTATTTTTACCCCGTTAACAGTGCAAATCTGAGAAAAAGTTCATTTTCTTGCAGCTTCTAATAATAACGCTGACGATATTTGTGGTTTCGATGATGCTGTCCACCTCCAAATGACACGAAACTGCACTCAGACCTAGTTTTGGTGAACAGCCTCCAAAGGGACTTCATGTGCTGTTCAGCTGCCACACAGGCTGACTGTCCGCAGCCAGGAGCTTCCTTCCTCCATGCTCTCGTTTTCAAACCACTGCATTAGTGTGTGTGTGTGTGTGTGGGTGCATGGCGTGTGGTACTGTATCTTTGAGACCGTCCTCAGAGAGCGGAGCCGTCACTCCGGCTAAACAATGCTCTGCGTATCTGTGACCAGGTGATTTATATGCGATGTGACTGGTTGCCTCCCTCCAGGCCCCTCAGGCCATCGCCGAGCCAGGCCCGAGACCCAGCTTCAGCACACTTCCCCTGGGCGCTGTGCACTGTGCTCTGCCCCCGCATCTCATGTCCGAGCTCAGATCTCTGTCCTCAAAGTTTCAGAGACGCCAGCAGGGAGGCTGTAGATGAATCAAACAGAAGAAATAAGTATGTAGAAGTAGATGAAAATGATTATTTTCAGTTCAGGGCTGCAATTAAGGAATATTTTCATCATTGATGTCAGAAAATCGTGAAAAAAATCTACAAATTCAGCTTTTTTCTCAAGAAGATATTCAGTTTCCACTTATATAAAAACCAAGTGGAGCCTCCATGGAAGTGCCTAAAAACTGCAGTTCCTCAAACGTCCACTTGAGGCTGGCTCCAGAAGTGAGTCAGTCTCCATAAGTCCCCATGTTAAAATGTCCAACTTCACAGCAGAAATAAACATGTTTACAGCCTAGTACAAAAAACAGTTTTGGTCTCTATAGCTAATTTCCCCGTTCATGACAACTGTACTGAGGGTGAATTTTTATACAACTCACCTGTTCAGATTATATTAAGGTTTAAAGTTATGCAGGATTAAGAGCGTGGACACTTTGATTGACAGGTGGGCGTGGTTACAGGTGTCTTGTTTGAGCAACCAGGCGTCATTCAACAGCTCTTCAGAAACCTACGACTGTCTACAAATTAACAACGATATATGTCGTTTGTTACCTTCAGATGGAGTCAGGCTAACTGTTTCCCTCTGTTTTCAGTC
Source organism: Sciaenops ocellatus (assembly GCA_033000465.1). Taxonomy (NCBI): domain Eukaryota; kingdom Metazoa; phylum Chordata; class Actinopteri; family Sciaenidae; genus Sciaenops; species Sciaenops ocellatus. Next base: position 12,851,044 of record CP136876.1, on the reverse strand, counting down.
TTTGTGCTAAGCTAAGCTAACTACCCCCCGGCTGTAGCTTCATGTTTGCCGCACAGGCGTGAGAGTGGTATCAATCTTCTCGCCTGAATCTGGGCAAAAATGTCACATCATACCTTTAACCAAAATGTTATTTGCACAAAACAAATTGCAGAAAATTGCAGAATTAAGAGCGTGGACGCTTTGATTGACAGGTGGGTGTCGTTACAGATGGCTTGTTTGAGCATCCAGGCGTCATTTGGCCCATTCTTAGGCTCGTCAGAAACCTGTGGGTGACATCACGGATACGTCGTCTGTTCTTTATACTGTCAGTGTATAAAACAGAGAAAAGAAAGTAAATCTACTCCAGTGTTCGCAACTTGTGGGTCAGTACACGTCAGGGGTCGCAAGATAAATCTAAGTAGTCATGAAAAGATGAAAAGTTTTATTGTTTTTCGCAGATTTTGCTTTAATCAAAGCTCTTCTCATGTGGATGCTGAACAGTTTGAGCTGTTTTAGGCCTCCTAACGGGAAATCAAATCACTTTTTGATTGACCTACTAGAGTTTGGGAGGTTGGGTATGTTCATTTTGAGTAGTTAACATGTTTGAATGATTATTTCCCTGTCAATTAATCTGCTGATTAATTCTTTGGTCTAGAAAATGGTGCTGGAGGTGGAGGTGACGGCTTAAAATCACGTGTCAAGTCCGATTAACAGTCGTAAACTTAAAGATATTCAGTTTATTATCATGGAAGACAAAGAAGATCAGCAAATATTCACATTTAACCAGCTGGAGCCAGCGAATGATCAACATATTTGCCAGTTAATCATCAGTTAGGTTACATCACATTAGGTGCTGCCGTTCACGTTCCCGTCCTCTGCAACATCTTTGCTGCACGATGTGAAAGTCACTCGCAGCACCTGCACACGTGTGTGTACATTAACACGTAACACCAGGGAACACAGAAATGCTTACAGAGCTACATCTTGTCCCGTGCTCGCTTCGCGTGTTTTGGAGCTCATTAGCAAACACGGCATTCTAAGTTCATTAGCAGCTGGCTAATGATCATAAGCAGCCTGGACTTCATGATCACAGCTCATTGATCTTTGTGTCTCTCTCTGCCTGCACCTGGTATTGATCATATCGCACGCTGGTGCAAACAGTATAACAGCTGCACACACACACAAATGTCCGTGTAATATAGTGCACACACGTATAAGCAGGGAGGTCGTCATAGATACGCACACGCAGCTTCTCGGCTTCACGGAGGGATCTACTACAATCTGGCATCCAGCCCACGGTGTCAGTCCGCTGGGATCGGCTGTGTTCAGCGCCATAAATAAATCATCCTGAACTCATATCTATGAGCCGGTACGCTGCTTATCCATACTCCCATGAAGTGCGTGGAAAGAAATGTGTCGCGTCGGTGCTTTAAAATCGTAAAAATTCTGATTGATGCGTCGAGTTTTTGGAGGGAATTTCTCTGATTTGATTTGTACTGCGCTCCCTGGCGACCGAATGCGTCGATTTCCATGAAGAAACACACCCTGACAGGCTGAGATGTGTTTTATTCTTCTATTTTTTTTAATATATTTTAAAGAAAACTGTACAGAAACAGCCTTATTCTGTGCTGATGTACCCATAATCACAGTGAGCAAAGCCCCTCAGGGGTTATAACCAGAATAATGACTCTCCCTGCTGTAACAGTATTCATAAACGGAGGGGCCTGGGACACACCTCCATCAACCAATCATGATTTCCGTGCTGAGTAAAGCTCCTGAAAGCTGGCAGTCTTGGCCGCGCTGCTAATTGAAGCCGTTTGATGCCATCTGTGTGTTGAGATCACAGATTCAGAGTTCGAGCGAGGAGGAGGAGGCTGCCAACGGGGAGCAGCGAGGCGACGTGGACGTCTCACAAAAAGCTCCAGTAAAATCTGCTGTTAAAGGCGCTGTATGCCAAAATGACCCTGATGATGTCATAGTGATGTCATGGAGGTAGACTCGACCTGAGATGGGTACAACTTAAATGCCGCGTTGCAAATGTAGAGTTTGAAAGGTGCGGGTGTTTTCCAGGCTTTTATGGAAAGATGCTACCGAGCTGCATTATGGGAAATGTAGGACGTAGCCTTTTCTGAGTTTGACTCGCGTTACGGGCTTAAAATTCAGGATATTTCGGCTTCCGCTGCTTCGATTTTGACGATTCTTTTCTAGATTTGCTTCTTGAGAAACTTCATGGAGATCTGTGGAGTGTTCTCTCTTCTAAAAACACACATTCAGACCCTCGTTTTGAAATAAAACGTCAGAATAAGGCCTATCTTGACACGAGGCTGATCCTTAAAGCAGTTTAAAGTCCATCGGCGTGCCCTAGTTTTGTGTGTGTTTACGTAAACTTGCTTTTTCTCGTGTACGAAACATTTAAACGCTCGTGCACACACACACACATACAAATATTACAAACATCATCCTGGTTCTCATTTTCTTTCTTTTTGTGTTTCTCATTCTTGTTTTCTCTCGCTCGCTCGCTCGCTCGCTCTCTGTCCCACAAAGGCGCCCATTGTTCATGACAGAATTTCAATTTGGTGGAAATTGAAAGCAGGTGTGGCTCTGCTTTTTCATCTCACAGTGGTGGTAAAGGCGGAGGAGGAGGGGTGGTGGTGGTGGTGGTGGTGTGTGTGCAGTGACTGTTAGTTTCTGTGGGGCCTGTTCCTCATGCTTGACTTCATTGAGTCATGTCGTTTTTGGGTGACTCATTCGCTCCTTCTGTTCACCTCGCCCATCGGACAACCATTCACCTCACTTACTCACTCTCTTTTTGCAATCCTCCTCCAAAACATGATAGAAAAAATAATTAAACTTTAAAAAACTTCTACTTTAACTCTCTAAAGTTCTGTATTTATGTCGCTATTGTTCCTCAGAGACAGTTATTGCACATTTGCGGACGCCGAGTGATTAATGGACTACAGGGTTTGTGTCAAATTACATCATTATGCAAAATGATACCGTACATCTTTATTCCAACGTGCCCCCTCTTTGCGTTTTTAAACCGTTCTTACAATTCATGCAGAAAGACTTCCCTCTAACAGAGCTTTAAATGGAACCACATGTGGAGTTTTACATTTTGGAGGAGGCTCGTCGGCCGTACATGTGGGAATGAAGCTGGACGTCGGGAAGTTTGTGTTGATGTATGAGTGTGTGTGTGTGTGTGTGTGTGAGCGTCTGGGTCTTGGTCCCAGATGTGGCAGCTCAAAAAATGCACCTGGCATAAACGGGAATGTCCAGACGAGACACGTTTACTCTCAGATCGAGACTCCCCCATCTCTTGACAGGGCAGGGTACGGTGAATGTTTAATATTTATGTGTGGTTTTGGAGGACCTTTGGAGTTTATGGGTCTCATGCATTTCAGAGAATAAAGTATCAAACATAAAAACGTTATGAAAAGTTATGTTTTGTCCAGCGTACAATGGGAATAATCAAGAACAGAGCAGAAAACTATGACTGGCTGCTCAGAGCAACTAAGAATAAACTGAATGTTTCATTATTTTATAAAAAAAATATCTTTTCTGAGGTCTGGTTTAAGTTGGGAACAACAAATGCAGCATTTTATATTATATAACAGATTTTTTGGCCACTTGGGGATAAGCAGTGAACATATCACCGCCTGGCCAAGCTAACATGTCAGCTAACAGTCACCTAAATCGAGTTACGGAGCAATAAGAGCATTAATTCGAGTCGTGTTTGTGTCCATTTGAAAAATGGAAGTCTGTTTACTCCTATTTTAGCTCTACTTTTGGTCTCCACCAAGTCCAGAGGGAAATATCTGCTACTTTAGCTGCTAGAAGTAGCGCTACGTTCACAAGCTAGTCGCTAATGTTCGCCTACAAGCTACGTAGCAACTGTTACGTGATCCACATTAAATATAAAATTATAAATATGATACTGTAGCCTCTTTCTTTTGATCTCGACTATCACATGATTAATTGTTAATATAAGTATTGATTGTAGCCTTTTTAGGTGATTAAAATGTGGATGTTTTAAGCTTGTTAGCTGTAAAGTCTACTTGGAGAATGCTAACTCGCTAAATTTGTCATTTTGTGCTGGGTAGATAGTATAGTTTGTTGGTTCATCACTTTGAGCAACTATCACATGATTTATTGTTAATATAAAATATTGATCATAGCCTCTTTAAGTACCCACTGAGGCTACATTACAGTTTTTATATGAAAGCTGGCTGCAAACATTAGCTAATAACTGTAACTTATATGTTTTTAAAGTCTTGAGAATCGTGTTTTTAAGTGGGGCGTCTATGAAAAATGATGCCTGACGTGTCAAAGCGGCCCCTGGTACATGCATGTTTTGTGATTGCTTGTGTGTGCCAGCAGTAATTTGTTTTCCTGCGTTGTCCCTGTGCAGATGGAAAGAGCAGTGCCTTTGAGAGAGAGAGAGTCGCCTCCTCCCTCCTCCCTCCTCCCTTCCTTTCCTTTCACTTCCCTCCTGCTCCCACATCTTGGCTCTAAGTGGGGTCTCGGTCGAGGTAGCGTAGTGATGCTTTTCATTAGCTAAGTGCAACTGGGGGGAGAGGAGCATCGAGCCTTGATTTACTGCGCCTGCTGTCTATAAGCCCGGACACACACTCACACAGAAACACCTACTCTCTTCTTCCTCCATCCTCGGCTCTTAGACCGCTCACTCGCTCCCTTTATCCCCCTTTTTCTCTCCATCTACATCCATTTCCCTTCCCCTCTCGCTCTCTCCTGGGAGTCTCCTCCTGACGCGACACAGAGGACAGGCCTTTTCTGTCCAAAACACAGCTTTCACGACAGATCCACGCCCTTAAAAGTCAGTCAAGTCTCCATGATTATGAGTTTTCTGGCTCTCTGGCAGCTGAAATGGTGTCATTACTTTGAAAACAGATTAAAGATCTGCTTGGTTTTCTTGACTTTGGCGACACCCTTGGCGATAAACGGCTGTTACTTCGGTGAGCTCTGGGTCTGACTGCTCTTTGTCGCCCTTTTTCTTGGCAAAAGTTGTCACGGATGGTTAAGAACCTGATGGCGTTCATTAGTGAATCAGCTTTCTGATTACAGCTTTGCTCCCTGAAGAAGAAAAAGAAATTTGTGTGAGCGTTTCCATCGTGTAGGTCACAAACTTTCTCTTTCTCTAAAAAAAACCCAGATGCTGCATGGCAGCCGTCCAGCAGCCATTTGCACTCCTGTTGTGGGGATACTCACTGTGGGCCTGTATGCCAAGGTGGCCATGCATATGTGTGTGTGAGTGTGTGTGTGTGTGCAAACTTGTGGTTGTATGTTTTTTTTCCCATCCTTCCTCATCCATCATTATTTGACAGGACACGTTGACCCCAGTTGCCGTGGCAGCCAGGTAACCATGGCTCCTGCTTGTGACACAGCTGGCTGCGTCTGATTGGTTTAGCCGCCGGCTTTCTGCCAGGTCATCTTTAACATCAGGGCTGTAGAGTGGCACCAAGGTGCCTCAACTGCTATTTATAAACCCAGCCAGGCCCCCACGCTGCAAAAGATGTCCACATCTATCATTTAGTCTGTTTAGTCTGAAAGTCTTTTAAAGATTCATCCCGATGTTTGGATGGAATTTTACTTTTCCACATCTGTGTCATTTTTAGGACTTTTCTCCAGACGTCAGAGGCCAAAACAGGTGATGAAATCAGTAATTAATAAAGAAAATAAAACTTTTGGAAACAAAATGACGATTTCTTTCTCCACTGGCATGTGGCTGAAGAAAAATATTAAATATTCGTGATGACTAAATTAGATGATTTGCGCAGAGAAGCCTTTAATCAGTTAAATTTAATTGCCTGTTCTAATCTGTTTTAATATGATCTATCTATTTGGGGCCTCATTATATACATTTTTAAGTTTCAACAATAAAAACATCATATATAAAGTTTTTATTGTTTAAACTTAAATTATAACTTTTAAGAAAAGTTACACGTTAAAATTCTGTTAATCACAGCTGCCAGTTTTTTTATCGTAAAACAACAGTAAAACACTGTGATATTTCATGGTTAAACCTTTATTATATGGCATTTTAAGGGAATTTCTACTGAATAAAATAGTATTTTATATTACAAACTGTTAATTTTACAGTAAAACACTGTAATTTTATGGCAAAACTTTTATTTTATATGGGATTCATGCAGTATTTTCATGTCAATTATACAGCAAAACAGTTTTTGATGGAAAAAATATGGAAAAAAACACCAACCTTGACCGTAATATTAGAAAAAGTTATTATGTACGGTAAAATTCACCACAGCTGCCAGCTTTTTACTGTAAAAAAACAGTAAACCATAGTCATGGTAAAAACATGATTCATACATTTTAAGGGAATTTCTACAGAATAAAGTATTTCATATTAGAAGCTGTTAATTTTACAGTAAAACACTGTAATATTCTGCAAAAATTTACATTTTTTTACCGTAAAAACAACCGTTTTTTATGTCTTTGTTACAGTGAGCTGCATGTTTCCATACCATACTTTCCTGTTTGCTGCCGTCTAGCACTGTCTCTTTTGATCTGTCCGTCTCAGCAGTCGTCCAATAATCATGATGGATATCAGTCAGCTCGGATTACATCGCTTCTCTTTAATGAAACTGTGTGTGCGGTCTGTCTGTGTTTAAACCTGATCCGCTGTTCAATATCTCAACCGACTCATGAAAGGAAAAATTAAAGAGACGGACGGCAGAGTGGTTGTTAATTAAGTTTTTTTTCTTTTTATTATCAGCATGTGTGTAGCGTGTTGTTTTTTTGGAAGCTACCTGTTGTAACGTGCCGTGTGCAGCCAAGGTCAGCCGCGATTCCTCTCCGGAGCTCACAGCGAGCGTGTCACACTGTGACAAAAGCCATTAAGATTTAAGGAGATAGGCGAGCTGAGAAACGCTGAGAAATACACTTTTGTAAAAGCTTCGAGCCAAATTGACTGCGGCACATCGAGCCAGAGAGAGGAGAGAGAGAGAGGAGGAAGCAGAAAATGAGCTCAGAGACAAACAAAGCTACTTCCATCAGCCGGCCTCATCACACCTCCTTTGTAGTTGGAGTAGTTGTAGCTGCAGCGGTGTCGTGATTAGTTGTGGTAGTAGAAGAACTAGTGTAATTATGAGTGTGAGTCACTGAAGTCTGCATACGTGGGTGAACATGAGACACGCTGTTTGGATATAAACTCCATCGACGTAGTAGTGAAGCGTATTAACAATGCATCACGGAGCCCGTCACGTGGACTCGCTCCCGCCCGGTGCCCCCCATCTTCATGAAGGTGCCCTCTTGGATCTCCCTGTGGTAGTTAAGACATGATAAAGTGACCTCTACGGTGACCCACGAGCGAGAAAACATGATGGATCGCCATCTAAGTTGGCCTCTGCGTGACTTTTAACGGTTATACATCATGTTTTTATTACGGAGGTGTCATGCAGAGGGTTAAGAGGGGCGTGCAGGTGCGCCACCACATGCTGAATCCACCCCTGTATGTCGACCAGGCTAATTTGATCTAACTGTCTGTCAGGAGGCGGCATCCTAACGTCTCTAAAATCTGTGTTTGTTACCCATACATGCAGCTAAGTTCGAGTTAAGTACGAGTTCCAGATGCTAGTGGAAGAGACTACACCGCGTTCACCGCGTGGAGGTTTCTAATTGGTTTTCTGGTGGTTTAGAATATTGACATAGCTGGAAGAGAATCGCCTTTGTGGAATTTAGTTTGATTTATTTCACTTCGGCTTGTAAAAGTGGATCTTAATGACTTTATTGTTTTGTTTGGGAAGCGACGCGGCGTTCTCTTTGTGCCGAAGACAAGAGTCGGAGTCGCTCTCGTTCGGGTTCAAGTTCGGGAGTTCGAACTTTCTGTGTTAATTACTCCTGGAGGGACTCGTCCATTCACGCTTTCAAGGTGATAGTTAGAACAAGGTGTCTGTAAAAAAAATACTGTTTTCAATAAAAGAGTGCTGAGATTTACAGTACAGTCCGGCCGCGAGCCCCCAACGCCGGGACGGGCCCAGCTGCATAAATACACAAAGGAAATGACATCATCGTTATGACTCACCGAGGAGGTTGTTCGGGCGGAGAGAGGGAGGGAAGGAGGGAGGGATGGTGGGAAAGGAGAGCTGAGGAGAAGAGGGAGATCCAGGAGGGTGAAAGAAGTAAATGTGACCTTCAGATTGGGACGCGTACCAACACAAACAGCTCGTACGACTCTCTGCATCACTCAGACTTCTTCATAAATAACCAAAAATGTAATTTCATGATGCTCTTAAGCAACCGGTGTCAGGTTGAGCTGCTTCAAAGGGAATCCTGGTGACCCAGTTTCAGCGGTCTTGGCTGCATCTCGCACGCTCCAGGTTAAACTAATCAAATCAACACTGAGTAATGTGCAGCTGTTTGGAGAGGAGAGAATCATATTTTAACGTCGGAAATGTCGCAACACGCGTCAGGAATGGGATGAGATAAATCATGGAGCTGATTATTACGGGATCCTCCCTGTTGCTATCGCGCCGACGAGCGTCGACCATACCTTCGTCGTCGTCGTCTTCAAACGTGGTGTTAACTGCCCCTGCGTCACCGCTTCTCTGCAGTTTCTAGATCTGTCGTGTCCTCAGGCTGATCCGAGAACACACACATACATACACACACAGCAATACAGTACAGTATGATATAACACACACCTAGACACACACACACACAGGCGTTCATCATTCCTAGAGTTTTTGAGGTTGTTGGCTGCTGTGAGGCTTTTTTTTTCCCTCCCTCCTCGCTCTCCTCGCTCCCCTCTTCATCATTAATTAGTCATTTAATTAGAGAACTTCAAAGTGAAAACATCCTCTGCTGGTGGGCGGACTATGTCAGTGTGTGTGTGTGTGTGTGTTAGTTATGAGAGCGTGTGATCATGTGACGTCTGATTAAATCAACAAAAAAACATGTTTATGGTAAAATAACGTCACGTTTGCATGTTTGGGCTCAGAAACATGACCTCAGATGAGTTTAAGCATGGCTGCAATTATAATTATCCATTTATTGATTGATCAGGTCATGATTTAGAAGAAGAAACGCACATTTCAGTCTCTGAGCCCCAAAATGACGTCTAAATTAGCTTGTTTTGTCGAACAAGTAGCCCTCAAACTAAAAACATTTAGTTTACAGTGATATAAAACAGAGAAAATGAACATTTGTGAGGAAGAAACTGGTGAAAATTTGGTGTTTTGCTTCATAAATCACCTAAATGATCAGTATTTTACCCAAAAAAAGTAGCAACGCCAACTTTTTTTGTCATTTAAGGAGGAGAATTGTTCATTTTCTCGAGTGAACCGGTCAACTGAAACCAAACGCCATCAAAGAGCTCAAACCTCCGTGTGCAGCCGTAGACGAATATATCATTGCTGAATTTCAAATGTGTTTCTATTGGCCTCGATTCAAGCGGCCTCTCTCCTGATCTCTCTTCCTTCCTCTTCCCCCCTCAGCCCGACGAGCTGGAGGGCGTCCACACACACACCTTCAAGCTGAAGCCATTCAAGAAGGCCAAGAGCTGTGATATATGCAAGCAGGCCATCACCAAGGAGGGCCTCATCTGCAAAGGTGAGTGTCTGCTGGGACGTTTGGTTCTGGACGGGAGGTTAGAGCGAGTGATTTGTGAGCAGACAGCGGACAGGTTCAGATTCCTGGAAGAAATGAGAGGGCGCTCCATTCATGAATGCTCTCCTGATTCATGCACAGGGTCAGATCTTCACCATTCTGAACCACTGCAGAGACAAAAAGCTCACTTTATTCACACATGTTTCAGGTTTGATCCTCATAAAACCGTCCTGACTTTAATGGAGGCTAAAATCAGACAATCATGTTTCTATTTTTTTTAAATATCCTTACTTGTTAGCTTCCTGTAGCTCACCTGGTAGAGCGAGTACTCCATGTACGAAGGTCAGCCCTCACTGCAGAGGTCCAGGGTTTGAATCTGACCTGCAGCCCACCTTCCTGTCACTCATCAGCTGCTGCTATCCAATAAAAAGCCCAAAAAGAATCTTTAAATTAAGAAGTATCCTCAATACCAATCTAACATCAAGAACACGTAACTTGTGTAGTTTTAGACGTGTTGGTAAGCTAACCTCGCTCATAGACATGCAAATGTGTAGAGATGGTGGAGTGATGGGCTGCTGCGCCGTATCGGCACCCTGGGAGCAGTTACGAGTTCGGTACCTCGCTCAGCGAACTGGAACTGAACCGGCACCTGTACAGCTACCAGTGCTGGACTTGAACCGGCCACCATCCGGTTCCCAAGCCCAGTCCCTACGGACAGCTAGAAATGTAAAGATGCATCACTTCACCTCTCAGATATGAAGTTGTTGTTCAGGTTTACAGATGTGTTTTACAGCTGTCTCTGTCTCCTCCGCTGTGCATCCTCTTGTTTTGTTCGTCTGAGCTGCACCGTGCATGTACTGTATGTATGAACATATCTGCAGCTTCATGCAGTCACGTGTTTTCGCCTCTAATTTTAGAGGAACTAAAGGTTTTATTGTAACACTGAGAAAAGTCCAGGGGAAATTAACATTAGAGGACTCCCGGGCAGCCTCTCTCTTTCTTTGCCGTCTCCCTCCCTCCCTCTCTCTCTCCTTTTTGAACTACAAACGTCTTTAGCAGAAGCCGAGTTGACAAACACTCAGAAGCCCGGCAGTCGGGCCTGTGCGGGGCTTTGGCTGAGGATTTGCTGTTAAAATTAGCATGGCTGCTGCTGCTGCTGCTGCTGCATTAGCCTAGATAAGAGGGAAAAAAGGGAAAGAGGGGTGATGGGTGGGAGGAGGGGAGGCAGAATAAAGAGAGAGAAATTGGGGTATGGGAGGATTGGGAGATAGACGTGGAAAACAAAGGGAGGAGAGTGCAAAGGGGAGCGCGGGAGAATTACTTCCCCTTTCATCCCTCTTTTGTTCGTTCATCCTCAACCGCAGCGAGCTTAAAGTCGTCCAGATGAACCGCCTCGTCGAGTCTTTACGTCGCTGTAATCAGCAGAAATACATCTTCGACGTGAGCGAAAACAAGCAGACACGCGTTAACGTGAGCATCCTTCCTTCCTGCCCTTTACCGTTACCGGGATGCGTTGCTAGGCGCCCCGCCACGTTGCTAGAGGGGCTTGAGGCCAAGAGATAAGACGTGACAACAGGACGACGTGTGCCAGATGTTGAAGATGTACCTGAACGCTGTGCCCTTAAGAGGAACATTTCAACGACATGTCTGGTCTCTGGTTTGTTATTGGACGTGATCCAGTTGTCAGGCAACCGTCATAAACCAAACATAAAACGTTTGCTTTATGTATGTTTGCTTTAACCTTATATTTAACGGACACGTGAAAGTGGCATCAACCCTCTCGAGGAAGTGAGCAAAGCCATCTTCATTAAAGAACTCAGACTGTGCTAGAATATTTCCTGCAAGCTACATCCGCATAAACTGTAAGTAAACTGTGTAAAATTAAAATATTTATAATATTCATGTTTGAACAGACAGAAAAGCTTGTTTGCATCATATTGATGAGTCACTTCAGCTTTAAAAGTTTGCACAAAGTTTTATTCGTTCACCTGCAAACAATGGAAAACGCGCGCGTCGTGTCTCTGCTTTTACGTACTCGGTCCTCTCTGCATGTTTTCCTTTGTTCTCGCCTGAGATGAATCAGTGTGAGGATACACTCGCACCTCCTGTGGATAAGTGGGGCTCATTAACAGTGTATAAAAACCACATGATGATAATGATTCCCTCCGGTGCCCGCATGGATCGGCTCCAGGATTCGAACGACTGGATCGCAAAGCGATGTTCGAAGGAAACATCTGCGGTTATAAATTTCATCACTACGCAGCAGTTTTGCTTCATGAAAACACGTTTAGGAGTCACTTAAACAACATTTATTATCAGTGATTTAAATATCAGGCAGCCTGGAATATGAAGAATATGAAAAAATGGCAGAAACCTCTCATTCTGACGGTTACTTGGTGCTTGATTTTCATTTGATTTTTATGCATGTGACACAAAATAAAGTGCAAACTCATCTAATTTAACATCACAAAGATTTCTGCTGCAGAATTTAACGGATAAAATACATTTTTTTCTGCAGGTTTTCGTGGTTTTCGGTTCGCACAGTTGTCGTGGAGATGGTTCAGTTGTCGTCACGTGATCTCAGGATGGTTCTTGTTCTATAATAACTCATCTAATCCGACCACAGTTAATTACAATGAGAGTAAGACAACTTCTTTCACAGTCAAGATGATCTCAAGTCACAAAGACAGTTTTAATGTGTCCACACCCTCCGAGTTGCATTTTTGCGTCGGTTTGGACAGCTGCCTCTCTAATTGGCCGGACAAATATTCACTCAACACTTACCGTCTCCAAATAATCACCAATCAGCGCCTCACGCACAAAACTACAGACCAATCCATTTATCACCATCACACAGGTTTACCTTCATCAGCAGTCTGCTCCTCCGTAAGACCACCCAGAACATCCACACACACACACACACACACACGCACACCGCCGTCACTTCACTTGTTCAGAAACACATCCACACACACACTCGCACCACCTGGGGACCACCTAGTCTGACAGCGAGGCAGCAGGTGTGTGTGTGTATGTGTGTGTGTGTGTGTGTCGGGGGTCAGGGGTCGATGAAAACACGCCTGCAGGTTGACACACTCTCACTCCTTCACTTTATTTGAACTGCTTCTTTTACCGTATTGTAACACTTATCATTACCTAAAGATAAACTCATACAAACAGATGGCGTGAGTGGATGTTTGCTTCATGTGGCCACTTGGGGGCAGCACCACAGCATGTTAGCGCTGACCTGGTTGCAGTGCATTCAGAAAGATGAACTCTTCATGACGGTTCCTTTACAGTCGACTGCAGTGGAGAGCTCTCGTGTCCTCTCCTGCTGCTGTGCTTCATTTTCTGATCGAAACATCCAGAGTTTTCCTTTTTTATCAAAGTGTCCGTGTGTGTTCTTTTTCTTCCTGAGCTCTTCTTTTGTAAAAATGGATGTCTAGCTTCACTCATGCATTGATCTCACCTGCAGACGTGTGTTTGTCTGACACTTTATCTAACTTTGTCTCTTTTTCTTTCAGCGTGTCGATTGTCCTGCCACAAAAAATGTGAAGTGAAGGTAAGACGTTAAACATCTTTAGCTCCTAAATATTAATGAGGTACACATATAGATTGATACACACACATACAGGCTCATAAATCCTAATCTAATCTCCACTATTGTTCATAAGAGTTCATATTTTTGTCTCCAAACATTTTCATATGATCCCAGATGTTAAGCTAAGAATGTTTACAGACATTAGCACTGTGTGGGAAAATGCAGCGCACCCATTCAATTCAATGAAGCCACTGCATTGGCACTATGAGGGTTGCAGACACGGAGGGATCTGACGAAGTTCAGCAAAAACCTTGACCCTCAACGTTTGCTACATGTGATGTCGTCTGGCCAGGTGCAGCGACGGCCACTTGCAAGCTCACATTAGCAGTAGATTACGATTTAACTTGAGCAAAAGGTTCAGTCATATTACAGTTCCCTTTCACTTGTGTCTGACGCTCTGTCACGGTAAAGTGATTATCTTTGGTGGGTTGTGGGTGAAACAAGACATTTGAGGACATCGCCTCGGGGCTTTTATTGACCAAACAAGTCATCGATTAATCAAGAAAACGATCGACAGAATCCACAATGAAAATAATCGTTAGTTGCATCCTGAGTTCTTCGAAGCTCACACAACAGATGAATTCAAGATGAGCTTCTGGAACAGTGTGTTTGGTCTTGAATCGAGCGTGTTTTTTGACCCTCATCAGAGTCATAACATCGCCTCCTTTAGGTTAACGTGTCCGTATCTGTAGTTTTGGTGTTGATGATCGAAATCAAAACCTCCGAGCCGTGTTTTAGCATCTGATAAGCCTTCGAACTCGATCCACCCAAACCATTACTCGTCTTCTATAGCTTTATTAAACAGTTGCTAAAAGAAGCAGCATTTGCATGAGTTAATACCTTTTATAGTTCACAATCATACATTAATCATATCCCGGGCTGCAGGATGTTTGAACAAAACCCTGAAAAACTGAAGAGGAAGTCAAACCATGCGGCTGCAGCGTCTCTGCTTCCTCGCATCGAATCACATATTCCACAGTTGTACCTCTTCACAGTCACACTCGCCACATTTGATCCCAATCTGCAGTGGAAAAGGGGGAAGAATGCATGAGGGAGAGAGTAAATGAAAAGGAAGGAAAGGGAGGAATGAATGACAGAGAGGAGGGAGGGAAAGGGCGGAGGAGAAGAGCGTAACAAGGCTATTCTTAGTGGTTTTAGTTGTGACTGGTGGGGAGAAATGTTGAAATATCTTTCTTCCCTTCCCCCTCCTCCTCCTTCTCTCTCCAGTCTGCCCTTATTCTTACCTCCTCTTGCTTTCCCCCAAAAAACCATCACTCTACCCAAATATTACTATAGGAACAAAAGCTGTGTGTTCCCAAAACATCTGAGGAAAAATCTCCCAAATACCTCGAAAACCAGGCAAAGCCATTTGTGGTGGCGATTGGGGGAATAATCAGGATAGCCAGAGTCATGAGTCATTCATTCTGGTGGTGACAGATGTTGGACAGGAAATGTTTTGCAGGAGGAGGAATGAGAGGTGTGTGTGTGAGAGGAGAAAATGGTAAAACGTGGTGTGAATCTGGTTAAAAATTAGAGCTTTGGTAATGTGTTAATCCTTAAATTGGTTTACTCTGGAACAAACCGTATCCCGTGAAAATGAGCCCTCGAATAAAACTAAACAGGACACAATACGGCAGTGGCACGCTCATTGTTTCAGCTCAGGAAAGTAAAAGTCTCCGTGCAAATACGAGTGTGGATTTAGGCAGACGGCGATGCTTTTCTTTCAGCTGACTCCACTCTGACCTTCGGACAGTAAATTTGTCACGGCGCACAATGAGGTCGTCGCCAGCGGTTTGCAGTTCACCAGACGTGAAGATAACTGCCGCGCCGTGTTGATTTCGTTTTATGTGTTTATTATTTCAAGCTGCCGCAACTTCCCTTTTTTTTAATGCCATATTGTAACCGGGACATTAAAAGATGAGTTGTTTGAATGTTTTAACGGCGGCGTTATTACGTTTTATGCAGCGTCTCTGTGTTTTTATGGCATTTTAATGGAGCCTATTCTGATTTTAACAGGGGTGTGATGAAGGCAAATGTTTTTAACGTATGATGTGTGATTTATTTATACTACGGTAAGTGTCACTATCATTTAATGAATTTAATTTGTTCATAGCTTTGACTTGTGACACGTGATTAAGTCATTTTATAGCAATTCAGGACGAGCTAAAGTATCAGACAGTGATACAATTAGGGGAGAGCCTTTCATGTGAGATCTAACATCGTAAAGACTCTTCTTTATTCTGACATAATGTGGCGTTAAGTGACATTTACTGACCTCTATTGGCGATAAAAGAAATTGCAGCAACATGAAACAGTTTCAGCGTGTTCGCAAACATGCACCAAGTCTAAACTTTACTGTCTTTTAGCTCTTTTTTTTTTTTTTTGGGTCAGTGAAAAGATGTCGATGCATCCATTAAAGACAGTTCATCATCTCCTTCATTCGTCTGACATCAAAAGTTTACTTGTAGCTATGTTTTGGTCTCCACCAACTCCTGATGAAAATGTTTCTTAGCCTCTGTCCATGTTTATATGCAGTAACCTTTATACGCAATGTTTTTGTTTGTTGTGGGAAGTTTCTTCTTGTCGCGTGGTTGCATAGACCTCGATACAATAAGTGGAGTGTGAGATCTGATATCGTGAAGACTCTTCTTCTTGTGACCTCTATTGGCGACCAGAGAAATTGCAGTAACATGAAACTCTTTCAAGCGTCTCAATGTGGCTTCACTGTAGCTGACATCAAGAAATATCTAGTAGGGGTTACGCTGTATATCACCCCGCTGAATATTGTAATAATACAGCTACTTTTTCATCTGCTTATTGACTTTGAGGACATAAATGTGACAAGTTGTTCCAAAGGGAGGAGGTGGAAAGGGAGTTTCTGAAGCAGATGAAACAGTGTGATGTTCATTTCCTTAATCTGCACCTTAAAGTCCATAAAACATTTCGCCAACGTCCCTGTAATCTTGTTGTCAGTGAGACGATTAGTGATATGTTTCCCTTTCTCGGCCTCGTCCTGCTAAACTTTGAAAATCTGTAACCACATGCGGTTCGATCATTAAGTTTTAAAGCTTATGAAAATGTCTGTGCAGAACATCCAAAAGACGGATGTCCGCTAATGTGCCTTGATGAAGAGCGACCTAATCGTCTCTGGCTACCCTTCGTTTTCCTTTCCATCCAGCTGCAACCGTCTCCGCGTGGACGTCTGTTATTGGAGCCCCGAGAACGTTCAAGCTCGGCGACGGATGCGTTCTCGTCCCAGCAGCATATAGACTCAGTGACCTCAGTGTAGTTGTTATGGTTGTCTATGGCGAGGTGGAGGCTTGTCGGGACAGGGGTGTTGTGGCTGGGATACTTGCCCGAAATCTGGC
Organism: Sciaenops ocellatus; assembly: GCA_033000465.1. Classification (NCBI taxonomy): domain Eukaryota; kingdom Metazoa; phylum Chordata; class Actinopteri; family Sciaenidae; genus Sciaenops; species Sciaenops ocellatus. The sequence continues at coordinate 12,834,511 of CP136876.1, read as the reverse complement.
TGCATGGACACCCAGGTTGTGGGTTGCAGACAGAGGCTCTCTGTTAGACAGGAGTCTGGTGTGTTGGGTCTTCATACCTGACTCTCAAGCTGTGGGTGTTAAGTTATGTTGGGAAATTTTGCTGTAATAAATTAGATGAACAAGACTCTGTATTAGAAATTTCTCGAAGGCGGAAACCAATCTTCTTGACCCACCCATGTGTAAATTCAAGCATGCCGCAGTCCAGCAATTTTAAGGACATCCATCATTTTGACTCAACATTATTTGCAGTTACTCTTTTTGAAACATTTCTCTACATATAATGTGCTTAAATTATGAGGATTTATTGCACACTGTGGATTTACAGTGGAGCGTTTCATGTAATCTTTGCCTTGACCTCCAAAAAAACATACAAATTATGTATCATCACCCTGTTGCGTTATTTGTGTTGGCAAACATGGACATGGAGCACCATTAGCATAAATTTGGAGATGTATTTCATCCTCACCCGATGAATTAAAGTCCAAAATTTAATCTCTTTTAGCTTTTGTTTTGGTCAGTGAGAAGATAGCGAGTAGTTGTTGCTATGTTTTAATCTCTACCAACTCCTGATGAAGATACCTGGCTCTTAAAGTCCTAGACACCTCACGATGTCCACCAGCTAGTCACTAACTTTGTTTATATGCTGTTTGGGACTTGACAGTTGATATCCAGCGGGTTCATTCAAACCTTTTGCACTTAGAAGCTGAAGCAGAAAAAGCTCCACGGAGTTGAGCCAATCCTTGTAGACCTTTTCGGTACTTCTACCTCTAGGATTGTTTCATTTGTAGTATTTTCAGAGGCCTTAAAGACCTGAAAATATCCAATACTCTCCCAGAAGTTGCAGCCCCCTTCAGATTTATCTTGATCGTTGTTGCAGGTTCATTCTTACAACATTTACAACACACGGTACAACTCTTTATAAGGAACTCCAGCTGTTAAATTTAAAGCTCTTTACCTGCCGTTTATGTCCAGCACAGCAGTGTGTCTGGACCACATACAGTATATATACTCATGTGAGTGTACTTATGTGTCATCACTGTGGCAACTTGCCTATATTTCACTGAGTGTTTCCTTCTGTTACACGGGTTAACTCACTCATGGTCAAATGTAGACCGACACGCTCCGCCGCCTGGATTTCGGGTTCGATTTGGCACCATCGCAAGAAAAATATGCACACAGATCCACCCAATAACATGCCGTCAGTATGTTTGTGTGCAAGCATGCGTGTTTTCTTGTGTTTGACTGGATAGCGCAGCGTCTGTAAGCTCTCTGTTCGCTCTCACCCTCCATGGAAACAAGCCCTCATTATTCCTTATGATTTATCCCTGCCATGTCTTTGGAGGAGGCTTCTGGAATGCCGCTGCAGTGGTTTTTGCTGTTCGATGGGCTGGCGGGTTGGAAGACACAGGCGAGGTTTGGCAGGGGACGGTATAGGCCTGAAAGGAATGATGGGAAGGGGCTGGACAAGTCGAGAGAAGTTTGAGTATTCCTCGTGTAAACAACAATGATGGAGGGTGCTTATTTTATAAAAAATGCTGTTTACATGTTTGTGCTTTGTGAAAAAAGTATCACGCGGTCCTGTCTGACATGCCATATGTGTCGCTGCTACACCTCTACCTCGGCAAAATCTGTTTGGAAAGCTGAAAATAGATGCAAGTTTAGCAGTCCTGTTGTGTCAGATTTGAGATTAAAGCATTGAAAACATCCAATCACGTAAAGAAAGCAAAGGAGAGAACTTCCTAAGATTAAGTCTGCAACCTACTTGAAGTTGGATCTCGAGTAACTTCTTCAATGGCAAGACCAAAAGCAAGAATATTGTAGACTGAAGTTATGATACCGCTGAAAGATGCCATGCAAGACCAGTTTTATTCTACTCTAATGATAAAAACCTGAACCAGGTAGAGATCTGCTGACAAGTAACCCAAAGTTCCCAAGTTCCCCAAGGTTTAAGGACAATTTCCAGTTTTATCCTGCTCTAATGATAACCTGATGAACCAGGTAGAGATCTGCTGACATTTAACCCAAAGTTTTCAAGTTTCCCAAGGTTTAAGGACCATTTCCAAGTTATGATATCACTGAAGGATGCCATGTAAGACCAGTTTTATTCTGTTCTCATGATAAAAACTTGAACCAGGTAGGGACCTGCTGACATTTAGCCCAAAGTTCCCAAGTTTCCCAAGGTTTAAGGGCCATTTCCAAGTTATGATGTCACTGAAGGATGCCATGTAAGACCAGTTTTATTCTGTACCCTGTAGGGATTTAACCCAAAGTTCCAAGTTCACCAAGGTTTAAGGACCATTTCTAACTGCTACCGCCCAGTCGAAGCACTCAATGCTTTTGTCCAGCAAGTCCATTTTAAAATCTCACGTACTTATCACTTCTGTCAGCTGGATCAGAACAAAGTGTTTCTCGTAATCAGGCTTTTCCACTTCCTGGTGTTGTAGATGTTCACAGATCCTGGAGCAATATACAGAAGGAAACAGGACGGCAAGGAAGTGAGTCACGGTAGCAGTCCAAGAATAAAATAACAGAGGGGCACATTAAAAAGCAGAGGAGCAAACTCTTGTTGATGCAATTAGAGGTAGAGAGCGGTTTCTTTTTACTTATTGTGTCAACCAGTTGGATGGCAAGACAGTTTCACCTCAGTAAGTATCTTAAAAATGAATCCTAATCAAGTTTGCTGTGTTAGTGCGTCCTTGTCTTCAAGCTGTTAATATTTTTAAGCAGTTTTGGCAACCCCATCACTTGCTGAATTTCTATTTTTAGCAGATTGTTCCTTTGTCATGCAAAAGAAAATCCAGGGGATATTATTGCTGTGATGAGACTCAGACGGTCCCGTTTCATCTCCAGTGGCCCAAAATCCCTTTCTGTCAGGCTGAGCTCAGTTGCTGCTTACATAACACAGAACAGCTAGAGAAGGGGAGGATGCTCCATCAGACTTTATTCTGATAACAGAAACCTCTCCAGGTGCGTACCTGTAACCACACAAAGTGACATTAATGCAGATTTGTTTGTCTCTGAGTCAATTCGTGCACATTCCAGACTCAACTAATCCTGACTTTAGTTAATCTGGGCCTCCTCCAGTGAAGAATTTTTTTTTAGGTCAAGTGTTTTGAGGTCTTGGTTTTTAATCCTGGCATCCTGACATTTTAATCCACATCCTAACACGTGTGGATGTGTGAAATCTGGAAGAAGCCTTTAATTAGACCTCTGGCAAATGACACGCTCTATAGAAATGCAACCCAAAGCTCTTTAATATTTCAGGAGGCCGGGGTGCAACCCCATTTTACCACTGTGAGACCTAGGACTGTTTCTGTAACCCAGCATGTTTGAGTTTGTGTGGATACCAAAACTTTGACTGATTGGTTAGAAGAGAAAAAAAACGAGATATTAGATGTGAAAGAAAACATGAAAGAAAAAGAAAGAAATCAGAGTGTGTGCAATGATGAATGCTGTTTTTCTAAATCAACTTTGACTCTCTGCAGAGAGCCAATAAAATCACTTCATTTCAAACAGACAGCCAGACAGCAGCCAACATTAGCTTTCATGCTAATGGCGCCGAAGTACGTCTTGTCCTGCACTTCAGGTCGCTGAATGAGTTCCCAAACAAACATCCACCAGTGCAAAATGCATTGCTAACATCAGTTTGCATATTACATAGCTAATTAGCACATCGGGACTTTGATTAGCTTCAAAATGTTTCTGCAAATGTCAGTTAAATGCTAAATGCACCACTGCTAACAAAATACTAGCTTGTAAGCTAGCTTTTTTATTATTATTGTTATTATGTTATGTCTTTATTAGATAAAAAATCGTGGAAAGATGACAGGAAATGTGGGACAGAGTAAGACGCAACCAATCAGATTCAAACATTTGGGTTCATGGTTAGCATCTTATCCCCAGTTACCCCTGAAATTTTGTTTACTTTGCATCTTTTTCTCCATTTTAACAACAAAAATATCAGCAATGCATCTAAAAATGAAGGTTGAGCTGCAGCAAATGATGGAAAATATTACTTCAGTTGGACTTTAAAGTCACTTTTGCCCTTGAAGGGGCTGCCATGACTGTTTTTTTTCCTTCTAAGGTTCTCATTTTTTATCAGCTTTATCTTCCAAAGGGAGAAAGTGCATGGAGCAAAACCAAAAACACAGTAAGACGTGCACAGAAGCGGGGATGAAGAGCGTTCAAGAATGTTGGCATGGAAAAGAGAGTAACTGTCCAAGCATGAAAGTGAAAAAGGTAGAACAAGAGAGAGAGAGAGAGGGTGAGGGAGTGAGTGAGGGAGTGAGAAAGTGATGAGACACACACATGTGCACACACACATTCACGAAAGCCAAGCCTCCTCATTCCTCAGCAGCCCTTCACAGAGGCAAGTCTGTTTCCACGGCGCAAACACGTCACATCAAAGAGCCATCACAGCACGTCTCCATAGCGACGCCCTTCAGCGCTATAGATGCAGCACCGGTAGTCGGGAGATAGCGCTGGCAGACAAACAGTACGGGCGGCCTAATAACCCGAGCGCTAGCAGATGACTGATGGCCCAATTTACCCTCAGTCCTCGTCTGGAGGTCAAGAGCTGAGTTCACCCCCCGAGTGTTTAAAACCCCGACGGGAGCAAATATTTCCCTCCCAAGTATTTTAGAAAAGACGAGTCTGTTTGTTTGGTGTCAGGTTTCTGCTCATGTGCATCCTCACAGCTGTCAACAGGTAAAAAGTCCAACTTTTCTCCAACTCGAAGATTAATTGTTTTGGTTTCACACATAAAAATTTGGCTAGAAATGTTTTGGACAAAAGTTTCCCCAAGAGGATTTTGTGTTTACGGCCTCAGTCTGCAACTGCTTGCAGGGCCGGACTCAGGCTGTCTGACATTTTTGTGCATATTGAACCACCGTAGAGGAGCAGTATGCTCAGATTATTGTGAAATACTTTGATTCACCTGGACTGAAACTTTTGTGCTGTTGTGCCCTGTATGCCCGGAAAAATCACAAGTGCATACTACATATACATACATGGTATGTAAAAATAAAATGTACATATCCCAAAATAAAGTAGAAAGAAGTCAAAAATAATAGATAATGCATCAATGAAATCACTTAAAGGGCTCAAAATTCCAGCTTCTGTGCAGAGAGGTGCTGCAGTGTGTGTGCAGTAGTGTTTGAATGAATGTGAAACATGAATGGGAAGTTAAAAATGCTGCAAAATAAAGTCCTATAATACCAAAACAAGTGGAAGAGAATAAATCTACCTGTTTTCATTGCACATCGCAAGATTTCTTGATTCTTGTGCTGCAACCTGTCTTATTATTTCTCTTTTCAAGATGCTTGCATTTCATTTTCAAGCAAGCTTATTCCTCTTTAACATCCTTAACACTGCTCATAAGCCTGTTTGTTCTAAGTTAAACCTCTCTGGAGGTTAACTAAGCCCAAACTTAATTAACATCACAGCGTGTGATGACACACTGTGCGTTTCTTTATCTGTAAGCGACTCTCTGGCAAACAAAATAAATACATGCAGCACTTGGTGAAGCGTAGAGAGCATGTAAAAGATGAAATATGTCCGCGCTTGTTGGAATAACGATGTTTTGTGGTCGTTTTTAGGGAAAGAGTTCAAAGTTTTTTTGACATATCGAGACAGAAAGAGAAGAAAGAAGATGTGTTTTTTTTTACACATGCATCAGTGGAGTTAAACAATGAGCGAGTGAAGCCAGTGTCAACAAAACAAAACGGCCTTTAGAAGTTATTACATATGAATTCAAATCGTTTTTTTTCCCTTTTTTTGCAGAGCAGAAACAAGAACAGAAAAGTTATTCTTTCTCCTTCTCATGCTGCCTCCGTCAAGCATGTGTCAACAGCTACACAGAGGGCTGTGAGGGGAAGGAGGGAGGAGGAAGAGAGAGAGAGAGAGAGAGGGTTAGCAGAGGGAGGGATACAGAGGGATACAGTTACTGTCTGCCCCCGGACGGCTTTTGCTCTCTCGTTTTGGGTACCGGAATCATAAGGAGCCCCAAGCCACTTTCTTGGCCTTATATAGCGTGTTTCAAAATTTCTTGGCAGTTGACGGGGAGGAACCAAAGCCAGCAGCATAAAGAGTGTGTATCCTGGTCCGGTCCAGAGGCTGCACAGACATCCACATGCACTGAAACGAGTTCAGTAGCTCTCTGGCACGCGTTCGGGATTACTGCTGTTGTTTTGAGCGAGAGACAGAGAGAGAGAGAGAGAGGGAGAGAGAGGGGAGGAGGAGGAAAGTGTCTGTATTTGGTACTCCCTCTCTTGCCCTCTTTCTCTCCTGGAGGGGGGTCTGAAGGAAGGCAGGGAGAATGCAGAGGTAGAAACAAGACGAGGCAGAGGGGGAGAGAAGAGAGAGCGTGAGAAAAAGTGGCACTGGTGTGCAGGTAAGACATCTGGAGAGGATGCATGGGGTGGTGTTTTTTTTGCATCTGTATTTGTAGTTCTTTGGTGGCGTAAAATGTGTCTGAATTTTGAGTGCATAAGAATGCTGGTTGGTGCGTGAGTTCTCTGGGATATTTCTGCATGTTTTGGTTGTAGGCTAATCTGTCATGGGAAAGTTGCTCCCACGGGAACGTGACAGACAGAGTTCATTTGAGTTGCCGTTTGAGGCTCTCGGGAACCTTTCATGAGTCCGCCCGTCTGACGAGTAGTGATTTGTGGCGTCAGAATCTCAGAGAGAGAGAAAGAGAGACCGAGAGCAACTGGTCAACACAGCAGGGAAGCACGTGCTTTCTCTCTCTCTCAGCGTAACCTGCATCTGCTTCGGCATTACGGGAGATAAAGTAGAGCAGCTGGTGGAGTAGTACGTTTGCAGGAAATGTCTCGTTTGCTTCTTCTCACACTTTTTCTGACACCTTTGAGAGAGGATGCAGGACTGATGACGGCGATCGTTCACCTTTGACCTCGAGCTAACACAAGGATGGCCGTTAAACATGAACGGTCAAGAGGTCGCGAGGCTTGTATGTCCTGCCTCCCACTAAACAGTCAAAACAACAGAAAGGAATGCGGTTTTATTACGGCACCTAAATTAAACACGTTTTTCTGAAGACGTTACCTAACCTTGAAGCTGATGCTCTTTCCCTGGTCATACATCTCGAGGGAAAAAGCTCCACCTTGCCCAGAAACCCTCTTAAAAGAGGCCTAACTCATGTCTCATAACATGAAGATGTTCTCAGAGAGTGATGCTTGTGGAGCGGCTCCTCGCCCCTGTAGATCTGTCCCTCTTGAACTATTTGTCTCCTCCATCTGTCTCTCCCATGCCTTAATAACATACCTGGTTTCCCTCAGGGCAGTTCATCTTTTGACACATCAGAGGAGCGAAACCTCGGCAACCTGAAGAGAAATGCCGAGAGAAGCCACCATAAATCACAGAAAATCATCTCGAAAGGTTCAAAGTGAATAACTTTGAACTGTGATCGCCAAATACCGATTCCTCTCTCGTGTTTGTGCAGATATGAGGTTTGTTTTCCCACGTTTTCATGCTTCAGATCGGATTTTAAGATGTTCTGCTGTCAGCTTTATATGAGAAGAGCACACAAACAGAAAGCGTGGCTTGGTAAACTGTGAAAACTACAAGATCCTCCAGCTGCGTCAGCTCCAAAGTATGTGTTATAAAAGCAGTAGTGACCAAAGGAGGATGGCATTTTACATGCAACCACACAAGAGGCCGAGCTCGGCCTTCCAGCTAACTTATTTCTGTCAATAAGTGACAGGCTGGTGAGGAGGATTTCAATGCAGAGCAGCACCAGCAAACAGTTTTCAGATTTACACTTGTAAGAAAAGTACAGACGAGCATAAATTGAGGTTTTCGTAGAAGTAATTGCACCAGAAGAGCGTCCACGAGTCCCTTTGAGCATCTTGTGCTCTAGTAAGCCTGTATTTTCCACATTTGTGTGTGTGTGTATACCATTTATTTTGGCTTGGCATTGTTTCTTTATTCTCGCTTCACTGTGCTATTAGTGGTCGAATGAGAGGAATCATCCTGTAGCCACCCCTAATTAAACAGGAACTGATAGGCTAACGTGTCCGGAACAGACCCATCAGCACCGTCTAACATCAACTCCATCCAGTAATGATGAAAACATGCTTGTTTTCAACTCGGTCTGGCCTTTGAAGTGCTACTCGCGCACAGTTTCCCACGATTGAAAACCTTGAAAAGATCTTGCAAATCAGGTGAGTTTTTGGGTTTTAAAACCCGTGCCAAGCGTTCGACTTCTTCCACAGTTGAAGCCCCGATTAAATGACCTAACGTTTATGATATTCGGTCATGCCCCTCTTGCATAAAACTCCAAGGCGGGCTTTCAGATTTGGAGGTTTTCAACCTGTGTCCAACGCGAGCCACAATTGCACATCTGATATTCATCATTTCCTTGTTTAATGGGGTATTTTGTCGTCTGTAGCTCGCAGTGATTTGGTTGTAACCGTACAAGGGAGGTTGAAGCGAGCCAAGCCAGAGCCCCGTTCGCCATTCACTGTGGCTTGACCATGATCAAATAGCTGCTTCCTCAATGATCCGTGGTCTTTGGCCTCTTGGGCGTCCACTTGATGAAGTTCCTTCGGGGGCCTCAAACCCAACGTCGGCATGTCGGTTTTCGAGGTGAAATAATGTCAGTGCCTTTGTTGGACACAAACGGGGCAATCAAAATAGTTGAAATAAAAAGGAAATCCACTATAATGAATCTCACTGTAAATAACCTCCCGTATGTTGTGGTATATTTTGTCTGAACCATTTAGGGTGGAAGCAAACGCTTGTGCCTGATGCTTATTTATGGTGTGTTAACCATGTGGTAGTGATTTAGTTTCCATGTGAAATATATATCCCCCTTCTTGTGTTATCCACAAGATTTAGATAGCGAAGTCTGGGAACGTATCGCTCGGTCTCGTCATCTGTCCGACCATCACAGGATGCTTTTCATGCTGCGGGGAGGCCTTGTTTGTGTGCTGCGCTACCGGGTGTCGACGGACGCCAGTGGAAACAGCTGGCGGGCAATGTGTTCTGTACAAAAACAATTATTTGGACTTTTATGTGTATACACCAGCTTCTTTTCCATCCTGTTTGGGTGCAAACGCCTCGGAAATAGCAGTTGGACCTTTGTGGAGGAGCCCAGACTTGAAGGCATGTTTCACAGTGTTTGGTTCCAAATTTAGACATCCAGCAAATTGCTTAGACCCTCGACCAAATAACATGTTTACAGAGTGGATTGTCTGTTTTTAAAGGATATTGACTCTCTTATAAATGATAGACAGCATTTTAGTGGTGGAACTTTCCCACGCAGTGTTCTTCTTTGGCAGCGTTCTTCTTCTACTACAACTCGATTGAACTCTCTCCATCAGATATTATTTAACCATTGATCGCCAAGGCGCCGCTGCCAACGCCGCGCTGCCACCCACTCGAACATGCCGTGTTACACACTTGACATCATGTCAAAATGTCAGAACCGTAAAGGAACACGTTCTCCGCCATCGAGAGCGCTCGGCGGATTTATTAGCCCTCCAAGTAAAACAGAAACCCAGCCGATGTATAAATCCACCCTCCAAAGGGGCTGTTTGAGCTTCAGTCCTTATTTGGCCCCCGTTTGGAAAGTGAAGAATTTACTTTCTCAGGCAAACTGCCATCACCGCGGCAGTGGCTCTTGTGTGGGCAGGAGGAGTGCTTGAGGAATTTTGAGTGTGGTTGGACCAATGGCAGGCACATTTATTGGAGCCAATGAGATGATTTATGCACAGTGCTTTCCCCCATCAGTTAGGATGAAGCAGATCAGTTAGTACGAGGAACAAAAGCTCAAATATTTATGTGCAAAAATTCAATATTTCGTGCTTCTTTTATGCAGCTGCCCTTATTGTTTGATAAAGAATGCAAAGCTTGCTGAGCAAGCCTTCGCCCGGCCAAGTCTTATTCTTCGTCGGTTATCAGAGGACACTTGTTCCAGCCTGTTTGAAGTGTGTGAGCACCAAGAGAAAACAGTTCATCACTATCCCGCTTCAACTGCAGAACATTTACTCATTATACAATGATTCAACCCAGTGGACCGGGCGGGCTTTCGAGAGTCACGCTTTGATATCCTGTGCTCTCCATTTCCATATAAACCCACTTGAGTACTTGAGCAGCACTTTTTGCTGAAATCATTAAAGCTTCCTCTGATCCACGCTCTTATTGTGAAGGAGGGGAGGGGGAGGGAAGCTCCATGAAGCTGTCGGGACTCACCTGAGACATTTGACCTTTTTTTTTTTTGCTGCGGGTAATTCAGCAACGTCCCACCTCAGCTCACCTCTGTTTGCCCCCCTAATGAGGCCTCTCGGCTGGGTTGTGATCATGAAGGCCCCCCCTCCTCCCGGTGGTTCGCTTGACTCCTTGTTCTAGTTCAGTGGCTTCCCAGACGCCCCTTGTGACTCGATAAGATTATAAGCTCCCTGTTTTAAAAGCCCTAAACCCACTTTGACTTTCTTTCACTCGCGGTTGGAGTTTACTTTGTGGTCTGCTGGTCACTTTGCTTGGAAGTGATTGGGGAGTCTCACTCAGGGGTCAAAGAAAAGTTGCACTTTTACTTCACTGGAAGTGAAATGAGGACAAAATCCTGAGCATAAATCAGGAATTTCACTGCTGTGCTGCAGAAAAGATGCACAGATAACGCTGCAAAACTATCAGACTCAACTTTTTCTCACTATTGAGCAACGAGCCGGATCATTTTACAGAATTTGAGATGGCACAGATGCTGTTGCACAATCGCAGACGGATGAAGTTCAGGTGCAATGCTGGAAAAAAAAAAAAGTGCGGCAGGAGGGCCTCTCGGAGATTCCTCCACTTTTATCCGTCTGAGCTGGTTAAAAACCACGTGAAAGCCCGTAATAGTCTGGCTTCCAGCTGCAGCCACCATATATGGATGAAGTCGGGGGCTGTAGCCGTTGTCCTTCTCGCTTTGTTGCACGGTGATGTGATTGAGGATTTACACCGAGACACGGTGTTTGAAGGAATGTAAGATGGTGCGATTATGAAGTCAGCGTCTGTGTTTTCTCTCCGTCTGCTATCTCATGACTGCTTCACTAAATATGCGATATGACAACAATAGTTCATGCACAAATATGTTCCCTGAAGAAATAAATCAGCGCCTGACCGGTAGTCTGGTTTCTCTGGCTGTAAACACGCAGTAGCCACTGACACTCCAAGTCATCACTACGCCCTCCTGACCTTTAGATCGATACTGGAGGGAGTCATCATCGGGACGTTTGCAGGCGTATGCTACAGTGCAGCGCGCAGAACAGCACCTCCTGTCAGCTGTAAATAAAGGCAGATGCTCCTGCTACGAGGCCCCGGGGCCACTGGGACCGCCAACGCTGATATATTAATGTCAGCCGACGCCTCAGGTAGTGTAGGGAACAGTAAAAAAAGCAAGCGTGAGCCAACTCGCTCCTGGCTGCCGCCATGAGCAACTTCATCTTCTTTTGGCCTCTGAGACACTTCAGTCGGGGTACTAGCTGCCTTGCTAAAGGGCACTTCTGTAGTGTAGCAGTCAAGAAAACATTAAAACACAACAAAATATATCTATTAATTGTTTTAACTGACTGGGCTACAACTCACCTCCCTCCAAAATGACCTCTCTTCTTTATTTTCACCTTTAATCCACTTCCTTGTAGCACCTGCAGTGTAACTCATTGACTTTATTAACTCTGAGACTTTTTCACGAGGAATGGCTACCAAACAAGGGCAAGCACCAACCGATACTGATCCTTTATTGAATTCTTGAATATCTTGGCCACCGATAAACAAATGTAAAATCTTCTCTGCCTCGAGGGGGGATTGTTGAAAGCTTGGAAATTTGACTTATAAAGTTTATAAAACAAAATCAAAAACTTGTCGAGTCCTGCTTCTTCCAGTTACGAAACATCTAAAGTGGACTCTTCTCTGGCATCAACAGTAAATCACTCTCATGCCTCCACCTAGCAGCTAGGCTTCTTTCGGGGTTTAACAGACGATCACATCACCTCGATTTTAGCTTCCTTCCTGATTTTTAGATCTTACTAATCACTTTTAAAGCCTTTTAAAGGCCCCTAACTGTATGCCAGTATGTTAACCCCAGTTTGCAGCCTTAGATCCTTGGAGCAGGTCACTTCTGGCTGTTCCAAAGTCCTCCATCGGGACCCCTCGACCTTGGAACAACCTGCGCGAGGAGATAACGCTCGCACTTCTTAGAACTCATTTTTACAGACTTTCCTTTTTGTGGTGTCGTCTTTTTATCCTTTTACCCTGAACACCTGCCTCTCCATCTTATACATATTTATACCTCTCATTACCGTTCTGCTATCCTGTTACTTCTAAGCAAGAGTAACCGACTTGTTTCACCTTCTGTTGGCTCCTCTGCTCTGTAAAACACGCTGTAAACTCTGTTTTTAAAGGTGCTGTGTACTTAAAGTTGTTATCGTGGAGCTCGATATCAACTGTTGGCTGGATTCAGGATGTTAATCACGTTGCAGTGTGCAGAACAAAGCAGCAGTCAGTGTATGTTAATGTTAAAGTTTGGTCGAGTGTGTATCAGCGCTGACTGATGCCATCACATTGCATATCAGCGTGCACTGGGTGGGATCTGTTTTCTGCTGCAGTGTTATCCAACTACTGTACTCTGATACGCTTGATGATAGCATTACAAAGTCAACGAGTCTTTTGTTTTCCCCGAGCAAACTAATTACGGCAGCTTCCTCTCTGCCCACGTCTGTTGTCTGCTGATAGCGTGCTCTCATCTCGCCGCTCGTAAACATCCGTCAGCTTACAACTCGCGCCGCTCACGTGTGCACCCATGAGCTCCCACATGCGTGTTTATCCGTGTAAACACAATCAGACTGAAGGCCCGTTCATGCATCGTGATGAGTGATTTGTGGCGTTACAGACTATTAGGAGCCACACTTGCCTGTCAAGCAAACCTAACTAGCTATTTAAAGATGCTACATGTAACATTGCAACATCAGGACATCAATACCGCTCTAATTTTGAGGCGATAGTATAATTAGGGGGCAAGTGATACTGTTGCTGGGAGGTCTGGCAACAGGTACCGTGCCTCCACTCTGCATTTTATAGTACTGGTGCGCCACATTTGTTGGGAAACCTACTGTTCACTGCAGAAAAAACATGTTGTTGCAGAGCACAGAGCGGGGGCAGGATGCTGTTTCACAACACAAACGGAGCTGAAACTATACGTTTGAGGCTGTGCCGCAGAGGCGGAGGTGGATGGAGCTTTCAGAGGACTGACCTAAGATCAGAGCTGCTGCACCAATGTGCTGCAGACTCATACCAAGATCCAGCTAGACGATGTGGCATTTTCTGCAGGTTTACTGCAAGAAGACAGAGGTTTAATGCCGTTAAAAGGCTGTTTAATACAAATTCTAATACTTAATATAATATGCACTGCAGGATTTGGGGTAATAAAGTTACAACCGGGGCTCCACGTGGCCTCAAGCTGTGTCAGGATAGTTGAGCGCTCAGCGATCAGTCGCTTAAGCGTCTGCTTTACGTCATCTTTCAAGCGAAAATACAAAAGATTTGATGGTTCCAGCTTCCCGAATGGCAGCATTTTCTGCTTTTCTTTGTCTTAAACTGAATATTTTTGAAGCAATCAAGAAAATATCTATCAAATTAAATCGATTAAACGTTATTAGCCTTAAAATGAACCAAAACTACCCAATCTCACCACAAATCCCAATGTAGGACATTACGTTTATTGGGGAATTTGGCTTTCCGGGTACATCTGATCACTTCAGAAGGTACAGCCAAGACCTGAAATAGCACTGAAATTAACTACCGCAGACCCGGTGACATAATAGAAGTAATAAAAGTATTAAAGTAGAGTTGTGTACAGAGATAGAAATAGCAAAGTTGACTCATGCCAGGATTTATTTATTACCTGACAAATCTGGTTCTGGTTTTAGTCCTGCCTTGTTTGTACTTCTGGAAATAGAACAACTTGATTTAAACTGTTTTATAAATGTTAAGAAAACAAATGCTAAAACACATTAATGTTGGGATCAGACTGCAGAACATCAGGCAGAAATGTCGTCACTGTCGGGCAGAGGAGTGAAGTCACTTCCTGGCACCTTTTCTCCCGTGATCGGTCAGTGTCCAACTTGTAATCCGCCGTGTCTCTCGGTTGGAGCCGCGGCACGAATTTATGACTCCGTGATCGCCGAATCTGACACAGTCGCCATCTGGAAAGGCAAAAAAATATTGTGTAGTCGGATCCTGGCATATGTGCCGTTTGGTCGGACATGTGCTCGAGGTACGTGTGGAGTCACAGAGCAGGTCGGGACACGGCCGGGATCCTACTGCCCTCCTCTGCAAGGATGCACCGCGTGAATCAATTGCTTTACATGTGCAAAACGAGTCATAATCATCATAGTCTGAGGTCTTAACCCGTGTGTATCTCTTAAGGTGAACTCCAGTGCCAGAAGCGTTGTTCCCTGGAATGTCCCGGACGTGTTTCCCACACAGACAAACACTCAAAATTGCCTTTATTTTGGGAGCAGTGGTTATTTCTGTGCCATCGAGGGAGATTTGGGGAATACTCAGGAAACATTCAGAGATGTTTTTAGTCCTAAAGTACTTCAGAGATGAGAAGATGCTCCAGCTTTCCTCAGCAGTCACTCACCATTTCTCTGTTTCCATCCGCAGGTCACCACGTCATGTCAAACGACGACCAACTATGAGCTGGTGAGTGCTAACATATGCATGTGTGTGTGTGTGTGTTTGTGTGCAAATGAGAGCATCGAGGAAACTTTTAAAGATCATAATGCGATGATCCTTCCTGGAATTGTGTCAGAGCCACACAGAGAGAGAGAGAGAGAGAGAGGTCGAGGCTGTTGCCAGAGGTCAAAGGTCAGACGCTATAACCAGAAGAGCTTCCTGTGCTTCGTCTTCCTGTGCGACTCAAACGCACTCTCCGCGTCCTGTTCTCAGCTACTTTGTCACCAAACTGGCGAGAATTTAACAAACACGTACTCCTTTGACAAGAACGGTTATTTTACCTCACAGAACACGAGTCGATCTGTCACTTTGTCAGTGTTATTGTGTGATTTTGGTGTTTTAGCAGGAACTAACGTTACTTGCTGCAGACCGAGGCGGCGGTAGAGCAGCAACTCCTGAATTCTGCGAGGTAAAATGACTGTTTTTGTCAAAGGAGTCTGTTGATTTTTGAAGAGCGCAAGTTGGCTCAGACTCACGGATAAATTCCACCGAGCACGGAGCGATCTGTTCCGGGTGGACGCAGTTGTTCTAGTCAATGTTGTGGCACGTTTCAGAAGCATCTCTCGCTCTGCTACGCCAAGAATCAGCCACGTCAATCTGCACAGAGCAGCTCGAGCTGGCCCAGAAGTCCGACACACAAACAACATGTAGAATCCTGCAGACTACCAAAATAAAATGCCATGTGCAAACATCTGCTCGTAAAAAAGGGAAACAATTTAAGTACGTAGCATATTTACTCACAGTAGAAGCACGTACACCAAGAAAAATGACCAAATCTGAGCAAGTCCTGTGGGTGAAACATTCCTGGTTGGACCAAAACAGTGCTGCAAGTTTTGTTGCAACCATTTGGGTCCAAACATGGACTTTTTTTATGATATAATTTTTGTAATAAACGGCCAATTCAAACCCAGTTGTGGCTTTAAAGTTTAAATCCTGCATTGTTTAAATATCATATCATAAAAACATCCACAGGCTACCTTTAATACTTTGTATTCTTGTCACATTTGTCGTCCCACCGTCCACAGTTTATATATTTTATCACTCTTTTATTACTTTCTTCTGATGTGCTGCAGTGTGGATTGAATCCAGACGCTCTCAGATCTTAAATCACTTATTTGGTTTGGAGACTTTTTTTTGGGGGGGATGCTTTTTAAGTAGGAGAGGACAGACACTAAGCTCCAGTCAAAGTGATTATTCTCCTTTCCTCTTGGGGTTGCTCCTTTACAAGACAAAATGTGATTTATGCGCTGCAACACCGCGGCTCGAGTCGTTTCCACTTTAATGAGCTCGAAATGGGAGTTTTCATTCACTTCCATAAAGAATGCACGCTCAGCAGATGGTGGGCCGTGATTAGAAAAGCAGCAGGGACGGCGATTTGATCGCTCTCTTGATTTCTAGTCAATATCCTATAAAGTCAAATAAAAAAGTGGAGCAGTCGGTCCTGTTTTATGTTCTCGAGATTAACCGTCGATGATGTGACCAAATTAGGCACATTCCAAGCTCCAGTAACTACTTTTCACTTATTTACTTTGGACGCCGGCCTTTTTAAATGACTGCAGCAGCTTGTTAAACAGTCCCCGCTTTTGTTTATAGAGCTCGCATCAGCCTAAGACGCTGTACTTAACTCAGTTAAGAGATTTTCCTTAACACATGGATCACTGTCAAGCTGTGTGTGTGTGTGTGGAGGGGCAAACACACTTTCTTTCAGTCTCCGTCACATACTTTCTTTCTCTAAATCACACACTCGCTCTGTTTCTCCATCCCTTACTCATTTGGTCTTTCCCACGATGAAATTCAACAATCAACAATCATTTTTGTGACCATTTTCCACTGAAATTCATGAATAGATGCTGTAATTCAAGTAACAGTTTAGCTCAAGAGTCGCGAAAGTAAGAATAAATCTAGTAATTCGAGCAATTCATGTTTTTAGACTTCAAAAAATTGTTTCTGGCACCTTGCAAAAGTTAAATTTACATATTTTAGAGGCAAAATTAGTCACTTCTTCCTTAAAGATGCCTTGAAAAAACCCTCCACACTGAGCTTAAGTGTCCACATATCACATTTCATAACCTTTAAAGGTCCAGTGTGTGAGATTTTAGCGACATCTAGTGGTGAAGTTGCAGATTGCAACCAACTAAATAACCCTCACCTCGACCTCCCCTTCCAAACATGTAGGAAACAAAACATGAAAGTCCCGATCTGGAGCCAGTGTTTGTCCATTATGGGCTACCGTAGAAACATGGTGGACTCTGTTGAGGATAAAAGTAGATAAAAGTCTCGTTCTAAGCTAATAAAAATACAAATATTCTTATTTTTAGGTGATTAAACACGAATGAAAACATACATTTTCGCAGCTCCTCTTGAATCTCACACACCGGACCTTTAATATTTTATTTGTACAAGTCCAATTAAGTTAAGTCAGGTGCAGAAAATGGACTCCCTTCATCATTCATATAAATATGTCAGGCGAAGCGTGCATAGATCAAAGAGACGGAGTATTTCTCCTCAAGGTTAATAGAATGAGTGTGTGTCTGGTGTATCGCCGACAGCCAGACAAGGAGAGAGAAAGACACACAGAGAGAGAGAGAGAGAGAGAGTCTATAAAAGGTGTCCTCTCTCCACCTTCTCTCTCTCTTTCCCGTCCTTTCTCTCACCGTGTTGTTTCTTCCTCCGTGTGAACGAAACAATGACTAACCCACTGAGTCTGTGTCGCTTCTCTCTCCAGCCTCCCACTCCTCAGCTGCCATTAAAGCATGTAGATACACCGGTAAGTAACACCCTCTTCTTTCTTCACCACATGCTTTAATGCTGTTCATTCATAAATACTGTAAATAATGCTGGCGTGCACAATGTGGCCAAATGTATGTGGACACCCCTTCTGCACATACATTTGTAGATTTCCGTCTGTTTGTCACCTCTTAGCTGCAATGAAGGGAAATATTCATATCTGTTGTGGAAGGGCTCGTCCGGCCTGCACGGAGCGCTGACCTCAACCCCGTTCAACACCTCTGGGATAAACTGCGAACGCGGCCTTATCACCCAACATCAGTGGCTGACCTCAGTAAAGCTCTTGTGGCTAAAATGGGGGGCAGCCAAAACCTTGTGGAAAGCCTGAAACCAGAAGAATAGACTCAGTATATTAATGCTGCACAGTTTGTACAACAATAACACGCTTGTTCTGGTGTCCCTATACTTTTGGCCATGTAGCAAAGAGGCTGCATTTGTTGTGCTGCCTTGCTTTGCAGGGGAAAGATCAGAAACTTGAATATTTTTTTGGTGTTGCTGTGTCCAATTGTGGCTGCAGAGATCCAGCTACCTGTTCCTGCACACTGCAGAAGGTGGCAGCACCGTGCAATACATAGCAGCCGGCCAATCAGAGCTTGTGTTGCTTGTAATTTTAGGTGGCACACAGCGTACATAAGAGACCCATCTCAAGATTAAAGCAAGAAAATCATTTGTTAATGTGTAATTTAAAGACTCCGTCCTGTTTTTTTATGCATCATTTCAATTTAAATTGAATGAAACCAAAAGCCCGTGACTCAATACACCCAGGTGCCCTGAGGTAAATGATTTAACCCCTCTCTGATCCGTGCCACTGCAAAAAAATATTTGGTACATACCTCACAAAATAAGACAAGCTGCCGTGACATCTGTTGCTGCCAGTTCAGTGCAAATTGTGTCTCGTCTGTGCCAGAACTTGCTGCCAAGGCCCGGCTCCGAGACTAGGCATGCATGTTTAGCTTGACATTGCTAAACCATGAAGGGCGTAGGCAAAGGGCGGTGGGTTTCCAAGAAGGCAAGATTCCAGAAAAATAAGACAAAGAGACAGAGAGAGGCACTACTAATGCAAAAAGACAACAGTTTATTCAAGTCAGCAGTCACAAAGGCAAAAATTTGTTAGCTTGTTCAGATGTTTTCAGATTAGAAGGGTCTCCCGTGTCTTTATTTTCCTTTTCATGAAACCAGAAGCAACATTTATTGAAAAGATAAAAGCAGCGCTGATGTCTTCCAGCCCTGTTTTTTCTCTCTCTCTGTTCTCTCTTTTGTGAGTCACGATAATGATTCAGTGTTTGCGTCAGAGTCAGACGTCGCCTGAATGTTTAGATCGGCAGGCAGAAGAAGTTCGGGCGGTGATTCAAGGGTGAGATTATAAACACAGATCGGCCTGTGTGTACGTCAGGCTGTGTGGAGATTAATTCACAGTCTGTGCGTTTTCACAGAGAAACGGCTGGGACTTGATATCAGCATGTTGTGTGGAGCTTCTTCAAGGAAAGCTCCACCAAAAACCAACGTTTTGAGGACCACACACTCAATGACTGTAGCATGTTTCCACCTTGCAGGCTAGCTTATTTGCTGTCCAACCATACGCTTCCACCATACATACGTTAGTTAGTTTATTGTTTGCAACCGGCATAAGCAAACATATGCAACAAAAGACTAGCATAGCTACTGTCAACCGTCACGAACCGGGCTTTTCTGCACCACGTTTCAAGCCAACAAGGAGTCAGTGTTTTACACTCCAAGGAGACATTATTGTGCATCAATACCACATTATTTATCACTGATATGTGGAATTATTAGCCGGCATGCAGTTGTTCTAACGGGCCATTATTCGGATACCCCTATCCTCCACATAAATGCCCCATTGGATGGAAGACCATTTGCCCGACAGCCCTTAATAATTCCGAGCAAACCCATTGAAGGCCTGTTGTTCCAAAAATGCACACTCCAGTATCACCGACTCACGTAACTGACGTAACTAACGGACTTATTTTAACCCAAACCATGAGCTTTGCAGTTTTTGGTGCCTAAAATGAACCAATCTGACGACAAAGGTCACCCGATGAAGGTCACCTGACTTCATCCTTTCTTGTACAACAAATGTAGGGCGAAGGACTCCGGGGAGGTTGTATATTTTTGGAGCAATGGGCTTTTGTTCTTGCAGGATAACGGTCTGGCTTTGGGTCCAATGGGACATTTTTCTGAATATTGGGGTTTTTCCGGAACAATGGGAGGTCCCCGATTATGTCTAATCAACAACGAAGCAGGTGCTGTTTTTTAAGGTGAAGGATTGTGTTCATCAGCAAAACAACGGATTAAAGATTGACACGAGTAACAACATCCTCTTTTGCAACAAGCAAGCAGCAGAGTTTATGGGAAGTGTGGGTGTAATTATAAGAAATGCTTGCACTAAAAATACCGAGACAGAGGCTACTAATTGTCTTGACCATGGTCTTGTTTTTTTTTACTGTAATTATAGAAAGTTGTCACAAACAATTTGACAATGACATATTGGTGTTTGGGAGCGAATAGCACAACCAGACACTTCACATAAAAAATTAGTTAGCATCCTGATTTATCTTCAAGAAATCTTTGCCGTGGTTGTTACCTCTTATCGAAGCATTCCTTGGTAAAAATCCATTCGTATGTTGAAGATTTCATCCTGGAATATTGAAGAATCCCATTATATGGAGTCTGTGTGCACACAGCGTATGGACAAAAGGGGGGGATGTGCTGGTGGAATGTTTATTTGGTTACTTCATATACCTCCATGGCGGTTTGGAGTCAAAACGCCCCATAGTGACCATAATTGAGTCAATGTGGGGCCTGTTTTTATGGGGATTATTTAAATCAGGAGAAGATAGAGCGAGTTGAGACATGCGTGTACGCTCCAGAGACTGTAAATCAATAATACTGTTGTAAGTTTGTATGACTGCGCGTAAAGATACGCAGGGAAACAAAAGTTTCATCCAATTTCACAACACTTGTTATGACTATTTTACTGCCTGAACCAACGGGGGATTATAAAAATATTGCTTTCATTACGTGTTTTATGCTTTGGTAACCTCTCGCTTCAGCCTCTCGATTCTTAATTAAGGTCAAACATGTGTGCACAAACATAATGTAAACCCTCACAGGAACAGTGCAGTACACAAACACATAGCTTCAAGAGGAGAAGGAAGAAAGAAAAAAAAGGGAGTCAAGACGAGAGAACCAGGGGGGAGAGTCAGTAATAATGAGAGATAATGAGACCGTGGGAGGAGGAGTAGTTCCAGAGAACACAAAGTGGGCATGAGGGAGAGGACGAGAGAACGCAGGCGAAAGTCGGGAGAAGACGGTCGAAGGCGAGGGAAGAGAAAGCATCATCAGATATTACATAATCCAGGCTAGCAGGAGCTGCTTTGTTTTTAGCACTTGAAGATTGAGCCGGACACGCAACGATAGGCTGTAGTTTTGCATTTTATGATCTAAGTATCGGTCAGCGATGCCTCTCGGCAGCTCCATCCGAAGGCGTTTCGCCCACCTGCGCTCAACCTTGAGGTGGAGCACTGGGCACCTGTTCAGCAAGGTAGGCCACTCCCACACAGGAAGTCAAAAATGCTCTTCTTTATTATAGTTTGCACTTTTTTTTTAAATGAATTCCTGCTTAAAATTTATGATTTTTAGTTGCCAAAACTCAAATAATCCCATTCGTAGCAGTTCTGGAGCTTTCAATCAAATCAAATGGTCTTCCTCAGCAGATGGATGCGTTTGTTTTGAGCTTGTTTAACTGTATTACTTTAAAGATTATGGTTAGCGTTGTTCTGTTTGCCAAGAAATCCTAAATTTAGATTTAATTACCTTGAATGTCTCCGTAAGTTTTCAGGCACTTTCGTATTAAATCCCACGTCAGACACAGGAAGGCCAGAGTTTCCGGTATTAGTTCGAAGCCCATACGTCACTACTGAAGTTGAACATCTTGAAAAATGGAGCACGAATTTATAGATTTATTTACTGATTGATTTTAAAACAGCTGGGCGCTGCAGTTTTTAGCAAATGTTACTTAAACAGGAGTTAATAGGTAGTTTGTTTGGGGACTATTTTCAGCGGTGGATTAATACACGTTTATTGGAACGCAGCTCATTTAGGTGTTTTTGGACAGCAGTGGAAATCTGTGTCACACAGGACTTTCATGAGGCACCCGTCTTGTAGCAACAAGACAACAGTTTGTCCCCGTGAAGTGAAGTGAAGTGAAATGCACCGGCGTAACACCCGCCGAAGCCCCGTGCGAACAGGCTGTTCCATTTTGCAAACACCAGCGTCCACGCCGGCCCGCCCAGCATCTGGTTCCTGTCAAATCACGGAGAATTATGCTTCCCATTTTGGCTCTTGGGGGGGCGGGATTAGCTTCATCTCAGCAGCAGCGAGGAGAGCTTCGAGGGGTGTGTGTGTGTTTAACCTTGCGCCATGATTAGAGACCCCTCGTTGCCAATATCTCTGTTTAACCACTTGACCGTAGAGCTCGCTGTGTTTGACGGTGTGGGAAAAAAGTCTGTGCAGATAAATTCAGCTGTCGTTCTCTCTCTTCTTGGATGGCTTCATCTTTTTTGATGGCAGTTTTGACTCGTGGAGACAAATTCTCCCCTGGGCTCGACAAACAGCGAGAGGAAGAGCCAGCTCGAGCATCTATTATGCAGCGATTCCTCGACAGTGCAGCGTGTTTAGTAACGTTTGCTTCCTCTGCAGTCCTGTGACAGTCAAACACACTTCCACTCTTTCCTCTGTAAATAACTACATGCAGGACGGGATAATTAAAGAGTGCGCCGACGTCCTGACAGACCTGAGACAGGATGCTCTCCTCCTGGAACACACTCACATATTGGGATTGTTTTTGTACTTTCCTTTTACCTCTCCTCCTTCTTTTCTTGTTCTCCTCTCCATCATCTGTACCTCCTCTCTCCTCCTCCTCTTCTTTCCCATCATCCCTTCTTCCCTTCCTCATCCCCTTCCTTATACTCTTCCTGTTACATCCTCTGCATCCTTTCTCTCTTCTAATTCTTCCCCCCTTTCTCTTCTTCATCATCTTCTTCTTTCTTTACTTCTTCTTCTTCTCATCTACTCCTCTCCTAATATTTTATCTTGTTAGTGCTCCTCCTCCATTCTTCCATCTTCTTTTTTCTACATATTCCTCTCTCCTTCTCTTCCTTCTTCTTTGCCATCATCCCTTCTTCTTTTAATTATTCGTCTCCTTCTTACTCTCTTTATTATCTTTCTGTTACATCCTCTCCACTCCTTTCCTTCCTGTTCTCTTCTTCTCTTCTTCATCATCTATCCTTCTCCTATTATTTTATCTTGTCACTCATCCTCCATCCTTCTTCTTCCTTGTCCTTATTCTCTCCTTTTTAATCCTCCTGTTACCTCGTCTTGTCCTGTTCCTCTCCTCCTTCTTCCTCCTTGTCTTTTCCATCTTCTGTTCTCTTCATCATCATCATCTTCTTCTCCACGTCTGTCCTCCTTCTGTCATTTTATCTTGTTAGCCGCCCCCATTCTTCTTTTTTTTACTTCTGTTCTTCATTATTGTATTCTTAATCTCTTTCCTCCCCTCCTTTTTGCTCGTCTTTTCCATCTACCATTCTTCTCTTCATCATCTTCCTCCTCTTCACTTCACTCCTTCACCGTCTTTTCTTTGTCCTTTGTCCCCTCTTCATCGTCTCCTTCACTTCTCCTCCTCCTCCTCCTCCTCCTCCTCCTCTTCTGCCTTTCTCTCCAAAACAGTTTCAGTTTTGCTTTGCTGTGATCTGGCCTTTCCCTAATAGGTTATGTCAGATTGTAATTCAATAACATCATCATCATTACCAGATGGAGTTTGCTTATGAATCACCACCCTCGATTGTGTGTGTGTGTGTGTGTGTGTGTGCTCTCCAGGGATCAACGAGGTCCTGCAAGAGTGTGGAGATAAGGCGAAAGCAGTCGCGGTAAGACACACTGCATTGTCGTACGATTGTGTTCTGCTGCATGCAGACTGAGAAATAAAGTTTTCTGCAGAAATGTGGAAGTCCCTTAAATCCATCGTGATCCCCAACTCAACTCTATTTTATGATGAACATCCAAAAAGGATTGTCAGTGCTCGATATTTCACAGTCACCTCTCTGTTGTCTGTTATTCTTCAAACATCTCATGCAGGTATTTACTGTACGCTCGCCGGCCAATAAACCCGATCGCCGTTTGGCCGGTGAAATAAATTGCATAACACGAGCAGAGGTCGTGTCAACAGTCAGCGAAAGGACTGTGAATCTTTTCCTCTCCAAGAATTATAAGCATGAGTTTACGTTTGATCGAGTGCATGTTTGCAATGAACCCGTCAGTCCCCGAGAGAAATCGGAGAAATGTTCACACAGCTGCAGATTTTGGAGCGGTGATCGTGACTCTCATGTCGAGTTAACGGAGAGGTGACTGTGCTGCGTTTTGAAGCCTGACTCCACAAGTTTTTAGTCATGCAACATAATGTATATTTCAGTGTTTGGTTAGGAGTCATTTAAACTAGATGTACAGCTCAACTTGTAGGTCAACTGGAGAGCAACAAGCTCTCAGATCATGCATGCATCATGTATGCAGTTATTTTTACTAAGGCTGCAGCGATAAAACACGATAAATTAGATGCTTCAGCTTTATGATGAATCATCACCACCATCTGCACAGAAGCACCCTTCATTATTGGACCAAATCTCTGGTCTGATGTGAGATTATAGGATAGGAAACCCTCACTACTGATTGACTGAATGAGTGCTGATGACGTGCAGGCGTACTGCAGAATCTTTAGAATAAAAGAAATCACCTCTCTCGTCCTCCCTTTGCTTCTCCAGGAGTCAGAGTGTGGTTCAGGCCATGGAGGAGAGCTATGAGGTGGACCTGGTCTACATCACAGAGAGGATCATCTCTCTCTGTTTCCCCGCCGGCGCCGAGGAACGCAGCTACACCACCAACCTCAAGGAGGTGGCGACGATGCTGCGTTCCAAACATGGCGAGCACTATCTGGTGAGCGACGACCGCCACGTGAATCCAGGACGGACGACTCGTGTCGCTTTTTTTTTTTTGTTTCCTGTTTACACAACTCTCTTCCTGATTTCAGGTGCTCAACCTGAGCGAGTGGAGGAGCGACTTAACAAAGTTAAACCACAAGGTACAAACACATCAGCACGTCTATGAAGTGACCCCTTGTTGAGGAAATGAAAAACAAAAACGAACTTTCGCTTTCCGTCCTGATAATCCTCCTTCAGGTTCTGGAGTTTGGCTGGCCAGACCACCACGCACCGGCGCTGGACAAGATCTGCAGCATGTGCAAGGCCATCGACACGTGGCTCAATGGAGACCCGCGCAACGTAGTGGTACTACACAACAAGGTAAAGCAGGGGTGACCTCTTGTTGAGGAATTATTTGCCCAGTTTAAAACAATATAGTTAAACATTTCAGAAAACAAACCTTTTAGCTTTCTAGCTGAGACTTAGACGAGAAGATTGATACCCTACTCGATACATGTCCATTCAATATGAAGATGGAGCCAGTAGGCGATTAGCTTAGCTTAGCATAAAGCTAGGGAAAGCAGCTAGTGCCCCTAAAGCTTACCTCATTTGTTGAATCTCTCCAAAAATCGGCGTGTAAATACAAAAAGAGGATACACTGGACTACTCCTGTAGTTTTTGTCACACTAAGGTTGCGAGAACATGTTCCAAAATGTGAAACTATTCCTTTAAATCCGAAAAATGTGGCTCTTTTTTTATCTTTGTTTCTCCAACACCTGACCTCAGTCAACATAAATTCTTGTAGTTATTCAATGCTTGCAGTTGTACAATCCATTCTGCCTTGTTTAAACATACGTTACGAGACAGTATTTGCACATACTGTACCGATGAAGCAGAAAAAGCAGAAAAGAAAATATTTTTCCAGCTTCTCCGCTTTACTCTGGAATAGGCTTGTTGCTTTTTAAGAGTCTGACCGGTCACTTTAAACAAGCAGAGAAATCAAATATTATTTCACGTTATTTATACTTCCAGCTTTGGGGTTTTCAAACATAATTCATGGAGCTTTCTGACCAGTCCATCACATCATCTGATTTATTTGTTCCACTCTTTTTTAAAGTCTTTGATCCCTTTAAAATGATTCCCGTTTCAAATAAACCATAAATCATGAAGCTGACTCTTTTTTGTCTCTGTTTCTGTGTTGCAGGGTAACCGAGGTCGAACAGGGGTGGTCGTGGCCGCGTACATGCACTACAGCAACATATCCGCAAGGTATCAAACATGTAATGATCAGCTTTAGGCTGTCCATATGTGTGATTTAGGTCCGTTACATCTCCTCACAAGGTTTTCTAAGGACAAGAGGATCAATCAATCACAGTTAGGCCTCGAGGTCTGGGACCTCAGCAGCCTTGAAAATTAAACACTGATGTGATTATTATGGCAAAACACTCCATCCTGGCCAGCTTATTTTTCTGGCTCTGTGAGAAGAAGCACTCCAAAAATGTCATCATTCTTTAATGCAACCAGATGTTAATAGATGGGCTGGAGCCAGGAGGATTTAAAGCCGCTTTGTAAACGATGAAGGCCGGGTGGGGGGGTGTTTCTGAACCACAAAATCTGCAGGTCCTCCAACATACAGGCACTTATTGTTGATACAAAGTGACTAATATTTCTAATTTTGTGTCACACAGTGCTGACCAGGCGTTGGACAGATTTGCCATGAGGCGCTTCTACGAGGACAAAGCACTTCCTGTGGGTCAGCCATCACAAAAAAGGTCAGTTATTACCTCACTTCCTGTTTGCTGACGACTACTTTATGCGTCTGACCTTTGCTACAGTTAAAACAGTAAAAATGGGCTCTCCGCTACTCGCTAAACATAAACTGCAGTTCCTCAAACGTCCACTTGAGGCTGGCTCCAGAAGTGAGTCAGTCTCCATAAGTCCCCATGTTAAAATGTCCAACTTCACAGCAGAAATAAACATGTTTACAGCCTGGTACAAAAAACAGTTTTGGTCTCTATAGCTAATTTCCCCGTTCATGACAACTGTACTGTGCTAACAACAAGCTAAAACAAGCTAACGACAAGCTAAAACAAGCTAACAACAAGCTAAAATAAGCTAACAACAAGCTAAAACAAGCTAACAACAGGCTAAAATAAGCTAACAACGAGCTAAAACAAGCTAACAACGAGCTAAAACAAGCTAACAACAAGCTAAATCAGGATAACACTAAACTAAAACAAGCTAACAACAAGCTAAAACAAGCTAACAACGAGCTAAAACAAGCTAACAACAAGCTAAATCAGGATAACACTAAACTAAAACAAGCTAACAACAAGCTAAAACAAGCTAACAACACGCTAAAACAAGCTAACAACAAGCTAAATCAGGATAACACTAAACTAAAACAAGCTAACAACAAGCTAAATCAGGGTTAGGGTCAGGGGTTTTGGAGAAGGCTTCAGAGGCCGACCTGCTGAGCTAAAGTTGCTAAACTATGATTGCATTTTAGTTTAGGAGAACTGAGTAACTGATCAGTGTTGTGACACTTCTATCTCTCCCATTTTGTTTTAGAAACATCTCACTGAGGAAATTCTTTCCTCCTTTTCTTCTGTTTATCTCCAATTTAGTTTTAATTGGGATAATTGTGCATGATCGTCATGGCACGGAGAGAGGCCATCTATCTTGTCTGTTTGAGGGATTCCACTCTGTCTCTGGGGAGGCTGCGGGGCTTGGTGGCAGTTCATTCCTGTCTTCTTAGCATATCAGAGCATATTTTCCTCCAATTATTCTCCACTTTTAGCACTGAACGTTCGGAGTTAATATCCTTTCCATGAATACAGGGCAAAACAGCGGAGTAAATTCCAAACCAGAACGGGTCAAACCAATCAAGAGTGGTTTAAAGGTATTCAAACAATTCCTTATTTTGAATGCAGCTCCCTCTAGAGGGAGTCATCATCCTGCTTTAAGTCATAAATCTGCTCCTACCACATTATCAGTCCCTCTCTGCATTATTAGACACTCAACTGCTTAAAGGCTTGACCCCTCGCCGTCGCTCGTCTTCACCTGCGGAGAGAGGAATCCTGATGTGGGCGCTTCTCGGAAAGGATGAGCGATACAAAGGTTACAGGGAATAAACGAAAAAACACAGGAAACAGCAGGGGACTTAACACCACTTCATTTAAGCCAGTGAATTAGACAGCCAGCCATTCTCTAACAGGTCTATAGGCTTGCCCTCTGCCCCGCTGCTATTTCCTGCTTCGGATATAATTATCTCTGCCCCTGGAGTCTGCCTGTATTATGGTCTGGAATGTGTGACATTAACATCAAGAGTCGGAGATGAGCTCAATCCGCCGCCACTGCTATGAAAGCTTGTAAAAGTTTGGATTAAAGGTGTTACTCGTACCATTTTAGGATCATTAAAACGATTACCGTGTCGGTTGTGAAATGTTAGCACGCTGCGGTAAACAAGGCTCGGCTGCCTCTTGTGTGTGCCACTAGGTCAGGATTCACGGCACAAAAACAATGTGGAAGCAGGAGTTTCTCGGTATAAGTTGCTCACAAGAAAACATCAATAGAAATGTGAGGAACTTCCTGGCCTGTTTTGGGACTACCCAACAATGAACCACCAGGGTTTCTGCAAGGATGCTTGCAAAGTATCGAGGGAAACGTTCTTTAGGAGGTGAAAAAGTTGCCAAACAATCAAAGAAAGATGGAAAAATGGGGGATTGAAGCTCCATCGATGTGAAGCATCTTCTTACATGTAGGGATCCCAAAGGAGTCTGATGCTGGCGGGAGGATGTTGAGCACCACCTGAACGATCTTGAGGTCGTGGTGGTGATAGAAAGGTTGTCGATTGCGTGAAAGTAGGCCTTGATCGACTTACACATCGCTGTTGCTTCGTAGAATAGTTCAAACATGCTTCAAACAATCAAAGACGATCGAAACAGGCACCAGGAACAGAACATGATCACGTCTCGTGGCACATATACACCCGTACTGTAGGTACAAGCCGGTTCCTCCGCTCAGCGCTGCTTGCGAGCCGTCCCCGCTCGGGTCTAATTGAATTAAAGAGAGTCTAAACCATCTGGCCACTGACAGCAGAGCAAGGGGGGGCGCCTGCATGTGGCGACCCCACGGTCAAGGTCACGTTTGGTACCATCATCATTATCATCATTAACAACCAGACCACACTAACTCAACAGACCCCCAACTGGCCTCTGTACACACCAATTCAGTCTGACATTTCCCCGCCGTGGATAAAGGTTGTTTTATAGGCCGGGCTGGAATTCAGCTCCGGCTGGGCTGTTGGAGCTGACGGAGGCGGTAAAGGTGAACCACACAGGATGCGGGTTTGTTCTGTTTGGATTTGGTCTGAAGGTCCTGAGATGATTTAAGGCCGTGTATCTAAACAAGAATCAAACTGATGATGTTAACGAAGCCGAGTTATTTCGGTGATCCCACAACCTTTTAATCCAGCTCAACCAGAACGAACCCACGATCATCAGTTTGTTCCAATGGGCAAGGTATCTCTGTTTCCAGGGCGTTCATCGCTACCAAGAGGCAAAAAATGCATGTTTGTGCAGACATGTGGCCTGAAATCTACAGAGCACATGCCAAATCCAAGATATCTCATAATTTATTTGGCAGAGTGACCTGAAATTTGCTGCTGCCAAGGGGATAAAGTCCTGATTTTAATGACCACCATGGGCTTTGCTTTCACATCGCCAGCAGGGAAAACTTTTATTTTCTTTACTTGTAAGAAAGGCTTTAATTCACGGCGCAATAAACATCACAGTTTTTATTATTTTGGGGTCATTTTTATACCTTTTGTGTACTGTTATTGTTCGATAGTTAGAAGTAGAGAGATTATCTGAAAATGTCAGTAAAGAGACACGAGGATTGACCCAAATCTTGTCGTTCCTTTGAGCTGAGATTCACTAACAAGGACCACGGCAATATAGATTTAAGTTTAGACGGGTTTATTGCAAGTGATGGAAAAGGATGCGCCAAGAAGATGTCCTGTGGGAGAGAAGAAGGGATGGAGGGTCGAAGAGACAAAGCAATTTTCCACAACAGTGTTGGTTCATTTGTGTCTAATCCATATTTTTATCCAGCTTCATCACTCAGAGACGTTCCTTTGTCTTCAGGTATGTCCGATACTTCAACGGCCTTCTGTCCGGACACATAAAAATCAACAACAAGCCCCTGTTCCTGCATCACGTGATCATGCACGGCATTCCCAACTTTGAGTCCAAAGGAGGTGAGTATGCACCTCCTCCGTATCGACGCCCTCACTCTGTTTTTTTTCTGCAGGTTTTCTCTGAGACGTTTCCTCGTTTATTTCCCCTCACAGGCTGCCGTCCTTTCCTGAAGATCTACCAGGCAATGCAACCAGTCTATACGTCAGGAATATAGTATGGAAACTTTTATTCCAGTTCAGCGCGGTTTGTGTTTGAATCCAGGGCAAAGATGCTGAGTCCAGTTATTGTATTTTAACGTTATTACTGTTATATTACAGCAATGTGCAAGGAGACAGCAACACCAGTATCTGCATCACGATTGAACCCGGCCTGCTCCTGAAGGGAGACATCCTGGTAAGATTTAAACGATCTAAATAATATTCCTTCTTCATTTTTCATCTTCTTGACTTCATTTTGTTGCCTCCTCCATCTCTCTTGTTTCTCCTCCTTTCTTATCGCAGTTGAAGTGTTACCACAAGCGATTCAGGAACCCGACCAGAGACGTAGTGTTCAGGGTGCAGTTCCACACCTGCGCCATCCACGACCTCGGCGTCGTTTTCGGGAAGAGCGAGCTAGACGAGACCTTCAAAGGTAACTGTCCTCTGGGTGGGTGTTTCTACAGTATATATCTATATGTGTGTGTGTGTGTGTGTGTGTGTTTGACAGTGTGTTGTATCGTTGTGAAGCAACTTTAATCATTAACACTTGATGAAGTTCAGATAGTTTAAGTGAAACATTCAGCAGAAGTTTATTGTTGAGTAGTTTTGAACTGTTTTCACTGGATTATTGTCATCAGGCCGTGAAGGGAGGTCACTGTTCATCATATTTTTATAGTAAACAGGGTCCTCTGGTGGCGAATCCAAACTCAGCATTTACTTACACAAGAAGAAAAATATTTAAACATGAAATTAAACGTAGAAGCAGCAAAATATTTCATCTTTATCCTCCAGTTTTTACATGTTTGCATTATTGATGTTTGATATCACTTTCTACGTTTGCTAAATTAAAATTTTGACATCTGATCTGTGTTTTTTGGGAATTTGTTTGTATGTATGCACGTAACATGTCCATTATTTTACAAAGAAAACGTGTATGTGTGTCTCTGCAGATGAGCGGTTCCCAGAGTATGGGAAGGTGGAGTTTGTCTTCTCATACGGACCCGAAAAAATCAAAGGTAGTCTACAAAATCTCACAGATTATAAACCTTTTGCATCTGGAGTGACATTTTCTTGACGTGTGAGACTCCGTTACCCATCATGCCTGGTACTGTACGTGTTCCTCAGGCCTGGGCCACCTGGAGAACGGGCCGAGCGTTTCTGTGGACTACAACACCCAGGACCACCTGATCCGCTGGGACTCGTACGAGAGCTTCAGTCAGCGCTGCGAGGACGCCGTGGACGGCGAGCACGGTATGTTCACACACACACACGCAGCGCTTGATGAATAGGTTGTCTCCACTTGTCCACAGTTACTAATAGAGACTCACAGTGTGTTTTTGGATCACAGGCAGTATTTGAAGGTGATTTCTGCCTCCTAACACTGCAACACTGTTGAAATCTCCCTTCCAGGTCGCTTTTATTACACCAGAAAGAGTATTTGTTGCCAGTTTGGTCTCTAAACACTTTAAATTAAATTTAAAAAACACATTTTAAATGGAGCGATTAAAGATGTTGAAGTCTTCGGGAGGCAGTACACCTTTCTGGCCACATGAACGACCACCACAGGTCAAGATCTCTGCACTGGACTGAAGAGAAGACACGTCCTCCTCCCACCTTCCTCCCCCCACGGCCTGTCAATTCGTCCTTTAAATAGCGGCTGCAGAAATAGGGGGGCGTCAGTCGCCGCGCTACTGGCTGCCTCCCCCTCCTCACCCCAGGAGGGGGTGGTAACCTGAGACACCAACAACCACCACCGAGCGCCCAAACCCACCTCCATCCACCTCCGAGCTTTCGCTTCACTACCAGGAGCTCAGGAATGTTAAATGTCGAGACTTTCTTAATGTTAGCGCTCCGTTCATGTTAGTTTGTAAATGAGCACATATGCAGCGTGTGAACGAGTAAGTGGGATCATCAAACATTAATAAGATCATAAAGTGTCACGACGTTCATGATCGCCGCTGTTAATCTGAGAAACCTGCACAAACACGGGGATGCGCTCGTCCTCCGTTGAGTCAGGACTTGGCAGCCGTCGCAGTGCTGCATCCACTTTTATATATGGGATTTTTTTTTACGGCTTCGCAAAGACCCATTTCATTTTTATGAACCATCCCCCAGAGAACCGTCGCAGTAATTGCTGTGTTGCAAGAAAGGTCAGCGGGAATCGCCAGGATTGCAAGTTTGATCCTAATTGAATGGGCAGCGGTGTTCTCAGCACTCAGCAGAAAAGAGAAAAAAAAAAAAAAAAACCTCTCTCGGCCAGTTTATTCATTTGTTTAATTGCGGCGGCCTTCGTCTCTTTTGCACTCTGACGTGAGAAACCGAATGTTCGGAGGGAGCTGGTGCCGGAACACGGTGTCTGTTTTTACAAGGAGCGAACGGGCAGGAAAAGGAAGCCAGCTGCGTGAAAAGCGTTTCAATTTTGTTGTTGGAAAAAGTAGTTAACTCCCTCTGGGATATAAAGATTATTAATAGGCACTGAGAGAATGTTAATCAGGTGTCAAACACACATTTGAGTTGGTAAACCCAGGTGATCACACATGAATGACGCTGATAAGCTCCACGACAGGACGGCCTATTTTTACCGCGGCACGGCACTAGTGGACACTAATCACTCATCAGGTATCGTTTGGAGAATCCGCACTCGTTTATCTGTCCGGGCGTTAAACAAATGTTTCATCCTGAGGCGTTGATGTTTAAATGCGCCCCGAAAGGCTCGGCTAACTCATCCCGGCGCCATTTTTGAACAAGAGCGCCCGGCGACCTTGGAAATCCAGCTGAGAGGACTCAGCGAAAGATTGGTGTCTTAAAAGGGTCTGCGGGATCAGGCGGCTTAGAGCTGTGTGCATTTCATACTGATGCTCGAGAGGCGTCCGGAGCGTGAAGTGTGTGTCCAGCTGTTTAGTGTTATGCAGTAAATCTTTACACGTTTGTACGAGTCTTTTGCAGTTTTTTATGTGGTATTTTTAAGTGTGTGTGTGTGTGTGTGTGTGTGCAGTGCACCTTGTGTTTGTCGGCTTGCCTTTGCTCCACTAATAGCCCCGTGGTGTGGTGGCAGCTGTCAACCCCCGAGGTCACAGCAGTCAGAAGGCCACCGTTTGGGCCACTGAGCAGCCAAAGAGCAACTGCAACTGAAAAAATGACACACGATGACACGAAAACTGCTCATTTTAAAAACACCTGCATCGTCACGTGCAGGATTTTTCCGAAGCGTTAGCTTCACGCGGCACGAAACAACAAAGACGGGGAGTTCGGGAAGATCGCAGGAATGCGACTTCTCGCACGTTTTTTGTCAAATGAAAGCGAGAAACCAAACATTTGGAGAAAGTATGATGCTTAGAAACACAAATATTGCACGCTGATGTTTACAGATGCTTCATGCAGCATCTTTAATGTGTCAAATGGAAGTTTCTCATTTGAAAAAAAGCCATGAGTAACGACCTAAACTCAAATGTTGCAACGCAGTTTTCATAACAAAGTTATTAGGTAATATTTAAACTTGTTAGTGGGTCTAGAAATATCACTATCCCCTTGAGAATAACCACTTTACAGAGGAGAGTAAGTATGTGTGTGCTTGAGTGTGTGTCGAAGTGTGGTGTACAGTAGGGCAGCGGGCCCAGTCTTCCTTGTTTACCGCCCACCTCCCATATTTGGCTGGGGCTGAGCCCTGAAACATGTCTGGAATAGCTGGACAGAGACAGACAGACAGAGATAGAGAGTCAGACACAGAGAGGAGAGGCAGAGGGAAGCAGAGGCGAGCAGACTTTTGCAGAGATTTGACAAAGCTGGTTCATTTTTTGTTGTTTTTGAATGAAGGAGGAGAGATAAAGCAGTGACATCGAGAGCAGCGCTGGTTGGTGAGTAGCACTGTGAAGCCTTGAGATTACTGCGAGCGACTTTCTTTACAAACTATAAACCTCTGTCGAGTCCAAATAGTCAGGTGTGATTGCTTCAACATGCAATTAATTCAAATTTTATTAAATGATGCTAAAAATATCGATACGTTTGTTATTTCTGCAGCAGACAAACTGTTTCTTGGCAAATTTCTGCAGGTTTTGTCGTCATCTCAGACAAGAATATAACTTTTTGTTCGTTCGTTCGTCCCCGCAGACACGAGAGTCTGTTTGTCTGTTTATTACGTTTCCATGTCAACCCATCGTTGCATCCTGTGTGTGTGTGTGTGTGTGTGTGTGTGTGTGTGTGTGTGTGTGTTTGGCACCTATATGGCATAAAATGAGTCATGGAGCGAGCAATTTGTGTGCGGAACATTTTATGAGCGAGCTGCAATTTTGGGTTACACCAAAACTATTAGGGACCTTTGGTTGGTAACTCCATGTGGGCTGCAGAGAGAGGTCGGACTGGGATACAATGCATGTTGGATTTGTTTTGCACAATATCCCGGAGACTGTTGTTGGTCGTGTGAAGATTTTGTGGAAATATATATAAAGTGACGAGATAGGAAGACGCATGACGAAAATATTTACCCTCCGGATAAGC
Source organism: Sciaenops ocellatus (assembly GCA_033000465.1). Lineage (NCBI taxonomy): Eukaryota > Metazoa > Chordata > Actinopteri > Sciaenidae > Sciaenops > Sciaenops ocellatus. The sequence continues at coordinate 12,800,086 of CP136876.1, read as the reverse complement.
TGTGAGCATTTCAAATGACATCATTTGTTTTTCTTAATAGTTAAACAACATTTCAGCGTCTCTGTGTCATCGCTGCTGCACATTGTTAAATCAAAGCTTTACACACTGACAGTCAGAGAGAGCACTCAGGTATTTTCAAAGCGCCCTGTGTGTGCGTCTTGTATGAGCACATAATGCTAGTTAGACCTCTCGCTGACAGCACGGTGAGATGCAGCAGCAGGTTCAAATCCCAGCCTTGGATACCCCGCTGAGCCACTCCTCATCTCTTAATGCCTCCTTTCTCCCACCGTCTGTCTGTCTCCACGTCTACAGCTTTCTCTCCGTCTCCTGCTCTCTCTTTTGTCTTCTCCTATTTGCATGTTGTTGCGTTTGGTTAAGTCAGCCTCACTTCAAAGTTGAAATAAGTTCATCTGAGGTTGTCTTGAAACTTGCACGTTTGGACTGAATATGTTCAAATCCAGCAGTACAAATCTAAAGATTGACTGCAGCGCAGTGCTCACAGTAGGTGAAAGGTTTCTGAGTTCAACGTGGCACCGCAGAGCTCTCAAAGAGCCCGAGATGACAGACCCAACATCTAGGTAGGCAGTAGGCAGACACACTTTTATGACAGCTACTAATCCTCCCGAGTGAAAGACAGATGGATGGACAGATGCACACAGAAAACCAACCCCGCCGGTCAGGAGACAGCCAGTCGTACAGAGGCAGACAGGCCGGCCTGACGTGATCCTGTTGGTTCTCGTTTTAAGTCTGAGGCAACGTTATGACACACTGGCAGTATAATTTTGCTCTTGTTCATACGCAAAGACGCCAACTGGCGATCCACTCATAAAAACATTGCTCTTTAGCGCTACTAGTGGTCAAAAACTGCACACTGCGCCTTTAACCTTTTTTAAAGTGATCGAAAGAATATAAATCTTCATCAATAATGATTTTATTTGATCATCACTAATATATCAGACTGTTCAATCAGGTTTAACTAACCTAAAATCTCTTAACAAGCTGCCAAAAATCTGATTTGATGTCTCGTCTCGACATGAATCACACACAAAGTGCAGCTGGTTGTCAGTCAGATGCACAGACAGTCAGACAGACAGCGTTTTATGACAGTCACTCAGATGGCAAACAGGCTGGATGGATGACATCATCCTGAAAGCAATCGTGGAGACAGACACTGATACAGTCACGTCACGTCACCTCAAACTGTGACAGCTGGGCACTGGGTGATAGATGGACTGAGAGGCAGACATGGCTAATATAAAACCCGCGACAGTTTTCCTTGTGCCAGTCACTGATACACCAACCATGACACCTTCCTCACTGATGCACTGTCACATCATCCCGCATGAGAATTGTCCAATTTCTTTGTAAAACATGTAAAAAAGTTCTAGTTTTTTTTTTTCTGGAGTTTACGAGTGAGTAAAAGGCAGATATCTGCACTCCAAACAATAGTGTTGCCTTAAAATCTATATTTAAGTCTTTAAATGTGTGTACAAAAACAATTCACACTAGAAATAAGTGAAGCTAACACAAAGAAATCTAAAAAAAACAGCCCAAACGCTGGAATAAATGTCTTAATCCACACACACACACACACACACACACACACACACACAGGTCTTTAAGACAAGTCAGTCAGCTGTCAGTCACCCACTGTTGGCATGCAGACTGGCCGTCGTCACGGCGATATGAAAGCTGTGAAGGTGAATGTCACATCCTGCTGCGAGGTACCCCGACGGCTCGCTGACAGCACCACCATGCCTGCCGCTGCATGTCAGTGTGTATAATTGTGCACGCCGAGAGTCGCCAACTGACTCAAAAATGTTGAGACACTCGAGACGTGAGAGAAGATGAAGTTACTTTGGTCACGTGAGACAAAAAATATACATCTTTAATTAAACGTTTGCACAGCAGTTTAACTCGTTTTAATTGAGAAAGAAAGATCATGATAAGACGGAAATATTTTCTTCTTTTGAAGACGACTGTACTTTTAATCAAGAGTTAGTTAATTAAAGAAAAATCATGCCTTAATGCCAGTTTAGATAACTGAGAAGATGTTTTTCTATTTTCGTAAAAATGCTAAGCAAGAAATCTCTAAAAAAAGATCCAGTAAATAAAATAATTTGTCTTCTTTCCACTCTTGATTTATCTGCTAGAGGGATTTTTTTTTGCTCCTTCAAGTTTAAGTTTAGCATTGTTTGTGTTTCCCTTTAATGAGCTTTGGAGAACAAATGGCTCCTTCAAGCCGGGCGCTTCACTTTTTCCCAACCTCCCAGTTTTACTGCTCTCACACATACACACCCATTTTCCACCTAATCCACAGACAAGTCAACCCCCGTCACTCTAAATAGCTCCTACTGTAGATGCCTGAATGCACGTGTGCTTATATATGCATTCATTCACATACATGAAATTGTACACCGTATCCAATAAAACTATCATAGATGAGAGACCCCCCTTTGGACTGTTTAATTATGTGTGTAAACGTTATGTGTGTTTCTATATTTATACGTGTCTGTTTTGTAAAAAAGGGTTTGGCTCTTTTTTTATAAGGTCATCATGTTCCCAATAAGAGTGTCAAGCCCATCTTTAAGTTTCCACCACCCCTGGAAACTTCTAAAGCAGCTGATAAGCTGGTAAAATCCACCTAAAAACCTTTAAAATCGTTGGTGGTAATACTGCAGTCCTTTCAGGAATTTGCAATTGAATTATCCAGTTCCAGAAAATGTACTTGTATTTTGGATATTGCCAAGAATTAAGAAGTTACTGTGACATACAACATGGTGTCATCTGCGTAAAAAATGACATTTATAGTGTTTTAATGATGAAAAATATTAATATATCAGGAAAACAAAAGTGGTCCGAGAACAGTGCCCTGAGGAACCCCTTTCACTGAGTTATTTTGGTCACTGTAGTCCCTAATCAGGAGATATTTAGGTATTAAAACCAACTTAATGCAATACTTGAAGGAGGCGAGTGTGATCACAAGAAATCACGATAACGATAAACTAAATTTAGTTGATTAAACCTGTACAATAAAAATGATTCTGATGGTTTTAAAAAGGAAAACGCGTCAGGGGGAAATGACCCTTATCCCACATTCAGCCCTAAACTAACATTTTATACACCAAGAACCGAGGGAGTAATCCACAGTTACAGCGTCCAGCATGTTGGCGCTGCTTTATAGGTGTGTCGACAAATGTGCCGCCTCAATCACCATGTCTGTTAATCCCAAATGTACTAACTATGTCTATAATCCACATCCCAGCCGGGGCATTTGATACAGCAATAACAGTAGTTGTAGCACATTGTCTATTTATAATAAACCATTGGCCACAGGTGTTTAAATTGCTTTTTAATGGCCTCCAAGGCTGCGATGTGGCAATGAAACACTCAAGCGAACACTTAAGAGGATACAGCCAAGAGGCAGGTGGTGTGTGTGTGTGTGTGTGTGTGTGTGTGTGTGTGTGTGTGTGTGTGTGTTTGCAGAGCTGTGCCTCTGGCACTTTCACAAGAGCAGAAAGCACCTGTCACATGAGAGAATACAGAGAATGGACAGGTGTGAGACAGACATTATTGACGAGAGAGCATTGTTTAAAGTCAAAAAACTTTCTGCACAGAGTCTCAAAGATCTTACTGAATATTTAAATGAGCAGCGGCTGAACGTGGCTCTGTCCTTTGATGCAGAGTGAATGGCACGCTCATTTACCGCAGTAGGAAAGAAGTTGTTAGCTGTTTGTGTTAGCCAAGTCTTGGTGACTCAACTGATCTAATTTGAGGTCTGCTGCAGCTATTTATTGACACCAGACGAAAGTTATTTGTTCTGTTCAGATGGCGAGCTGCTTGTTTCAGAATCATGGTCACGATTTAGTACCAGATGAATACAGCAGGGTCATTAAATAGCTTCGGTGTATCATCATACCTGGATTACTGCGTTTGAAACATCATGTCTCAGAAGGACGAGAACTCTAACTCTGGTTTTTGCATGTTTTAGGTCATAAAATACAAATTCTGCAAACTTACATTTAATACTGCTCTTTCTCTGAAAGCCATAACTTTTCTCCAATTTCCTCTTTCCCAGCAGTAATTACACCATTATACCATTATGCCGTGATAGCTTTATAATATCACAGTATTGAAAATATTGTTTTGATGATGATGTGCTCGAGGAAGCGCTGACGTCCAGGACTGAAGAGTCAGCTGCTGATATAAATGAAAGAAACAATTCACTTTATCCACTTTAAAAACATCCGTGTTAGCTGTTCAGGAGTTTTCAAACATGTTCGGTCAGGATCTGAATTGTTTTAGGAAGATCATGTGATGTGATCAAAAGCTCCAGAACAGCTTCTGAGTGAGATAATGTCAAGAACTCTCTTAAACGAAGCACAAGCTCCCTGAAAGGAGTGAAATCTGTCTAAAAATGTACAATATGCTGCATAGTAGGCTATTAACAGTGTGTTTTTATCACATTATATCAAATAGTGGACATTTCAGCACTCAAATCCGTCGTGCTTCCTGTGCAGGATTAACTGAAATAGCACCTGAAGCTTGGTAGAGATCCAGCGTGTTGCTCAACACTCGAGTGTGGGGCAAATGTGAAGGTTGTGACCTTGCAAGTAAGTTCCTGTCGTGCCCGACGTTGTTTGGCACTTCTGTTCTTCACTAAGTCGAGAGGATTACACCAACACCAACACCAACCTCTCAGGCCTCTCCTCCACCCCTGTTGGTGAGCAAGAAAGAGAAAATAGCAAGGAAGAGGTGAGAGTCACCCCGGAAACATTCACACACTTGACCTGCGAGTGAGTCAGTCCTGTGATGTTTCTGTCTACGCTTCTTCCTGTTGGCACACATTAAACAAAACCTTGAAAAATAGATTTCAGGGTTGAGAAAATTAGATTTGGATGTGGATGATCGGCTTAATTTGTGGGTCTGTTAGGTCGGTGATTCAATGGAAACACCAAATTGAGACACCAAATCAAAAATAAATCAAGAGCTTTCCTGCTAATACAGTTATAATTACGATACTGCAGCAACTTCTCTGGCTTCTTACCCAAAAACTGTTATTTGTGCATTTATAGTTTGTCTGTCGCTCCCTCTCCTCTCCTCTGTGAGCCATGACATGTCAAATAACAGTGTCTGCTCCCCTGATTTAACCTCGGGATGGGGTTAACCAGCCGCTGGAAAAAGTGTCACCCTGGCAAACTTGAGTCGTTTTTGCCACGGAGTGCTCAAAGATCATCTTTTATGAACTGGAACAAGGGCATTCCCTATTCTGTTAAAGGTCAGGGCGACAGAGAGGGGGGGGGGTCAAAGACAGATGGAGCTCAGCTGGTGGACAATGTGAAGCACAGTTCTCTGAAAAGTCTGGAAATGCTGCATTACCTCCAGCAGCAGTTAAATTATTAAAGATTCACGCCATGCAGTGAAGAAAAGATGAACTTCTGAGATGAGTGAGGGGATCCTGAGAGAGGGGATCCCCTCTGACGACATAAGCAGGCAGGGGTGATGCACGGCGTGGGAGTTGTAGTTCATCTGAAACAACGTCGCTTCACAAGCAGCTGGGTGGTGGCGGTGGTGGAGTCCCTCCCCCGCTGCCGGGAACAGTCAGGGATCATCCCAGAGTTGCCAGCTCACCCCTTTCGGCAGCTTCAGTGGTACGGCCCCGCCTCGCTCCAGCAGAGCACATGTTGGGTGATGAGAGGACATGAATCAGAGAGGACAGGGAGAGTGAGAGAAGAAGCCCAGAGGCAGAAAAGTTCAGACAGCCACTGAGAGGAAAGGACTCCTGATGCACAGACAAACATTTTTGGCTTTTTAATCTCAATCTAACCGGCTGAAGACGAGGAAATATTTCATCTTTTCTTGAGTGTTTTGGGAAGAATGAAGTAAAAATTCAGATGGTTGACCTACAGCACAGGTAAGGAGGATATTTCCAGCGGGTTTGAGACCACGACGTAGAGATGTAATTATAATTTGAAGCATTTTAGGGATAGAAAAAGTCACTTAAAATGTGAAAAAATATTGGTTTCCAACTTTGAATATATGATTGCTGCAAAATAACTTGATTTTTTAGAATATAAATTATATTTTTGTCTCTAAAGTCTACATCCCAAACTAAAACTTCACGACTTACTCTCATAATCTTAATCCTCGTGTCATCGTTAAAAATCAACCACAAGAACAAAACTGTTTACAACTTCCTCGCCCGCTCTCTTGCGTCCTTGTTGCTACTGTGCCTGCGAGTTGTTGTTGACATGGGTTTTGAAATAGCTGCGGTCCGAGTGATCCACCATCTGTCCCCGGGGGTCGCTCAATTTGGAACATCCCACATATGAGCCGGCCCCCGCGGCGGTCATGTATATGTCGTGTATCACTTTGCAAAAACTGGATACGGGAAGCGAGTATTGGGTGTATTATTTTCTTCTTGTAAGCATAAGTGCGACCACAGAATGAGCTGTTGCACGTGTGATTGTTGCGAGTACAGTGTTTTACAGTTGGTAAATTGAAGTACACAATGTGAATTACAGCACCTGACCTCTGTTTGTGTGTTCGTGTGCCACAAATGAGTTTCTCAATTGTTTAGGTATTTGTTTTTCACCACGGTTGCACCATAAATTTACAAAAAGGACAAAAAAAAAGTCCTACACGCTTCTAATTCTATAAACAGATGGTGATTTTTTTTTCTCCTCGTGCTTAATGTTTTTAATTGCGGTTGCCAGGAAGGAGCAATCCCAAAGTTTTGTACTTTCCCTTCAAAATGAGACTTTTGAGAGTCTGCATGGTGTCCAGTGTTATTGTGGAAGTTTTCAGACTGTTTTGAAAGTTGTCATAGGTAAAGTTTCTCTTCATTCCTTCATTGGCAGTGCGGCCAGACCAAAAGAATTCGGTTCTGTCGTTCAGCCGAGATGAAATATTGCCCTGCACCGCTTGAAACAAACACTAAGAAACAGATCATAAAAATACACCCATGCCATATATATATATATTTATATATATTACACATTCCTGTGAATGAATTGTGTGGAAACTTTGATTGTGTAAGCATGCAGGCTGACTTTTCTGGCATGATTCAGCAGCCAGAAATCAACTTGAGGAAGACAGCTCTGGGCTTTCAAACTGGCACTGCAGCTCTTCTCTCTGCCTCTCGCAGACCAGCTGTTTCAGTGTGTTGGACGGGACCCACCCCAGGTTCACGTCAGACCATGTGGGCCCGCACTGACGCAACGTGACACGGGCTTTAGCCCTCTGCAAATTGGCTATTAATAGAGCTGGAAGGGGCTGTGTTGCTGGTGGCTGGGCTGCATGCTGGACCTCAGGGTCAAAAAAAGAAAAGGGTGCAGAGGGGGGTCACTGTGCTTGGTGGTGTGAGTGATCCTGTCCCGTGCAAATGTGATTTGCTGATAGGAGCCAATGAAACCTGATGTAATGATTTTGTGCGTGAAGACAAGATGATTTAAATCAACTCTATAGTCAAACAGTTGTCTTTTTTTGTGGTTTATTGTAATAAATTCAGTCTCTTTGCGTCTATTTCAGATGTTGTTCACACCCAAGGTCCACTTGATGGAAGCCTATATGCCCGAGTCCGCAAGAAAGACTCCCTGGAGGGAGTTGTCACCATCAATGGCCTCCCAGTCCATGAAAATCCCTTGACCAATGCAGAGAACCCATTACAACAAACCAACCACCCCCTCCAAACCACCGACCAGACCCTTCCTGTGGCAGGCCACGCCTCCCTCCCTGCCGTCGACCACACCCTCTCCGTGAGCAGCGACTCAGGCAACTCGACTGCGTCTGTCAAGACCGATCGTACCGACGAGCACAGCCAGTCCGTGCAGAACGCCGCGAATCACAACAACCCGACAGCGACCAACCCGCCGCTCAGCCCGCAGGAAAAAAGAGAGCTCGACCAGCTCCTGAGCGGCCTCGAGGCGCCGGCTCTTCAACGGCAAGCCTACCTGTCCACGTCCACCAGTCCAGGAGGAGGTGTCCGACACCTGGTCCCGGCGCAGGTGCACGTCAACGGGGGCCACACAAGATTAGTTGGCGCCCCTTCAACAGAGGAGCGCGAGACAGATATTCTCGACGACGAGCTGCCCAATAGCCAAGAGGGCAACAGCGTGGACAGCTTGGGCACGCTCTCATCCCTAGAGGGCCAGGCAACGCCGGGTGACCTCTACTACCAATCACAGACGCCCATCAGCAGGCAGAACGACGGACCCTACCTTGAGAGAGGTGTTCTTGGGGAAAAGTTAAGCGAGATGCCTGTGCATGGAGTACGAACTCCGACGGCGATGCAAGAGAGGTCTGTGGACTCCGCATCGCCACAGGGGGGATATAACAACTACCAGAACGGAAGTGGGATGTACCGTTCACAGTCCTTTGGGAATCCACCAGCCGCCAGCCCTGAGACCAACCCTAAGCTGATGCCCAGGGCCCCAGAGAGGAGCACCAGTAGCCGGGAGGCTGTTCAAAGAGGTCTCAATAACTGGCACCAGCATAGCCTCCCAGATGATCCGTTTGGCCCTCCTCTTCAGTCCACCCATAGCTTGCCCCACTTCCCTGCCTCACAGCGGGACATCGAGCAGTCCATCGAGGCGCTCAACATGCTCATGCTCGACCTGGACCCAATCAACTCCCACATGTCCAAATCCCACAGTGCACCTCCTGGGGAGAACAACCTCAGTTCATCCCAGGCGCCCTTCTCCCAGACCCTTGCAAGACCCTCATACCAAGCGGACTCTGCCATCCATGGTTACAACAACTCCGGGTCTGTCAACAACTCCTTCCATCAGCCAATGCGGCCAACTGGGAGAGTCTCAACGATGCCCAACCAGAGTCCAGTCATGGAGTCCCCGGCGTATTCTCCCCAGAGGTCCCATGCTGGCTACCAACACCAGAACACCACCCCGACACACACCCCAGAGCCCTACCTCCACACACGCCAAGCGGCCCACCACTACCCCAACGACCCCTCGACTAACTTCAACCAGCAGGTGCCAGTGAAACCTGTGAATTCGTACCAAGGCGGCGTGCTTTCCCACTCCCCGGACCTGCAGGGTTCGTCTCCTTATCCAGGCTACAGTGCCTCTTCCTCACCTCTCCCCGCACTCACCCCTCAGCCCAAGGACACATCTTCTACATCCTTGCCCAGAGAGCAAGATGCAGAGGAGGAGACGCTAAACTTGGAGGGCCTGGTGGCTCACCGCATCGCAGGTAAGGCGATTCCCTGCGTTTAAAGCAAATAGAATCACTTGAATGCTACTTGTGTGCATCTATAAGTCGTCTATTCCAACTTCAGCTCGAAGCATCTTTAGTCCTGAGCGCCGAGCAGCACGTGAGCCGTGCAGCTTTCAACAGTTTCTGTTACAGATTCATCACGGGGTGCCGCACCAGAGGAATGACCCGTAGTCGTAAAATTAGCTCTGCAGCTGAAATAAAGCAGAGCTGGTGAGAGTGGAGATGGGATGAGAGTAAGAATAGCCGAGCGTTCAGAGGCTCCAGCTTCCATGCATTGTCTGCATTCATATTTACCTTTATGTGAAACCATGTGGCAGCTCCCCGGCGCCTCCCAGTGGTGCAAAGTTGAATGTCTCATTAGATCCATTTCTTGGTCTGACTTTTCTTCTTCTTTTCTGTTCAATCCATTTCCCCCCCTGCTGTTTTGGACAACCCTTCCCACCATTGCTTCCTCCTCCTCTCACCTTCCTCCTCCTCCACCTCTCTCCTCCACCTCCTGCCCTCCATCCACCACCACCACCACCCTGAACCTCCCTCCCCCGGGGAACAGAGTACAACGCTCGTATTCGTGGCATCAGTGAAAGCATGACACCGCAACAATCTGACCGCCACCGCTCCTATTCCTTCTCTGGTTTGTCCACTTTCCCTCGCTTCTTTTTATTTTCTGACTTTTTCCAACATTTGTAACCATTTTTTAAATTATTTTAAGTTCTCTTATGATTGCTTTCTTCATGACTTTTCATCAATTCCAGTTTCTGCTTTGTTTCGCCTTTTCCGCTGCTTTTTTTACTCCCTTCACTTCACGTCTTTACAAACCTCTTTCTCTCACTCTCTCTGGCTCTCTTGATGAAGACAGGTTTTAGGTTTAGCTTTCAAATTAAAGAATAAACCTACACACTAGTTAATTACTTGGAAAAGGTTGTATAGCAGCTGTTTTACCTTACAGTTTCTTTACTTCCAGGCAATTCTGCAGCGTCAAATTAAAAGAATATTGTTCTGTCTTTTACTGCGTCGCTTGCTTTTACAATTTTGCTGGTTTATCTTTCCAGGATTTGCAAAATATCCCCAAAAGTTGTTTTTAATATACATTTTATGAGTCGACAGTGCTGCACTCTGAATATTTTGGGGTGTTTCAGGGGTTCGCTCCAGAGGAATGACCCCAGAAGTGACACAGGAGACCGGCCGGCGCCGCACCACCAGTGAGGGACAGTACCAGAGCAGCCACGATAACATGTCGACGGTGGATTCACCGGACTTCGCCCACAATCTGGCGCTCAACCCGGGAGGAAGACCCAGAGAGGTCAGCATTCAGTTTAAGCTCTGGATGCAGGAACATGTTTCGAACTTTAATGTCTAAATTACTGTTTTTTTATATATCTGTGTGCACGCCTGCCCCCGTCTTCGTCTCTTCCAGGGTCCCATGCACAGCTACCGGGAGGCTTTCGAGGACGACGAGGCGGAAGGTTACGCCAACAGTCCCACCTTCGGAGGCGGTGGTGAGAATTCCCCCCAGACCCCCAGCTTCCCCGTGTCGCCACAGACTCCTTACTTCAACATGTGTAGGTTCACCCTGCCTGCAGACAGGGGGCGCCCCTTTTTGTCTGTAGTCTGTTTTTATAACTGATGAAAAGTGATTTAAATAGTGAAAAGATGGGCAAGAAAAGGCTGGAAAATATTGATAATGAATCATTTTTATTCAATCGTTTCATTGCACAGTAGACAAACTAACAAATACAGCACACAGAAAGAAATAAAAGGAACAAACGACTAAAAACTAAGCAAAATATTTCAGTCAAAGTTTAACTAAAACTAATAAACCAAATATACGAGCTAACAGTGTCACAAGGTAAACTCTCAGTAGCAAATAAAATAGTGTCTCTCCCCGCAGTTACGGGCCTCCCAAACACTTTCTTTTCCTTCTTCAGTCTCTTCACTTCCTCCTGAAACATTCGGCACATTATTGAACAGAATACCGCCTACAAAACCTCCTGTGAGGTCCGCCTCGCTCCCCACTGTAGCGTTAGTGACGACTGTACCGTTGTCGCTCTGCGTTCGCGCCTCCACCTGCAGCGCCACGCACGCCAGCCTCACTTCTGGACATGCAGGTTTGCCCCCCCGACCCCAGGCCTCGTAACTCAACGGCTGCCCGTCCACCCACAGCCACTGTTCGGGGAAGTGATGCAGACCAACCCAGGCGTAGTCGGTGGTGTCGTTCTTGTCTAACTCTTTCTTGATCAGCAACATCTCTGTCTCCGATGCCACGCTGGCCAGGTCGTGGTGATGCTCCCTGCAGTACTCCAAAGCTTCCTCCCAAGTCTTTCTCTGCCTCACCACGATGGCGCTGTAGCAGAAGAATGGTAAAAGATAGTCTGGTTTTCCATCATGCCACAGAAAGTCACGAATCACCCCATAGTCTTCATCTTGTCCGTTCTGGGGCTGACCCCATGCCCAGAAAAACCTGGACACCCCTCCTCCTCCTGACCATGTCCACTTCTCACCGTCTGTGAAGTTCCTCACCAGTCCGATCCAAAAGTAGTTCCTGAAGTCCGCGACGAGCCCCCAGAGACGCCACATGTCATGTCTGTTGCTGATAGGAGCCAGGTCTGTGTGAAACCGCCGGCAGTGATCCTGAGCGTCGGGCCAGGTCTTTCTCTCCTCGACGTAAACGTACTTGCCAAAAGTCGCAGACAAGCTCAGCAGGAGCAGGAAGCAGGTGAAGGTTTGATCCATCACTGTCTGCTGTCAGAGAGCGACGTGCTGCAGCACACTGAGGGCGTCAGGAGAGTGTGAAGATGTATATGCTGCAATACGTGTTTTGCATAGGCTGGACCGTCGCTTTGTGTAACCAACTCAGTGTTCAAGGATGAAAGGAGAACACACAGCTGCTCAGTTTGAGAGTTGTAATGATTAATTTATAAATATAATAAAAAAAACAGCTTCTCCAATGTGAGGATCTGATGATTTTCTCTGATTTCAGTCACAAAAGAGACAAAAGACGTGTAATGTTCAGCTTGGGGTCATAAGTTTCTTAACATAAGGAGCTTTCAATCAAATCCCACAGACTTCCTCAGCAGATGTGACTATTTTTAACACTTTATCATTATTTTATACGAATAATCGATGAATTAAATAAAATAAACTGTAGATTAATCAATTGTAAAAGTAATCTACTTCACTTTTTGTGGCATAAAAACACAAAAAAAAGGAGTTTTTATTTTCCCTTTTTCAGATTCCTACAAATGGTTAACTTCAGAGAGAACCTCACCACTAAAATATGACGTGTCTGCAGTACATCTAAACATCTAAATCAGGTCAAGTTTAATTTATACAGCCCAAAATCACAAATCAAATCGACACGACGTGTGAGAAAAAAGGAAAGAAACCTCAGGAATAAACTCAGAGAAGGATTATTGAGATGTCCAACAAAGAATGAGGCACCAAAACAATTAAACAAAACATATAAGCCACTTATAATTCATAAAAACACAAATATTTCCTCACTTCTGGTCCTAGTCTCCTAAAGGTTTATGAAACACACACGTGCAGAGATTCAGCCCACGTCTACGTGACACAAACAAATTGCAAAATTTGCTTCAGGCAAAAACGTGTTGCATGACTTCACAGCAGACAAACAGCGCAGAGCAGGTGTGTGCAAATCATGCTTGTGAATAACGAGAGGACATAGTTTGTCATCTTGTCACGTTTTTCCACGGAAAGCAAATTAAGACGGAAAAAAAAACATGTAAAGAGGAGCGCCGTGCATTCATTTATGTCCAGTATGCACTATTATTCAGCACGTGTGGAGGCTGTAAACACATTTATATTTTAACATAGAGTATGCACGCTCTATAATCAAACATAAAAATATGGACTGTGGATGTGCACCATGAAATATAATGTTTCATAGTTTTTCTTTGGTTCATCGCTGCAGTGCGTTGTTGATGGCTTATTTGCAAGCAGCCAGTTTCCAGCATAAAATGTGCAACATTGTTTCTGCAGAGTGTAAACGTTTGCATGACGTCAGGTTTCTTTACATGCTGTCTTTTTATTTTTCACGTTTTGTAATGAGAGAAAAGTTCGAGCCCGCGCACGAGCCTCATCAAATATTTTACACATTCAACCGAACCCCTCGAGACATTTTTCAGTCCGACGCCGCCCGGCGCTGACCGCCCTGTCCAGCAGCTTCCCTCTCTCTCTCCTGCAGTCAGTCCTGAACACACAGCTGTTGCAGTAAGAATCTGCTCTGTGGCACAAACCTTCATATTTACCTCCCTTCGTAACCCTCGCCATGCCACCTTGCGTGAGCACCGGGGCCTGAATCCCTGTCATGCTGTTGATCTGGATTCTTTTGTCAGTGGAAGATTAAAAACAAACTGAAGAGCTCACTTCCAAAATGCTTTTTTTAGTTTAACCAAAATATTTTATCATGCTCGTAACAAAATGTGTGTTCAGATTCATCGCTGACGAGAGGAAAACATTTTGGAAATAACTCTTCAGTTTGTGTCTCTTCCACGTCGCATGTCCACATTAATAAGACCCCCCATCTTCAACCTTTATCCAGTGTTGTTGACTCATCCGACCACGATCTAACCTGAACCCAGTCATTAATTTTGGGGAGCAGCATGCGATAAATCTTCCAACATCTTCATGACTACATACTTGTGGTGTGGATGAATGCTCATTGGCTCGTTTTCAGCATCATAATTCAGTTTTCTGGGTCGACAAATATGAAAGAAATGCATTATTTTGGGAGTACAGTCGTGTACCTTTTACTTTATATATTTTCTCCTTTATGAAGCATATTTCTCTATTTGTGGTGACATTTATACGTCATCTGGCATGTGGAAACTTGCAAAATATCAGCTATGAATCTTGCTTTATTTCTTAGATCTTTGGAGGAACATTTCCTGAGCAGTTTGTGTGCAATAAAAGCCCAACTTTTCTACTGATAAACCTTTGAATCAAGTCTAGAACTTCAGTGGCCAACCAAGCGCACCTCAATCATGTAAATCTACCATCGGATGCATTTTCACGCAGCATTGTATCGATGCTAAAGTGAAGAATCGTGTCTTTTCATGCCTTACGTTGGTTGTTTTACGTCATCGCATGGCTTGTATGTGCATTTCTCATCTAATGGTCATTGTTGCGTATGTTTTGTTGCAGCAGCGCTCCTTTATATTCCTTCTTGTTTCTCTGTCCCTGCAGCTCGCTCTCCTCCAGGTTTGGCCAAGACTCCTCTGTCAGCACTCGGCCTGAAGCCTCATCAACAGGGCGGATCAGGTCAGTCTAAACACGTCAAATATGAATATAATATCTGCATTATGTCATCTGTAGCTGACACAGTGATTGTTACTATCTGCTGCCCCCTGCTGCTCTAAACTGTTAGCACACACACGCCTCCAGTTCTTGCTTTGCACTCAAGTTTGTCCTCCTTCTCCCCTCCTCTTCTACACATTCCTCTCCTTCTCTCGCTCTCTTCTTCTTCTTCTTCTTCTTCTTCTGCTGTCAGACTCTGACTCTAATGACGGAGATCAAGGTAAGGACACGTCAACACACGGCACAGTCTCCTGACCTCCACACACTTTCTTTTATTTGGGTGTGTGTTTCTTTTTCCAGTTCTGCATCCCAGCTTTCCACACAACGTTTGAAACATTCACAATTTCTCTGTCGCCCCGGTAACTGCATCCCGTTTGCGAGTTAAGACTGAGGAAGTGTTTCTGTGTGTGTTTTGATGCCTTGTCGTCCTCAGATAATCGAAATTTCGGGGACTCGAGAGGGCAAACGTTCAACGCTCCTCTCTCCTCCAGCAGTCCTGTCCACGGCGCTGACGGGTGAGTCGTCAAAACACAGAATCAACCAATGAACTGCAATAAACACACCGTCACACAACCAATAATCAAACAGCAGTCAAACATCATCATACGTTGACTGAACTGGAAAATCGAGGATACGGACGGCAAAATAAAAACTTTGTTTTTTCTGTCTGTAGGAGGAGGATTGGTTCTTCCGATGTTGCCCCAAACTGCCCCAACCCCTCCTACCCCAACAGACCCGCCTCCCCCGAGGGCTCCCAGGTCAACATCATGGGCGTCCACACCGTCCCCGGCAGCCCCAACACCCTCCACCGCACAGTGGCCACCAACACGCCTCCGAGCCCGGCCCTCCAGAGACGCCTTGGTCAAGCAAGCCCCTCACTGGCAAGACACCCACCTCCAGTCGTCCCTTCGAGCCCCCTGATAGGCCGAAACCCCAAAACGGCAGGCGCCGGCGTGCCCCCGAGCCCGATGATGGGGCGCCGCACGGCGACGAGCGGCCACAGCACGCCCGACGAGCTGAGGGCCGCTTCTCGTCAGGGGAGCGCGAGCCAACCGCCCTCCACGCCCGCCTTCCCCGTCTCCCCGCAGCTGCCGGAGAAGAGGCACATGTCCAGCGGAGACGCGGAGAGGACGGACAACAAGAACCTGACGCCGACGCCGGTCAGCGGTGGCAGCACGCCAAACCTGTCGGGCACACACACGCTCCCGGACGTCTCAAAGTCCATATACGGTGAGAGACGCTGACAGATGAGATGTTACTGTAGCTCGCAGAAGGTTTGCGTCCTCTGGAATAATCGTTTTCTTGTCTCTCTTCGGGTCCAAACAGACAGTTACCCAGACATCAAGATGAATGTCAAGTTCGTCCAGGACACGTCCAAGTACTGGTACAAGCCGGACATCTCCAGAGAGCAAGGTGAGAGTTAAATATTTCAAACAACCCACCGCCATGAATTTATTGATCGCAGAGTGAAAGAGAGTAAAATAACGACGACAGCCGTCCTCCGCCTGATTGTGTATTCCCCTCTCATTGTCTCTGCCCTTCTGTTTATCCCCTCTTCGTCCTCTCGTCCATTTTATCTAATCAACCACTCTCGTGACCCTCGTCTTGTTTTCCTCCGGTCGTTTTCCCTTTCTGTCTCATCCATTCCAATCTCTTCTCCTCCTTGGTCTCCTCCTCCTCTCTCCTTCTTTCAGCCATCAATCTGTTGAAGGACAGGGAGCCCGGGGCGTTCATCATAAGGGACAGCCATTCCTTCCGCGGAGCCTACGGCCTGGCCATGAAGGTGGCCTGCCCCCCGCCGACCATCCAGCAGAACAAAAAAGGTAAAGAAGCAAACTTCAGCAGCGTGAGACGTTTGATTTGGAAACAGAATATCTGACGTTTGATTTGATCTGAATGTTTTCCAGTTGGCGACATGACTAACGAGCTGGTGAGACACTTCCTGATTGAGACGAGCGCCAAAGGCGTCCGGCTGAAGGGTTGTCCCAATGAACCCTACTTTGGTGAGTTCGTAGCTCCGTTCTGTCTCACAGATCTCTCAGAGGTGATCCAGTTTGACTGAGTTTTGTGTTCGTAGGTTGTCTTTCTGCTCTGGTTTACCAACACTCCATGACTCCACTGGCTCTGCCCTGTAAGCTGATGATCCCCGCCAAAGGTCAGCGTTACCCCTCGCCTGAGGCAAAAAGCTTTGCGGCATTTATAGATGAACGTTAAACGCCGTTAATCGCAACCTAAACAGCTGTTATTCTGTCGCCCACAGACCCGAACGAAGAGGCGCTGGAACTTGCCACGCCAACTGATCCGGTGGTTGAGCTTCTGAAGCAGGGAGCAGGTAAGCAAGAGGAACTTAACGTGAATCTTTGCTGCAGCTCGAGAGTCCCAGTTCAGCGTCACATCGACTTCCAACAGTTTAGACACAAAAGCAACACTGAATTATCTCCTTATTATCTACTTCAAACCCTTAATTAATCATCATCTGCTCACCCTTACCTTACAGTTCAGAAAGTTCCTGAGGATGCTCATGGTAAATACCGGTTTGCTCCATTGTGCACTTTGACTGAATGTGAATGTCGTGACGCCTGCTCAAACGGAAACAAGAGTCCATGTTTTATCTGCATCAAAGAGCAACTTTAAAGCAACACTGTGTAGAAATTGGTTGGCGAGTCGGCAACTTTGCTAACAACCATTGCCCAGCTCCTGTTCTGGCACGACACCGGCTCCACTCCCCGTCAGCGTTCACCTGTAAACCACCACCTCCTCCTCTTCTTCTTCTTATTCTTCTTCTTCCCGGTGGTCTAAAACTCCTGTGGTACAAACAGCAGCTACAGTTGGCAGCAGTTTACTTCACTGTCCATCAGGAAACTGTAAATCACAGAGAACAAATGACGGAGACACAGTGTTGCTTTAAATGACACTTTAAGTGCATGCACATACTGAGAGTCAGTCAATGAACTTAATGTTACTTTGCAGTGCATGAGAAACCTTTCACTGCGACCTCCATCACCTCCATCAACCTGCATGCACGTCGCTTCCTCCTGTCCGCTCTTCATTTAACACCAACTCTCTCTGTGTGTTTTGTTCACCTCACCAGCGTGTAACGTTCTGTACATCAACTCCGTGGACATGGAGTCTCTCACGGGGCCTCAGGCCATCGCCAAGGCCATCAGCCAGACGCTGGCGACCAACCCTCTGCCCGCCGCGACCACCGTCCACTTCAAAGTGTCGACGCAAGGCATCACGCTCACCGACAGCCAGAGGAAGTGAGTCGACCCTTACAGACGGCAGATATCTCACGTTATCAGGATTTAAACTCTTAGGATGAGAAACTAAACCTAAAATCAGAGAATCAGAGCAGAAAACTGCAGAAATAGTTCATCTGTTGTTGAGTTTTGCACAGATTCATTCAGTGTGTATAAAAGTCTTACTGTGGCGACCCCAAGTGGTCATCTTGTAGAAGACACTGCGGCATTAAAACTTCACCAATTTGCAGATACACTATATGGACAAAAGTATTTGGACGCCTCCCCCTGACGAGTACACCAACAGGGACGTTGTATTCAAATACAGATACTTTAATATGGAGGTGGTCCCCCATTTGCAGCTATAACAGCTTCCACTCTTCTTGGAGGGGTTTCTGTGGGAATTTATGAGGTCAGGCACTGATGTTGGACAAGAACGCCTAGCTTGCAATCTCAGTTCCAGTTCATCCCAAAGGTGCTCGACGGGGTTGAGGTCAGGGCTCCACACCGAACTCATCAAACCATGTCTTTATGGACCTTGCTTTGTGTGCTGGGGCACAAAAGGACCTTCCCCAAACTGCTGCCACAAAGTTGGAAGCATAGCAATGTCCAAAATTAACATGTTCCTTAACTGAAGATAAGGGGCCCAGTCCAAACCCTGAAATACAGCCCCACACCATTATCCCTCCTCCAACAAGACAGGTCCGAATACTTTTGTCCATATAGTGTAACTTGTCTCAAAGCTCTACAGCAAAATAACTGAAAAGATGCTTCTATCATGTAAAAATTCAACATATGGTGACACCAATGACCGGTCATACACAAAGACACAAACTTTGCTGAACACACTCAGGACTGTGGCTGCAACTAACTTAGATTAATCGACTGAAATGTCAGAAAATAGCAAAAAATTACGCTTTAAAGTAATATAAAACAGAGAAATGCAGGAAATATTCATGTCTGTAAACAAAATGTTTTGCCATTTTTGGATCAAATAGTTACTTTTTTAATGATTGATGATCAAAATAGATCAAAAACACGTGTGTGTGTTCTCTTGCTGCAGACTTTTCTTCAGGCGACACTATCCCATCAACACGGTAACCTACTGTGACACCGATCCCCAGGACAGGAAGTAAGAAAGTTCAGCTTTAAATTAAGAACATGAAAACTACTTTTCGATTGTTTGATCTCGAACATAATCTCGTGTTGTCTCCGCACAGATGGGGCAAAGAAGGCGGCGGCTCAGTGAGGTGAGTTTAAACTCGACGGCGGCGATGAATAAAGCATTTTAATGTTTGTTGATGGAGACTGACTGCAGGCTGTCTTTTTTTTTTTTTTCTCGATCCCGTCAGGCTTTTTGGATTCGTCGCGAGGAAACAAGGAAGCACAACAGACAATGTCAGCCACCTGTTTGCCGAGCTGGACCCGGATCAGCCCGCTTCCGCCATCGCCAGCTTCGTCTCCAAAATGATGAAGCGGTGAAAACTCCTCAACGTCCAAACGGCAGCGGCCGTTTTGAAATCTTCCTTCATCGTTGGTGTCTTTTTTCGCCAGGACTTGATGATTTTTCTTTTTGTTTGTTTCCTGTCGGTTTGTTTCTGTTTCCCTTCTCTCTCTCTCTCTCTCTCTCTCTCTCTCTCTCTTTGTTTCTCTCTGCCTTGCTGGTTTGTCTTGGTCTTTTTTGGAAGAGTCTCTATTTGCAGGATTTGTTTGTGGATCCAGAGTGGAGCTAGTGGACGTGTGGTGTGGAGCTGTGAACGTGACAAACGTGGAGGCCATCGTAGGGAGAGAATTTTAACTTGCTAGAAGAAAAAGCTAGCTACAGACTAAAGGAACAATGCAAAGTTCAGTCGGGGAACACGTGAGGACTCGTACGTTTCAGGGTTTTCTGTTTATCGTTTTTTTGTCGATTGATTTACCAAAGGTAGTTGCAACACAAGTGCAAGAATGATGTAGCTATTAAGCCATTATTATTTCCTCTTTTCAAAAGATGAAGTGTTGAACGACAAACAAAAAAAAAAAAAAGCAAAGAACAAAAAAGAAAAAGAAGTTTCTTCTTGAACTCGTCTTCAGGAAAAAAGTCGGCCTCGATGGCTTTTAGCAAAACAGTGTCTGAAGACCTTATGCATGTTAGCTTGATCTTTAAGCTTGGTTCTTCTACCTTCCACAAAAAGTCATTGTGAAATCCTTAGAGTGCTCATTTTTTCCGGGTCTGTTGTGTGTTGGAAAGGGCTCTGCAGTGGACTGATCTTTTAAAAAACTGCGCATAGCAGACCAGACTCACGAAAAAAGAAAAGAAAAAAAAAAAAAAAACACGCTAAGGTCACCGCACTTTGTGTCAGTGCAGCCACACTTTGCATCACCTCGGCCTCCCGGTCCGAGCCTGATCTCTCTCTCTCTCTCTCTCTCTCTCTCTCTGTCTCTCTCTCATGAACTGATTGGATTACTCCTGGGAGAGAGAGAGAGAGGGAGAGAGAGAGGAGGACTGTTTGTCCACAAGATGGCGCCACTCATTCAGGCTTGGACCTTTCCCTTCCTCTCTTTGACTCGCCCATCACCAACTGCTTGCAGTAGTGGATCTGTTGATAGACGCTGCCACTGAAACACACTGGAAATCACCAGGGACTTGGCCCTCCATGACCGACCTGGACCTATGCACTGTTCTTTATGCATGTTGTTGTCCTTTAAAAGAAGAATTGCACCCTCCCCTCCCCTCATTAGCTACATTCAACATCACTGAAAACATTCTATGCTTTGTGCTAAAAAAAAACGACTTAAAAACCTTTTTAGACGAGTAACGCGGCGAGGTCGTACGACTTGTCAAAGACTGCATGAAATAGACAAACATTTTTGTACTCTTCTCAGAGAGTCCTGAAAAAGAAGTTAGACCTAAACCCATTGTTGAAGTAGTCACATGATGGTGAGATGCTCTATTTTTACTTCTTTTCTTTCATTTATTTTTATTATTTTTGGTCCATTTGAGCCGCCAGGGTTACCTTTCACTGTATCAAGGACAGTTTTCTTGTTTTTTTTTAAGTTTTTTTGGTTCCACAGTGTCGTCAAAATTTACATTTAGAAACCTTTTAGGGCGAAGGAACAAAAAAAAAGAAAAACACACACTGTGCGCAAATGCCTGCTTGTTGAACACACGCTCAACCATTCACAATAAGCTAAGGAAAATTGATATTGATATAAATGTACATAGATTACTACTTTGAAAGGTGACATAGCGAAAAAGTATTTATTTTTGTTGCTTTGGTCCCTCATGATTACTCATATATACATATATTGTACAGTCTAGATAAAGAAGATTACCTAAAAAGGGGTTGAGAAAAAAAATATATACTTATTTTGGCTAATGATTTCAAAGTCTGACGATTTTGAAATGTGTTTGAATATATGGTGTACATTACTTTGTACATGTATATGTTTTTTTTTGGCTCGTCATGTTTTTTTTTTGTTTTTGTTTTTCATTTTTGCGTTCTCTCTGAACGAGGTAGGGCATGAATGAGATAGAAGAAGCCAAAAGTCTGAATTTTGCATGGACAGAAGTATTTTTGAGTGCAGCAGAAGCAGAAGCAGCAGAAAAAGAAACGCACTCGCAGACGCAAAGAAGACGAAGAAAATATATAAAGCGTCGTAGCCGGTAGATGTTAAAGGTTAAAAAGCCGATTTTAGAATAAAAAGGGAAGCAGCCGACCTCAAAATGCAATATGAAAACTAGCCGTATGCACCCATGACAGATTATGATTTTTGCCAAAGATTCAAACACTTTACACACATCGATGATGCTGACTGGCTGCATGTTCGCTTTTTTTTTAAACTCCATGTTTGTGTTTCACACTTCTTTTTTTTTTTTACACGTTCAGCAGCAGATTTAAAGAACACGTGGACTCGAGGTGGCAGAAGCACGGACGTGTTTACCTCCATCGCCCGCGGGGCGCCCCACAAATCGGGAAAAAAAAGTGTGTAAACGAAGCACTTATAACTCACAATACCAAAAGAGGAGTGACATAAATTCCACGTGGGTGTCAGCGCTGGAGGTAAATAAAGTTAGACGCGTCTCACCGTGATGCTAAAAAGCTCGACGGCTGCAGCTTTGTCAGACTGCCAAAGTGTGTGTGTCTTCTCTGGCCTCTCTCTCTCGAAAAAAAAGTGATTTATTTATTCTTATTTATTCTTTTTTTTTGTTTGTTTTCCCGACATGTTTTTAATAAAAAAAAAAAAAAAAATCTCGTTTCATCGTCGCATCATCACGCTATCGCAGATTTTAACGGTTAACGGAGGAATGTACGGTGGCGCTTTAATGAAAGCAACAAAAAGGTACAGTGCACTTAAAATCGACTACTAACAAAGCTTTGTGCCATTTTTAGTCATTCGGAGGAAACAAAAAAATTGAATTCTCTCTATATATATATTTAAAAAAATGAAATTTTGCATTGTACCTGTTGGCTTTGAGTCAAGAGTTGCCTTGTTTCAGTGAAAAAGAAGTGATCTCTGTGACCCCGATGTACAGATGGGACTTGTTGTATGAATGTGCTACTTACGGATGTACAAAAGGGTCTCAGATTTTGTTTGCGCTTATCATTTACATTATATTGTCATGGCTTACCTGTTCCTAAGGAGAAAAAAAAACATTAAAGCAATACAAATCAGTTACATTCAAGCAATGTGGGTGTTCATTTGGTTTTTATGTCTCCATAAAGCGATCTGGATTCATGATTTTACTGCCGAAAGCTTAAATTTTTAGACCGCATCTCCTTCATCTGCGCTTTGTTTTCCATCCCCGCTTCTGTCAGGTGTGCAGCAGCTCCCGGTGCTCGTTAAAAAGCTGTAATAGGTAACACCTTTGGGAAGTTCATTTAAAGAGCTGCAGGATCTCAAACCCCGGCTTCACCAGACGCGCTCGAGATGAATGAAACGTGGCAGCAGATTAAAGCGAAAGACTTTTTGGCCCCTCGCAGTCGAATCAGAAGAAAAAATCAAAACCTTCCTCTCATATGAAACAACTTTGCACAAGGAGTGAAGAGTTGGAGGCACATGTGACCGTTGGTTCACCCGCTGGCCCTGCTCACCTTCACTCCCCCCCTCACCACCAACCCGACACCACCACCACGTTATTTTACTGTCAAAGTACTTCCTGTTTTCAGTTGGCACTTCCTTTTGTGATGGGGAAGAACCCTCATTTGCATTTTAACACATTGTGTTGCTCGTTAAGCCGAGCTGCAGGTCAGAAAGTCGTTTTACATATCGTAGAGAGAGAAGTTTAGATAATTCAATAAATGTTAGCTGCATTCCATTTTGCTGCTTCAGTTTCAGGGTGCTTGTATTGTCTATGTTGGCTCGTGTTTCCGTGCTGAAAATCTGCGTTTCAATCAAAACTCCAGCCTCAAGTGTCCACTTGAGGCTGGCTCCAGAACTGAGTCAGTCTCCATAAGTCCCCATGTTAAAATGTCCAACTTCACAGCAGAAATAAACATGTTTACAGCCTGGTACAAGATTTAAGGAGCACCGGTCCAACTGTGTGGAAAACTCAGGCGGGAATGGAACGCAGCCATCATTAATATGATCAGTAACACCTGCTGTGAAGATGCACACATCCCATCGTTCCTCTTGAGTTTTATTAGAGAAATGCATCAGTTTTTACTCATCTGAATCAAACTTTTTCTCCATTTTCTTCTGGTGCGAGCAGCTGTACCTGCAAATAAGTCATGGGGATACATTACGAGGTCGGTGATGGATAATTTTTAAGTTGTAGATAAGCTTGGCAGCCCTCCAAATGGCAAAAATATGCAGCATATTTAAATATTTATCGATCTGAGGTCAAATCTTTTTGTCTTTTTTAGCTTCAAGCCTCCACGTGTGACTCATTTCAGTTTCTATTGTCCGTCTTTTTTAATTCTGTTTTTTAGAGTTTGTTAACGTCTTAGAAAATTACGTGTTCTTCTGATGTTAGCCTCCCATCTGACGTGTTATTTATTTATTTATTCAGCCCGTCGCGTCGTGTTTTGTTTGGTTGTCGTCTATTTCATTCCCCGTCCGAGCGACTTACTAATTTGGTAGCCGGTAACAAAATAAGTTTCGCCCTCAGCCTGTAAATAAAATACTCGAGAGCTTAAACCATCATACGAGAGCAAACAGATTGATAACAGGTGTGTGTGTTTGTGGCCGAGCCGCCGATCCACGCTACAGAGTCAACAGGGCAGCTCTCCAAGCGGCAGCCAAGTCCGTTTGTTTGTTTCGGTGTTTGTTTCCAGGTTTAAGGCCCGAGCCACGCCACCGCCACGCCACGCCTGAGACGACGAACAAGAGTCAGAGGAATGAGAAGCTGGCAGCGGAGGAATAAAATCAAAACTGTGCGAGGTTCTCACGGCTTCAGACAGTGTTCAAACTCCCAAATATGCATGACACACTTCCCCCATGACAAATTACGTACACACACAGTGTTGCTTTCTTGCTTCGGCATGGCACATTATGAGCTGTGAGGGAGGTACACGCTTACACCGAGTGCATCATGGGTCTCTCATGGGTCCTGGCTTAGTTCATAGGCGCTAATGCACATGTATTCACCCTCAGTATGGGTAGATGTAAAGGTAACAGGCTTGCGGAGGGGGAAGGCGTGTTCGCGTTGCTGTCGGCAGCCACCGTGATTTGATTTGATTTGACAACTTTATTTGAACAAGGAAATCCCATTGACAGCAAAAGTTTTCTTTTACAAGAGATCCCCTGTGCGCAGAATAAGTTTTGCATTTCAAAAACATGAAACGGAGAGAAAACAAAGCAAACTCAAAACACAGAATCTGTCAAGGCAATAAAAACACAGCTTAAGTTCAATCGTCGGATCAGCGGCGCGGCGGTTAGCGTCCGCCCTGATGCCGGGTGGCTTGGGGTTCGATCGACGGCCAGTTCATTGAATTAAAAATGAGGACCATATGCCTCTGTGCTTTGAAATCGTCTTTGAAGGAGCAGGGCCGGGAGGTAAGCCCCTTCTAGTCTAAAGGTTGGTGCCCTGAAGGTGTTTTACGCCAAAGAACAAGGCGAGTAAGAGAAGCATCAAACGTTTGTGGCCTGTGATCAACCGAGGTTCAAATACACCTGACAAAGCATTTTTTTTAGCACTTTTTCTCGTCAACTAAAACACTAAAACCAGCGTTTCTCCAGCTTGTCTTCGGTTCCAACAGATCTGAGCGATAAAACCTTCCAGAGTTCGATAGACATGGACAGATTTATTTTAGGCTCAGAGAACAGCGATGTCTCGTTGGATTGTCTTGAAGACGCCGGAATCCTCGTTTACATATCAAACAGGGGAAAAATCCTCTTTGAATATAATTAACTGACCAAATGAGACTCAGAATACTTATCATGTCGTCTGCATGCAAAGATGTTGACACGTCGATGACGAACAGCTGAATCAAGCAATGTCTGTTTTAATCCTTGGCAGTCGTGATAAAGTAACTGTAAAAAGATGTTTGAACCATTAAAAGTTGACCATGTTGCACGCAAATTAGCAAATTAATGTAGTAAAGTATCGGACAAATTGAACTTGTATGCGAGGGGTGTAAGTCATGTATCATCTGGGAACCATGAATGTCTGTACAAAACAAGTAGAGGTCAAGATGTTTTACGTGATTGTTCTGGACCTGCAGGTGCTTCGATGAACAACAAAGCCTTCAAAGGATTCAACCTCTGGGGACCTTGAACACCTATTTTATGGGAATCCGTCCATTAATTTTCCAAAATCGCTTTCCTTATCAGGGTCACGGGTGGCTGGCATTGGGGCGAGAGGCTGGGTATACCGTGGACACCAGTTCATCACAGGGTTAGACACAAACAACCATTCATGCTCACAGTCAGAGTCACCAATTAAGTTGCATGTCTTTGAACTTTGGAAAGTCGGAGTACCCGACCGATACCATGCAGACTGGGCGGTTTGACCTTCAACCTTCTTGTTCTGAAACTCTGCAAACCGCTGCACCACCGTGCCAGCCTTTCATGGAAATTCATCCAACAGTTGTAGAGATCAACTTTCATTGGAAAACACATCGTATTACTGGCTGTAGAGTTTGATTGGGAAGTCCACAACACCAAAGATGAACTGATTTTCTTTAGTACAAACTGTAAAAGTACCAAATTATCAACCCTGAACTTTTGAACTGTGAGTACTCTTCTGCAACACTGCACATAATAAAAAAGTTAATGAGTCATTTGGAGGGAAGTAAACTCAGATTTTGTTTCTCATTTTCAATCGTTCATTCAACGCACGAGCCAAAAACATGAGCATGAACCTCTTTAAGTGTGCAGTGGAAATGTGTGCAGTCTGTGAGAGGCATCTCACCCAGGTATGACCTTCCTACACGGAGACTCAGTCGTTTTGGAAAAACCTGACCCCTGCACATGCGGATGCCACTGGACTGTAAATATTCAAATAAGGGAACATTCCCACTGGGCTCTTATCAAATGGAAAAATCAACCTGCTTGTTTTGGTTTGCACTCCTACATGCTGCCCTTTTCTTTTTTTTTTTTTACTTCACAAAGAGGCAACTGAGTCTTATTATTTTCTTAGAGAGAGAACAAATTACATGAGAATGATAGGTTTAATCTTCTGTAGCAGCAGGTGCTCATTACAAGTGACGCTGAAAGCATAATTGCCTTTTCTGCCGCCTCCAAACACCCGTGACACGGTGATGTTGTCAGTACGCATGCTGATGATGAAGAGAAATGTTATAGGAAATATTTAAGCGCTCTTCAGAGATGCTCTTTTGTTGATCTTCTCTTTGATTTCCTGTCAAATCCGCAGTTTGACCGATTCACATCTCCCGAGGATTTCCTTAAGATAACAGTGCTGAGTTCAGGCTAATGAGGGGTGGAAACGGTACATTAGGCTTCTCCTCACATCCACATGTTGGTCAGAAAGAGGCCGACGAGCGCTCAGCTCTGAAACAGGCCAGCTGTTCTCACGCCAGAGCAGCAAAACAGGCCCTGTTAAGACTCCTGTCGTGTCCCGGCAACAGCTCGCTGACTCCGTTTTGGCTTCACGCTCGTGTGAAATCTCTCCGGAACAACGATCGTGCATCGCGGTGCTCATCAGCGCTCATATCTAGACACACCGACGTACGTCTGCAGTCATGTGAAGATTCAAATCCAATTCAGCTTTTAAAGGGTCAAGTTTTATGAGACTGAGTGGAGACTGTGAGGCATCTCAGTGAAGCATGGACTTAGATTTGGAAGTAAGCAGGCAGGTTTCTTCCCTCCGGGATCAGGATAAGGATGAATGTTTCCTCTTGTCTCTGCCACAAAACTATATGCAGAAGTTGGATTTATTTTGTGGTTTTAACAAGGCATACTGTATTTTATGATTGGCCAAGTGATCTGCATTTTGAGGGAAAAGTTCAACATTTTGGGAAACAGACTTTCTTGCCCAGAGTTAGATAAGAGGATAGAAAAAGATTAACTTAGCTTAGCATAAAGACTAAGTGTGGCACCCTCACAACATCTTAACTTACACTTTTATAGAGATTAAACAAGATACAACATGTTGAAAAGTGAGATTTGGAGGTGCTGGTACGTGCATTTTGCTCCTTTTGGAATGAACCATGCTAGCTGTTTTCCCCTACTTCCAGTCTTTATGCTAAGCTAAGCTAACTGCCTCCTGGCTGCAGCTTCCAAGCAGTAAAATAAAGCAGCTTGTAGCCTGCAGATTACAAATGCAAGAATTCAAACCATCGCAAGAATGATACCTCTTAGCTTAGCTTAGCTTAGCATAGCATAAAGGCTGAGACACGTTTTTACACATTTTTGCAAGGTAAACATGCAATTAGCCTTTTCTCTCCAGTTGTTACAGTATGCTAAGCTAAGCTAACCAGCTCCCGAATCCAGCCTCATATTTAGGGCACAGGCACAACAATGGTGTTCATCTAGCAAATTAACTAAAATTTAAAACTATTCCTTTGAACTCAGGGGTCAAAAAGTTAATGACACCTCTTAGCTTAGCTTAGCTTAGCTTAGCATAAAGGCTGAGGCACATTTTTATACATTTTTACAAGGTAAACATGCAGTTAGCAACATTTTGTTTTTAACTTTGGACGTTGCCGGCTAGCCTTTTCTTTCCAGTTGTTATGCTAAGCTAAGCTAACCTAACCAGCCTCATATTTAGGGCACAGGCACAACAATAGTGTTCATCTAGCAAACTATTCCTTTGAACTCAGGGGTCAAAAAGTTAATGATACCTGTTAAGAGTGTAACCCTTGTGAAGTTGCAACAAAACCTACAATCTTGCAGGCATCATAAAATAAAGCAGCTTACAGTGTGCAAAGGAATGATACGTTTTAGCTTAGCTTAGCATAAAGACTGAGACTAAAGACCATCACATTTGTACAAAGTAAACACGCAGTGTAATAAATAGAAAGCTTTTGTTTTTAACTTTTGGACAACGCTAGGCTAGCTGATTCCCCCCTCTCTCCAGTTGTTATGCTAAGCTAAGCTAACCATATTAAGGCTACAGTCACAACAATGGCGTTAATCTTCTCATCTAACTCTCGGCGAGAAAACAAGTAAACTTTCTCAACATTTCAAACTATTCCCTTGAACTCGGGGGTCAAAAAGTTACACCTAATGATACCTGTTCGGAGCGTAACCCTCGTGAAGGTGAAATGAAGCCTGCAATCTTGCAGGCGTCATAAAATAAAGCAGCTTACAGTGTGCACGTCAACATGGAGACGTGAAAGAATTCAAACCATCGCAGGAATGATACCTGATGGTCCAGAAACAGGCCGAAGTGAGGGAGGTCACCTGCTTCAAATACAGTACAGCACATGATGTTTGAGAGAAAACACAAACTGTGATGAGTGTGAATACTCCCAAACTTGAGTCATGTCGGGGCGTAAGTGTTTCTTTTTTACGACGTGGCCCTTGAGGAGCCTTGGGGCTTTGGGAAGGGCCTGTCCTCGGGCCATCTTTGAAGAGCCAGGATCTCCCAGAGAGTCCGCAATGTATGGAGTTACCTGCATAATTTGTTTCAGATGCTTTTATTAAAATTTTTCTCCGGTGAGATTATTCATGTGACATCTGTATACAAGGCGCCTTTTTGTCTTCACATCATTTTCTTGAGATCTTGTTTCTGAAACTCTTTTCCAAAGCAGAGGGAAGGGAAAGAAACCTTTAGCTTGAAGATTCATCTGGCTGGAAAGTGCCTTTTGAGGGGAACACGTCCTCCCAGAGCAGGAGTGATTTCTCCTCAATGGTTGCCCAGTATCGAAAAGTTGAGTGTACCAGACAGACACACACGAGCGGTTTTAAATCTTGGATCGACGCAACACAGTCGGTATCTTTCCAAAGTTCATAATTTCTTTGCTTTGAGTGGGTTTTTTTTCCTAAAAAGCCAGTGATAATTACCAGCATGAATGAACATGACCACCACCATTTATTTCCTGTGTTTAAGGCAGCACCGATTCCATTACACAACCATTATTTAGTCTATGAATTCTGCCAATGGTAATAAAAATCGAGACGATCTCCTCCACGTTGGAACTTACACCCCTCGACACATTCATTCAGAGAAGACGCTGCCAGAAAACTGCAAAAAGTGTCTATCTTTTTATCTCCTCGTCAGTCTTAGAACATCATATTTCTGGACGCTGCTTTTTTTTTATCGTGCATGTTCGCCCAGCCTGCGTACTGTATACTCTGTAAATTCTTTAATCTGTAAACTGCAAAACGTCCACCACCTTGTAAATCTGTCCGAATCCGACATAGCAAGAATTCTTAAGGAGCAGTAGGAGTTCTGCATTAACAAGATATCTTGTATATGATACTGTATATCTTCAGTATGGTATGTGCTCGACAGTGAAAGAATCTCCACATAGGCGCTTTCAAACGTTACATTTTTCTTCTTGTTTTCTTGGATCGTGTCACTTTGAACTTGTCTGGACTGATCTGAATTATACAAGCGAGTGTCCTATGAGGTGTGAGGGGGGATTTCTGGATACAATACACTCCAAGCTCCCAAGTTTTCTCGTTAAGGAAAGATATTTTCTGCAGTGTACTGACTCAGCTCTGCATATGGGAAAAGTGGAGTGTCCAGTGCTTCGAAGCCAATTAAAGCTTTTTTTATAATAGAGAAATATTGTTCAAGGCTGGTTGTTATCCAAGTGCAACATGGATGTAACACAGAACTCCAACAGTGATGGATATCGGTTATAGGAGTGCATATAAAGCTCCTCATTTCTTGTGCTTAAACACATTTTTATGACCTTTACACCGGTATCAGCAGGAGTTATCTGTTGTTTTCTCACCTCACCTGCGCCTTGAGCTACAGAAACCTGTAACTGACACCAATAAGATCTGATTTTTACAATAGAGAAACACACTGGGCTAACAAGCTACGTCTAGTGGAGAGGTAACAATATAACAGCACACATAACGCTGCGATCGTGTTACTACTTCATCACTTGCTGTTTGACTCGAGATGAAAGATTTATTGCCCTAACATCGGGATCGGACTACACAACGTTCGTCTTGTTTGAAGACGTCAAATTGGGTGAACGCGGTTGAGAGATGAGACTACACGTTGAATTCAGACCAATATTAGATCGCCTGTCTTGCAGATCTGGGGATTACGGGATCAGGACTGTCAAACATCATGAGGTGAAGTGTCATGAAGTACATCATAGACGCTGTCAAACACACAGAAGCAGTTGTCTTCTGAAACTTTGAGACCCAGCAGGTTTTTAAAGTGGCGCTCCCTCCAATTTAACTCATGAGATTTACCCATCATGAGGAATATTACGTAGCCTGTGATATAACGTCTAATAATGTTATATAATGTTCTCCATGGCTCTGGAGGGAGCGCTCCAAAGTTTGAGAAGGTAATCCAGACGGAAACATGCTTTTGAGTTGCATTATGTAAAGTGTAGGATCCAACATTAACCCTTATTACAGACCTTTAGATCTTTTAGATCTTTAAGTGTGTCCAGACATCACTAGCCTTCATCTTGCTGCTGTGCTAATGACGTAGTGACTACGTCACCGATAATACTCGGACTGTTCTCGGTCATCCTGCATGTTCTGATGTACTTCCGTCACTCCAGACGTTCTTCAAACGACCTCCAAATGTGGCTTGGATCCATTTTTTTTTGTTGTTTCAGTGAAAAACACGTCATGTTCTTGCTGTGCAGACTTTTTTTTTAAATCAAGCTGGATGTGCCAAAAAACTTTGTTGATTTGGGCTGGCAGTCAGAGCCAAAAAGTCAAGATGTCTTGATGCCTCTCTGCTTCAGTCGTTGTTGTGAATCCTCCCAAATTTATGGACGTGCAACAGCAAGTTGTTGGAGTATCTGTTTAACTCCATCAACTTCTAAAGATCTGTTAAGATCTGGACCACAATCAAACCTCAAACCCTCGTTGTTTTGTAAAGGCTTTTATTTATCCATTTTGTCAGTTATAAAGAAGCTGAAGCTGTCTGTCTATATCGAACCTGGTAACAGTCATATTTATGAAAAATACTGGGCTCCTGAGTTACAAATGTGTGTTGCACCATTGGTGCACCCTTTAAAGGTCCGATGTGTAGGATGTAATGCCATCTAGCAGTTAAGTTGCAACCAACTGAGTATCCTTCGCCTCGTCCTCCCATTCCAAGAGTGAAGGAGAAACTATGGTGGCAAAGCTTCCTCTGTAGATTTAAAAGACTTGTGATCCCAATGCACAAATGAAAATATACGTATGTATATAATATTTCATTTTCTGCCCATAGATCCTCCGTGATGTTACACATTGAATCTTTAACCTTAAAACTTTAGTTTAAACTTATTTTATTTATATTCTAAGAGTCTAACTACAATAATTTGAAGTCTTGAAACATCAATATGAGAAATATTTCAGGATCCAAACTCATTTTCTCGGGAGGAAAGCAGCGTTTCCAAAAAAAATCTCAGCACCTGGCAAAGTAATCGATGCATCACTGGCATCGGTCATCAAGCCTGTGAATCCCCCGAAGATACACGATCCAAACTGTAGCCTGGAAACACACACACACACACACACACACACACAGACACACACACAGGTTCGACCACTTTAAATCCCCTGTCTGCCTGGAAAACTCTGAGTTAGAGGAAGCGAAAAAGCATAATTCACCCTTCTCTCAACACCGACTGTCAGAAGTACCCTTGAGCAAAATACTCAGCCCACCACTGCACCAGTGGAGCTGCTCAGCGGTCAACAGTAGAGAGACTGTGGTTCATGCCGAGCGGCTCCCAGGTGTGATGAAACTTTATGAGCCGCGTGCCTGCTCAGCAAAACTTTTCTGGATAAATAAAGGTGAGAAAAAGACACACATCAGAGTCGGCGAGGAATCTCTCCCGAGGTGCAACAAGAAGATCCCAGAACTCAGAGGCCGTCTCGCCTCTTTTGTTCAACACGTCGGGCTGAACTCGCCGTTTGCCTGGAGGGGGGCTTACAGTGTGTTGTTTGGCAAAATCCCTTTTCTTACCTTACCTGACAAGGAAAAAGAACGCCTAGCAGAGACGTCTGGAGATCACGGCTGACAGCATGTTTGGCCTCTGTCCGTGAACAAAAAGGTCAACGGTTCAACCCAAACAACAGCCGACGTGTCCCTCTGCAGCTGCTGACGTGAATTTACGCAGTATCATCTTTCGAAGGTAGAAATAAAGCAAAGAGACGAGAGGTCAAGAGGTCCAGTTACTGTTTGACTTTACATTACAGCGTCTGCAAACCTTTTAGCTGATGAGCGATGTCTGTTTGTGGCTCCTCGTCACAGCTCGCCCAAAGCTGGCCTAAAAAACAAAAAATGCATAATCTTTATTTAGTAGTTCATCCTTCCACCGATGACGTCAGGCACGTTGTGAAAGACGGCGAGCTACAATTGGTTGTGGCCCAACTTGTAAGTCATTCGTGTATCTCGGTCAAGTCATGGCAAGAATTTATGACTCTATAATTGCCTAATCTGACACAGCAATCATCATAACAGACCAATATGTTGTGTCATCTGAACTCTGCATAAATCATCTTGCAAAGTTTTAGTTCTAGTTTAAACATTAACTTCTTGGGACTTCAAACTTTTGCACAAAATAAACCGATAATTTTGGTATTTCATGGAAGAACTTGCATGTTGAAGGTGACATATCAGGACGCTTGGATGGCAGCCATTGCACAAGGTAGTTTTAAGGGTTCATTACGTGGAAACATTTCTTTTAGCGCTGCAGTGCAGCTGAATAATCCTCCTACAAGTCTGAAGAGCAAAAGTAATTTGTTTTCTCTTTATTAATAGAGCTTGAAACATGCAGATTTACTGTGGATCTTCTTTGTCATGATAAAAAGCTGGGTTGAATCTCAGGCTGCAGTGTTATGTTTTTGGGGAGGTATTGATTCACCAACAGTCAGGGCTTTCCTCTGTCTTCATCATATTACAGTCTAATGGATCGTTGGCGACGATTCAAGAAAAGCTTGAATTATGTCTTCCTTGTTTTCGTCTGTTGGATATGTTGCCCAGACTGTGTTCCCCTGCTTGGTTATGTCGTTGTTTACGATCACTTGTATGCATGCAGGTTGTTTTGAATGTAAACGAAAAGAGTTCCGGTGTAAATACGGGAATCAGATATGGGTCACCTGACGAAAGCTGGTATAAACAGGAGGTCAACAAAATCAAGACGTGGGTGAAAAAACTCAGAGCTGTCCAAGTATTTGGGATGAATTCACTGTGGGCAATTAGTTTTTCTATTTTTAACAGAGTTGCAGAGGAATGTCTTAAATTCCCTGAAAATCCAGCGAGCGTCGTGGGAGGTGAAGGGAGGCAGAAAATCACAGGCCTCGACACAACAACTCCCCGACGATGAGAGTGTGCTGCTGTTTTGTCTTCCCCTGAGCCTCTTGTAGAAAGAAACTGATGATGGAGTCTTTGATGACTGTGTTGCAGTCCACACACACACACACACACACACACACACTTTGGGAGGCCCTACTTTTAGCCAGGATAGTAACAAAGTTATTTGAGGCTGGGCAGGATCACATTTTTGTCCTTTCATTATTATTATTTCATCGTCTGCATAGAAAATTTATTGATTTGGTTAATTTTCTGACATACTGCATATGCTATTTATATCATGAGTATCCTGGCTTTGAGGGGAAATGGGAGAAATGAGATTTAAAAAAAAAACATCTTGTTAATGAAAGATCGGAGGTTTCATGCACTCAACACCTTTTTGAAGGTCTTGGTTTTCAAATCGACCACATTTTTACTCAGTCTTGTCTCAGACGAGGACTCTAGGGTTTCATGTTTACACATAGCAGAGTGTAAATTCTGCAAAATGCAAGAATGAGATGGCTGGGACTACGCCTCACCCAGAGAGATTTGGCAAATTTTAGCCACATATTAGCTACCAAAGTTTTGATACAGGTCTTGGTCTCAACCCCTCGAACTTGGTCTTGTTTTGGTCTTGATACACTTGGTCTCAGTTGAGGTGGTCTTGGCTGAAACACTGGCAGCTAATCCGAAGTGTCTTCGACCCATTATTTAGGTGGCAAAATTAATAACCAATAAAATCCTTGCACTCCTGTCATTGCTCTGCTGCAATTCAAATCTGGAAACAACAGTTCCACTGCATGTCTGTAGTTGCATGAAGTTGAAACCATCTGACGTTTTTGCAACCAGTTCTTGTAGCAGCCAATAAAATTACTGATATCACATCATGTTTTCAGTTGACACAGCTCTCTACAATGAGTGTTAAGAGATGGTACCTGGAATCAAGAGCTATAAATTACCTTTAAAAAATATTTTCAACTATTTTCAACCAATGGTGAACATGGTAAATATTATACCTGTTAAACATCTGTATGTTGGCATGCTGATGCGAGGAGACTCTTTGTCTTGTTTCAGTGTTCATGGTAGTTTAATCTCTGTCGTCCTCTTCCCTCTGGCTTCGTCATTTCTTGTAATGTAATTCCCTCCAACGTTTCTTGGAAAGGACAGATTAATAGTTAAATAGAGTCCTGAGAACTTTGTCCACTTGATAAATATCCAGTAACACAAACAAACAAGTCACCTAAATTGCATCCTGTGGATTGGAGGGTTGGACCCAGTGCTGCTCCATCAGGAACAAGGGACTAGCATGGCATAAATGCTGTCAGCGGCAGCTGTAACAGGAAGTTTACAAGAAGTTGTTGATTTCCTGACATACTCGTGTCTTTTATTAAAGTTTATACTCGAGTTTTGCACTCGGTTAACCCACTGCACTCATAGTGAAACACTCTAATACACAGTTATTAATTGGACATGTATGAATTGAACACTGTCTTAAGTTTCCCTGTAATTAGTGCCAGATTACATACTGTAGTCCTTTCCAGGAAACATTCTTTCCAAGTTATTTTTAAGGAAATTGTTAGAATATAATGAGACCTGTAAAATAAAGTGCTAGACATGTTTTAAATGTTTAATAATAAAACTTCTGTCAATAATCTGAACATGTAAAAGTCAAACATGCATCAAAGTGAGCCTGTGAGCTGGAACTGTCATCATGTCCGACAGGTTTAGCGGTGTTGTTCAAGCCATGAGAGTTTCTCCACTCGGGGACGACCCTGCAACTCTTCTGGGACGCACAAATTCACCGTTCAAACAAAAACCGCGGCGGTGAAACACACCGCCGCTGTCACTCAAAACAGCCCACTGGGTATCATCTTCTCTCCCACACCTCCACAAACACATCGCCCTCCACATCTTTCCATCAAAACAACACGGCCGAGCCTCATCCATCATCCTGACACTCGGCGCTCTACCTTTGATTGTACAGGATGTCCTCTCCTCACAGTTTGCAGGTAATGTCAGAGGAATAATGGCTATTTACGATGTGCTTATGTACAGTACTGCGGGACGATGTCGGAGGGGGCCCCTAGCTTTAGAGGGTTTGTGGGGCTTCAGTAACTAACTCCCTAAACAAGGGCGACTTGCTTGACTTCAGAAAAACTTTGCTATTTCAAGTCGCATGAATGCATCATGTTTTTGGTCAAGTGGTATCATCAGGTTAGGATCACGTGATGGGAAAAAAGTCTTATCGTCACATCTCAGCGGTTCTTGACCTTGGAAAGGCTTCCCACAACAAAATCTAACATCTTGAGTGCAATGAATGCCGTTTTTCCCTCTTCCTCCCGCGCTCTTTTGCAGGGTTGATATGGTGTTATGCATGTTTAAAAACTTACAACCTCCCACACAACCATCTGCTATCACACACCGTGTGTTGGAAAGTATTTATCACGCACTCATGCAATCAGACTCTTCTCATCCTGCAGAAGTTTTGCTCAGATAACTTTTCTTGCAGCAGATTGGGAAAGTCACAAACCGCAGTGGGGGAATACAATAAAAATCACTTATGCATGCTGCTTTCCTGGAGTCGAGACGTGAAGATGAATTGGGAATCATGATGCTGCAGCATGCAGATAACACACCTCCCCTCCTCCCTCCCTTCCTCTCTCTGATCTGCTGTAAGAGGATCTGTGGGCCTGGATTTGGCATGGCAGCTGTACAAGGCACCAAGCTTCCAAGCACACCGTATCTGTTTGCTTTGGATACTAGTGTTGTTGCGAACCTCCCGCAAGAGGATAATATTTCTTTGTAATTAATAGCAGCCTGTTCTGTCTTTTGGCCGGGGGAAGGAAGCTGGTTTGCAAACACAGAGAGACGGAAATTTCGCTTCCCTGCCAGCCGTGGTTGAGTTGGATCAGCTGGATGGAGAGCGTCCCTGGACCGCGAAAAAACTCAGGTTCAGGCCCCGGTGGCAGCGAAGATCTGTCCTGCTGAAGCGCTCTTGTGCAAAAGACTGAATCCCTCCTTACTCACCTATCAGCAGAAAGGGAAACTAGACTGATGTTTCCAAGTTCCAAGTACATTTACTCAAGTATTGTACCATTTTGAGGTACTACTTACTCGAGTATTTCCATTTATCCAACTCGAGGTCTCCTTCAGTTGCAATTTTGTCCATCAAATTTTATGTTTTCTGACAAACTGAGGGATGAGAAGTGCACCTTTACTTCTTAAGCTAAACAAACTCTTTAAAAACCCTCTTGGATTAACTAAAAAAGTCACAAAGCTGAAAACTTTTCAGAGATTTGCGGTTCTCACAGGACAGCGACACTCCAATTCCATGCATTAATGTAGCCAACAGTACATAAAATAGTTAAAATGAGCTCAACCTTCAACATCTAGAGCAGAAAAATGCAACATCCACCTTAATGCAGCAGGAATATTCATCAAAACTGAGGGAAACCTCTAAAGTCGAAGATCTGCTCTCCAAAAGATCCAGCAATCTTGATCTTACAAAGCCTGAGGTGTGAGGTTAAATTGCCTCTTCTGCTTTATCTAATGTCAGCGGGTTCATTGACTTGGCTTGATCTCTATGTGAATTGGCATCAAGAGGAGTACAAACAGTATATGCAGCTTAATCCCTGAGAAATGCCACTGTCTAAAGCCCTAATCCTGGAAGGCTTTAAGACTCTTGCTTTCGCAAATATAATACAAGAAAAAGCTCTCCTGAGATATTAGTTTAGTTCTGAATGCAAACGTCTCACGCACACTCGAAGGATCCAGGTGAAGATGTCACGAATCTGTGCACCAGCCCGACGTAAAATCTCACTGTGTAACCACTGTTTAGCAAGTGGAGGAAACTTTAAACCGTATAGAAAGAGTAAGCCCTTCACACAATGGCCAAAACATCAACGTGCACACGACACACATCCGGCTCTGGCCAAAAACAAGAGCGTCTCTGTATGCGTGGTGAGGAAAGAGGCGCATCCCTCTGACAGATTTCCATCAACTCCCCAGTGTGATTGTAAGAGCCTCATCTCCGCCAAGAAGAGTGACTCAGGCCGCACTTATGACATGTCATTAAATCAAGACTGTAGTGTATTAAGATGTGTCAGTGACAGCTTAGTGAAAGGTTTGTTTTGCGTTGTTTCTCTTTGCAGACTGTCGCAGTCGACGGGTCGTGGAAGGGAAAGAGAAGTTGAGAAATTCGGCCTTGAAAGTTGCAGGTGTGGAAGTGGATTGTTTTAATCACACGTCCACAAAAAAAAAAGAAAGACACCCATTTATTTTCTTGCCAAGAGTTAGCCAAGTAGATCAACACCTCTTGTGTCTGTACGGTAAATTTCTTAGCTTAGCTTAGCATTAAAGTGCAGCTAAGCTAAGCTAAGATCCTAAACATGAGGCCAGTCTTCTCGCCAAGCTCCCTGCAAGAAATTGGGGGAGAGAAAAAGCAAGCCTGTTCTGTCTGGAGGTAACAAAATCTGCCGACAAGCACGTCTCAAGCTCGCTAATTAACATGTTATATCTTGTATGTTTAATCTGTACAAAAACTGGCGTGTAAAAATGAAAAGTTGCGGTTTTACAGGGATTATGTTGCCTGACTATTTCTTGGCCGGGGAGCGGGGAATAGTCTGGCACGTTACCATAAAAGAAGGCATTTTAAAACAAACATGAATCCAAATCATCACAGAAATGATACCTGATGGTTTGTTTAGCATAAAAACTAAAATTAGACGCTCATAACACAACTTGTTGTTTTTACACTTGGTCCGTTTCCAGTCTCTATGCTAAGTTACGCAAACTCTCTGCAGGGAAAGCAACCAATCATGTATTCCAAAATGCCAAATTACTGCATGAAGTGATATTTGTTGACATTTTTCAACTCAAATCTTCACCTCTGTTTTGTCTAGTCTTGTCCCATTACTCGCCATTTTCTCCCGCAGTGCCATAACCTCCCTTTCTCCATCTTTTTAAGACATCTCACCGGCTCAAAGTGTCTCTATCAAATCTCAGGAGATAAGCTCTTGAAACGCAAAACCACAGTGCGTCTCTCCTTCAGCCGTCGAATATGTGCGCTCGCTCTCGCTCTCTCTCTCTCTGTTTGTGAGTTTCTGTCTTGAAAACGTAACACCCTCTGACTCAGTCCAGCCTGACAATGCCCTCCTGTTACCGTATCGCATGTCTTGCAAAGA
This sequence comes from Sciaenops ocellatus, assembly GCA_033000465.1. Classification (NCBI taxonomy): domain Eukaryota; kingdom Metazoa; phylum Chordata; class Actinopteri; family Sciaenidae; genus Sciaenops; species Sciaenops ocellatus. Next base: position 12,761,300 of record CP136876.1, on the reverse strand, counting down.
GACACAGCTCTGGCAGCGGCTCACAGATCACCAAACAAGAGAACAAGAGCCTCAATGCAGCTGACTTTTGGAAGCTGCTGCACTGCACGTATCTGATACTTGACAGATTTGGAGGGGGGGGAGGCAGACCGAGACATGAAGGCAGGTAGATTTTGTGTTTCGTTGTAGGAGACTCATTCATCATGTCCATTTCCATGATTCTCATCAGTGTGCAATCTCAGTATCTTGACGTTCAAAAATGCGGAACTGACAAGCTCAGCACCTCTGATAGGAATCTGCAACACTCACGGAAACCTTTTTTTTCTCTCTCTCGTCCCCTTATCATGCTGGTCTCCTTGGCCTCTCACATTGCCATGTAATGCAAGATCCCCAAGGACACTGACGAAAGCAGGATTTCTTGAATTGTTCAGATGGCTCACCTGATGTAAGCTGGTGCCAGCGTCGTAAAATAAATCCCTGGATTGTACTCCCACCGCCGATTCTCCACGTACAAACACATCATTATACACAGGGCAAAAATTGTTGGAGATAATTAACCTCTGAGGGTGTAAAACCGCAGTGTACCACTGTTTATACAAGCCCACACCCACAGGAGAGTTGATATAACATTTCTGAGTTTTGAGCACTGCAAAAAAAAAAAAAAATCTCCGTCTTATAAAGTCATTTCTGTCTAAAACGGAGTTCTGGCAACATTATTTTCTTGAAATTATGAAAAAGCAGCCAACGCAGCACAAACACTTCAACCTGTTTCACGCAGAAATCAACTTGTTTCAAGGTTTTCTCTAGAAATGAAAGAATAAGGCAGATTGCTTCATTAAAATCAAGAAAAACAAGTTGGTTATGCTAACCCTCGGTTTAGGGTTAGGTTTGTTTTAAATAGGGTTAGGGTTAGATTAGTGTTCAAAATACAGCAAGACTGACTTAGAATGGGTTTTTTGACATGCTGAACATGCATTTGTGTTAAGAAAATAAGCGTATCTAAAGGGGTAAGTGTTTACAAGGGTATGTCAGGGCACAGATCTTGCCCCAAAGCACGCTTTTTAGTTCGAGGCACATTCTTTCCTTTGAGTCAAGCCGAAGAATATGCCCCCCTATATAATACCACGCTATAGTCAAAGAAGATTAAATTAGGGGTGTTGCTTTATGAGCATTCAAACCTGACATATTTACAACTTGATTGAAGGTTGCAGTGAGGTGTGCGAGCATTCCCTCGTCAGCAAATTTCAATGAATGATTCAACTATTTCGAACCAAATTACTCTGGCTTAATCGAGACAGGAACCAACCTGATTAACCTGATTACACAGTTGCTTTATTGCGCAGAATGGAGGACACAAAGTCCTACATTGTGGAGACTTGGCCTCTGGTTATTTCAGGTTGGGATTGGTGCAAAGATGGAGGCTGTAAGGAGGTTTATTGTTTATTGTGTATTGGGATTCCCATTAGTTGTTGCCTTGGCAAAAGCTCCTCGGCTCCATATTCGAATAAAAACATAGTCAACGATGTTTGTAGATAATCAAGCTGCTCTGCTCTGCATTAAGTGAAGCTTTTTCAGCTCTTTTTTGGCAGCACTTGACCAGATTAATGAGCAGTAATCAAGACGAGACAATACTATGGCTGCAAGGTGCAACTTGGACAAAGATACGGGGAGCACCTTCTTTTAATAAATAAAACGAACCCCTCTTCCCAGTGATTTTGTTTATGCGACCAAAATGAGTTTCATCTGGTCTTTGAGATCGGGTTAGAAGCTCAGACATCCAGGGGGAGCTCGGAAGCTTGGCATCTTCCTTTGGAGGTTTTATGGGCATGTCCAACCGGTTGGACACCCTGGGGTAGACCCAGAGATCATATATCTCATCTGGCTTGGGATCCCCCAAGTAGAGCTGGAAAAAGATGCTGGGGAGAGGGATGTCTGGACTACCTTGCCTAGCTTGCTGCCAACGCAACCCAGCCTTGGGTTAAGCAACAGAAAATGGATCGATGGATGAACGGAGATTGGTTTAAACTAGTTTTCAGTGGAGAACTGTAGAAAACACCAATTCTACAGACTTCAGAGAAAGTTTGGGAACTTTATTTCAAATTCTGAAGCGAATGCAGCACAAGCTAGGCCGATGTTGGTCAAACCAAAAGATAAATTCAGTCTACATGAAGAGAAAACTGTTGTTCATACTGTGAAGAGATGTAGGACAAACGGTATGATGGGGATTATCCAAAGTTACAATGTTTTTGTACAAAAGTCTTGTGACGGACGTCCTCAAACTTACCTTGCACTCCGAATTTGTTTGGGCTGATACTTAAGTACAGCTTCAAACTAATGGTTAGGTTATGTATGAAACCTTGTACCCAAAAATAATGAATATAAAAGGTGGAAATGCTACTCTGGGGAGCATGGTATTGAGATTATTTGGGTGTTTTTCAGATGAGACACCATTTTTAATCATTAAAAATAAAAAATAATGAGCCCCAAGACAATCCAGCAAATATCTTGGTTAAAAGTCAACCAGTTCAGGTCTGTTTGAAACACCCATCTCCTCTGTCAGTAACAGTGTGTGCATGTGCATATTTATGAATACTTTTACAAATATACTTTTCATCTGTTTGTGTCTACAAGCGAGCAATCCTGAAATGAGGACGCTAACTGAAGGAAGCACTCCTCTGGCACTTCATGAGTAGACACACTGACACAAATGATGCACGAGAAGCGCGAGCGAGGACTTAGTTTAGTTCCAAGTCACACTGACCCCAAAAACCACAGCGGGACTTATTCTGGGAAAGACCCTTTTGCAAAAAAACCTAACCATCACTCATTGCGTTGTGCACCGACGCCAGTGGGAAAGCAACAAAGCGGAGGACAGCGTGACCACAAGTTCAAACTGTTCAGGCCCACAACAAGAGCTGCAGCCTCGGAGCAGTAAATCTAAACGATTCCTCGGGGAGCCTTCGCTCGCCAAAATTCATCCATATTTTCTTGGGAGATCTACTGCATGCCACGCTGCAGACGAGTAAAAACCGCAAATTCTGAGAAAGCATTTTCATATGAACGAGCCAGATTCCTGTTTTCCAAGAAATGTTTTGCTAGTTTCCGACTTCGCGCTCTGCAGGTGCTACGGCGGGGTCGCTGTGCCCTGCCCTGTGTTTAGTTTAGAGTAAATCATTTGCTAAGAGGCGGTGTACAGTTTTATGCTGGTCGTAAAAACACATTATATTTAAGAGCAGGCCTATGTTTTCGAATGTGGGATATTGGAAATACAGGACTTCCTAAAGAGAGTTAAAGCTTAACGCCTCGTGTCAGCAAACTTGTTATTTTTTTATAGATCCGAGCTACCTCCCTCTGAGAGAAAGACCACCTGACACATTGGTCTCTCGCCGCAAGCCGTTCAAGTACGACTCACTTTACGAAAGACAAACGATTCGCCGACAGATTTGAATATTCAGGTTCCACAAATTCATAGAAAAAAAACACACACTTGTTCTCTGAATAGAATCGGCATGGCACAGCCGCACCAAAAGCTTTTCCAGCATCTGGATTCAATGATCTTCCTTTGTCCAATCCACAGTTGCCAGGGCCACACAGATGTGCTGACAGGGTTTTAGCCAATCTGCCATCTCACGTTCTGCTTCCTATAATCCTCCACCTCCTCCTCCTCCTCCTTCACCAAACCTCGCAGCCTGCAGCACTCTTTAAACACCTCACTCCTGCCTGTTTTTCCTCCTCCTTACTTCGCGTTATAGTTTTTTGCATGCAGATCACAGCATCCTGCTGATTTGTGGTTTACATTTCCCAAACGTGCGCTCGGGCCCGATGTGTAATTTGGTGTCGGTGACTGCTGGTGTTGCTGTGTCATGGAAATAAAAATGCACCGTCATCATAACAAGTTTGTGAATCAGAGCCACCGCAGCCAGGCGGTTTACAGTAAACGGCAATTTTTGGCAGAAAAAATATTGATTTGCACAAAATTTGTTTTGTATCTTTACTGCAGCCTGTAAACAACTTTTTATTTAAATTCAGATACCGTCATCGATGCCGTCACCCACTGATGTGGTACCCTTGCACTTTGCTTCCCACATATAAATGGAAATCTGACAGTGTGGCCAATGAACCAGACGTCTTCTGGGATTTCCCCTTGATGAGTTTCTGTAGGTGGCGCTCTGTTTGATCATTGCTCATGCCTCACTCATCTGTTTCTTCCAAACAAACACTGCAGCTGTTGCCAGAAACATGAAATACATCACTTTCTGCGCATCACAGGGCAATAACTCACATGAAAATATCCGTTTGTTGTCCTCAAACAGCCATTAAGAAACGCAGTATATCTTATTTGTTAGTCATTTTCTTTGGGAAACACACAGAGGTCACCATCCATGAGCTCCACCTGTGCACACCACGCAAACACAGCTTCAGTTTATCCAGCGTGGACTCAGATCAAGTCCCTAAAGTATTCTGGGAACTGACTCTATCTCTGTGTGAGAGTATATGGGGGAGGGCGATGCATGCTGCCTCAGCACATTTCCAGCGGTTTGCTCGGCTTTGTCGCTTACAGTAAGCTCTGACTGTTTCATATGGTGCACATGAGCCACACAAACTAGTCATCTGCCGATCCACATCAAGCTGCAAACAGTCGTGAGTGATAACTGAAAGCAAAAGCCGCTGTAGAAAAAGTGTGAGTACATCAGTTTTCTATCCATTTTCTGGGAAGGAGCCCGCAAATTCTTCTGTCTGGCCCGCAGACGTCCAACCAAACAGGCTGAGATGGAAGATGTCGACTCTTTGGCATCATGTAGGTCCGCCACTGGGTTGAACCTGATCAGAACACGTCCAAGAGGGATCGCCACAACCGGCTCATTTCGCCACCAGAGCAATGATTGCATGCATGCAACAGTCACCATCCGCAACTTATGACCATGAATTAAGCGGTTAGAGAAGAAGAAGTCAACTGGAAAACCAACGTGTGCATCAAAACAGATGTGGCGCCACATCCACCTTCATTTTTATGCTTCTTCATGCACCTTCAGTCAGTTTCACAGTCGAATAAGGTCAAATATTTTGATTACAGCCATTACATGTGACATTTTTAAGTAAGGAGCGCTTGAGTTTAAGTCACTACCTGTGCAAACGCAGACTTTTTGCGGTACTAGTAGCTAAAAGCTAAGAAATGAACAACCTTTTAAAGTCACTTCAAAAGTTTTAAGTGAAAGAGGTCACAAATGTCCAAAAACAATAAATGTTAATGATAAAATGCATCTAATGAAGTAGTTTTTGGCTGACTTGATGCATGATTTATCACCTGACTAAGATGTTGGAGGCACACACAAAAAAAAAAAACCCACCTACTTCCAACCCCCCCCCCAAAAAAAACGTCTTGCAGCACAAGCTTTCAAGGTATCACTTTCACAAGGATTACTTCATTGTCTGGCATACTTTTTCTCTCCCGACTCTCCTGTAATGCAGCACGTTAGCCCCGAGGTCCTGGGGCTGAAGAGAAATACGACACTGCCACGCTGTTTCCCATAGATTGTATCGCGGCTCCGAACCATTTTGTGCTGAGGTTGCTTCTTTTCTCCGCTTTTGATCATTTGCTCTGCTCAGACATCGCTCAAGTTGACTCCAGCTCCATTATCTCTTCCAGAACAAGTGCAGCAGCAGCAGCGTCAGTGTCTTTTGACAGATAAAGTAGGTCAGCATATGAAAGCCAAGCTGGAGACTGAAGCAGATGAACAATGGTGGAGGAAAAAGTAGGGAATCTCAGATGAGAGGGGCAAAAGATGGATGAGTTGGAGAAGGAAAATGCCTCTTAAACCATCTGAGTATGCACAGGAAAAGTTTCTGTCTCAGATAAAAACTCATAATTTCATGCCAGCTTCCAAAGTATGCATCACTTTTTCTAAATTTCTGAAGAGTTGAAGCAGTACAGGTACCCGAAATACTCTGCTAAACTAAAAAAGCACTGCTCTGAAGAAAACCAGAGAGGGCATGGTCTTTGTCTTCTTTAAATATCGCTCTCTTGTAAACAGAAAGACATGAAAATGATCTCTTTGATGACCTCCATCCATCCGTCATAGGAAAGAATCACAAGACATCTTCGAATAAAACAAATCTCCAACGTTTGATTGGTTGATTCCAAGAACCCCAACCGTTTATGAATTATTGAAGGCGGTCTAATTGATCTGAACTTTGGACTACAACTCCAATCACAGACGAAAACACCAGCAGAGGTTAAAGATCAGAGACAGCAAGAGAAAGAATGGGTTTCCTGTATTGGCTTCAAAGAGAGGTCAAAGGTCAGCAACACTGGAGCTGGACACAAATCCTGAACTTGTGCTACCTCAACAAATGATGGAAAACCAAAACCAATGGTGCATTCAGGTGCTCCTCGACAACTTGGTGGTCGTTCTGAAATCATAGATGTTACTCAAATGCCAATAAAACTGTGTTTGTGGTACAAATTGTGACTTTTATCTTCACCAAATGACAGAAAAGTGCAATATTTTCTACCAAATTAATGTGAAATATATGCAGAGCAACATGTTCTGGAGCTTTCGGTCATATCACACGATCTTTCCCCAGTTCCACTTTTAGATGTTCGACTTCCCTCTGAGGACATCTCGTCCATGACGGCTTAAAAACTGAAGTTCAAAGCTCACACTTGAACTTGAAAGCAGTGTTTAAAGTAGCTGCTCTGATGCTATCGAACAATCTTCACTGGATGGAGATGATATGGAAAAAAACAGCTACTAAAGGGAGCTTGTGATGAGGTTTTCTCAGCTAAAGTTGATGCTTGCTTTTCATGCTTTCTTATTGGTTCAGTTAAGCGACATGTTCTCTGATCGATCAACACTTTAATGTAAGAGTTTGACACTCGGACACAGTTGGTTTTAGCTGCAAAAGCTACACTGGTTTTGCCCTTTTTCCTCCATCATTTCAACATCAATCCATCACATGGCATATTTAGTCTAGAACTGTGGACTTTGGAGGATTCAGCTCCCGAACTGGAACACGTCGACGGGGTGTAGCAATGTTTATTTGTCGGCACAGGGCGTTCAGTTCTGTATGTGACTTTCTTGGGTTCAGTTTGTCCCGTGAACCAAATCAAATTAGTCTCATACACTCTAATTAGGTTAGCGTGTGGAAAACCTAAAGAACCTGCCCGCCCGCCCGCACAGGTGTTTCCAGTTAGCTCGGCTAATTGGACCTCTCCTCAGATTTAAAGTTGATGCGAGTCGATGTGAGGTAACTCCGTGTACCAATCACAATGATCAAGGTGTCATTTGTCCCGACGGTGAACCGAAGCAAGCACAGTTTGTACATGCCCCTTCACGGTAAAGAGAAGAGCTCCAATCAGCCACAATAAGTAAAAACACCTGCACCATGGGTGTGCACGTTGTCAGCTGAACCATGCTACTCAGTTTATCCCCTGCAAGTGTTGTCAGCGGAGCAAACGCAAGAGGAAAAACTCGAGTTGTTTGGGAGTGTTATGGTTTCCCAGTAGCAACACTGGACGTGAGAGTGTTGGGATGGATGAAAACTGTGCGCCAGCGGTTACTTAGCCAAAGTTGAACGCACCAAACCAGGGATCCGAAGCCAAATTATGTAGTGAACCGTGGATTTTGTGTACCATTACACCCCTAACAGCTGGGGTGTTGCTACAGGAACTTCCACTTGCTAATATAGACGCCCATTAAAACTTCCCACAGACCTGACATTGAAACCTCAGCACATATTTAGTCCTGGGCTTAATTTCAAAAGAAATCCCAAACCATTCACGTCTATCCAGAGCAGCTATATTCACCATCTGTGCATCATATGGCCCATATACACCAACTGACTCAGACCCAAACTATACAGGAAACCCAACCTTAACAGACGCAGCGATGGGGTTTACGAACCCTAGCAGCCCTTGGACCACAGTTCCTCCATGTCTCACATCTGGAGAAAACAAAACAACTGTAGACACATTAGCATTGCCAATATGCCTCTGGGTAATAAATCATCAATTTATGAATCATAAATGTGTAGGAGAGTCTCAGGACGCTCTTTGAGAGGGAGGTTTTTTCTCGTTGGAACCTGTGAAAGACAGATGTGTTGCGCAGGTTTGTACAATCTGAATGGCGCTCTTTCTTCAAATCTGGACAGGTAGGCAGGCGCGTGTGGGCGCTGACGCCGACGCAGACGCAGAGCTGACCTTTTGACGTCATTGGACACCTGATACGGCGCAAAGGTCAAGGGCAGAAGGCAAAACGGGGGGGTTTTCCAATGAAGTTTCTGGGGGAAGGGAGGAAAGAGGAAGTGAAACTCGAAGCAGCAGAAAAGGAATCAAAGCTTTGATCGGCGCGGGGTTGTTTTAAAGGTCAGTTTCAGCGCTGACTGTTACAAACATGTGAAGTTGGATTCATCCTGTCGTGGGACGCTTTAAAGTGCAAAATCAAGATGAAGGATAACAGGATGTAAACAGAGCAAGAGAGGTAAATAAAACCAAATAATCAAGAAGTTATAACAGCTGACTCTGAGCGGATGAACATGACCAGGGTCAAAAGCATTAAATTAACTCCTCTGCAGAGACTCTGTTTACTAAAAACAAAAACATGCTGATCATCTACAGTCCTCAGACATATATTGGTATCTGCCAAAACATCAAGTGAATTATGAGCATTTTGTACTCAGTTACACTCCATGAGAGCTGGCCACTTATCTCGCTGGACACTGACCTCGCTGAGTCATAAAATAAGGTCAGTCTGAGTGCGGTTTGCCCTGATCTGGACGCTTTAACATCGAGTCATTGCGCAGGATCTTTGGAGAATACATTTGTTATGGTCAAGACAGCATCGCACAAATATTTAAAGCTACAGTCCTTTGGCAAACGACAGAAAGCCGAAGATATCTGAGGGGAATTATAAAACGTACAAGCAGGAACCCACCCTTAACTTTGAAAGCCTTAAGGTTGGTTATATAATAAGTGTATTTGGTGCCATTACACGCTTGAAATTCACTAAAAGGTTTCTGTTATACACGAAGAAAGAAAGAAAATGACACATGTTAGGGTGTAGTGGGGTCTTTGTATCCATCTGGCAGCTCCACAGGGGAACAAAACCATGTTTGTGGTCAACATTAAGTATCCGACTGCATCTTCCAAGGAGGTTATGTCGAACAAGTATTTAGATTTTGATGGAGATCTCCATCTGGGATTTCTGCTTTTTTCCAGTGAAACTGAAGCAGAGAGCAAGTCCAAGCCCACAGCACAATATTTCTCAAGGTCAAGTCATCAAACCAGGAATTTTTAAGCGTTGGGAGCAAAGTGGAAGGATCGGCTTATTGTCTTGTGACAGATATGAAAATAGACGGTCGTTAATGTTCAGTTTGACCACAGAGCCCTCATTTGGATGCGGACGAGCGCTGTAAAAAAATATCAATCTGAGCAAGAGAGTGAATCTATATTTGTTTTATGACTGTATTCTTATCTGGAAGGTCACATTAAGGGAGCAGCACACACACTGAGTCATAAATGTGTTGTCAGGAACAATCTCTGCACTCCATGAGTGCGAGTTTTGAAGATTTATTTGCACATTTAACATAAATCTGTGCAGTAATTCCACCATGTTTATGTGTGACACTTCCCTGAGAGGTCTTCTAAATCCAGCAGCATGGGTTTGGAACTTCACTGGCTGTCATGCAAACAAAGTTTCCTGAATCTTCTCGGTTAAAATCATGATAATAATTCAGTCCTCGTGACGCTGGGAGACTAAATGGCCACTCTGCACATGAGAGAGAGAGAGGGGGAGAGGGAGAGAGAGAGAGAGACAAGGTCTTATTCAGGAGCGCATCGTCTCCGTATCTGGCAGATCTGGAGGCATGCCAGCACCCGCCCTGTGAAATCAGCATCGCAGCGCACGGAGTTGACAAGTGCGCCTCCCCCTCCAAACGTTGTTTGACATACCCATCGTTATAGGCTTCGCCTCTGGCAGTTTCTTTTTTAAAAGGCAAGCTCAAAGCCACAGATTATACATTTTGCTCACAAACCGTGCGGGTAAAATAACCTACAGAGAGAGAGAGCGACGGGCGGAATCAGGCTTTTTTGGAGACGAACAGCTTGCGCGTAAACGGCACCGGGCATCACTGAAAGGACAGAGAGAGAGAGAGAGAGACTTGGTGTCTGGATATTTTATTTCTTTTTTTATTGAATTTATCGCTGCAAGGTTGCAGGACAGCGCACAAGGAGAGAGAGAGGTGACTGTCTTTGTGGATTTGCGAGCATCGGATGCGGTGACATTTTTGGGACTTGAGCGCGCAAAGCACCTGTGGATGCAACACACACCCCCCGCACATACACGCACGCACTCTCGCCTGATGTTTGGACTCAGATCTCTTGCAAAGAAAGAATTGACCACAAGTTGATAACCGTTTCGAGTTTTTATTTTATTTTTGCTTTGTTCCGAGTTTTTAGCGAAGAGAAAAGCGCGCCATGCTGCTGAGCGTTCCCTTCCTGGTGGTTCCCCTGCTGAGCATAACCGGCTGCGGCTCGTCGTACGTGCCGTGCCAGCCGTGCGATCAGAAGGCCCTGTCCATGTGTCCGCCGGTGCCGGTGGGCTGTCAGCTGGTGAAGGAGCCCGGCTGCGGTTGCTGCCTGACGTGCGCGCTCGAAGAGGGTCAGCCGTGCGGTGTGTACACCGGGCCGTGCACGCGCGGGCTCCGGTGCCTGCCCAAGGACGGCGAGGAGAAGCCCCTGCACGCGCTCCTGCACGGCCGAGGGGTGTGCAGGAACGAGAAGCTGTACAAGCTGCAGCATCCGTCCAAAGGTAGGCCCGCGGAGAGGCTGTAAAAACTTTTTGGGGGTTTGTGGAACGTTTAATTAACGTTTCATTCACGTTTACACTCCTCTGAAATCTAATTAAAACACTTAATTTCACTTGATTGGTGCAGAAATCATGTGTCAACTCCAGATCTAAAGGGCTCTGGTGCAGAGAAATAGCAAACAGCTGGATAGAGATGTTACTCCTCCCTTGTCAATGCAGGAATTTTAATGAAGCCCTCAAGTGACACAGAGTCAGCCAGTGATGCAAATGAAAAAAAAAAGATGGACACACTATGACACTATTTCACACCCTGTCATAAAAGTTTACTCCAACATGCACGCTGTGAGTTTATTCTCTAAAGGTGGAGGATTAAAGGTGCCCTCCGATGTCTCCTTGGAGCCAGCGAGGCTGACGTGGGTCAGCTCGCAGCCCTTCTTTAAGACAAGCCTGACACCTGTCATTATACCAAGGCACACGACTCCCGTGCGCCTTTGACCCCGTGAACTCTGTCAACAATTGGTGCCGAGCGCCAATCAACCTGTCATCTGGGGCTGAAAAAGGGCCCTCGTGGGGGCTGCGGAGCTGTAAATCAGCGAGCTCGCCTCGGGGCCCACCCAGCCGACATAAAACAGGAGAGAAGATTACAGGTGGTGTTGAGCGAGGCTCCTCGTTGGCTCCCGTTCTTTGAATGGCAGTTCAGGGACAGTCGCTGTGTCTCTTTGTGGGGAAATGTTGGCTCGTGGCCCTCGAACTCACTCCGCACGAGGTGTGAAACCATATTTCACCTCTCTTCTTTCTTTTCCCAACTTTTTTTGGTTCTTTTGTGAGTCATCCACCTTTCTCCATCCACCACCTGTGCCTGTTCCCACACCTAACCCAGCTTTTTTTGTCTCCGAGCCTCTATTCTCTCTCACCACACTGCCTCTTCTCTTCTTTCCCTGCCCTGGCTGCCGTCCCTCTTCATCTTTTCCACCCTATTCTTTACCCAGTTGCACCCTTTCCGCTCTGTCTGGTGCTTCATTTTCCTGCAGATTGGAGTTTTAGTGTAACTCTGGAAACATAAATAATCCCACCGGCTGTGTTAAACCTCAGCGCTCAGGCGGAGAAGTGCAGTTTTTTTTTTCGTAGGACGAAAGCGATGGAGGGGGGGAAGCATTCAAATACAAACTTATCAGTGTCACATTCAAATTAGCTTCAAGCTTGCTCCTCAGCCAGCACTCATTTACATCTACAGCACATTTTTTAAATGTTTGTCAGATCAGGATTCCCTCTGCATCCTAGAAATTGTTCTATGACCAAAAAAATCTTCTATTCACCCCCTCCTCCTCCTCCTTCGCCCTTTTTTCCTCCCTTTCCCACACTATCCTCTGCTCCCTCCCACCACTCTTTGTTAGTCCCACCCTGGTCTCTTCATCTGTCTCCCCTCCCCTCCCTTCGCCTCGGCGCTGCAGGCAGGCCCAGGCTGTGCAGTGATTCAGCAGAATGCAGGCTGAGCGTGGGTTACTGATCCCCCCATCTGTCTGCCCGTCAGCCAGCTTCTCCATTAACTCCACATCTCCTGCTGGGCGCTCTCTCTCTCTCTCTCTCTCTCTCTCTCTCTTAAAATGCATGTGCACACTGATAAATACACTTGAGGAGATGCACAGTGTGTGTGAAGTGTGCATGCATGTGTGTATTTTGCACATTTGCACTCATTCAAACCTGTAAAAAAAAGCTAAAAATAGAAGTATTTAGTTGCCCTCATGTCTAGTTCTAGTTATGTCTGCGTAACTTTATCCGGACAGGTTGATTTTCAAAATAAATCAAGGAAGGGAACTTGTCAGGAGCAAAGAAAGGAAGGAGTTTTGTGTCAGGGATCGAGCTCTCTAGGAGGGGAAGAAAGAAAATGAAAGACGTGATCAGTCAGCACAGGTCAGATTAGACAAGATCGAGGATTAGCAAGTGAAGACTTGATTGGACTTACACCGGCTGATCTGCTTCAGCGTTCTCTAGAGGAAAAAAAAAAGAAATGTGTCAGCAGGAAACTAGAGGATGGGAGTTTTTTTTTTTTTCCAAGAACCTGTCATTATGTGGACGGATGACATCACTACGATCTTCATCCTCATCACCGTCGTCGGGGTTGGAGGGGGCTCGGGAAGGTTTTAAAACATCATTTGTGCAAACGTGGCGGTGACCTTGTTTCGCCGCCCGGGTTAGCTTTAGTAGCTTAGCCGCCATCACGTCACAAATGTCAGAAATCGGAGGGGTTTATGTGCCGAATTTTAAACAAGTGCGTGACACAGCAGTTGGAAAAGGGGGTCAGCTGTGGCTTAGGACACGTACAAGGCTAATGCAGCTGTAAATGAAGTCAAGTATCAGTTTTAAAGTTCCTTTGGGGAAAGAAAGAAAGCCGCAGCCACTCACTGTTGCCGTCCTGGCCTCGACACGCTCGCTGTGGTCGTATGAATAGAGGGTGGGACGAGACGAGGGAGAGGGGCGAGCGCTGAGGTCTGTGCGACTGTGTGTGCGAGACCGACTTCCCACCCCTGAAAAACTTAAGCAAAGAGCTGTATTTTTGCACAGATGAAAGATGCATGTACACGAGGGTTTCTGCGGGGGTTGGGACCCAAAATGGGCTGCGGCTGTTTTTGGTGGCTTGCCACATGACAAGTGTAATAGTATGTTTTCATGGGCCTGGGTGCCAGGGTGAGACTAAATATCTCATTTAGGTCACCGGCTATAAAAGTTTTAAAACCCCTGGTCTACATATACCCCAAACTGGCAACCTAACTTGCCATAAATGTAGGCTATGTTGTCCTGTATGTCAACACATCCAATCTGAAACTGGCCAGTAGCCACTAACTGTGCTAAATAAGCATTCAGCTGGTGCAGTGAAATCATCATGTCGTGTCGTGACGTTACTCCCGTCCTGTGCCAAGCGCGAGTTTAGCTTTACTTTATAATCTTAGCTGTGCAAATAGGTACATTTTCCAGGTGGGAGCCGTCACAGCGCTCTTGATTTTGACCCTTCTTCTACAAACGGCCTCTTGAAAGCAGCAGAAAAATGCTTTGAAGCGCAGCTCGCACAGGACTAATATTACACCTGTGGACATTAAGTTGTTTGTAATAATTGCCAGCGTTGGTTATTTTAATCCTGCGTGTCTGTAATTTGTCACGTCACGGTGTAAATTACCGACCGTGCTGTGGTGAAGACAGTTCTCCTCTGATGACAGTAATCCTGTCTATATCAAGAGTTCTTTTTGGCGCACATTCTCCATTTGTGCATTTAATTTAAGCAAAATCCAGAACTTAAAGTGAGTTTTGCATTTTAGTTTTGAATAATTTCAAAAATAATAGCACGTTTGGCAGAGATTTTATTAAATTTGAGTGTTAAAGGCACGCCTCTTGAGTTTTTGACCACTAGTAGCGCTAATGAGCGTGTTTGTTCAAAAGTATGTACATGCACAAGCAAGCGTGTCATAGCCAACACACATTCCTGTCACATGCAGAGGAAGGGAATTCACGAATGTCAATATAACTCGCTGTTTACACAAAGTACCTTTCATAAATCTTGATAATCATCTGTCTGTCTTTGCCTCCCTATCAGACAGAGAATCTCACCACGACGCCGTGCTACCCGTCCCCGAGTCCGTGCCGCCGCAAACCAAGGTGCCCATATATGGAGACCACATCAGCAAACAGAAGTTGCAGGCCATGATGCAAGCCAAGCACCGCATAAAGCAGCTGGCCAGGCTGGGACCCACCAGCAACCTGGACTTCTCACCGCAGAGCCTGGACAAAATGGACCCCGAGTTTGTGAGTGAGCTGGTTTTTTGGGCATTTCACAAACATTCAAGCTTATTTGGAGCCACGATCTTCAACATTTTGATGGTGCACATGCTGAAACCTGTGTGTGTGTGTTTGTAGGGTCCCTGCAGGAGAAGGCTGGATAATCTCATTCAGAGCATGAAGGACACTTCCAGGGTCTTGGCTCTCTCTCTGTACATCCCTAACTGTGACAAGAAGGGCTTCTTCAAGCGCAAACAGGTATGGATACATCTTTAAGCGCCGCCTCAAGTGTTTTCAACTAAAACACGAAACCTTTTAACCGTCGTCCCTTCCTGTCCGCTCTTTACTTGCAGTGTAAGCCGTCCCGCGGTCGTCGGAGGGGGATCTGCTGGTGCGTCGACCGGTTCGGCATCAAAATCCCCGACATCAACTACGCCGGCGGCGACCTGCAGTGCAAAGACCTCGACAGCAGCAGCAACAGCAACGAATGAGAGCGAACCCGGTCGTCGTCGTAGCCGTTGAGCCCTGATCCTGCCAATCAAGCTAGCACACTTAATGACTGCCAATCAGGAAAATATGGCATAAATGCTTATATATACGGTCAGGTGTGATGGACTGCGTTTGTTTTTGTTTGTTTGTTTTTAATGGGGAGCTGAACTGAAGCTTGCTTGGGTGAAAATCTGCACATGTAGGCACATGATAACTCTGGCTCCCCGCTGACTGTGTACTACGTCTGAGGTCAGCTAACGCCTCACCTCTTTATATCCATAGATAATAGAGGATTATATATATATTTGTATATTGATAATATGTTGTGTACTTTTGCTAAATTTACTCCAAGAAATTCAGAGACAAGACATATTTTAAATGTGGCTAAAAAAAAACAATATTTTATCTTGTTTTTGTCACGATGGTCGACGCGATCGTCAAAGAGTCAGTTCTCGTCTAAATTAGCAACGTTTAGTTCATTTTTAATCGCGTGAATAACGCCCTGATGCAATATGACGTCCGCCACTTAATCCTCAACCTGCTGTCACCGAGCAGGTTAAAGGGGCGTGGGGAGGGTTCCTGCAGGAGGATGGGGATATTATGTTGTCATCACACGGGCAGGTGAATCAGCTGATATCATATGCCATGTCAGCATGATAGCTATCATTGTTTGCTCAGCATAGATTTAAAAAAAAAGAAAAAAAGGAAATCATTGGCCTGTTTTCAGACAACAGAAGTCGACACACTTGTAAAGATGTGAAGAGTCCACGAAGACAGCTAGCTCGATCCACCTACCAGCACCTTTAAAAGCTCACGAATTAACACGTTATATGTTGTTTGTTTCAGCTATTTTCAGGCCGGGAATAGTAACTTACTGAAATCTCTGCTGGTTGCACAGCAAGATATAGACACCTATGCGCAAAAACGAGGAAAAATCCATGAAAATTCAACATAAAATGTAAAGAAACCGAATCAAAAACGGCGTTCTCGTGAGTCGTGTAAATGTTTTTGCCAGTTTGAGATGATTTAAGTTTAATTCAAAATCACAACGTGTCCTTCGCCTTTTGTTCCGCCGCTATCAGACGAGTCAAACCTGGTTGTATTTTAGGCAATCGTCAAGTTTAACGAACAAGAAATTAAGATAAAGCTTCATAACGTCCTGTATGGTACTGTAAAAACGTGAGATATTTAACACTTCACGCGCCAGACAACTGCGTCCGCTGTTTGTAAATGTATGTACAGTGTGTGTGTGTGTCAGTATGTGTGTGTGTGTACTGTATGTGCCCTTAATAGTTCTCGACAACATAAAGCTTTGGTTAAATTTCTCTCCCTCTCTTCTCAGCCAACCCAAGCTACTGTCCGACGTGTCCCCGTGCATTTCCCTTCACACACAAATCGTATGCAAAAAGACGCCGCGGCGTTCATGTTTTTCCACGCGTAGGGTCTTCACTGCCACCACGCAGGCAAATCCCGTCGGCCTGACGTTGACTTGCTCTCAGGGTTTTTATCGGGTACTTTCATCCTGCAAAAGAGCGAGGTCGCTGAGTTTGTATGTAAATTCAAGTGCCTTCTGCCCGACGCCACTTTGAATTTTTGATTTGCATGTGTCGAATGGAGGGACGGCGCGAAAAGAGGGAAACAATTCGAGGCGTGGACAGATTTTTTTGATTTTCAGTCAGTCAAGCGCTGCTGAAAGACAGAGGACAAGATTTTTGTTCTGTAGCTCCAAAGTTGCTTAAATCCTTTTTTTGTTGTTGTTATAATCTCAATGTTCATTTAATGACTCGTATAATCTCAGACATTCCTAATGCCTAATATTGTGATATTAGGAGAGCGATGACAGCGGCTCATCAGCCAGTGAAACACCTCGCTCA
Source organism: Sciaenops ocellatus (assembly GCA_033000465.1). Classification (NCBI taxonomy): domain Eukaryota; kingdom Metazoa; phylum Chordata; class Actinopteri; family Sciaenidae; genus Sciaenops; species Sciaenops ocellatus. The sequence continues at coordinate 12,744,385 of CP136876.1, read as the reverse complement.
TGCTGATTCTAGCTCTCATGTAAACACAGTGACACTTTCAACAGAATCTCAGTTAGAAGATTAATGTGAACATTATGGTGAAATATTTATCAGGCGTGTAATTGATGTACTCGTTTTTGTTTGTTTTTTTGTAATGACAAATCACTATTTAAATAAAGTTCATGTACTCACAAATATGATGCACACACGTGCACTTTTGTCTGAAACTGTCGAGTCAGTCGTCGTGTTTATCTCGATGACCTTCATGTGGTTCTCCATGCAGGCTGTCGAAGGCAAAAACTGCCTGCTGTGACTCATTGAGGACTAAAGGTGAGGCGTGCTTTGAGAGATTCGACCCTTAGCGGGCAGTACGGCAACGTCCAGACGGAAATATCTCCACAACTCTTGCCCTTAAAAGTTTTGATGATGTACCTTAGCGACTCTGACGCCACCACGAGCTTGAAATTTGTCAAAGTCTCCATGGATTGTCGTGAACTTTGATTTACGACCAAATACCTGCAAAACTCTTTCCATCAGCCTCACATGGTCTTTGTGATTTGTTCTTATTGACCAATGTGGTCATGCCAGCTCATAATTTTATTTACATAGCACCAAATCCTAACAGAAATTATCTCATGATACTTTCCATGTAGAGCAGGTCTAGACGGTACTCTTTGAGCAAGCACTCGGCGATGGTGGCGAGGAAAAACTACCACTACTACGTTAAAATCCAGCAGTGTAGGCCGACCCTGTTCAACGGACCCAGAACCAGAGCTCATTCGATAGAAAAGTGGTGCTCCCGATGTGCACTTGGAGCCACGATTGCAGAGTTTTGGATCTGTCTTATCCAACGAGTCACAACACCACATGGACTAAATTTGTACTAATGCAGGCAAACTTTCATGAGAGGGTTTAAAATGTTCGTGCTCATCCCAAAAAAGTTGATTTATTCGAAGCGTTTTTACAAATTAAAAGACACAAACTGGATTTATCATCATTTTAATGGCGTTATCTGTTAATGAGGCGCAACAGTAGTCTGCAAGCTACGACACAACGACACGCCTGTAAAACACCAAATAATGTTGAAGACTTTTTCATATTTCAACGCATACAGTACAAAACACTGACAACAGAGCAACTCTGAGCTTTAAGTCACAATTAGTAAAAGCAAAAGTCACCGACACTCCAGCTGACGTCTACTGAATATCTACGAGGAGGGAAAAAAAGAGGGGGAGTCTTATCTTTTTAGTTTAGATTAATCTGCAGTTACATCCTACACAGCAAGCTGGACTCTATCGTTTAATCCTGTTTGGTGGTTACGATTTCGAATCCCACCGTCATCAAGTGAACTAGAGACACATACACACAGAAAGATAATATATAGCTTACTCAGATGTTCTTTGTTCCCAAGTACTTTACAGTTTTTTTTTTGTTTTGTTTTGTTTGTGTCACGCCACGCTAAATCTGAGCCGTGTCAGGGAGCTCCGGCTCCAGCTCTCTGAGGTACTGGCTGCAGTTGGGGTCACCCCTCACAGTGGGGGCCGATGGGATGGGTCGACCGGTGTGAGGGTTTACGCACCAGCACTCGCCCCTCTGACCGTGGAGAGACATCTTGCACTGAAACACACAAAAAAACAAGTAGATCTGAAGTTCAAAATTTGGTACAAACACCTGGACCACAATGTGAAGGCATGGAATATGAACAGTTTGTAACGTGCATATCATCAGGTGGCTACACCCTCCATCCAGACTGCCTGGACTCACCTGTTTGAGGTTATACTGCCCCCTCTTGTCACAGTTGGGGATGTGCAGGGCGTACAGGTCTTCCAGGGGACCTCGGTTATCTCTGAAGGGCATCTTGGATATCCTCTCCAGGATCTGGTCGAGATCCTGCTGACACTGAGTCTTGAAGACGGCAAAAACAAAAAACACTGGTCATGTACACGAGCCCGTAAGGGGTGTGTTTAAGAGTCACCGGGCTTTCTGTGACGGGCGGGTGAAACGTGGCGGGCCTGCGGCGAGAAATGTTCTGTACAATTTATTCCGTTTATGTGTGGAGAAGTAGTTTTTTTGTGTGTGTGTTTTTATAATCGAAAAATCAGAAAACGGATCTGTAAAATCCATGAACACAACACAAAACTGTTACGGGATACATCAACACACACAAGATGTGTTTGCGAGCACATTTTTGACTTGCTATGCTACATAAAATCTCATATAAAAAGGCACACACACACACAATAAAGCTAAAGGGCTTTCCGTAATGAGCAAATGAATCATGTTTTCTTGCCAGTAATGAATAATAACTCTTGCCAGTGACCTCAGGTTTACCTCACAATTCAACGGAGCTTGTCTTGTTGAGACAGTTATACGTTTCTGGTAGAGCAATAACCTTTAAATGATTTTTATGGCGGATGGAAAATACCACGACGGCTGTTAGAAATGCCCGGGCTTCACCCGTCAGCGCCGGAGCAGGTCAGGTGTATTTAAGGTCAGTAAATATCTGCAGTTGAGCTTTTTCTTTGAGGCCGCGACCGCTTTAATCCCCTTAAAAGTCTTCACTGTGTTTCCTTCACAGCTTTTGAACGTGCACTACTTTCAGTTATGAACAGGTTGAGTCGTCAACTTTCACTTTTAATGGCAATAAAACATTTTTCAATGCAGCATCTGCAGCTGTTGTACCAGAGGGAGGCGACACTGCGCTGCTTTTCTTCCCTCAGGAGCTGTTTGAGGTCTACAAAAGATACCGACACATCATGTACTGCAGTGGAGTTCGGTGTCTTTGTTGCTGTGGTTTATTTTGGGTTGCAACCTCTGAGTTTCACAGAGTCTTGTGATGATCTGATATAGTTGATCGTATCGCGGACAGATGGAACCCATCAAATTAAATTTCTTAGCCGAGGCTGTTCTCGCGTGATGACAGGACAACTTTCTAAAACTTCCACACACGGTGAGGTTAAGAAAATCCATTTATGCAGGGTCACGGGACCCCGATCCCAGCTGACTAAGGTCGAGAGAAAGGGAACACCCTGGAGTCACCAATTAACCTGTTAGGGTTCATGTCTTTGGACTGTGGGAGGAAGCCGAAGTACTCGGAGAGAATGCACACAGAATAAGTGATGCTTATTTGGAAATATCAGAACATTTCACTGTATAAAATGCTTCTTTTGTGACAGAAGGCGACTGATATTTGGTTAAAGACCTTTAACGGCGAGTTAAAAAGTCATTACGAGGTGTTAATTGTTGAAGAAATCCTCTTAATGGAAAAAAAACGACACATTCGAAATTAAACGAGACCCAAAGCGGCAACAGTGGAACAAAGTGACAAATGAATCCATCGACAGGGCAGAATGAGTGATGGAAAACACGTGAACGAGTTTCCCAAACAGTTCTTTTGTTATTTAATGTCACAAGATGTGGGACTGGTGCATCCTCAGTGGAGTCTCTGTTTAATTTGTTATCGTCTCACCTGTTTGGGCCGTGCAGGTTTGGCCTCCTCCACCTTGTTGGTCTTCATCTTGGTCTTCATCTCCTGCCTGTGCTGCCGTACGGCGCTCTCTTTGGGTCCCAGCCAGGTGCTGTCTTTAGTGATCTTCCGGATAGGCGGGAACTCGCACGCGACCTGCTCGAACCGCGGCTCCACGGCCTCACCTGCAGACAGAAAATCCATAAAAATCCAAATGCATACCCAGATTTTTTTTTACTGCGGATCAAACAAAGTCAAAAAAAAGAGAGTGCATTGTACAGGAGGAAATAAATTGGAGAGGAATTTGGTGTCTCGCTCAAGGACGCTTTGATGGACATATTGGCTGCTAAAAGCATTTAACCTGTGACTTTTCCGAATGGTCCCTCTGTGCACTAAAGCCGCTCCGCCGCCCTTGCTGCTGTCATTTCGGTAATGGATTGGGCTTTTTACAGGCTGGAAGTGGACTGAAATAAGCTTCGAATTGCACAGATCATTTGTCAGAGTGACAAAGTTAGTGGTCTGCTCTGCAAAAAAGGTTTTTGTGATGCTGACCCTGCGCTCTTTGCTCCTCGATGAAAACTTTCACAGACAAACAGAGTTATTGTTTGAATGTTTGAGGGATTTGAGGAGTCGTGATCAAAACAGCAAAGCATCAATTTCTGAATGTTCCTGATCGCTCCTTGAAATTAAATCCACGAGGCAAACGTGGATCAGCTGATCTAACTCACCTGGACCCTCCACGATATAAAAGCAAGCCCCATGAGCTCAACTTTTCCTTCAGCTGGCTGTCACTCACGGCTGGCACAATCCGAGACCTCCACGGCAAATATATCACATCCATTCTCTGCTTTCACTGCTGACTTTGCTAATTTCCACTCCCTATTGTTTATTTGGTTTAGTCTCACATTTTGGGGCGAGTGTGTTTCTTGCGTTTGTGACAATTTTCCTCATTGTCACAATTGACATTATGTCTAAAGATAATGTTAGGGGGGAAAATAAGCTCCAAAGTGTCCAAACCACTGTTAAAGTGCTCTGAAATGCATCAGCACAATCAATGAGTCACTACAATCCTTTCCTTTCTCATAGAGCAAAGCAACCACATGCAGCTCCGTTAACAAGCTTGTGGGCTGAGAAAAGTTGGCCACCGCTGAACCTTAGTCACAGTCAGGTTTCCATGGTTGCTTTTTTCCCTCGCTGGTGTGATTTAATTTCATGAGCAGATGTTAAAAGCGGTGATAAATGAACAAAATCAAAGTCTTACACTTTTCTTAAAAGACTTGACTACACAATGAAGTCGGCCTGCGCGTGAGGTCAAAATTACGTCCAGTCGCCATGTAGCAATAGATCCGATACAGAAGTTGATCCAAACTATGACCTCTGATCACCTGGTGCATCAAATCATCGCAGAAAAATTGTTTTTGTTCATGCACGACAGGTAAAAATGAGAGAAATGGTTCAAAATTTCAGTTTCAAACTGTCTGTAAACACATTAAATGGATTTAATAATGTGAAATTCACAACTGTGATAGCCGAAAATACAATATTTCTTAATTTAAAACCTCTGCAAGCATGAAAGTTTGAGCCAATAGTGTTGGAAAGTCACGACAGCTGTACTTATGTACAATTTTTGAGGTACTCACATTTTATACCTACTGCATTTCTACCTTTCAGTCTGATATATTTTTTTTTATACTTTTTATGCCACTGTTTTATCTGACAGTTTTAGTTACTAGTTACTTTTCTTTGTATGTTTTTAATGTAAAAAAACTTTTAAACTTTCTTTGTTAAAGATTAAACCTGCAGTCCCAAAAAACTGTCTAGTTGTGACATTTCGGATATCTATGAGATGTCAGCAGTTCCACCAAAGAGACGTTTCACCATGAAACTTCTCAAATTGCTCCCATAAATCATCTCCCAGTCCCTCAGTTTGATTTTATGAGTCCAGACCCGCAGATTACAGGCCCACCGAGTCAACTTACTGAAGTTAAAACTGGCTTCACCAACATTAAAACGTGTCAGTTTTAACAATCTAATAATGTTCTTTAATATCAGTCACAGGAGACAGTTCAGCATGAAACAAGTACTTTAATTTATCTAATCCTTTCACTGAGATATGAATGCTGGACTTTTATTTGTAATGTATTGATACTTAAAGCTGCACCAAGGAACTTGTATTTTGTTGATTCTGGCGGCCCCTGTGGACAAAAGCGGTATTGTTTCCCACGCCTTGTTTTGGTCATTTCAAGGAGAATCCAACAAATCCGACTTGACTGAAAGAGCCAGTCTTCTCACTGACGGTCTTGTTTGTTCATGTAGGTCACATAGAGGTATCACTATCATATTTAGACTGTTTCATAACCAGTTAAAAACTCCTTGTAGTACGTTAAGTAAAGGATCTGAATCCTTCACCGACAAAGTGGTTCAGACCTAAAATCAGGTCCTGAATACCACCTGACTATTAAAACAGCAACGCCAGCACATCGTTGCACAACAATAAGAAATAACACGAGTTGTCAGATGATTCATATCGATAATAAAAGACTTGAATTCATATTTAGTCATGTAGCAAGCTTCCCATTTGCAGTCTCTGTGGCCGTCCAGTGATTTCTCCAGGCGGTTTTCATTGAGTTTGACCGTCTCCTCTCTCCTTGGAGTCTTGTTAAACATCAACCTAAAAAAAAAAAAAAAAAAACCCTCTCTTCAAACAGATGGAGCAAACAATGTGAGAGGCCATCAGGTCCAACCCAACATGTTGTTTCTGACAACAGAGCATACTTAGGGGTTGAGGGTTGACAGGGAGGGAGTGGAAAAGGAGCGTCATTCCAAACCAGCTGATTATTTTTTGTTGTTTTTAGACAGAACAAACGTTACATGATGCAGATTCCTCAGGAAGCAACACGGTTGCATCAACTCATCGACTCAGCGTTTTAAAAAGTGAACACACGTGCACACCGGCCACTGAATTTTTTGCAGGAAAGCACGTATTTCACCTACGCAGGACTTCACTTGACACCCAAAGGAAAGAGGGGAAATAAGCACAGACAGTAGAGAAGGTCAAATAGTCGGCCGGTAAGTGGATCACAGTTATGCGAGGGCCAAGCTGTAACGTGCAGACTTGTGGAAAGGCGATTGTAGGACGGAGAATGAAAGCGAGTGTGTGTGCTACTGGTGGTGGTAGACTGGACTAGACTGGAGAGGCATTTTTTTTGCACTCTGCAAGAGGTAAATTTGACATCCGGTAGTAGAATATGATTACAAAAGGCCTAAGAGAGAACGGGAGAAAGGAAATTCCAAACGAAGCAATAACAAGGTGCTGGCGCCTTTTGCCATCAGATAGATCTGGTGTTGTTGGACTTCAGTTCCCCTCTATGACGCTCCGCCGTGCTCTCTCTGGCTTTTCTTTGAAGGCTGAGTCTCTTCGCGAAAAAGGGGCATAAGTCAACTAAAATCAGGTGTGTGTGTGTGTGTGTGTACGTGAGCGCACGCCCCAACAAACACACGACACACTCGGGGAATATTGGCGGCTGTGGTGTCTTTTGTTTTGCTGTCTTACATAATCCCCACAGTATCCAAGTGCAATACCATCACTCCCTCTCTTCTGAGGAAACCTGAGATGTTCACTCAAATACACAGCCTGAGCTCTCTCTCTCACACACACACACACACACACACACACACACACACTTGAACGCACAATTTACAAGCAGCGAAAACAGCGATCTCCCTCTCGAATGAACACGGCACACACACAAACACACAGGGGTCAGGACCCCACTTTTAGGGGGCACTAGGCCTCTGCAGTCCAAGCCGTTCCACAGCGGTGGGCTTGGGATCAGCAGTATCAACAGAGCAGCAGGCCTACTGTCCAGTCTACTGCTTGAGTTAATCCTCGCACAATGGCCCGAGAGGCTTCCTTTTCTATATCTGATCCATGTCGAATTCCCAGATGGCACGAAAGCCAGAAGTGTCATGTCTGATTGTCCAGATTGTGGTCAGACCAGCAAATGGCAGACTTGGCCCAGTCATGGAGAATGGAAAGGTTTGACAAAGGAAAGATCCGAGCACACCAGCGTTCCCGCTCCATCCTCTTTCCGTGGATACGAATCGTCTCGTTTTATTGTCAAACAAACTCATGGATGTGATGTCTTTCTTAAGTCTCACCCTGCAGTTCGATGTTGACTGGTCTGCTTATCAAAGTTAGTGGACGTCAATGGGATCGAGAAGCAGCTGTTCACTGCGGATCAAGCATTTCATAAGATCTTGTAGAGAGGAGATGATTAAATTACAAGTAAATTGTAAGTCCTTTTGAGGAAAATATTACTGGAAATTAAGGACAATTACGAATTAATGTATCATTGACTTTCATTTGAACTTCAAAAATAACTTGTTTTGTTTCAGGTGTTGGTTTTTAATTGCGTTGCTGCTGTGCAATAAACAATAAAGGAGATCTGCAACGCAATCCTGCACAACATGCACTTTATTTGAAATTTATATGGAAGTCACTGGCTGTCAATGGCTCAGGAACTGTAATGAACTGATTTCTATAGTGAAATAACTTTTTGAAGATAAATAAATTATGATGTGTAGTTTCTGTCTTTGCAGAAGCTGTTTGTTAATCTTAAATTGAGCTGCCGTTGACCTCCAGTAACTTCACCAGTCATTATACCTGCACAAAAGGTATTCAAACTGAGAGAACTTCACTGCAGATCCAGAATTTCATATGATCTCAGAGAGGAACTGATTAAATTACACAAGTCCTTTCAAGGAGACTATTAGTGGAAGTTAAGGATGTACAAAATGGTGTTAACATTTGCAGCTTCAGTGCAATGCAACATACAAATGAATGTGTCATTGACTTTCATTTGGACTTTAAAAATAACTTGTTTTGTTTTAAATTGAAGTCAATGGCTGCTTCAGGAAATGTACTGAATTGATATAATTTCTATTTCTATAGTGAAATAAAAACTTTCTGAATATATAAATTATGATGTGTAGTTTCTTTCTTTTTGCAGAAGATGTTTGTTAGTCTTAAATTGACCTCCAGTCATTGTACCTGGGCGAAAGGTATTCAAACTGCACATAAAGACATTAGGACAGCATCCATCTGACTTCACCCAAACCTGAACTATCCCCTTTAAATGTCAGAGCATCAAATTCTGTAAAAAACACACATCTTTCACTCTCAATGTGGCTTTTAACACAGCTCTGAGGTGTGAAAAAGGTCACGTGCCACTTAAAAAGTTGATGAAAGGCGCTGCGAAGAAGTTGCTGCAGTCCATCATCCATTGCGAGGGCCTAGTGGGACTGTTTTCCTAGAAACACAAACTCAGCAAAGTGCAGATATGTTTACCTTCCAGGCTTTCTGGCCCGCAACAGTCATCTAAAAGCAGGCATTGGACAGGCTCTGGCACGTACGTACACACAGCGGTATCCAAGGCCAGGCATCTTGCTTGCTACCGGCACCGCTGGGTGAACTCTGCGGCGAATGTACGGGACTTAAAGTAGGACATGAAGTGAGACAAGCTGGAACACATCGAACTTGTGGGGCATCACAAGCAGCTACCAATAAAAATTATTCTCAACTACAGTGGGAGAAATATGAGGATGTGAGTGGACAAAACCAAAGACTAGCCACTGTTTTATCACAATGGTGATGTGTCAGCCACTGGATGGCAACCTTGGATGAAAAGGATGATGGGTTAGGGTTGTGGTTGCATCGTATTTACCAGAAGACAATGAAGTCAACAACAAAAACATGAGAATTAGATCCACAATTTCACTCCATTACCCCACCTTTTATTGGAAATGAAAAGGCAATAGGTAGGAAGGGATCTTTAACTTTACCAACTCGACCTTTAATCAATCTGACTCTTAAACCACGGTATGAAAGAAGAATTCAGAGATTGCGTCTCTCTTCTGACGCAATGTTTAGTCTTCCCTGCTCTGTCTTTCTCTGTTTGTGTGTGTTGCTGGGTGTGGTTTACCCTCTCACCTGCTTAATCACAACCACACCTGCGTCCCATCATCCTATCAACCTGAACCAAATAAAGGATCTGCTCAACCACCCGGACTCCGCCAGATTGTTTAGTCTCAGTTGCGGTAACTACGATACGGCCAGCTCAGTGTTTTTGTAAAATCTGCTTTGTGAATCTTTGATCTGTCTGTGCTCTCTCAGAAACTCTGCCAGCCATTCCTCTTCCAGCTCTGTCTCATCACCTCACCCTTTTTTCGATGTTTGTTTGCCACCGTCAGCCCTGCACCGCATCGCCTCCACTCAGAATCCATCCATGCACCTCTATCTCTGAGCATTATCTTAAACCTCATGACTGGTTTTCAAATAAACTCTTCTGGTCTCTGTTGATGTGTTAATACTTTTGTTATGTTGGACCGTAGTGGACTCAAAATGCAAACACAAACCAGAGTCCTATTTTGCAAGTATTAACATTCCTATCCATAATGCGAGCAGCTAATAAACAACACTTTACGCATCTGCTCTGAAAGCCTAATGAGGTACAGCACACATCTTTGTCAACCCTTCACTAACCAGTGCTAAAGCCAATTAAAGTTAAGGGTTTTTCTTTACTGCACCATTGCGGAGCAGTAAAACTCTCAACCGGAACAACTTCTGGATGGATTACCACGTAATTTTGTACCCACATTCATGGTCCCTTTGGTGATCCCCAAACCTTTTCTCCAACTCCGCCATGAGGTTTTTCAATGAAAATGTCAACAACTATTGAATGCATTGCCATGACATTTGGTGCAGCCATTCATGTTGCCCAGAGGATGAATCCTGATAACACCTGATAATCACCAGAACGTTAAAGTTTTCACATATCCTCAACAAATACTCAATATTTGTTCAGACATTCATTGGCGATCCCCCAAAAGTGGGCGTGAGAACGAGTAACGAGCCTCTGAAGAAAGTCTAGAGGACTGTTTACCTCCACCCACACCTCCCTCATCTCCATTGTTAGGGGGGATGAGGGAAAAATGTATAAATTAAGCTGCAACCATACGCTGTTGGAAATGTAAACAAAGGTTTTGGAGACTGATACCAAACACACTTTCAGCCCTTGGAAGGGTTTACAGGTCGACCCTTTTGATTGCATAAATGCACGTATAGAAAATATGCATTAGATAGAACATATCGCCCCGTTAGACTATTAAAACAAGTTCAGAAGCTGTCCCTCTCCCCTGCAACGCTCTGCGTCCCTTACCCCTCCAGTGTCAGTAGCATTTCAGACAGTGTTTGTATTGTCTTAAATCACCCTTGACAAAGAGGAGGGTGGGAAGTTATTCTGGATCTCAATAGGCACGAGGAGATTCTTGGCACGGGTACACGTGAAGTTGACGCCTTGGGGGGAGATGGCACAAATGCCCCTGTTTTTGGAGCAGCCCGGGGTGGGGATTATCTCAGAGCTATTTCAGTCCTGCGGGCTCCATGTGAATGCCCCCGCAGGTACACAGGAATGCCCCTAACAATGTGGGTCCAGCGACCAGATGGCACAGGAGTATTCCACCTAATTTTTCCCCACCACAACAACTTTTCCGAACTCCCAAAACTGACTCTGGATATGCAGAATTAACACCAAAACAATAGGTTGTTTTAGGGATTAATCACCAATTTATAATAAAGCAATGAGGCACCACTGCATTCACATCACTTCTAATTCATGTGACATTCAAGCAACCAGCTCTGTTCGGGCTCTGTTAATCAACTTGTTCCCTCTCGAAGGTCATATATGGTGTGATCCCAGTCAAAACAACCAAGCGCCCGTCCAATCTGATTAAAGGAACCTTTATTTGGGTCCAGGTTTCTGTGGGAACAGAATATCAAGTGATACTGTGCATAAACAGAGAGGGTAGGGGGAAAGTTGTGGGTGTTAGTCTTGAATAGGGAGACATTTCAGCTGCGGACCTTTCAGCTCAAAATGAATGAAACATGGACTCTTTTTGTTATTAGTAAAAGTCTTAGATTGAAATAAAAATATACTTTTTTGAGATTTGATCAACATAATATTAAAATCTTAAAATTACCAATTTTAATCAGTTCTTGGGTTCATGTCTGACCCTTATTTACCGAACACTTCAATTCTTCTAAGAGGGAGTATCTCATTTCGTCCTATTTTTCGCCACATCACAGAAAAGGTTTAAGATGTTTTATTAATCATCATGGTCTCAAAAGTGCCAGCAATCATCCCTGGCTCATCACCATCAAATTTCCATCTTAATAAATCCATCCCAGGACACTCTATCCACCATGAGAGCTTGTAGATCACAGCGTGCGAATGTCTCATGGAGCCAGAGTTGGGCTCAGTGGGAACCAACATGTTGCCCTTCGTTTGGTCTGGATGCAAAGTCAAAACTCGACTTTGAGTGGCATCAAATTTTCCGTGTCGTGTAACACACGCAGGCAATCACTCGTGCAGCACACACACAAACACAGATGAGAGACGCTCAAGGCAAAAAGGCAACCGGCGATGTAACCTTCAAGTTACCACGTTGAGTAATCGTTGAAATATTGTACAAAGTAGAAATTCATCTTTTAAGTCATCTTTTATACAGAAATACCAAAAATCTGCTAGTCCATGTGTCTCAGATGTGAAAATTTGATGCTTTTCTTCGTCACGATTGGATGTAAACTGAATATCTTTGAGTTTTAGACAGCTGATTGGACAAAATAAGACACTTGAAGATGTAAAATTGGTCTGTGGGACACTATTTTTCTCACATTTTATAGACAAATTCATGAATTGACAATGAAAAGAATCATTACTTGCAGCCCTACTTATAACAGAGGTGTAGGGGCGGCAGTAGCTCAGTCCATAGGGACTTGGAGAGTGAAGACTGGTAGCTGGAGCAGTGTATGTTCACCTCCTGGGCACTGCCAAGGTACCAACACCCTAACTGCTCCCAGTGTGCCATCACTCCACCATCTCTCCACATTGGCATGTCTACGAGCCCTTTGTGTCTCATTTCCGTGCATTTTCAGTCAAACAACTCACTTTTGACGTCGCAAATTTGAACGCGAGTCTACCGTAAGTGAATTTCCAGTGTGCGGCCCCCGTGTCTAATAAACTTCCTGCTGAGCTAAACAAGACATTACTGCATTTTCAAATTGCTCTGCGCGCTCTGGGGAGTTTGTTTCAAAGAGATTTATGAAGCAATATCTGTTTCTTACTTACTGAATTACTAATACGCTGTAATTAGGCGCTTTTTATCATTTAAAACGGTGAACAAAAAAATTGCCTGTGGTCAAAACCAGAGAGGAAAATAAGCCAGAGCAGTGCCAGGACATCTGATCCGATCAGTTTCATTAAAAACATACAAAACAATTCAATGTTCCACATTTGGAAGCATCTCTGCAGACTTTGCTTTAGTTCACAGATCGTTATTTTTAGGTGTTTTTATAGGTATTTAAACTACAATATTCATTTGTCATGTGTGGCGTTACATCATGAGATATTCTGAGTTGAATTTCTCTCCTCCACACCGTTTGTAATCTACATTTCCCTCCTCGTTTCCCCCCTTCTCTGTGATCACTGCAGGGTTGAAGGGAATATTGGCTCTGACCTTTGACCTCTTTGTTACTTGTTTGCAGTGCTGATCCAGGACTTTAGAGGGATTGTACTGCTGCTGTCACTGCAAGTTGACCTCCTGATGAATTCTTCAAATGCTCTAAAACCTCCACGAACAAGACCGTTCGATGTTAAAGTGATCAGGATCTAAATCAGGAAGCTTTCTGAATTCTTAGCTGTGTTGATTTTAGTCAGCTTCGTGTCGGTTTGCGGTTTGGATTTCGAGCTGTGGACACAAATCAAACCAAATTATCCTGATTTTGAAATGTAACATAATCCAATGAGACTGCGCCGCGTCCAGTAACGAGGCTTAGGATGTGTTATTTGTGTCTGTGCCATTTCATTTGAATAAAATAAGCAAGAAAAACAGGATGCCAGGATATTGAGGCTTATAAACATCCAAATAAAGCAGCTGCAATATTTCATCCTTTTTGATTCTTTGCCCAGAGTGTCAAATCCGCTCAACTTAATACAACCTCTCTCCCTCTATTGTATTAAAATCAGCCTTTCTTTTCTGTAATTTACAGATTAATTCCTGGAACAAAAGCAACGCGGTGGAGAGTCGCCAGAACATTAAAAGTTTGCTCTCGATCTTCGAACAGCCCCCATGAGCTGATTTCTATCATGGATTTCATTACTTCCTCTTGTTGCTGTGTATCTAAGAATTTATGACAGGAAATCAAGTCTGTGTCGACTCAAACGGGGCCAAATAAAAGCAGGAGACTGACACTAGTGTGTGTTACACTAACAGTGAGTTTATTAGGTTATATCACAACAACTGAACGTCAGAAGTGGACAGGCAGGTATGGTAAAGCTGCGGTTTGAATTAAATTTCAGTTCTGACCCAAGAAGAAGAAAATCTGGTGGCCTGTTCAGCCTCGCTTCTTCTTGATAAAAAATATTTTCCTTTTCATCTTTTGACCTTGAGAGAGCTGCACACTTCGCTCAGACCTCTCGCTGTAACACACTCCACCTCGTTTCTTTGTCAGAAATTGCTCTCCCATCTGCCGCCGCGAGGCTTTTATCCAAAACGACTCTGCAATTCAGAGCCAAATTTCTAAGCTTTTACTGTTTTCTTGGACACAATCGAACTCAATCTCAGCGCTTTCAACGTGCAGGGCGAAGCAGAGCCTGACCCAAAGCAGCAGGAGGAGGAGTAAAAAATTATCAGTGACATCTAACAAATTGCCTTCTTGCAAGCAAGTCTTTACACGATGCATCCATGTCTCTTGTTTTGCTCTTATATAACTCTGTCACTGTTTGACTCTTTGCTGCGTAAGGTTGCATAAACGTGGGATTGAGTCATTAACGGCTGATCGCATGATGCATTTGTGACCTTTTGGAAAATCCTCGCAGAGGTCAGGGTTATTCTGAACGCTGTCTCCGGTAGTTTCTCTACGTTCCAGGAGTTCAGCGCCAAAATAAACAGTCTGGAGGTAAACTCTGACAAAGCACGGATTTTGGAAATGAGTAGAAATCACATCCCGGCAGGCTCCACTGGACACTCATTGACTATATGTGTTTGTGTGTGTGTGTGTGTGTGTGTGTGTGTGTGTGTACAAGCTTCAAAATCAGCCAATTAATGTGGCTGTTTACTTTTCTTCTTCACTGTGACCTGTCCCTGTTCAAACACAACCCCACATGAGCACTGCTGGCTGCAGGCCACACGGAGCTTCGATGCAATCCTCCTGTGCTGTGCATCCAAGCTCATTTTTCCAGGTAGACAACCGGGTTAATGTAGCTACTGCCAGCAGCGGTTTACAGTTACTTCTGGTCAAAGCCTAAAGTCCACTTTTCCAATCAATGCCACATTCCTCATGCTGTTTCTCTCTGTTTCTTTCTCTCCACTCCCCTGTGGAAATGTCAACATCAATACTATGATGTTTTCTGTGTCCATCCCGCCGAGTAGCTACAACTTCTGGGAATTTTGGAAGCCACTACCTTGTTCTCTGTTAATGTTTTAAGGGCAGATTTTGGGGTATGGTGGGGGTATTGGAAAAGGCTGTAGGGCCAGCTGTTTGGAGCATAGCTGAGGTTAACTTGGGCAGAGTGACTGTTCCTTTTGTTTCTCTCTCTCTCTCTCTCTCTCTCTCTCTCTCTCTCTCTCTCTCCCCATGCAGCCCGGGATGATTCACAACACTTTAAACAGGTCTGTGCAACGCAGAAAAACCTCATGCAACAAGCATAAAATAGGTCAATACTGCAGCGGGAGTTCAGAAATTGCACATCTTGAATGCATAATTAAGGACATGCACCAATATGGATTTAACAAAGTGCTACTGGGAGAAACTTCCAGATTATTTCTAATCTGTGGGTGGCTGAGGGGCTTTAAAGGGGCAAATAATGCTCCAATAAATGTAAATAAATGATGCACTGCAGACATCAGAGGTTAGATATATGCAGTATTATAAAAATATGTAAGAAATGCATCCACTAAAGTGCAAAATGGTCACTAGAACTTGACAGATTTGGGCTCAGCCTTCGTGACAATGCAATATTTCAACACTATCCCTCATGCTGCTGTCTAGACAGTGTCATTAAAAATTGATAGAAGAAAACCAGGTTTCCAGTAAACTGACTGACCGCTGGTTTGCTCCCGCTGCTCCTGGCTCTGAGTGGTCGTTTCGGTGTCCACTTTGCGCCGGCACTGCCCCTGGCCCTGCACCAGTTGCTCCAGGGGAAGCTCCGAGTCGGGCGTCGGGTAGCATCGCAAACCGGTGGAGCACCTCGGAGTGTACACGCCGCACATCTCGCCCTCTTGCCGGGCGCACACGGGGCAGCACCCGCAGCCCGGTTCGCGCACTATCTCCGCGCAAGTCTCGGTGAGCTTTGGGCACAGCGCCTGGCGCTCCGCGGTGCAGCCCGGGCAGCGGAACACCATCTCGGCCAGGGAAGCGCCTGCGAGAGACGCGGAGAGGATCAGCAAGCTGCACCATGCGTACGACAGCATTGTTATAGGCATGAGGTTTTTGGTCATTATCATGGGGCGATGGAAGGCAATCCCAAGTGGGAAAAAAAAGGGGAAGAAATGTGCATGCGAACAGGTGAAGCCGGGGGCTGGGAGATCTGCTGGGTCCTACAAATTCCCAGGTTTGCTCTTTGGGGCCACATGTGGTGTTAATTTGGTGAAGACACACAGCTTAGATGTTTTAAATGTGCAGAAATATCAACATCAAATTACACAATCTACTCAGAAGATGTTTAATTCCATATTTTTATCCTGAACATAGCCCAGAATAAGAGAGTCTTAAAAAGTTGAAGTGGCTCAGTTGGATTCATTTTTGAAGTTTTGGGAATACAGCTGTCTAATTGGATGAAATTACAAGCCTCTCTAGTTAGAACAGCTGTTATTCTGATATAAAAAATATAGTCCCATTTGCACAAATCACCAAATCATGTCAGAGCAGATCATGTCAGAGCATTCGTACAAAGACTGTGCATCATTTATTAAAGAAAATGGCAATTCTAAATAAATTGATTGTAAAACCGAATTCATGAAAGTAGATTTAGCAGATGTGAAAACAAGGCGGTAAATTATACCCCCCACCCTGGCTGGAAGATTAATATACATACTGTGGTGTGTTTGTTTCAATCAGCACAGTCTGCCCCAAACTCCCAGAATGCATAAATAAATAAACAAACAAACAAAAGGACTATGTGCGGAGCATTCCCTACATGGAAAGACCTCCCCACCGTGGCAGACATGTCCATTGACACTCAATTAAAACTCACCAGCTGCTACCGACTTATATGCCGGTGTACAGTAATGCTACTGTGCACATATACGGCAATGTTTCCTATCGATCGGTGAGGCCAAGCCTTGAGGTGTCGTGCTTGCCCACCGAACAAGCTCCTATTAACCCTGTCCAGGGCGGCAGACTAATCGGTGTTTATCCAAGGGCCCAGAAATAGAAGTGGCATGTGTAACCTTACTCCGCAGATATAAATGCAGATTATTTTGTTTTGTGGGTGCCCCCTGATTTAATGTTATTTGGCCCTATTCACATTCGGCATCCTAGCTCGCCGTGGGGGTGTGGGGAGGGAGAAAGGGCACATTTGAAGCTGTCTTGTATCTCAGGGGGTGTGAGTCAGGAGGATGCCCAGAGGGCTGTTTGCACATAGAACCTCATATGTCATTTTATGAAACCGTGGATGGAAAAGCAGCGGGATGGCCACTAGCTAATAGGCCTAACAGGCCGCAGTATCTGCCCATGTGTGCAAAGTAATCCCCACCAAGGTCACTTACTTAAATTCCTCCCCCATGGAACTGTTTAAGCAAACACAAACTCTGGATAAACTCCACATTGATAGAGGAAGGTATGGGATCACTGATGGGGCTGAGGACACATACAGTACATGTGCCTCAGCGAGTACACAGAGAGAGGTTTGTATGCGAGAGGTCATCTTCTTCATTACTGTACAGCGAGTCCCCAAAACTCTGCACGGCCTCCTAACCACATCACAACACTTTATTTCATGCCACTAGTTAGCATGTATGTAAACACCTAATTAATCATGCACTAGAATGCAGTAAAAGTATGGATTTTTAATGTAAATAATGCGTCTGTCAACAGTTATAACACCTCCCATGAAGGCGCCATCGCCTGTGTGTGAACAGTTTAATCACAAGGTGGCTCGAAACTCATCTTTAAACATGATTATCTGCTCATAAATGCTAAATAGAGGTTGTTAAAGGGTCACTGTGTAAAACTTAGTGACATCTAGCAGTGTAGCTGCTGATTGCAGCCCCCTCACATCAAGCCAAGCAACCCAAGTTCATGAAAAGACCTTAACGAGACCATCTAGAGTTAGTGTTTGCACAGTTTGTCCATTCTGGGCTACTGTAGCAATGATTTAAAGGGACAGCGTGTTGGGTTTAGTGACGTCTATTTCAGGAGAAATTGCAGTTTGTCTGTTCTGGGATGCCGTAGAAACATGGCGGACTTCATGGAAGAGGACCCCCGGCGTCTGTGGATATAAAAGTCTCATTGTAAACTTATTTTCAGGTGTAGTTATGAATATTATGTTACATTTCTGTCAATAGGGTCTCATAAATGTTACACACTGGACCTTTAAGTGCCTCATAAATGTGTAATATATGTGATGTAAGGCCGAAGCTGAGGGCGAGGTAAACATTAATCAACAGACGCCCAAATATCCAACTGGAAACATAAAAAACACGCCTCGATATTCTGCCTCCGTCCAACAGAACCTCCCAGAACGAGCCAAATATTTGAATCCTGATCGATCCAGCGGTGACATAAACCACTAACTAGGTAATTAACGCTCGCAATGCTGCATTTCATCCGGCCTTATTTTGAGCTGCTCAGCCTCACACACAGCGGGGCCTTCACAGCAGCCTTAAACGTCACTCCATCTTGTGTTATCGGACAATAATTATAATATTCCTAAAGCAAACAAGAGTCTTGGGTTATAGCTTTGGCTCTGCACAAGTTTCTTATCGACTCAAACAGGTCCCTGAAGACATCCCTGTGTTCATTTTTCAGTCTTTGATAATGAATGAGTGCTCTGTTTAGTGTTTGGCTTTGAGTTCACTTAATTAAGGCTCCCTTTGCTTGGACTACTGATTAGATAAGTAGAGGCAACGAGGGGGACGGTTGGAAAAGTCATTTATCATCTGATTAATGTGCTCGTGTGTTAAAAATGAAGCATACAGGTCATGCTAAACAGCTGGACTGCATGTTTATATCCTCAATTAAAATGATGCTGAATCGTTTTTTTATGTAAATGCTGCATGAGTGTTGGTTTGCAGCGTCCTCTCTCATGAATACTGCATGAGAAAGTGTGAATACGGGTTAGAAAAACTCGCTTTCATGCAACTGGTGCAACATGCATCATCTCACAGAATGGAAATGTTTACCAAATTACAGTACATAAATCCTTTTATGGAAATGTTCGCAAATGGAAAAATGGAAAAATGCTTGTGTGTGTGTTTTTTTTTGTGAGTTTTGTGTGTTTGTTTGCTGCCTAGCAACAAGTGATGCATGTGCAAATTAGGGAAAGTTCTTGCTTTATTTGGTCATGCAAATCTTTTTGAAGTATCTGTTATGGAGCCACAGCGTTACGTACTCCCCCAATGAAACAAAATAAAAGACTCGCCTCTCCTAATGTGTTGTTGGGTTACTGCGTGGGTCCACAGTTTGAGAATCCAGTCTCAGCCCGGTTTGATGCTGATGTCAGCATTACACTATACACTGACATTACAGTTTTTTTCCTGCAACAAAGTCGATACCTTCCCAGCGAGAGCATCTTATAGGTCACACAGTTGTCTCTCTGCTGTGTAGCTCACATGAAACATGAAATATGAAACAGTTTTCTGAGTGCAGCACAGCTTTGTTCAGAAATCAGTACGCTCTCTGCAGCCGTGCAAAGTGAGCATAAATAACACTCACACTCTTTGGACAACCAGCTACCCAGGTCTGTTTTTTATTGGTGCCATGACTCGGATATGGTTTGCCCAACATCTGCCAACGGGCAGATGTGGTGTGAGGACTCAGGTTGGTAAATTTGACAGCTGGCATTTATTAAAAACCTCAGCCACCACGAAGCCTGTGCCTTACTGCTCGGGTCTTTAAAAGCTAAGGCAGCACAAAAAGCTCTAGTATTGGCTTGAACACTGAAGATCTGAAACGCTGTGTGTGGATTTAGGAAACATGTTTGCATCAGGCTGCAAAACAGAACAAAACACTGGCATGTTAAACACTAATGCACGGTGCAGCTGCTTACTTATCGAAGGTATGACTGGTTGGATGGATTCAGAAGCTTTGCAGGGTGTAGTTAGGACTCAATTTTTCATATGTACTCATGTTGTCATGTGTACATGTGTTGTGAAGGATGGGATCCTTGTTAGAGTGTGCCTCCCAGTGGCTATCTGCAGTAATACCATCATCCTTTAACGAAAAAGTAGCACTTAAGGTTGAAATTTAATGTAATTATCATAATAAACATTTGTAAAGCAGTTTTATTGAGTAAGGAGGAGAAAGAACACACAATAAAAGACTAAATACAGAGTTTAGGGCAGCTAGTTTCTCCTTTTTTAAACTCAAACTCAAACTTTATTCATTTATATATCAACTTTCGTGCAAACACGCAGCTCAAAGTGCTTCACAGAGCAAAAAATAAAAACGGAAATAGACAACAATGAATAGAATCAGGCAGAATAGATTCATAAAAAAGACAGATTAGAAGCATGGAAAGTCGATATTGGAGAGGATATACTTGAAGAAGACTGGGAAGTGGCATGCTTAAAGGCACAGCAAAATACAATTAATACAAGATTGAAATTGCTCCAATATAAATGGCTAATGCAAACTTATATCACCCAGTAAAGTTGAATAAAATCTATCCTAATGTTGCAGATATTTGTTGTAAGTGTTTAGAGGAAACAGGAACACTGTTCCACTGTGGTTGGGAGTCCTCAAAAGTACAATCATTTTGGCATTTTGGCCATTTCCCGAATGGTGGGTAGAAATGTTCCCCTACAAGCGAAACCTTGTATCATGGGTATATACCCTGAAAATTTGGTCGTCAATTCTAAACAGTCAGCATTGATTGATTTTGGGCTTCTTCAAGCTGGAAGACTGATCGCTCTTTTCTGGAAAAATATACAACTGCCCTCGGTAAGGTTATGGTTTAAGGAGATTGCAACATTCCTTGCGTCGGAAAGACTTACATATATTGTTAGAGGGAAAAGAAAATACTTTGTTCAAGTATGGAAACCTTTTTTGGAACTTTTTCAGTTGTTTATTTGTTTTTATTTACTGATTGTTTTATTTGTATTATTTTATTTAATCTTTTGATTGTCTTGTTGTATAGTACACATATACATTATTTGCTATTGCTGTGGTCATTGGTATTTGCATGCTTTCTATATGTGAAAAACCCAATAAAGTTTTGTTTTTTTTTAATAAACGGTAATTTTTGATTTTTTGACGTTGGGGAGAGTATTGCGCTTTTTTTTGAGTGCTCGTCCTTTCTGGCACGTCTGGGCCGCCGTAGTAGCTTTTATGCAGCAGCTTGTCATGTGACCGTACAGTGTCAACATCACTGCAGAGCAGCATGAAAACAGCAAATAAACAGCTGAAACGTCGTTTTTTCCTCACGAACATGTTGTAGCTCCGTCCTCTCCTGGTTAAACTGTATGTTAGCTGTCTGTTCTCCCGCTGTCACTGCGCAGGTAGGTCGTTTTTATTGATTTATTTCAGCTTAGCTCACCAGGAAGCTGGTTAGCCGGGCGCTAGGCTACATTAGCACGAGCTAAAACGTCGCTAACAGTTTTTTATCAGCTAAATAAGTCGTGCTAACACGTTAGCCTGGTTTGAATGTGTTTCAGGATGGCTGCTGTGTCTCACAGTGGACAGACCTCTCTTGTACACAGCTTGGCCACCCTCCTCCGGAATGACGGTACGTTACTCGTTACTTCAACCTGTGAGTGTAGTTACGTTACAAACAGTCAAAGTGTCGTGTGCGTTCACTCAGACAGGCTACAAACTGTGTTTACTGTCACATCCCATCAGGAAACCACACAGTAAGAGTACAAATATGCACATAACACACACACACACACTTAAATTCACTGATATAAAGTAGAATATAAATAAAATACAAATATTTCCAACATTATTTACAGTTTTCTTTCATGTAAAGTCACATTTTTACATCTTTAAAGGTCAGAATCAGGTTTTTCTTGGTGTAGTTGGTGCAGAATAAACATTTAATTAAAAAATATAGGAAGATAAAATATATATATATCTCCTTTCTAGTCTTCTGACCGCTCAAAGCGCTTTAACACTACATGTCTCATTCACCCATTCACACACTGATGGCGCAGCCTTCGGGAGCAATTTGGGGTTCAGTATCTTGCCCAAGGACACTTCAGCATGCAGACTGGAGGAGCCGGGGATCGAACCGCCGATCATCTGATTAGTGGACGGCCTGCTCTACCTCCTGAGCCACAGCCGCATAAACATAAAGAATATATAATATCTTCTAAAACGAAGGAGCTGTGCCGGTAATAAGAGGGAGAGTTCACATTATGTTCACAGAATACTGTAAATGTGCAGGTATACAACAGGATGAAGTGTCCCAAATACATAAAGGCTGATGTTACGTTAATGTAGCGTGTAGGTCTGGATGAGGAGAGAGGGAGAGAGTCAGTGTCAGAGGAGGCTCCGGGTCAGCGGATGGGAAGAAACTGTTCTTGTGTCGTGAGGTTCTGGTTCTGATGGACTGCAGCCTCCTGCCAGAGGGGAGTGACTCAAAGAGTTTGTGTTCCGGGGTGAGAGGGATCAGCCACAATCTTTTCTGCACGCCTCATAGTCCTGCAGGCGTGCAATCACCTTCTCTGCAGACCGGATGACACGCTGCAGTCTGCCCTCGTCCTTAGCAGTGGCAGCAGCTAAGGAGAGAGTTTTTCCTACATGCTTAGAAGGAGAGGGTGAAGTGTGAGTGTAGTGCACACTGGACCTTTAATGACATTCATGTTTGGTTCACAGAGCTGGACAAAATCTTTCCGCTTGTCCTCGGTGATGTAAGTTAATCTTTCCAGACAGAGCAGCAGCCCTCCTGACTTGAAGAAGTCCAGAAGTTTAGTCCGTTTAAAGTCCACAAAGTGCGGACTTGTCTGACAAACATTTTGTGACATCCTTTCCACAGACAGTGAAACATTTAGAGCAAACATCTGGAATATTCACAGACACATGATGAAGCCTGAGAGAAACATTCTCATTAGACATTTAGACCTTGTATTCATTGTCCACTCTGCCTCATCAGTATCTTTTTGTACATCCTACAAACTATAGCCTGATATTTGAAAGACTTGTGTCAGCTATCACAGTGTGTTGAATCCACACTTAGTCTGAGATCAGACTTTAACCCCGTTGCCTGAGAGTTAAATCAGTTGTCTTGATCGACCTCCAGGTGACGTGGTGCTGGACGGCAGCAGCACGCTCACCTTGCCGGCGGCCAGCTTGCAGCAGCTCACCCGGCTGTTCGAGCAGTACCTGCTTCCAAGGGGGCAGCAGCACGGCTTCCTCGCGCTGCCCTCCCACCCCGCCGACACGTCCTCCCTGCTGCAGCTGCAGTTCCTGTTCGACGTCCTGCAGAAGACCGTGTCACTCAAGGTGAGCACTGAGATCTGGTCAGGTGGGCTCGACTAACGATTTCTCCTGAGTCACAGATTTGTGTCAGCTGTATGCAGTAAAAGCCTGAAAGTTATAAGCTTTTATGACATGCTATGTGTCTGATTTTTATAAACTCAGCTCATCAACCCGCCCGGAGTGAGACTTCAGTCTGTGGTGAAAATCTTCCCATTCAAGTCTCTGAAATGTTTGGAGGTAAAGTATGATCTCTGACATTCTTCTTACTTATTTTCCAACAGAACATTACACACACACACGTCTGTTTCTGTTTCTTCCTCACCAGCTGAAGCGAATCCCTCCACATTGTCTGGAGGGACTTCGAGGCGTTTACTCACAGCTGGAGGTCTTCATGTGTTCAAAGAGCGTGAGCTCCCTGGAGGTACCCTCCGTCTGCAGCATATATTTGTCAGGAAGTGTCACTGAGTGCATGTATGGTATGTCAGAGTGATATATGTGTGTGTGTGTTTTTCTTTTTTTAGGAGCTGCTTTCGCTGTGTGGAGGCGACCTGAGCTCTGCACTGCCTTGGCTGGAGCTGCACACCCTCAACTTTAGCTACAACTCCATCGTCTGCCTTGACCAGTCACTAGTGAGACAAGCACACACACACACACACACACACACACACACACACACACACACACACACATGCATCGTCACTGACTTAAATCTTCACCTCGCTTCAACCTTCTGTTTCTTTCAGAGTTTACTGAACGTTCTCAAGTCTTTAGACTTAAGCCATAACAAGATTCAGGAGTGTGCTGAATTTCTAAAGGTTTGTTTATTATAATTAAAGTTTAAAAAAATATAATTTACTATTTTCCTGCTTGTAACAACTCCTTGTTCTGCGTCTGTCCACGTCTCACTCAGCCCTTGAGCGAGCTGGAGCACTTGAATCTGGGCTACAACTGCCTGCAGAGGGCGCCAACGCTGGGTCTGAGCGCCAGGGCCAAGCTGCTCACGCTCAACCTCAGGAATAATGAACTGGAGACGATAAACGGTAACATAGACCGACATCTTAACCTCTCCTGACATCCTGTTTTTGTCATTATCTGGATTTTATGCAGTTTTATGTGTGCAGATCAAGTAAAGCTCAGATAAGAGCTGCATTTGTGTGCATACGTTCTTGACATCGCGTCTCCTCTCGTCTGATTAAACAGGTGTCGAGCAGTTGTCTTCGCTCCAGCACTTAGACCTGGCCTACAACCTCCTGCTGGAGCACTCCCAGCTGGCTCCTCTCTCCCTGCTGCACTGCCTGAGTACAGTAAGGAAACACATGCGCACACACTTGAGCACATATGTGAGAGCGGCGCGCTGTAAAATGTAACTTCTTCTTTTCAGCTGAACCTGGAAGGAAACCCGCTGTTCTTCCAGAAGACCCACCGCAACTGCACCGTCCAACACCTCTCCCCAAAAGCTGCAAACCTTAGAGTGAGTACAAATTATAGCTGGACTTCTACATCTTCTTTACAAGCTTGCAGAATGCTGAAGCGTTAAAAAAAGTCATAGTTATAAAAGTATCCAATGGCAGAACTGCAGTTTATAGTCGAAAACAGCTGCTGAAGACAGAAGTAGATCACATAAAACATAGAAATGAAGAAAAACTTTCCAAAGTCTTCTGTGATCTTAAAATATCCCGTTCGACTTCCAGCAGCTGTTGACTCATCTGCTGTGTATCAACGGAGGCGTTATGCTGCATGCAGCGCATCTCTGCACGTACACAACGCCTTAGAAACAACTTCCTGTCTGCCATGTGTGAACTCTGACTGGCTGCGACGCAGATTCCCACTAGCCTGTGGTCTTCTGTCAGCCTGTGGCCCGAGTTAAAATGTGAAAAATGTGGCGTGTCATGTTTTGTTTTCTCCGTGTAACCACTGTTTCTTCTTTTTTTTGTTTCTTTCCAGCTCAAACTCAATGGCACCCCGCTGTCCTCGTCTGAGTTGTCCGTAAGTTTCTCGATCATCATTATCATCATCATCACGGTATCTGAGATCGTCTAATATTAGGCCGCTCTCTCTCCTCTGCAGGTTCTGCCAAAACCAGGCCAGCTCAACATCCAGGTACAGACTTTACCTCCGGTTGCCACGCAACCAGAGCGCAGTAACCCGGAGGTGTCGAGCGGCGCCGGGGAGCTCAGTGACAGCATGTCCGTCGCCGAAGTCGGAGTGTCACACTTTCGGAAGAAGAAATCAAGAGTAAGATCACTGCTGCTGCTAAATCTTCTTCATTCTTCGTCACTTAGCTTTTAAAATTAGTTAAACTCACAAATCTTTTATTATTTGTTGATCTATCTGTCGTTTAAATCTTTGCAGAGTAAGGTGAAAGTGCGGCGGGCGAGCATATCCGAGCCAAGCGATACAGATCACGAGCCCAGGCTGCTTTCCTCCTCACAGCGTGAGTTTAAAAATCATCCATGTAGTTTTATCTCCTAGTTTAATCAGCTTTTATATAAAAATCTAAAACATTTTTTCTCCTCCAGCCATCGTCCTTCCCCACCAGCAGGAGATCGAGCGCATGTCCAGCTTCAGAGAGCAGCTGGGTGAGGATTGGCTGAGGTACCAACATCACCTCGATAGAGCTTCCCCCTCTACAATCGCCACCGTCGTCGCCAACCAGCCCGCTCCTCACCGCCAACCCCTCCTTAACGGCCTCAACGCCGCCCCACGTCCTTCCACCAGCCCCAATCGTCAGCCGTCTCCACATCCACCGGAGGTCCTCCCACCACCGCTGCTGTCGTCCGAGCCCAGGTTGGAGGCGTCCAACGTGGATGCAGAACTGGACACGGAGTCCACGCTTCAGTGGCCCGGTCACAGCTCTCAGCACACAGAGTCCACCTTGGAGGACAGCGTGGTGGACGGGCAGGCGGCGAGCCAAGGAAGCGTGAGCTCCAAGAGGTCGCCGAGAGGGGGGAGTGTGGACACCAAGGAGGAGGAAGAAGAGGAGGAGGATCTGGGAGGTTAGAGTTGTTTAAAATGTAGCATCAAAACAACACAAAGAGACAAACATCTAATCTCCTTTCTTCTTGTTAGTGGACCTGTGCCTCCCTCTACTCGTGGGCGTCTTATCCGACAAAGAGGAAGACGGCGAGGGACACGGGGAGAAGACGAAGAGCAGGAGGGAGGTGTTCCTGCTCGTCAAACAGGGCCTCCTGCTTGAGGTGGACATGCAGACAGGCCGGGAGAGGTGTCGCCTGGAGCTCAGCAGCCTCGCTCTGGTGGAGACCACGGAGGCTGCGTGGAGTCGAGGGGTGAGAGGACGGAGATGGAGAAAGAGGTGGAGGGATGGATGGAGATGTTTCCACCTGATCTGAGTTTTCTTTCTCCCTCACAGGAGACAGACGTGACGCTTCCAGCTGTGGAGCTCCAGTTCGACTACATCAGCCGGGAGAAACAAAGGAGGCGCTACGTCCTGCTCGACGACGACCCACAGCAGGCTCTGCAGGTTAATAACACACACACACACACACACACACACACACACACACACACACACACGCACACTTCTGACTCCTTCAGCTGTATTTCATTAGAAATCAGATTTTCAAAGCATGAATGAGAACAACACCCACTCACTGACTTCTTGGACCTCTTCGTACTAGTCGAGTCATGCTCGCAGGCTGCCCTCTGCTGTCTACGTCAGCAGCCAGCAGCACACTCTGTACCATGTTTACTACCCCGTTAATGACTCTGGTCGCATTGTGCAACATCGACTTGGTGCCAGATATCATTTTAAGACAGAAAGCCAGCACCGATTCCAGTATGTGACTGTTGTTTTTTCACATTTGTGGTGAGCAGACTTATGAATTACATTTTATAAACAGACCCATAGCCGAAGTAACGAGTACAAAACCCCAACAAACACGTTGAAGACGGATTGTCCTGGTGTTTACAGAACCGCTCACGTTATGTCAGTGCCAGCTGTAATGACACATCCAGTCAAACAGCTCTTTCCGCTGCCAGTAGGAGCTATTTTCTCCTGATCAAAACATCAAATCAGTCGGAAAAGATGAAGCTTTTGTATCAGATGATCTGTTGACAGCTAGAAAGTTGACTTTGGCCGACTTTTTCTCAGTTCATCAGCTTGTTTTTTTGTGCACAAAATGCCCCCGAATGCCCCGATGTTGTTCACTTTTATCAGCGCTCACAGACTTTTCTCTCTCCAGGCTCTGACCGACGTGCTGTCGAACGTGGCGGAGGAAAACCAGCGCCGCGACTCCGAGCTCCGCCCCGGCTGCGTTCGCCTGCAGTGCCTCCGCTGCAGGTCAGAGTTCACGCAGAGCGAGGAGGAGGAGGAGGAGGCCGGGGGGAGATCGAGGAGGAGGAGGAGGAGGAGGAGGAGGAGGAGAGGGGCTGCGATGCTGCCAGAAGGTGTGGACGAGCGGGACGAAGAGGAGCTGACGGAGGGTGATGACGATGGCAAAGGTGAGAGGGATGAAGGAGGAGCTTACAGTGCATGAATAAGTTAGCTTATCCGGGGATGGGTCGCTCTCCGCAGTATTACAGCGCCTCCTGGAGGATCCCAAGGCGTTCCCAGATTAAATGGGCTATGTAGTCCTTCCAGCAGGTTCTGGGTCTGCCACGGGGTCTCCTCCCAGGTGGATGTGCCCTGAACACCTCCAAAAGAAGGCACCTACCACCTCAGCTAGCTCCTGTCAATGTGAAGGAGCAGCGGCTGATGTCGCCACTCAGTGGAGGATGGTCACAACCCAAAGCTCATGACCATAGGTGAGGGTTGGAACATAGGAAAATCGAGAGATTTGCCTCCTGGCTCAGCTCCCTCTGAACCTCAGCGGTCCCGTACAGCTGCCGGTCCATCTCACGCTTCATTTTCTTGAACTCCTTCGCTCGGGGCGGCATCCAGCCCGAGAAACATGGCCTCAAACTTGGAGGTGTTGACTCTCACACACTCAGCTGCAAGGTCACGGTCCGATGAAGCCATCAGAACCACATCATCTGCAAAAAGCAGGGATGCACTTGCCAATCCTTTCTCTTTTTAAACACTTGTGTCGTTGAGTTTGTTTCAAATTCTTGAACGCCGCCTGCAGTTCTTCAGTTCCTTTCTTTGTTTTCATCTTGTATGTTTATCGGGTGGGGTCAGCGCCTATTAATCAACATTTAAACTGTAATTTTTCAACTAATTTACATCTGCAGACACTGGCAGGATGTTAAAAACACCCTAAAAGTTAAAAGGAACAAGAGGAACTAAGCAACAAACGCGATACACAAATAAGGGTTAAAACAACTGGCCAGATGTTTGAAGGCATCCGCGTTTGGCAGCAGAAAAATGCCAGCTCATAGGTGAACAAAGTTGCCTAAGCAACGTGATGTTTGGCCTTGGTTTATATTTCAATCTATCATCCTTAAAGATGTCAAAGAATCTAACACACACACACACCACAGCCTTGACTGATTCATCCCTCAAACTGAGTCACGCACAGTCTCAGATGAGTCATGCTCGGCCTGACACACACTTAGACCACCCTTAAAAAAAAGTTAGCTCTACATGCTTTTTAATATTTCTTCACTTTGCTGTTGGAACTGAAAGATAAGACCGGAGAAGGTCACGCACTTCACCTGCCATGTCGTCACGTTCGTGCAACGAAATGTTTACGATTTGACGTCAAGGCACTTCGTGACTCCTCCTCGCCTATCAGGCTCCCATTAGAGGTCTGCTTATTTTCCCAAAACAAAATTTTAGTTTCAGATGGGCTCGAGCGAAGCGTCCCAGAGGGGTTATCTCCACTCTTTTACTGCCAAGTGGCCCCGCTCCGCCGAGTTCCCACCTCTATAATCAGCTGCAGACAGATAGTACCTTTTGCGCTCCAGCAGCCGCCGCCTCGCAGCGTTCTTTTGTCCAAACCTGACATTAAGACCTGCTCCAGCACGCACAGGCCGCGCGCTGCCTTTTGTTTAACAGATGTTTTGGGGATTTCTTGGAAGCGTGCTCCGTTGTTAGTGTGCTTAGTCTTCTGCTCTGTCGAAATTTCAGACAATAGATACCTTTTTTTGATTCGCACGTGTCTGGACTTAGACGCTTGTTTGCCTGCGAGTTACAGAAATACATGCCCCGCAGACACAGAAAACAAAAGTTTCTTCCTCATATGAAACTTGTTAGGAATGAAGGCGTGCGTGTTCTCTGGACATTTTCTTACATTTTAGGTTATTTGGATGTCAGAATTATTTAACTGTCCTGTCAGGAGCTTGAGTAGATACAGATGATGTAGTTAGAAAACGCAATGTTTTGTTTTAGTCACACACACACACACAGAGGGAAAAGATAAACTATCTACACTTGTACCACACTCTACTCTGTGAACTACAAAACCCAGAAGTTAAATAGTTCCTATACATCATGATTGAAGACATTAAAGGTGACCAAACAGTGGCAGATGTGTCTTGTTGCAGCAGCCCGTTCAGGCCATGAGGGGGAGCACCTCCTGTTCTGTGTCAGTGAAGAAGTTCTCACCATCACCAGCATGTAGATTCTTGGATATAACCTCCTCTATGTGTTTTATATTTTGATTTCAGGAAGGAGTAATATCTGTCCAGAGTGTGGGAGCGATCATGTGGTCCAGCTCGCCGGCCAATCGACCCCCTACTGCAGCACACCCATCCGGCAATCATCGCGTCATGACAGCGAGGACGATCATCTCGCCCGGACTCAGAGCGCCCGGAGCGTCAATAAGGTTTTTTTTGGACAGTAACACACTCTCTCTATCTGTCTGCTTTCTTTGTTTCTGTCATTTATTCCTCCATGTTTCATCCCAACAGGACGATTACACAGACGCCAGCATCAGCAGCAGTCCAATCCTTGATGCTGCCATCACCACCACCATCTCCACCACCACCACCACCACCACAGAAGATCCCTCCTTCATCACCGCCCGGGGAAGCTCCTTCTTCATCGGGGATGGTCTGGGCGATACCACCAGCTTCTCCTACAAGACGGAGTGCCAGAGTAAAGAGGAGCTGGCTGGGAGCTACCACTACACCGCGATAGGCGCTACACCACCGGAGGTCCAAGCTCGACCTGCAGGAAGATCCACCTCGAACGGTGAGTTTTTACTCCGTGAGACGTACATACAGCATTCTGTAATACTTTGGACTAGTAAGATCATAAATCAGGTATTAAATTACATTTTATGTGGTTTTAGAAACTCAGAGACATTTTGTTTTTTAAGGCCTCAATCAATGATTGATGTTTTTATGTGTTTAGTGCAGTTGGCTTCAAACTGGTCTGGCCTCAGGGTCCTTTAGACATCTGGTCTGACCAGCTTTACACCAATCAGTCTATTTCCATCAATCTAGTCAGGACCTTCTTACTTTGAGGAGTCAGTGCTGCCTTTCAGCTTTAAATCATGACAGAAAGCTAAGAGAGAGAGGGAGAGAGTGCAATTAGGTCTTTGAACCAACATTTTAAAATAAATATGAAAAGATTAGAAGTAGAAGCTCCAAATAATAACGTAGCATAACGTACAAATGCATGATTTTAAAAATAGGGCGATACAACAGCTGAAAAGTGGGCAATAACTCTTCAAAATAAAAGCACTACTCTGGAAATTTGCGATTTCAAAGTAATATCATGACCTTAGCAACCAGGAAGCACTGTTTTGATGTATAAAAGGTCAGTAAATAGTGAAAAACAGTTCCTCAGAGACTAAAGTGGTTCTTCTAGATTGTCCAGAAGCCGAAGATGTTTCATACACGGGGATATAAAACAGAACTGAAACAATTAACGGCCTCGATAAAGCAGACAAATCATGTCAGCCGTGCACATTTTACATCCAAAAATAAAGACTGTTTATTGGAGGACAGCCCGAATGGCAGTAAAAATATAAATGGTATCTTATTACTTGATTTGAATTCAAAGGTTCATACGGTCGCTGTAAAACACATCGACTGTGGCGTGCGGTGTAAACTGTTTATGTCGGTTTCGTTGCCTCTCCTGGAGATATATTCGAGTCTTAATTGAAAGCGAGCGGAGATGAGAAGCGTTTGGATCTCGCTCGGATACTGTGTGGCGCAGAAAATCCTTCGCCCTGTATCTCTGTGACAGCATCCGTTTTTGTTTTTTGTTTTGTTTTTTTTTCTCCCACGTACGTCTGCCGTTTTTAGACGAACCACATGTGCGACGAGACAGATTGGAATCATTACTGAAAGTGATGGGAGAGGAATGAGAGCGAGAGGGAGGGCTGAGTCGTAATAACAGCTTTCTGTATCGTTCTTCCTTTTTTTTCTTGTAATACTGTAGCTGCAGCGCCAATACCATGTAATCTGTCCTTCTGAAACCGCAGCCTCACAGCGGACACGACTCACACTCATCCTAAAACAGACACTGAAAATAGTGTCTCTTTTTCTGTTGACACAGTGCGCCCATTGTTGTGGAGAGCAGGCCTTATTTTTCCACTTCCTGAAGACGTGCTTTGTCTGTAAAGACAAATCAACCTGTGTGTACGTGTGTGTGTGTGTGTGTGTGTGTGTGTGTGTGTGTGTACCTTTCACCTCTCCAAAGAGTATTATCTGAAGGTTCAAAGATGTCTTAATCTGATCTCTGTTTGCACTCTCCTCACATGACAGACAGGTTTGTTTTGGCCTCCGCAGGTCTGAGGCCTGTCATTTTTGAGGAGCTGTAACTATTCATCAGCGTGCAAATAACCCCAGTTCCTGTTCTTCACTGGATTTATTGCTCTTAAATGTCTTTCTGCGTGAGGGCTGTTGGCTAATGCTTCAATATGCTGCAGTAAAATCTGGCTCGGGTTTCATGAAAAGCAAGAAATGTGTAACCTAAGGCTCACGTTGCTGCCAGGAAACTCTTTAATGCAAGATATGATTCGAGGGATTAAATAAAAAGTTTATTCATTTTTGTGTCTGCAGATGATTTGGACTTACTGTCAGAGGATTACGAGGCGGTGGACCATCGGCTGCAGCTCTTCCTGGATGTGGAGGTCTTCGAGGAGGAAGAGGAGCTTCACTCTTTCCTCAAGGTATGAAAGAGTATTTCTCCACACCACAACATATCCATGACGAACCACAAGAAACAGCCTGGGGCATTAACCCCCAATAAAACCACGGATTAAACGAGATACAACATGTTACTTTGTGTTATTTTCTGACAGAGCTGAGCTAGTTTTTTTTGTGTAGTGCCCAAACTCAGGGCTGTGTGGGTGTAGCTGCATTAGCTTTGGCTGACAGTGCTGGCAACACGAGCAAACAACCCCATAACTGTCATCACATTTTGTTTTAAAGGTCCAGTGTGTCAGATTTAGGAGGCTGAACGTCAGAAATGGAACACAATATTCAGTTTTGATTTGTGTTTTTTATCACTTGAAAATAAGAATAAATATGTTTTCGTTACCTTAGAATGATCCCCGTTAATCCACAGCCACCAAATCCTTGCGCTCCGGCCCTTTTAAACGATTGTTGTGACATCATTCTGTCCGACTCCGCCCCCGCCTTTTTGAACCGCCGAGCACAAAAACACAAATTCAGGAATGTGGAATAACCAAAAAGTCTTGAAACTCTGGCAGAAAGTCTTGTGTTCATGTAGGACTCGATTGTTAAAATAAGTTTTGAGGCTCTTTAAAAATTTTACTGGAGCTAATATCGAGGCAGGAAACTTTATTGTTGCCAGATTGACTGTTAAAATACATCAGGCTGTAACTGATTGCTCAGATTTAGCCGTGCTGTGTTTTTTTTTTTATGTTGCTGTTATTGTTTCTTTTGTGATTGCGGTTTTTAAAAAGTTCTGTCATATTTCTCCCTGATGGCCAAAAGATTCCAGCTTAATGGGTGGTGACAACTTTAAGACCGACACCACTTCAGCTGCGGTTTCATCTCCGTCAGCCAAGATGAACACAGTCAGTAAATCTCCCAGGAGCCCGTTCAAACCCCCCCGATCTTCTTCTTCTTCTTCTATCGGAGCTTCTTTGACTCATTTTACGCCCGCCCACCTCCCCTGCTGTCACTCAGCGTGCTCAGAGACTTTTTTAATATACAGTGCACCCCGGGAGCTCTTCAAATCAGCGGGGGCTGTCCGACTTTTCTCCGTCAGACACCTGGACGAGGAGCAAAGACAGCTGGAAACAGGAGGTCCCGCTCCATTCATCTTAGTTCTGTTTATTTACACAGCGACGGCGGCTTCGCTTTTACCTCTCGTGAAATTAAGCAAGAGCTCGGCCCGGAGGTTGAAGCTGGTGTCAGCTGAGAATGTGCTTGTTAATCTCTAAGTATTTAATTTACAGCCCTTTGATACTCGTTATTATTCTGCAGGCTTCATGTCATGTGTGTTTTTTTTGCTTTCAGATGTCAGCTGTCAAATCCGGGCAGCCTGAGGAGGTTCCCTCTCTGTTAGTGGTGTCGAAGCAGCGAATCTACTTCTTGGAAATGACATCAGAAAGCCAGTGAGTACAACAACGTCACTTTGGGGACACTCGTACTCGAACAGTATGATTTATCTTCTTTAAATACTTAAAAACAAAACAAAAATGATTAAATATGCCGAAATTTCACTTGAATTCACTCATTATCTTCCCTAAAATCAGAAAATTATCTCAATAAATTGGCTTTACAGTCCCTACATGATACAACCTCTTCTATCCTTAGACCGTCGATTTGTCGAAGGAAAACCAGCGCTCGAAATGAAAGATGTCTCGTTGTCTCAGGGACAAACTTTCAGATCCTCTTTGCTTCACTTTATTCCTAAAAAAGCAACAGACTTATTCAGACCATCAGGGAAAAGGTGAATGTAACTGACTTTGGCCACAGCAGTGTTGTAGTCAAGACTTTGAGGGGTTAAGACCAAGTCTAGACCAGCACCAAGGTATTGCGAGACAGAGCTAATATTCACCAAAACTCTTTGGGTGAAGCGTGGTTGCTACATTGAGTCACCTCGTTAGGCGTTGCCTTGAAGTATTTACAGACCGCTGTGTGATCTCTGAAGAATTGGTTGATGTCTCCTCCCAGAGAGTTAGCAAATAAGTCCAACAATCAAGTGACATCCCAGCAGATGTGGTCTAAAATACAGAGACAGAGACGAGACCGAGGCCTTTAAAAAGTCAGATCTCGAGTACTACAACACTGGCCGAGAGTGAATTCAAGTGCAACAACGAGCAGAGGTGTCATGGCGGACAATGAAAACTTCAATTTGTCTCAGTGGTTTTTAAGTC
Organism: Sciaenops ocellatus; assembly: GCA_033000465.1. NCBI lineage: Eukaryota > Metazoa > Chordata > Actinopteri > Sciaenidae > Sciaenops > Sciaenops ocellatus. Next base: position 12,710,037 of record CP136876.1, on the reverse strand, counting down.
TGGGACAGTTAAAGTAGGATGCAGGACAGTTGCAGGACACCGAGGACTCTTTCCCGGGGTGAAACACCAGGATGGATTCCTGAAAAAAGTTACTTCTCTGTGTGACGAAGAGCAGGTGGATCTGGACCACAAAAGTTTTAAAAAAACAAACTGAAACAAAAGAAATAAACGACTTCTTGAGTAAGAAAGTACAAAGTTGGAGAGATATTGACGCAACACATTCCAATTTATCAAGAGTAATCAAATCCTGATGGCGTGGACGGCGATTCAAAAGAGGGCGCCACACTTCAGTTAACAATTATGACTTCTAACGCTGGTGTGTGTGTGCCTCCACACCCTCTGTTTTTTAAGGATGTGTATTATTATATTGCATAACCTGCCCAGGTTTCTGGGTCACATCTTGAGAACACATTGACCTCGCCGTGTCTGCCGAGTCTTTTCTCCTTCAGCTGGTTCGAAGCCCCCTTTTTTTTTTTTTCTGTTATTCTTCCTCTCCTCCGTCAGGAAGATGAAAAGTTTTTCTTCTTATCAAAACAACATCGATCGGCCTCAGACGTGAGCTCGTGCTGCGATGTGATGTTAGCCCATAGGAAGGATCCGACTCCTCCTGCTCTGTGCATAAACTGTTATTCTGACCTCATCTTCAACCTTTAAGACTGACTTATTTGCATGATTAGCTGGGTAAACTTTGGATTTTAAAGTGTAGTTTTGGCACTCACAACCCCTCAAAGTGTCAGAGATCAAGTAAACCGTCTGATCCGTCTCACTGTGACATTTTCTGATGCCTAAAAACGTTGTTTCCTCCCAGCAGAGGCCAGCTCTCCGATTGGCTCCAGAAGCGGGACAGCCACCCAATCATGGAGCTCAGCTACCTGGAGGTGGGGCTAGGCTCGCAGACCATCCACATGGAGTTTGACGGAGGCGTGGCCTACACCCTCCTCGTGAGGGATAGTTTACGCTGCAAGCGCTTCTTTGGCCTCTTGACAGGTAAAAAAAAACAAAAGAAAGAAAGGGAACGCTGCCAAATAGGAGCAAAGTGGAAAAGTGGTTTGTGATTTAACGTATGGAAAAACACATAAAAGCTTTATTTTCTGAATAATGTGGGAGAGGAACTAAGTGACCCCGCTCTCCCTCTCTCTCTCTGCACTTTACTGGTTCCACTGGTTTCTTTCCTCGGGGTGCTTCGATGGAAGAAGCCTCAAAACAAACCGTGAACTTACTTATATTTTTTAAAAAAACAAAGCTGTGCCGTCGAATCCCCGAGGCAGGTATTAGAACAGCCTGTTCCTCACACACTCCCCTCACAAACTAATACTATACCATATGTGTGCTATGTGACGCAAACACCCCCCCCTCCCCTCTTCCACCTCCACCTCCAGTATTGAGCACATCCTGCCCAGACCGACTTTGTCTGCAAGCGGCTGAGAGGAAAACCTTTTATTAGACGGGGGGCTCCCGCTCGGAGCCTGGAATGTCTGGAAAAATATGGAAAATGAATCTTGACAATAGCCAGCCTGGAGAAAACAGGAAAACATCAGCACATATGAAGTATTCCTGCTCGGTTTTAGGACACGTTTGTAATAACGAAATGTGATATATGGAGGTATTTTCACGTAATTGTCCCTTCAGCTGCTTTCTAATGCTGTTTTTGGAAGTACATACAGGTACACGGTCTTCTAGCATCTCATACAGTTCAAGTTTGATCTATTTTTTTAAGATTTAATCACCTGAAAATCTTTTTTTGGTTCAAATCACATTTTGAAATGAGACTTTTCCAAGAAGGCCGGCTAACCCTGAAACTCCACCGGGCACGCAACGCTGTTCTGGTCCGTGCTGCACGCGACTTCAAACCTCACCGGGAGCGTTTCAGAAGCGTTTATCCCGTCAGACTTTGTTTACTTGCTCAGATTTGGTCATTTTCCTGGTTTATGTTCTTCTAAATATGCTTCTACATGTGGAAATATCCTACGTAGTTCATTTGTTTCACTTTGTCTGTTTGCACGGGGTATTTTATTTTGAAAATCCACTGGATTCTCTATGCTGTTCCTGTGTCTGGCTTCCTGTCAGCTCGAGGTGCTCTGTGTAAATTGACGCGGGCAGCTCGCGGCGTCCGTCAAAAAATAGAGCTGATTGGTGGCCGGCTTCTGGGGCGCTTCTGAACCGGACCGCGGTGGAGCCGGTGGGGTTTGGGGGTAAGAAACATCGCCACGCTTCAGAGAAGACCTTAAACGACCTCCAGTTATGTTTCTTGAGCTAGAAATATAATAATCATAATATTTATTTGTGATATTGTTCCAACAGGAAGCAGCAGTCCATTTAAAATCTTCTTCGACCTCCTTTAACCCAGAGGAATGTTAGAAAAAGATCTCGAACCACGTGAAGTCACACTCCAACTTACCGACGTCAAATGACATTTCAGATGCATTTTCCAGCGCATACTTTCTTTCTTTCTTCTCAAGCTTCTCCTCCTCTGTCCTCTGAGAGTTTTCTTCTCTCTCTCTCTCTGTCTAATTTCATAAACAGTTCATTTAGTGCGTTGTTGTATTCTTCGTGGCTGAAAATGATTCCAGATTGCTTTCAGGAAGACGGCGGAGATCGTCCAAGTCGGAGCAGACAGACGAGTGAAAACCATGAATAATGGTTTGTTGTAACCTTCCAGGTGCGTCTTTTAAAAGAGACGCATGAAATCGGATGTTTCTGTTACCTGCACGTTCATGTTTATGTTTCCCTCCTTTGGAGATAACAAAAGTTGCTCTTTTCCTGATGCCAAATTAACCCCCCCCCTCCTCCAAAAAACAGCTGTTGTAATGTTCTGTCAGAAGAAGCACGGAAAAAGCTTAACCATAACAAACCCCGTCTATCGTCCAAGCTGGCTCCCATCATGTGGACAAAGTCGAAAAACCACAACTGGAATGACGAAGGGCTCGCTGGCTGGAAGAGAAAGAGAGAGAGAAAGGATGTGGTTTTAACTGGGACCGTTTTCTGGAGCTCGGAAACAAACCGAGTCTGATACAACTTTATTGAAACATGAGCGATAACATGAGACCTCTGGAAGCCAAAGGAGACAAAAAGAAAGTCTGGTACTGATCTCCTGATTTTGGTTGGCCGGTTGTTTCTCTCTCACATGGAGGAATTTGTCGGTTTTCAATGTCGAACTCAAACTGTGTTAGAGCAGACTTGATAGGAGTGATGGATGCTTCAGAGGACGTGGTTTGAGGGTCACATACACCTTTTAGATTTAGCTACGTATCAAACAGTTCATGTGAAAATCATCAGGGGGCATCGGTGCCAAAAGAGTCTGGCACCACAACAAGAGGAAGCGGGGATGTTGACACAGAGCAGAGCACCGACCGAAGCAACTCCAGCTTTGGTTCTTCACACGCTCGGCCCGTCACCTTTGCTTACTCCTTGATCGCGATCTTGGATGGCACCTCGCTGAAACTGTCCACGCTAACGAGTTATTTCGCTGTTTTGCTTCATCTGACACTCGCTGTTTCTCCTCAACGCGTGGAAATGTTCCGGCAAACAGCGTGCGAGGCTTTGACTCGAGTCCAACGCAGGTTTCCCTGCAAAGCTATCTGTCATCTTAGCCGAAAATGAAACTCTGACAGAACATCAGGGCAGAGAACAGGATGAAGAATCACCAGTTAAAGCTTCAACGACAGAGAAAAGAAAAGGTGCAACGCTGGTGAAAGATTTGACGTTTGTCCAAACAGTGTGTGTCTTTACGCCGTCCTTGAAACAAACTAAATGTTGCAGTGATGAACTCTTAATAAGAAGAAGTGATCCCTGTCACAGGCTGCATGCTCAGTCATGTTCTCATCAGACATTAAACGTCTTATTGAACCCTGAAACTTTGTCTGAGCTCAGACCAAACTGTCTGTGCTGAAAGAAAGTTTCCAGTCTTGTTTAGTTATTCTTTGATCAGACATTTCCAGTGTTTTGTTAAGACCAAATGAAAAACTGATGCACTCGTTATTTTATTAAATAAGCAAAATCTTCTGGAGTCAGATAGTTTTTGTAAGGATCAGTGTGGAGGATTCAGTGCTATCGAGCCATAAATGGCTGAATGACGCCTGTCAATCAAAGCGTCCACGCTCTTAATCCTGCATAACTTTAAGTCTTAATATAATTTGAACAGGTGAGTTGTATAAAAATTCACCCTCAGTACAGTTGTCATGAACGGGGAAATTAGCTATAGAGACCAAAACTGTTTTTTGTACCAGGCTGTAAACATGTTTATTTCTGCTGTGAAGTTGGACATTTGAACATGGGGACTTATGGAGACTGACTCACTTCTGGAGCCAGCCTCAAGTGGACGTTTGAGGAACTGGAGGTTGCTTTTGCTTTGGAGCAACCTTTGTCAAATCTGATGTCCGATATCCGCCTGTTTGATGTGAGCATGCTCCAGCACGGTTTGAAGCTGCGTTACAGAAGCTACGGCAACGTAATTAGCAGTAAATGATGATTTGACGTGACAGCTAACAGAAGCATGTTGCCTTTTTATAGATGAGTGGCAAACAGACAAAGTATGTTTTGTATTTAACAAGTAAATAGTCTTAAAAACAGACTGACTGAGTGTCAAAAGTCAGCTCGACTGGCAAAAACTGCAGTTCCTCTTGTCGTCCACTTGAGGCTGGCTCCAGAAGTGAGTCAGTCTCCATAAGTCCCCATGTTAAAATGTCCAACTTCACAGCAGAAATAAACATGTTTACAGCCTGGTACAAAAAACAGTTTTGGTCTCTATAGCTAATTTCCCCGTTCATGACAACTGTACTGAGGGTGAATTTTTATACAACTCACCTGTTCAGATTATATTAAGGCTTAAAGTTATGCAGTGTGCAGAGTGTGGTGACTGTTTTCTGTTCCTTCTTCTTGTATCGTATCTATAATGTACGGTTTGTTCTGTCATCTCACTTTCCTGCGCTCCACCCTTCCTTGCTGATCCCTTTAAATCCTTTTTGAAGTTCATCCATTCAGCCTCGACCGTGAAGCCACACCGCGGATACATTCTCTGCTCTGTATTGTTGTCACGCTCAATGACGCGCCTACAATTCGTGGATGTGAGCGTGACCCAGCGCATTGTGTTCCCGGCGTTTTCTCACCCAGCGATACTATGGAGCTGAAACCGTACACCTGCAACCAGAGCAGACCTTTTGGCTTTCTTATCGGAGTCACAATGGCAAAACAAGAAACCTCAGATTGAGTTTATTATACGAGCGTGACACTTTTTGGGTCCTTTAGGCTGTGTCCTCTTCAGTGTTGTTGTTCATAAGCATCATTTTCCAAATGAATCTTTGAAACTTTCATTAATTTATGGAGGTGAGGTCTAATTTTTGATCGTCAGATACATTTACATCATCCTAATCCACCTTCCTTAAGATTTTTTTTATCTTTGGTAGTTAGATTTTGCAGTTAAAGGGTATTTTTATTATCGGTTTGTTAAAAAAAAATAGTGAAATATCCATCAAAACTTCTCCAAAACCAAACTTACATCTTCAAATTTCCCATTTTGTTCAATCAAAAGTCAAAAACTCAAATATATGTGATGTAAAGCTGAGAAAACCAACCAGTTCTTTCATTTGAGGAGCTGCAAACATCAAATGTTTATTGAAAAATGGAATAATTATGAAGATTTTGGGGGATTAGAAGTGCAAAGTTGAAGGCGACTGGACAAATAGTCTACTAATTGTGTCTTCGGTTAGCTGAAGGAGCCTCCTGTTTCTCGTCCTGATTGACCTCACAGCTTTTTTCTTTTGCTGTCGTTTCTCCAGGAATCGTTCGTGAGATGGCGCACAAGTCCGACAGCAAGCTGAAGTCCATCTCGACCACGAGACTCAGCCCTCAGCACCACCTCTGGTACGGCTCCAAACTCTGTGTGTGTGTGTGTGTGTGTGTGTGTGTGTGTGTGTGTGTGTGTGTGTGTGTGTGTGTGTGTGTGCACATTTCTGACACATCTTTTGTTGATTACAATCAGCTTTTTTAGACTCCCTTTTTTTTGTAACGCAGCACCGCTAAATTAGCTGCTAAACCGCATCTTAATTTGTAACACGTGTTCTGCTGCAAATCCTCGAGTATGCATGTCATGTCGTGTCACCTCCAGTAGTTTCTACTCCCCCCCCCTTTCTTTTTTTTTTGTATGTTTTTCTCCACAAAACACGAGATAGTAGCTCAGACTGTCCCTGTAAAGGAATTCTGTTATCTCAATTAAAGTTGTACGTTTCTCACGAACGAGTGCAGAACGCGATGAGTAATCAGACTTATGCAGACGTGTGAAGCAAACATGCTTCATCCAAGCAGCAGAAGTCAAATAAATATGAGTTTTCCTCTGAGCTTGGGTTGGGAAGTGAGAAATGTTGCAGAGTAGGTGAGCATATCGAGGTCCAGACCCTCGCTCATGAGTCAAATCTCCAAATTTGTCCTGAGGCGGCGACTCCACAGCTCAATAATCCAAAACTAAAAACCAATCAGCCGTCTTCATGCAGCAAACCACAACACACTCACAGTCACAGCAGACCTGTCAGCTGTTATTATGTTGATTACTGTGAGAGACTCAGCCCGCGATGCTCGACGGGCACCTGCAACCCCGCAACACGGCGTCCACGCTGCAGCAGCCGGTTCAGGTGTGATAGGACGGTTTTTCGTGCATGTGATAACGCTCTTTTCTCTTCTCTCTGTCAGGCCTCTGGTGTGTGAAGACATCCAGGCCGACATGGAGGACGGTCAGCTGCAGTTCTTCTACATCCTGGCTTTTGTGCTGCAAGGTGACGCATCCAATCAGAGTGCAAGAAACAGCTCAGTTATACACATATGAAGGGTTTCGGGACTCAACATGTCACGTGTCATGATATGCATCATATGCTACCTTCCTGTCTTCATCCTCTGAGTATAAATGCAGCTAAAGATTGTCTGTGTGCAGCTCCTTAAAGTCTGGAGAAAAAAGTTGGATCATAAACATTCAACAGGAAGAAAGCCAAGAGAAAACGCCACAATAAAAGCCCTCATAATATTCCTTCAACCCTAAAACGAAAAAGAAGTGCCAGGAAAAAATGCTAAATGTTAGAAAAAAAAGAAGAAAATTTGATATTTCCTTAAGATAAAACCAGATAATGGCAGGAAGAGGAATATTTGGACCGGAGGATGACGTTTGTGGGCAGCAGTCTGTCAAACATCCACGCTAACAACCCTTCCCATTAAAACGAAGGCAGGCTGACTGACAGGCAGGCGGCTGTGTTGGAATGCATGTGGTCCGTGCGTGTGCTGCAGGATGCCTCGCTGTCTGTCTGTCTGTGCTTGGGCGTTTAAAGCCAACGTAGCTGCAGGCTACACACAGCTGTGCACATCATCCGTGGAATTTCAAGTGCTGCGATTCGAGCGTGTCTCGATCTGCCTTTCCTCTCCGCTCGCTCCTCTGAAGACGGAGCTCTCTGACATGAATGTAACGCCAGGACTCGTCGTTGAGGTGCTTTGTAAAGTCCGTGACCCCTGACTGTTACCTGAAGTACAAAAACAGAGGCTGAAATCGACACTCAAACATGTATAAAGAGATAAAACTGGGTTAAATGACGGACACGTGACACGGCGAGTTCATCTTTGACTCTTGTCTTTCTTTCAGAGGATATCTGGACGCCCCTGACAGTCCTGGTGACCCGGGAGACCCTGTACCTGCTCAGAGAGGATCACCAGTGGAGGAAAAGCTCCGACAGCCTGACGGTGAACGAAAACGAAGAACCGAGCAGCGGCAGCGTCGTCATCTTAGAGACTCTGCCCATCAGCTGCGTCAGCTCGGTCCACCTGTGGCCTCCCGATCAGTGCAGGGTGGACATCAAGCTGTACGATGAGGTGAGTACACAGCGTGTGCAACTGCAACATCATCTGATTAAAAAGTTATCAAACAAATCAAAACAAACGTAATTTAGTCAGCAGAAACGAGTGTTTGCACATTGAACGCATCACGGGATGTTAAGTCCTCCCATCAGCCCCCTCTCTCTCGTCCGTCGTGTCTTTGTCTCAGCTGAGAGCTCCTGAATCAAACTAATAAAATCAGGTATTTATAGAGTTTGGTGTTGATTCATCCCACATGTTATGCACTCATTAAAGCTGACCGATGCCTCTAATTGTTCCTGCTTTCACCGACACGACCGCACAGTTTGTTTTAATCCAGAGCGAGGTCGGTTTATTGTGAAAATCCAGCGTGTGTTGATCTAAACGTGTTTCTAATGATGCGATATCAGTTTCGATACATGCAAACACTCAGCAGCAGCAGCAGCAGCAGCCAGCCTGTTTGCGGCGCATAGTGTGTCGTTGTCAGGTCGAATTTTCCTCCTGATTAACTCGCTTTAATTCCCGTGCTTTCGTCATGTTGTGTTTTTCTCCTGCAGACTGTGAAACAGGAGAAGACGTGGTGTGTGCGCTCGGAGAGCGCCGAGCTCCTCCAGGGTCTGCTGGCCTGGGTCAGAGCACAGTGGGAGGCCATGTTCGGAGTGAAGCTGCACACAAGCCTGCAAGACAAAGCAGCGTAATGAAAAGAGTTACAGACTGTGTGTGTGTATGTGTGTGTGTGTTGGTACTGGGAAATGTTTATGGAGCGTGAGCGAGTTTGTCTTTATTTTCTCCACACACAGTCTGGTCCCATTACGCTCGCTGCTTTCATCGTTTTTAAGCCAAGAACTTTGAAATGATTGCACTCATTCATGTGGCGTACATGCCTGTAAAAAGTTCGTTTCCCCTCCGGATACAAAACTTCTCTACAGCTGGGACGGAGCGTGCCTTGTTTCTTTTCTGCAGCTGCTGAAATGCACCTTTAATGCATGATGATCTGTGGAGCGTTAAGTCGAGGAGAAGACATTTTTTTAAATGCAACAAGCTGAGCTTCAATGTCCACCACCACCCACCTCGCTCCTCGTCTTAGGGTGCACTGAGTTGTGACATCACGCGCTCAACACGAGTTCGGAGGTCACCTCGCACCTTTATTCACCCTCCCCCCCAATTAGTGTCACATGACGCTCTGTCTCCGCTCTGTGTCATGTGATCCTGCGAAGGTGAACATGAAAACTCGGGAACAGATGTTTAATTTTGTTTATTTGTAGCCTCGTGTTTACGTCCTGATACGTCTGCTCGTGGATCTGAACTAAAGCTTTATGTTTGTTCGTCGTGTTTAAGATGTAATCCAGAATCTCTGCAGCTGTGTGTGTGTGTGTGTGTGTGTGTGTGTGTGTGTGTGTGTGTGTGTGTGTGTGTGTGTGTGTGTGTGTGTGTGATGTATGTCGACATCTGTCTGTTGTCATCGTGCTGAAAAGATCAAAACAAACGCTGCACTGTTAATTTAGATTAACAATTATAACTTAATTTATTGTTTGTTATGAGTTAGTGCAAAAAAAAGTCTTTTATTTTTATATAAATACGAGGATGAAGCGTCTAATGTATGATGTGTGTAATTAAATATAAAATTAACGTGTTCACTTGTGTTTTTTTGGATGGTTTCTTCCTCAGAAACTGAAATTTACTTTGAAATCACAACTGCAGCATTAAAAGTCCCCAAAAAAAGCAAAAATCTGTCTTAAATTATTGATACAAGGAAAGATTTCATTTGTTCCTGTTGCAGATTTACTCTAATTCTGTTAAACTCAGTAAATTATGCAGCCGTTCTTCAAATTTCAAGTGTCAGGTGTTTGGAAAAATCGATCAGGGACGTGTGAGACGACCTCACCCCGCTGTCGAAATAACAGAAAATCCTAAAATGAGCGCCTGCTTTCTACAAAATCCTCCAAAAAAATGCTTAAATAACAAATTGACTCCACAAACTGTCACCAGAAATATGTTTGTGGTTTTCTGTGTATCTAAATGAGTCGAATCCAAACCACAAAAACGTCCCGGCTTCACCTGAAATGTCGAAAATGTGGTTAAGGTTTCTCCATAACGGGGAGAAGTGAAGGCGACGTGCTGATTCTCCTCAGTCTTTGTCTTCTGATTGATGTGCGTGTGCTCGTTAATGTTGTAATTATAGTTTAGGTTACCTGAAATATTCCACCTGAAGAAACATGTCGGCGCTGTCGAGAGTTACTTCAGTGTGTGTTGGTGATGAATCACAGTTTTTCTGGCAGCCACGCGTGAAGCTGTTGCTGCCAAATGATGCCCGCGGTCATAAAACTGTAATCATGGTGACTCAAGAAATATCAGCTCGCAGAGTTAGCCACTTCTGCTTAATCACTACATTATTTCTGGCTCTGGTTAAAAGCAGCAGCAGTGCAGGAATGCTAAAAATCTGCAGAAGAAGAAGAAGTCATGGCTGTTTGATTATTGGATCGAGCAGTGTGGCCTTTCCATTCTTTTCTCGCGGCTTGGCGCCAAACTGCCACCCCTCCTCTATAAAGCGGAGCTGTGTAAAGGTATGTTAACCAATTTCACAGTGTAAATATTTCTTTAGCCACCGGTGCTGTCCATGTGCTGTGCACATGCTCCGTTGGAGAGATCACCCCACGTGGCCGACAAAAGACCTGAACCCTCCGAGCTCGACCTGCTTCCTTAAAGCTCTTCACACTGTAAACAACAAGCAGCACATTTTGGGGTCAAAGATCAGGTGCAGGTGCAGGAAACATCACACTTGGAGCCTCTAAAATCTGCAGCAAATTTAGAGTTTCTGTTTGCAGCGCCTGGAAAAAAAAAGACAAAGCTTTCATATTAAGAAGTCATGCGCAGCAGCTGCGGCTCTTTTGTTTGGGATTTTAGGGATTTTGTTGAGCACATAAGTCAGTGATAAATATATTAAAAGGCTTGAAACGGAGTCAAAGTAGGAAAAACACACCACATGCACGCTGCTTTGATGGAGGAGGGTTGGTTTGTTTGATGAATTACAGTAAGTAGTGTCTAAAAGTGGCAAATTCTCCCTAAAAGGTGCATAAAAGTGCGTCTAAAAACAGTTTTCATGCCGGTAAAAGGTGAGGTGCATCATTAATTCTATTTTATGGATCTTGGGTCGCCTCCCTCCCTCTCACATGCCCATATTAAGGCATGCATGTCAGCTGTTTTCTCATTGTTATCCTCCCTCGTGTGTTAATTGTTCATTTTCAAAGCCAAGAATAAAAAAAAATGACTTACAGGCTTAAAATATGATCAAATTAATGAGCCCAGAAACTCAGCCTTCAAAAATCCATGAGTCATAACCCTAACCCATGAATTCATGTCGCAAAGTTTTATGTTTGTGTGTGTGTGTGGGAGGAAATAAGCAATCGAGCCTGATGCTAAAACATCAACCACAACATGTGTACGTTCGCTGAAATCAAAAGTGCTCCACTCCAGCGAGTCCTGCCCTCGTTCAAGCAGTTAATATATTCACAGCAGGGGTGTTGGAAGGAATTTCAAGCCCCAAGAGAGGGACTCACCCCCAACCACAACCCCAACCACCACCCCCAACCCCGAGCCACATTTTGGCTTAAATTGCATAATCCTAGAGACATTTTTCTGGCTCCTGTCCAGCTATGTGACACCTTCTCACCCCTCAGTGGTGCCAGGTGCCAGCAGGACAAAAAAGAAACCATGAGTGGAAATGAAAATTGAACACTTCCCCTGCGATTCAAAGAGATTCATTGTCTTTAAGTGAGGATGAAAAGGTGCAGGTGAATGAGTTCAGGCCTCGCTCGAGCACAGGGAGGATAGTTAGTGTAAAGGGGGGAGCTGGGATGCGGCCACGGCGATTTGGGCCGGGGCTCAGATCATCTGGCCCCGATTCGACTTCCCACAGCCTCCTCCAAACATTTCAGGGTCCTCTGGTAAATCAGGAGCACTACAGCTGCGCCGTGCATGACAGCGAGAAATCTGTTGTTTTGCTGAACGCTCGAGTCAACTAAATTCTTGGATGGTGGGCCTCCTTCATCTAAAAGCTGCAGTCACGCAGTGCTCCATCAGGCCCGGTGAGCTGCCAAACTGTGGTTCAGGGGCTAACACGGGGTCCTCAGCACACAGAGGAATGATTCGGTGATGTGTGATGTTGCACTTTTAGCATGTAAACAGATTCCGGCAGCATAAATCTCTTCAGGTGGCGTTCCTCTGCACGGGGATGTGTTTAAAGGGGCACTCTACTCATTTAAACATCAACATCAGTCACAGAGAGCCGAGTGCAGCCTGGGAGAGCTGCTGGAAAAGGTCGGCTGCAGCTCTGGAGGAGGAATTTAACCAAACAAAATCAGTTTGTGAGCATTCACCAGGTGGATCTAATGAAAGATGTCGTCAAGTTGCACGATGGGAGGTGTTAATCCAGCATTTTTTTGTTATCTTAACCCACATTAGAGACTAAAAGTCAAGCTATTTTGCAAGAAAACACACATAGCCTCGGATAAATCGATGGATAACGGACATCCAGACGACGATGGATGCATCCTCTGCGGTCTAAACAGCAACTTGATGCACGAGAATGACGAGAAAGGACAAATCTCTAACAGATATTTGCACATGAATGCACATACATTTAAATAAAAGCTAACTGTCATCAGATGATAGATTTCGGCCAATGCTTGCAGCTTATTTTGCTCCCCACATCGACTGTTTGACCTGCATAGCAACCAAAGTCTGCTCAGACAAGATTGGACAATACTACGTGAGCTCCAGACGCTTCAAGTAAGTACAGTATGTGAAGCTCAGTGTGGCTAATCTAAAAATCAGATCAATGGAGGACCTGGTTGCTCAAACAAGCCACCCACCTGTCAATCAAAGCGTCCACGCTCTTAATCCTGCATAACTTTAAGCCTTAATATAATCTGAACAGGTGAGTTGTATAAAAATTCACCCTCAGTACAGTTGTCATGAACGGGGAAATTAGCTATAGAGACCAAAACTGTTTTTTGTACCAGGCTGTAAACATGTTTATTTCTGCTGTGAAGTTGGACATTTTAACATGGGGACTTATGGAGACTGACTCACTTCTGGAGCCAGCCTCAAGTGGACGTTTGAGGAACTGCAGCCGTGGAGGTCGCCACTTTGGTATACAGATTCATCATTTTAATGCAGATATGTGTTTTTGTTAAAGTTTGGGCGTTGATTCAACTTCAGGCTCGTTTTAGAGGACGTGCTTTGATATTTTAAGATATTTCTGCAGTGCTGTTGTGTGAGGTGGAGCTGTGGTGTGTATATTTGGGGACAAACACTTTTTTTCTTTGAACTTTTAACAGCTTTTATTTCATGTGAGAGTCATAAACCATGACTGTGCTGTAATGAGAGACTTTTATTGAGCCTCGCGGTATTTTTAGGGCCTGAAGTTTAACTGTGACACTCCATCATATTAGAAAAACGCATAATAGGATTCCCATATAGTCTTTTTGTCGCGACGCGGCTGAACGGTAGTCAGCTTCGTGGGTCTCAGGTTTCAAGCGAGGGGCCTCCTCTTCTTGAATGGGGCCGAGTTTACGTGGAGGAGGTGCGGGTGCAGGAGGAGGAGGAGGGGGGAGAAGGAGCCAGCAGGAACCAAGAGACCTTTCTTTGTCCTCTTGTTTGTTCGGGACCCCGACACATGGGGTCAACACCGGCTGAATGGGTTCATACTGAAGGACTTGCCTTGGACCAGGACGCACGCGGACGCCGATGAGAGCGCGCGCTAATTAGGAAAACCTGTGTGCGAGCAATTAAGCGCGTGGAGGAAGGAGAAGGACGCCGCGCGCGGATTGGAGCGCTGAAGGTGGGCGAGAAAAAGTTTGTTCAGACAATTTTAGTTTAGTTTAGTCTCTCTGCAGCTTCATTAAAACCTCTGTGTTATATTCCCGGGCACCAGGGAGTTGTAGTTTTACAAGCAGGGGTTTGGGCTAAATTTGGAAAGTGAGTTCCACGTAACGAGTTTTGGATCTGTGCGTACCAGGCGAGCGGTGAGTGTCTGTTTTTAAAGTTTAAAGGAGGTAAATGTAACCCTGCTGCACTTTAAACGTGTTCAAATGTGTTATGAAGTCATAGATTTTGATAAGCAGCCAAACAGAATGTCTATTTTTATCCCCAAGAGAGCTGCCACATCGGCCAGACTCCCAGACTTTTACGCATTACACTGATTTTCCTTCGTGTTGTGTAAAAAAAATGAGTGATTCGTCCACTAATGGTGGTTTTAAACTTTCCAAACTAATCGTGTCTGTGCTTCTTTGAAATGAAATGATGGCTTCATCTTCTTTCTTTTTTCTTTTTTTGTTTCCCCACTGAAGCTTGGCAGCACTTTGTTTTCCTCCAGGAATGCCACAATTTCCAAAACAGTTGGAGTCTGACTCAGCAAAGCGTGTTCAACAGCTCTGCTGAGGATCTTTCAAACCCTCCTTTCACTGTTTCAGACAGAAGAAGAGGATAAACTCTTTCCACCCTCTCTGGTGTCTTTTACCAAGTCACAAACTCTTTAAGAAGAGCGGTGACAGACACTCCTTAGGTGCTGTATTCCTTATCCTCTTTGCATGTGTGCCCTCTGTCTGCTCCCTGAACCCTAAAAAATCCAGCTTTTCTGCTTTTGGTTAAGCAGGAATGTTAACTCGCCTTCGCTTTTGTCCGGCTCCTTTGCCCAAAAAACTCTCCAACCCCCTTTCCATCTCCTCCTGGAAGCCGAGTGTGACTCCTGAAGCAGAAAAGCCATTAAATCAGTTGAGCTGGGTTTAGCCCGCATGAGCAAATAAAGCTACTGTTTAAAAAGTCTGTCTTTGGTTAGCTGTTTGGAGGATGGCACTGCAGAAAAATGTTTGCGTTTGCTCGCCAAGTTGAATGGATTGTTTGGTGAGGATAGCTTTTTTAACAGTGTGTTAACAAGAGTACATTTTGTCTGTCTGCTGTGCACCACTGGAGACATTTCATGAGCTCGTACGCCCCTTTGGAGCTGTAACACCTGCTGCACACGCAGTTAAGAATCAGATCTACAGTTTGACCCACTAATGTCTGAAATTTGTCACTTTTTTCTCTTTTTTTTTTTTTTAGGCTCTCGTCCACAAGTCTGAAATGATTTAGGAGGCAGGAATAGCTCTCAGCTAGACAGAGAACGTACCACCCAGGATGTGATGTTTGAGACATTTTAGACGCTTTGCATGAGGAGAACTTGCAAATGAGCTTTTTGTAGTGGATTAAACATCTTAAAACATTAAAAAACGATGCAAAAATACACTTTTATAGTGGATTAATGTGCATGGTGGGATTCAGACTGCAAGACAGCATCAAAATGATGCAAAATTGTGTATTTGAGTGACTCATTTGGAGTTTGACTGCAGCAGCATGAGGTAAACTATCATTTCTAACCTCTAATGTTGGAAAGGTTGACTAATATCCAATCAGTGTAAAGTTTCCAGGTATGTATGTGTGCACAGGTGACTCAGGTTTGTTTAAATGTTGATAAAATGGCACAGTCAGAGGTTGAACGCCTCCAGAGGTCACATTTAAAATGTCTCCTTTTGGCAGCTCGGCCTGTTGTGAAGCGTTTTTTGATTGCACCGATATTAGATTTCCATTAGTGGTTTTTTAAGACTGCCGTGGATTCAAGACTCTCCGAAGATGTTTTTGGTCAGCGTGCAGGTCGTGTCCTCGACACGCAGCTCTGAGCCAGAGATGGCTGAATATCGGATCACAAAAAGAGTTTCGGTGGTGGAAACCGAACACGGTGGTAACTGGGACACATGATGTTTAAAGGGACAATGAAAGAAACACGTAACACCGACTGAGTTTTCAGCTGTGCTGTGAGAGCAGAAACACCTTTGTCATCCAGGTTTGTAATTGTCTGTCGGGGTAAAACAGATGCCACCTCACAGCTGCGTTTGTTTCCGCCCCAGACTTTATGTCAGGGTCACAAAGTTGTCTGTTTTTTCCCACCACCACCACCAAGAACCAACATGGTCTCTCCAGAGATAATGGGATGATGTTCCTGTGGTCGGTGGATCTCTTCTTCTTCTTCTTCTTCTTTCTTTTTTCTTTTCGAGTGATTCAGTTCCAGATTTTATGATGGAAAATTTTCAGAGGTTTTTTTGAGAAGCCCATAATTCCACTTGGCTCCATCTGAGACAGGCCAAACGTCTGACATGTTTTCTTAGCGTTGGTGTAGCTGATGAGTCTGAACTTTAACATGGAAAGGTTCTGGATTTGGTAGAACTTTTATTTTTTTTCTTGTGGTCAGGCTTGGGCACGTCAGCCGCCCTATTCCTGTTCCTGAGCATCTGAAGGTGTCTGTTTAAGGGAAAAGGATTTTTTTTGCAAAGGAATGGATGAGTAACCTGGCAAGAGGATGGCTCAGCATAGTGCACTAATCTGAGGAGACATGCCTACAGATGCTTGTAATGGCTAAAACCTTGTCCCGATGCAATGAGTCATGAAATGGTGGATGTTTTCTTTTCTACATTCTGTTTTCTGAAAGCGTGGAGAAGGTACGTCTGAAGAGTCCTAAAGGTACTCAAGGACTTGAGTTTGATGCGTCAGGGCACAAACAGTTGTGCAGAAAGAAACCCCATCTTATCTTTACAAGTCATCAAACTACTGTTCAAAGTGTGATTTTTGTCTCCACTTAGCCTCCAAACGTCGAGCTTCTCTTTGAATTCTCAGTGATCCACTTAAGCAATCTCCTTTTTTTTAAATGCCTCATTCATGTCCTGGCCGTGTTTGGCGCTCACGTTGTGGTTTTTAAAGAATTTAAAGGGATCATTTCTGGCAGTGCAGCAGGAAATAAATTCCTCACCCCATTCACTGCTTCAGTATCGCAATCCCTGCAGCCCAAAGCCGCAGCAGGTCTCCTCACAGCTAGCTGCGACTTGCCAGCCGGCACTTTGATGTTTTGATTAAGCAGCTCAAACTTGGAACGGCGGCGACCTGTAAGAATGCAGGTTTACCCCCCAAAAAGTGCTACCAGGACTAATGCGCTCCAACCAATGGGACCACTTCACAGTTTGTTGTGCAGTTTATGCATGGATACCTGAGAGATCTGCGTCTGATTAAAACATGTGGCTGTGTTTATGTCTCTGCCCTGGGGTCGAGGTTCACCTAAAATACTCGCATGCAGTATTTGCTCTTTGCGTTCTTTAATCATCACGTGGATGTGTAAACCTGGTAGTTTGATGCGTGTGTACAGCTCGTGTTAATCCGATGAGGAATGCTCTGAGGCTTTTAAAGGTCGCCGACTGCTTATTTTCATCGATTATCCATCTAGATTAATCGTTTGGTCCATAAAGGTCCATCCCAGCCTCACATGGTCCAATGTGCTGTCTTCAAACATCCAGAAACATTCAGTTTAATGTCACAGGAATCTGAGAAAACCAGCAAATATGTGAAACGCTGCTTTTTCTTTGAAAAGTGCATCAAAATAGTTGCTTTAATACCAAACGTTGGCTGCGTGATATAAAAATAAATACTGCTTTGTAGCTTTCTTTTCTGGTTGTCAGTCTGTTCTAGTTTGCACAGTGGAAGTAAAAGAAGTTTTTTTTGTTTTGTTTTTCTTCTCTGTAGAGCTGTAACCTCAAGAAAAGACAAAAACAATGGAAAACTGTGCAAAAGACCATGTGTTTGCAATGCAGCGGTGGGTCCCTGAATTAGAAAAAGGGGGAAAAACAAAACAAGTATAAAAGTATTGAAGTGTCTGTCTCGTTTCTTTTTTCCATCCAGAGCTCGTTTAGCTCCCCGGTCACCTTGGCACCATGAGTTGGAGCTTCCTGACTCGTCTGCTGGATGAGATCTCCAATCACTCCACCTTCGTGGGGAAGATCTGGCTGACGGTGCTCATCATCTTCCGCATCGTGCTGACAGCCGTCGGCGGCGAAACCATCTACTACGATGAACAGAGTAAATTTGTGTGCAACACGCAACAACCCGGATGCGAGAACGTGTGCTACGACGCGTTTGCGCCGCTCTCGCATGTTCGATTCTGGATCTTCCAGGTGAGCTGCAGATCAGATTGATGATTTAAACAACGTTATGTCTCTGGATGGCTACGTTTGAGCTCAATGTTCTCTGTCCAGGTGATCCTGATCACTACCCCCACCATCATGTACCTGGGCTTCGCCATGCACAAGATCGCCCGCATGGAAGACAGCGAGTACCGGCCCGTCCGGAACCAGAAGAAGAGGATGCCAATCGTCAGCCGTGGGGCAGTGAGAGACTACGAGGAGGCAGAGGACAACGGAGAGGAAGACCCCATGATCGCTGAAGAGATCGAACAAGACAAGCCAGACAAAGCAGAAAAAGGTGAGGTGGCGACACAAAGACTTCCTTTTGGTGTTGACTGAATCAGATTCTAACCTGTGTCTCTGTTTTCAAGGCTCAGAGAAGAAGCATGACGGTCGTCGCCGGATTCTGCGTGACGGTTTGATGAAAGTCTACGTGTGCCAGCTGCTTTGGCGCTCGGCCTTCGAGGTCGCCTTCCTCTTCGGCCAGTACATCCTCTACGGCTTTGAGGTGATACCGTCTTACGTCTGCACTCGCTCGCCGTGCCCGC
This sequence comes from Sciaenops ocellatus, assembly GCA_033000465.1. Taxonomy (NCBI): domain Eukaryota; kingdom Metazoa; phylum Chordata; class Actinopteri; family Sciaenidae; genus Sciaenops; species Sciaenops ocellatus. Next base: position 12,691,625 of record CP136876.1, on the reverse strand, counting down.
ACACCGTGGACTGCTTTGTGTCCCGCCCCACCGAGAAGACCATCTTCCTGCTGGTGATGTACGTTGTGTCTTTCCTCTGCCTGCTCCTCACCATCTTCGAAATCATCCACTTGGGGATCGGCGGGATCCGTGACACCTTCCGCAAACGCGCCACCCTAAACTCGCGTACGCCCCGCCCAACCGCCGCACGCGCCATGCCCACGGCGCCGCCGGGATACCACGCCACCATGAAGAAGGAGAAACTGAAAGGAGACCTGAGGGACTCACCGCTGGGCGACTCCGGGCGGGAGAGCTTTGGGGATGAGGGTCCATCGTCCAGGGAGCTGGAGCGGTTGAGGAGGCACCTGAAGCTGGCCCAGCAACACCTGGACCTGGCCTACCAAGCAGATGAAGGAAGCCCTTCAAGAAGCAGCAGCCCAGAGGTCAACACGGCGGCACAGACTGCTGCCGAGCAGAACCGCCTCAACTTTGCCCAGGAGAAGCAGGGAGAGGCGAGCGAGAAAGGTAATGAAGGCACTGGTTAAAACTTGTTTACTTGTTTTTTATGTAGTTAAGTCAAGTCATTTGTGAAAAAAGCAAAAGATTTGCTCGTCTAGGCTTCTCAAAAGTAAAGATTTGCTGCTTTTTCATGTGTTTGTACAACTGAAAATGAAAAATCATTTGAAATTTGAGCCGTCGACTGAACATAACAAGCACTTTGAAGAAATTAGAATAACCATTAGTTGCAGCCCCGAAGCCTTTGCGCTGGATTTGTTGGCAAAACATCTGGAATCTGTCTGTAATTTTCTTAAACTTAGGGCTACAATTTAAGGTTAACCAGCTAAAATGGATTAAATCAGTCTGTGAACTTTGTCAGGAGATGGTGAAAAATGCCCCGATGTGATTTCACAGAGCTCCAAAGTAAAAATGGTTCCAACCAACAATCCAAAGATTTGAGATAAAGCAGCAAAGCTTGATTAAATAAACGATTCATCAGTCATCGATTGATTTTACTGTCGATCAACTCATTGTTTCATTTCCTGACGACTACCTCAGATTTATTCATGACCTATTTCTGTTGCATAAGGCTCAAGTCAAGCTAAGCATCATGTTACCAATGGAAAAATCCAGGTTTGAAGCAAACATACGTGTTGAATATTCCTCTGTTTTGCCTCCTTTCCTCTCTTAGGAATACATGCCTGAGCGTGCTTCCTGCCTCAAACGTCTGCCCTTCCATTCCTACTGGCCTTAAACACATGGGGGAAGCACATATGGGAGTGCAGTCAGACCACTGAGGGATAGCAGAGCGAGCGAGAGTGTGTGTGTGTGTGTGTGTGTGTGTGTGTGTCTATGGATGTGTGTGTTTGCGTGTATGAGAGAAATATGCCTTTCAGTATTAGAGGTCAGTCCGAAAGAGAGAGAGAGAGAGAGAGAGAAAATGCTGACCAAGCTGTGTTGTGACAAATGGTTCATCTCCACGACTCTAAAACTTGAAAGCCTGCACCATCTCGAGTTTCTACTTGCCGAGCCGAGTCCAAACCTCGGCTGTGCCTTCGGCTAAAAAACCCAGTCTACACCCTGTTCTTTCGTCGCCCACTCTGTGTTTTTGTGGCTCGTCCATTTCAGACCTTGTAAGGATTATCGAAAGCTTTATGAACTCCCCTGGCCGAGTGTACTCCTGTTGTGTTGCTCACAAAAGAGAAGGCTCTCTGTTTATAAGATGTCGCCGAATGTTAACGTCTCACTTTGTTGGCCTCAAACAACACAGCCTTGGGTTATGTCATTTCTGGAGCGTGTGCAGCAGTGTTGGTTTTTGTCTTATTTTTTCTTGTCTTCTTTTTTTTATTTTCATGAGGGCGGCTTTAACATGTGCTAGATAAGTCATGTTTCATGTTTAATTTAAACAGATTATTGGTGTTTATTAGCCAGAAGTCACACCATTTCCAATATTTGACAGAATTTTGAAGCCTGTATATTTACTCCAATCGGCCAAAAATGTTTACCTGGGAAATGCTTGAATTCTTTGACAGGAAATGTTCCAAGAAATTTCCAATAATCATATTTTTTTTGTACAATCAGTTCATTTAAAACACACTAGTACCTGTTTTTACAGTACAAGATCACCGTTTTTGTCCAGAGGAATCATCCCGAAGGCTCCGTGTTGGTAAATTACGTACGAAAAAAGGAGCCATGTCTGTGGCAAAAAAAAAGTTCAAAAGAAAAATAATACCACTTTTATTTTTGGGGGGTTGCTAAACAGCTGGAAACATCTGTCTTCTGGGCTGCAATAAAATTCCATCCTTGTCTTTTTTGAAATTTACATTCTTCTTCGGTGAGACATATTTTTCCATCCTTGACATGCACCACTACCCCTCCATCGTGCTGAAACATGGATGCTTTCATGCGTCCTGGAAAAAAAAAAAAACACACACACACACACAACCCAGCTGAGGAAAGGATGACAGTTGGCTGCTGACACACACAGCCCGGTGCCTTGTAAACACGTATAATCTTCAAATCCATCGCGAGACTTTTGATCAATAGCTTTCCGCGTTCATACAGAGTTCATACTTCTTTCATAGCCTGTCAGTCGGTTTTATGATCTTTGGCTGAAATAATGAAACTACAGACCGCCAAAGAGCTCTTTGATGCTGTATTTTTGTAATCATCTCACTTCCAATTTTGCTACTTATTGCAAGGTACGACATTCCATTTTGAATATGGTACTTCTTCAACGGTTTATACTTTTTTTGTTTCTATTGCAAGTTTTGTAGTTTTTGTAACTTTAGAGATTATTTTGTCTTCAGAGTAAATAAATATATTTGAACGGTATGTTTTGGTCTCGGCATTCGACTCTTTTTCTGTGGCAAAGTTGGGTTTATTTGTGGGGTTTTTTTGTCTGTCAAAGCGCCTGTTCATGTTACTCAGTCAGTTAATTACAAAAATATATGAATCAGGAATTTGAACACTTAAAAACTGACGTGGGCTAAGAGTGTGAAGTGTTCTCATGCAGTCGATGTTTTTGGTATTTAAAGAACAAACACGAGTTTCATGTTTAAATCTGGTTTATTATCACACATTGCTGTGTCAGTAAACAACAGGAGAAGTCAAGACAGTGTGTGAAGGTATTGATGTGAAACCATGCAGTGTAAAAGTAGGCTTACAACGCCCTCTACAGGTGAGAAACGATACCAAGGAAAGCAGTGTGCAGTGCTGGTTTACTTGGAGATAATGGGCTAAAAACATGGAGATAAATGGTGTTTTGAAGTAGAGTTTTAAAGGGTTGTTTCACCCCAATTATAGCAACACATTTTCTAACTTTTACCCCAAGTGGTGTCATGAAAAGTTTTGGTTTTATGTGCTTAGCGTTTGAGAAATCCACCTTTACATCTTGGGTCACAGTTTAAATACAAAGGATGTGAACTGACGCTCATCTAAGCATTTAAACATTTCATGTTGGCGGCAACAGACCTTGAAGTATTCATAGAAACTATTTCTTTGGAGGTAGAAATCTCAAAACTTCAGCACATCAAACCAAAAATGGCCACATTGCTAGGTGAACTGTTCAGATACAAGTACACTCTTCAGGTATGATGTTGGGCAAGGTCTCGTACTTGAACGAGTACCCGCCGTCAGACGTCGTGGTGATCCTCAGGGACTTCATGGACCCTGGGACTGGAGCGCAACATTGTGTGATCCCCAGTATGGAGGTGGTTCGATCCCACGCCGAGCAGTTCCCGTGGCAGTAGTAGAAAGTCAGCACCTTTGGATGGACGATCCAGTTGTCCCAGCCCAGCTCCTCGAAGCTGATTTCGATCTCTGCCCGGTGGCAGTCGCTGTGTTGGGGTCTGTCCTGAGAAGGCCTCTGGAGGAGGTCGATGGCGGAAGGAGACCAGGGAATGGTTACTGGTGCCCGGCGGTGTGAACGGACAGGATCACGAGGTTCAGCATGGAGGTGAAGAAAGGGCGTTTTGTCTGGCTCGTTGGCGTGGCATTTACAGGCCGGACAGCGGACCTGAAGCAGGAAAGGTCCCTCAGCCACAGAGGCCAGGAGATGTTGACCCATCTGGTAGGTGGCCCAACCGTCTGAGCTCATGGTGGACGGATCCTCTGCGACGTGAAGGAGCTGCTGAGCTGAAGTGAGAATGAACAGCTGGGCGGAGGAGTTTGATGTGGATCCGTCCCCCGTGTAGAACCAGAAGTGGGCAGATGTGACCAGGTTCTCGTGGTTGTTCATGGAGGGCTCGAAGTAATATGTGAAGTGGCTGCTGGTGGTTTCTCCAGGAGCTGAGTCAGAGCTGCCACAGGCTGAGTCTGCCAAAGCGAGATTAGAGAGTCAGTTTGTTGTTTTTTTAACCTTTTATTGGAGCCGCTGTGGCTTCGTGACTCAAGATCAACACATGGACTACGCTAATTTTCACTGAGCTTTACAAACAAGTGAAGACGTCATCAGAATCATTTAAAAAAGGGACTTAACGCCCCTTTAAACTCTTTTCTTTGCTGACCTCTAGTGGATTAACTTCAGGCCTTGCTGCAGTGAAGTACAGCTGTACTCGAGGACACTGTGACATCAATTAAAGGTGCAACAAAACACACCCAATCACAAGTAAACAGAGCTTTATAGTGTGGTGTTAACAACACATAACTAGACCTATCTACAGGGTCTTTAAGTAATGGTCTTTTCCACTGTTTCCTTGAGCTAGTGCTCGATTTTACTCAGTTAAAGTTCAATGATTTGGCTTTATTTGTTTCACATCTGCAGCATGCACACAGTGATAAGCAAACAAACATTAAACAACTCCAAAATCTTTGCAGAAAGTCTGAAGAAATATCTCTGAATCTCCTCACCAGCACTGGGGAAGAGAATGATCTGAATTTCTTGGTTCAGGTTGGTTTGATGGTTGACCCACGACGTCCTGCTCGTCCTGGGAGCCCTCCGGGTTGCTCGCCTCGATTCCTCCGGCTGAGCCGTGTCCCCGTCGGGATCCTGCGCTGTGGTCGGAGGAGGAGGCTCCTCCAGCCCGAGGTCCTCCAGAAGTCGCTCCTTGAACCAGGACAACACCGCTTCCCGGGGGAGCTCCTCTTCTCCTCTGCAGGCTTGGGTCAGAACGTAGATCCACAAAGGGACCACCAGGATGAAGGGAGCAGAGGACACCATGACACAAGTTTCTATGAAGATTGATAGCTCCAGAACTCTGACTCTCCTCTGCAACTTTCCTTATTCTCACACTAATTTGTTTGGCTCTGCAGCTATCTATGAGTCTGACTGGAGTCTGTGTTGCCAACGCCCAAACGGGAAGATACCAAAGAGTGACCTTGACGGTCGTGATGTTGCATTATCTGTTTCACACAGTGTCGAGGGAATGTGTCTGAATATTTTATTTTCTTGATTTTGAGTCCTGCAAAGTTGCTTTTGCACTTGAAGCTCACAAGGGTGAAGAAACGAGCCACTGGCACACACTGTACATGTGCATTATTGATGTAAGTTGAGTTTAGTGTTGGACTGGAGAAGTTTTCACCCTCCACTCTACATAAAATAACATACTGATGAGGTCTCTTTGTGTTCGTATTATCTCTAAAGCGTCCGTCTTAAGATGAGATTTCTGACCGATATTGCAGAAGTGTTAATTAGTATCCTGCAGCCGTATTAACACACCTGCTTTCCCACTAAACAACAAGCCTTTGTCGACTGTACAGTGAACCCGTCCCTCCTTTATCAGAGCGGCCTTGAATCCTTTAAAGCGCCTCGGAGAAATATATTTTCATAAGAACATTTTATCAGCTGTTTTTTTTTTTTTTTAGCAGGCCGAAGAGCAGCTGTTCACAGAGGGCTGACATCTGTTGCACAAAGTTGTTGGACTAATTCTGCATGAGTTCAAAAAGATGTTTCACAGTAAAGAGTGTAACAATAGAAGAAAAACTTCCAGCCCGCAGCGCTGGCTTGTATCAGAGCTGCAGGGCTCAAGTATTGTTACACGTTACCATGGAAACGTGGGTCTTAGTTTATTGCCTGGGGGACAGGGAGGGTAAGAAGATGGAGAGTATGCTTAGTTGTCATGGAGAAAAAATTTACATGAGAAGTGAGCGTCCTCTGATGTTTTATTACTTTTTAAACCTCTTTGTTGTCGTTTGCCCGCCTGCAGAACAAATTTCCTCTGAATAAAAATAAAGTTTTACTCTGTAAAATAACAAAATATTTGATAAAACTGCAACAAATATTAATATATTTTACACTTTTTACACTGTTTTTGACATTTAAAGTGAGACTTGTTTCACCTTTGCTGAACAGCGGCCACTCTGGCCACAAGTGGTAATTACAGCATGATGGCACATTGAACTTCATTTTATGGGAGTTTTTCTACAAAAGAAAGCTCATAAAATGAATAATACCTCAATTAAAATCAGGTGCTCTTCTTGCATTGTGCAGACTGGCTCAGTGTCAACGCTTTCTGGGTCGTTTGAACAGGATTGAGCGGTCCTGTGCAGGAAATGTCTCCCTGTGAGGTTTATTTGTTGTTGTTGTACGTTTGTGATAAAAAGCATTTAAATGTTTATTTGTGACACGCTAGTCTAACAGAGGCTTAAAGTCAGCAAACTGACTCAGAAAATGTCAGGTTAGTTGGTTAATAGACCTTTTTCACAGCAGCCATTTTGACATGAAACAGTCAGGTAAACTCACGTGTTACCAATGATACTAATCAAGGTTCCATTCAGGTCAAACAGAGACAGGGTACTGCTCCAAGAAATGGAACTAAACCTTTATTAGTATCACTGGAAACACCTGTGTTGACCCCGCTTTATGCTCAGTGTCAGCTGGGATCAGCCTCCTGCGACCCTGATCAGGATAAGTGGAATATGGATGGACTGGATGATGCTGATCATCTTGCATGTTGGAAGTGAGTGTGAAAGTTTCATATTTACCAGAAGAGGGCGGTAAAATACTCCAGACGAGTCTGCCAGCTGGTTGGTTAGACAAACCAGTCGTTAAATTTAATCCTCTGAAATTGTAAATGCATTTATTTTACTCACATTTCTACTGATGAAGGGAATTTAGTGAAGAAAAACTGCATCAATTCAATGCAAATTAAAGTAAATGCCTCATAACTAACCATAAATTCCAGTTATATATTACATAACATAACATATTTTGTATTTCCCACAATGTAACCCAATAACCAGGCATAAAAAATACCAGAATTTTCCTGCACTGGCACAAAATCTACTTTCTATTTGCTGTTTTTTTTCCAGCTTCATCACCAAAGGGAAGAAAATGTACAGTGAAGCAAAGGAACGGTGGTGATTAACATCTCTTTATCTCCTGCAGGTACGTGGCAGTGTTTATCTCTCCAAGTCTGAGAGTGTCAGGTTGTACCGAGCGGTTTGTCACACACAAACTGTTCGGTACATTAAGTTCTGAGGAAGTTTAATGTGTTTGTATTTTTGGGAAATCACACCTCGTGTACTCGCAGAGTTTCTGTTGGCTTCGAGACTATTACAGAAATATTTTAGAAATAATATGTGAGTCTGGTTTGTTGATCTCACCTGTAACTTGTTAATAATACGACTCTCCTCCCATCACCTTCACCTGCAGGTTTCCTCTCCTGGAATCTGACGTTCAGAGTGAGGCTCTTCATTATCATACACACAACAGTTACATAACTAATAGAATGAAATAATCAACTGAACTGATTAAAGAACGAAAGAATGGAAAAGTTGTGTTATTATTACTTGGGTGAGAACTTCCAGTTTAATGGCATATTTTCTGCGATACCTGCAAGATTTACCAAAAGTAAACGACTTACAACATGATGAGGTTACAGCTGTGAACTGCCCATAATAAATGTCTGAACCTTCACTGACGCAAAGGAAGACACAAAGTTCTTTGTGCTTGAAGGACAAATCATAATTACCTTTTTGAAATACTGACAGATTCATTTTTTAATTTGCTTTGAAGAATGAACTCACTTTAAAGTGAATAAAATAAAGAAAAAGTCTGGAGAAATCAGAAATTTGGTCAAAGTTAGAAGGATTTTATCAATGCTAGTTAACATTTGCGTATTTATCTTTCAATTCAAGTGTAGGCAAACTACAACTAAGTCTAACAGAGGCTTAAAGTCAGATAAATGTCAGCTAACATTAGCCAGTAAGCTAATTAGCTGATGAGCTGATATTGCTACTCCTACCGAAACTGTTTTTATGAAATTAACTTTTTATTTTCAACCAAAAGTATGAGTGATATCTAATTTTAACAGTTATATAGCCTTGCTTTAAAGAAATAATTTGACATTTTGAGGAAAAAACACTTATTTGCTCTTTTTTTGGACAATTGGACTGTCATCTAACTGGAGCTAGAAAGCTAGTTAGCCTAGCTTAACAGCTAGCCTGGCTCTGGTTCACAGTCGCCTCTAAAGCTCACCAATTAACAGATTGTGATATAATTTAATTGATTTAATCCTTACACAAACAGAAATGTTAAAATTCTGGATTCAGAGGAAGGTTATTAATTATTAATTTTAACTTTGAGCCTTGCTAACTCTAACTGTAGCGCCGCGCAGGATGCTTAATGCTAACCTAAGCTAATAATCTCATGATTCTAGTTCCACACATAACACATTTAAATATTTTTAAGTATATTTGACAGTGTGTTTCATATTTAGTTATTGTCCAGAACAATTACTACAACGTTTTGATGCTAATAGTGTATCAACTAATACTGTAGAATAGTAGTAATTTAGTCTAATTATTTTAATTATTTTAGTGAAGCTCAGCGCTTTTCTTCTGTATCAGACATAGTGTGACATTTATCCTCTTATATGTGGACACCGTTGGATGCTTTTAACTGTTTGTTGGTCATTTTCACCTGACAGGTGACGTGTCGGGTAAATGTACTCGTCCAGAAGGACGAGTGTGTCTCACAGAGTTAGTGTCCAGTCCTGTCTGCAGTTGCATGAATCACAAAGTCCTGTCTTTATTCTTAGACTTTCTTTTTATAGCAACTCCAACTGTCTCACGCACAAACACACACACACACACACACACACACATTTCGGTTGATAAGATTATCTAAAGGACTGTGGGAGTGTGTGTGTGTGTGTGTGTGTGTATAGGTCGTACATGGCCGCCCAAGAAATGTGACCTATCCGTGGTGGTGCAGCTGTCATTCCCAACCTGAGAGGGAGTCGAGGGTGAAGCAGTGAGACAGAAAACATGAGCTGATTTAGTCTTAGAAGACTAAAAAGGTTAAAAAGAGTGTTTTTAAAAGCTTCCCGTGTAGTTCTAGTGAAACACTGAAGCAGAAGGCCTGAGTGCTTTGACATTTCAGAAGGGGGACCTCACCGCTCTTCACCGGGGTTAAACCTCTTGGAAGGGACCATGGCGGTGGCTGCTAATGCTACATGATCTCGGCTGGACTTACACCTTACAGCCGGTGCTCAGTAAAGGACACATAGAGACGCGGGCTTTAGCAAATGATTAGAGATGAAATATTTGGCTCCATGGATCCTGTTACCTTCACTTGGACTCTGCGGGGACGCCCAAAGGGATTCCTGTCGGCTTTAATGGCAAAAGTGAGGTGAGTTTGGGGTAAAGTCTATTTTAGGAAAGTGTTTGGATCAGCTAATGTGAAGGCTGACATATTATTTGATTTAATTTAATTGATCACTTGTTGTTGCATTGCAAAGTTGCCCTTCTTATTCACAAACAAATGTTTAAGACGAGGAAAAGGTCGTCCAAGTAAACTGTGACCGGAGATTGGAAGTCCTTTTGTTGGTCCATTAACTACCATCATCCATGTTTAGACCAGAGGGTACAATAGTTGGGTCTTGACATGCACTATGAAGGGTTGAAGTGTCAGGACATGCCACCTTCACTCCTCATGTTATGTCACATTCTGGCTACTGGAGAATACCGTTAAGTACCAAGGCTACTTCCTCTGTCGGTTAGATGTTAGATGTGTACTATTGGCACCAAAACGACAGCCGGTGTGTAAAAGAAAAATTACAGAAACTAAACTAAGACAGATTAAAAAAAAAGATTGGATTACAACTGGTCAAACTCCAAAATTGTCTCAGCCCTCTAGAGCAGGGGTTTCCAAACTTTTCAGCCTGCGACGCCAGTGATTTGGGACCCCCACTATCCCCTATATTCTTTATGTTTTGTTACAATTATGGCTAAAATATTCTATTTCTAAAAGTTTTTTAAGTTTATTTGATTTCTCAAAATCATCTTGCAACCCCCCCCCCCACCCCTTGCCACCTCGCGAACCCCCCGGGGGTTCCCAACCCCCACTTTGGGAACCAGTGCTCTAGAAGGCATGATGCAACTGGCTGAGTACCCCTTATTGAACATAAAATATCATGTTTTTTAAGAACCAATGCTCTCATTGTTATGGACAGACAGTTATTATACACATAACTCTAAGAGGTTGTTTTAAAGGTCCAGTGTGTCAGATTTGGGAGTATCGAATACAATATCCATTAGTATGTTTTCATTAGAGAGTATAAGAATCATTGTGTTTTTCTTGTCTTTAAATGAGCCCTTTATATCTACAGTGAGAGCGGGTCCTCTTCCACGGAGTCCGCCATTTTGAACCTCCATTTTTCTACGGTAGCCCAGAGCAGACAAACCAAACACTGATCTAAATGTGACCTTTTGCTTTGTATGTGAGTTTCAGAGTTTTTCCTACTTGCTTGGAAGGAGAGGTTAAAGTGTGGCAGAGTATTCAGTCGGTTGCGATACCGCGATTTAGCGACCGCAAGGTGTCGCTAAATCCCACACACTGGACCTTTAAGCAAAAGAAATGACCAATTTTTATGTCTGAACATAAGTTTGATATCTTTCTGACTGATGTGCTCTGGTTATTACAGTCTCCGTCGCCAAACACCCTCTCTGTACTCGCTGTGAGACCAGAGATATCTGAACTAATGGAGTCTTTCAGAAGAAGCCTTCAGTAGCTGCAGCTCATCTTGATTCCCCAATCAATTAGCAGATAAAAAGTGCAGTCTGTAAAGAAGTGTGAAAGAAGTCAAGATGGCAGACGGCCTTGGATCCAGTCCCAGCTTCAGCATCCCTTCCAAGAGGCCCAAAGTCGCCAAGGACCAGGTTGTTCCAGGCACTGAGGTTGAAGAACCAACGCCGCCGGTCTTCATCCGTAAACTCCGCAAGGCAGCAGTGGGAACGGGTTGCGATATCCGACTGAGGGTGTCGGTGGCGGGATTTCCAAAACCTTTGCTGAGCTGGTACCACAACGATGAACTCCTTCCTCCATCAGAAGCCCAGGACTCAGGAGGGCTGTGGATACGGGACTGCCGCACGAGCGACGCCGGCTTGTACGCGTGTGTGGCGACCAATGAGCTGGGAGAGGCGAGCTGCAGCGCTGTCTTGGCTATTATGGACCTCGGTGAAGGTAATACACTTTGCTTAACAGGTAGACCTGAGTCATGACATCGGATTTTAAGCTTTAAGAATCCAGAAATGGACCGAAAACTGGTCAAATACTGGACAAACAGTCTTATATCTCATGATCCCAGTCAGTTTAAGCTCATCCAGACAGATCGAAGACTGTTTTCATCATCAGACAGTCGCCCCGTCTTCGTGTCTGCAGAGCAGCACAGGGGAGATACTTAAAATTAGCTTGTGGATGTAAATAGAGGCTCAGATTTGTTGGAGGGGAGAAGTGTCACCTGCCGTTGCTTTCTATTAGCGGCACACAGCTGAACCTTTACGTGTTGTTTGTTGTGTTTATTGAGCTGAGGAAGTCGGGGGCAGCTGGTAAAATCATTCTTACTCCGAGGATGTGTTGCAAGTCAGGAAACTCTTGACAATCGAGTCCTGAAAAAATCATTAGGCCGTCTGCAGCCGCACGCATGACTTAGCAGTCGCGTTGGTAATCATTCATGAGCTGTATCATCCGTCTGAACGCCTGCAGCCGCTGTTTGTTCTGACAACAGCACAATGATTAAATAATAAGGTTGTCAACACGATACAGAAAGGTTAGATAACTGCAAATAGATGTCGGCTGTGAGGTTCGAGGCTCCGTTACAAGCCCGAGCTCTGGCTGTGTTGTTAATTCATGTTGATGATGAAGTAAACATCACAGATTAAACATTTTACACGATGGTTTGACGTTGAAGTGACGCTATGTGGAGCTAGTTTCACCTTCACAGTTCATGTGTGAAGTTATTTTTTAATGAACGTTAGCAGAAGTAAACATTGTAAGCTTACACCGACTAACTCATCAAACAGGAGAGCACGATGAAGCTGTTAATATTAACTCTGTCTATTTCTGCCGGTGCAGCTCTGTAACACGGTTTTCGCTTAGGGTGGTCGTTCTGTCAGCATAAATTCACACAGCAAAGCATGCACGACATAAATTATCTTCACCGCGTCACAAACACCAACAATTTTAGTGCTGGTTACGAAATAAACTAAACAAAAGCTGCAGAGTGGTGTGAGCTGTGAGCATGGATATGCTTTTGGGAGTCTTCCTCAAGGACACTTCAGCGTGATGGATTGAACGGATCTCCCAGTTTATCTCGTCACCTCTGCCCTGCAGAGATAAGGATAGCATTTGTCAGTAAAGCTTCTGTGGCTTGTCTGAGTAAACTCTTCTCCTCCTCCGTGCTCCAGTAACCAACTAGGATAAGCACATCCCAGAGCCCTGCATGTCAAATATAGGTTTGCAGGGAGGCATACTACAAAAAATATCAACTTTAACCAGTTCATTTATCGAGTTATGGCTTTCAGGATATTGTGTTGTCCACGACGATAAATAAAACGTAATTAGGTCGAGAGAAATCGAGTATCCGTGTCTTTGCAGTGGATCTGTGTCTATTTTTATGATTATATGATAGAAATACTGAAAGTTTATGGCTTACTTAACGTAAAATATAACAGCAAAGACCAAATGTTCTTTATTTTCAGATAAACAGAGCAGTTAATGCACAAAATAATTGTGTTCTGTGCTCTGACTTGTGATTTTCAGGACCTGAGCATGATGATAACATCACCTCTGCATGCTATAATAAGAATAAATACTCCTGACCAGTTTGCATCATCGGTTTGAGTGACGGCGAGTCCCGTGTGTGCGATACAGAATAAAGTTTTCAGTGATATCATCGCCGGTTAGATTGGAGCAGAGACTCATCGTTGTCTCAGCCTGTGGAGAAAGTCGAAGCTCGCATGTCACCAGCTCTCACACTATGAGCTGGCACGCATCGGCCCAGCTGGCATTTCACTCAGCACCTTTCTGTCTCGCTGTCCTGGTTTTGATCTTCACCCCTTCGGTCGAGTCTGGTTTTTGACCTCTGTTCCTCATTACAGTCTCTCACATCTCTTCTTTTGTCTCTCTGCTGCAGGACGGTACAGATCGCGTCACCGCCTCGATTAAATCAGTTTTAATCCGCCTCCTCGGCTATTTTCTCTCTCTGCGTGCAGAGCTGGAGATTTGACGCTACAAAAATGAAGTGTTGACACCTCACTTGGACTTGACTGCTGTGTGACCTGACTCACTTGGATTTGTCGACTTAACTCAAAGCCAAAAACCTTCATGTTTAAAAGAAATAATGAAAGAAAATAAGACAGCGAGAGGCCTTGCATAGATTTGAACCTTCATTTTTTAAATCTCAGGCAACTATTTCATTTTATTTGTCAATATTTAGACCTGAGACTTCTAAAAACACCCCTCTTTGCATTCTTGTCTAACTTTAGCTCGACTGGCGAACACTCTTTGACATTGCTCTATTGTTTTTTCACCTCTACGTCCTCGTTTTCATCCATTTTCTGGGACCTGGCTGTCTTACCAAATCTCTGACCTCTACCTCCCTCTTACATCTCCCCTCCTCTCTCTCCCTCTCGCTCTCTCTCCTTGTGGTTATTTATGGCCTGGTATGTGCCGTGCCGACCGGAGGGCTCGTGCTCGAGTGATGTGTGGATGCCGCCGGCCCCCTTCTCCGATTGCACCAGCAGACATCACAGATAATTATAGCATCACCACGGTCAAGACGTGGCGCTGTCACACTCAATCACGGTCAGCAGTGATGAAAGAGGAGGAGGAGGGCGGCACAGTGGATTGTGTGGTGTGTGTTTGCACACGTGTGTGTGTGCGCGATTACTTTTAGTGGGTGTTCTGGCTGCTTTTGAGCATCGGCAGACAGACAGTCAGGTCTGTCACTTTAAGATATCACCCCGAGAGATCAGACCAACCAGAAACCAGAGTAGTGCTGTGTCACAAGTCTAGACTACTTTATTGACGTCACCCTCTGGCATGGAGCTTTTTATTAACATACTGTCAGGCATCTAAAGGCTGTAAGCAGTTGATGGAGGCTCTGACAAAGCAGCACATCGGTCACCGGCTTTATTTAAAGCTACTTTTATAACAGAAGATCACTGTTGTGTTGTGACGTAAGAAATCCCAGATGTGACTTGCACTTACTCATGAGATAACATTTGAAAAGGTCTCCTATGATGCTGCGGTTTCCAGCCTGCTGGTGGTGGTGGAGACCCAAAAGGCCACGCGAGATAAATCTGTAGCAGAGCAGAAAAATATACTTCTGCTAGTAGACGTCCTGTGATGAGGGTTTGCAGGTGAGAAGATGAGCTTTAAGGCAATCGAATCATTGCAAATCTGAGATGATTTGAAGTGTTGAACGTCGAGGATGGATGCTGGTGAAAGCAGGAGGAAGGAAGGACGAGACACAGTGTAGGTCACTGACATGGTCCTATCTCTGATATAAACCCCAGATGGTACCTGAAGAAGAAGGAAGATATAGGAGAGATCTCCACCACCACCACCACAGCATTAAAGGAGACCTGCAAGACTGGGATGTCTTATGTCACAACACAACAATGATCTTCTGTTATAAAAGTAGCTTGAAATACAGCTGGCGACCGATGTGCTGCTTCAGGTACCATCTGGGGTTTATAATGGGCTCGGGTGACGCAACACCAATGACCTACACTGTGTTTCGTCCCTCCTGGCTTCCATCACAGATGTTTAGACTGGCTTAACCCGACAACCTTTTCCTTCTGCCTCCACCACCATCCATCCTCGACGTTCAACACTTCAAATGATTGCAGATTTGCAAGGATTCGATTGCCTTAAAGCTCTTCTTCTCACCTGCAAACCCTCATCACAGGGTGTCTAGCA
This sequence comes from Sciaenops ocellatus, assembly GCA_033000465.1. Lineage (NCBI taxonomy): Eukaryota > Metazoa > Chordata > Actinopteri > Sciaenidae > Sciaenops > Sciaenops ocellatus. The sequence goes on along the minus strand of CP136876.1, from coordinate 12,676,501 downwards.
GAAGTATATTTTTCTGCTCTGCTACAGATTTATCTCGCGTGGCCTTTCGGGTCTCCACCACCACCACCAGGCTGGAAACCTTTTCAAACGTTATCTCATGAGTGAGTGCAAGTCATGTCTGGGATTTCTTACGTCACAACACAACAATGATCTTCTGTTATAAAAGCCGCTTAAAATACAGCTGGCAACCGATGAGCTGCTTCAGGTACCATCTGGGGTTTATACCACATGGTACCTGAAGAAGAAGAAGGAAGAGATGGGAGAGGTCTGCAGAGAGAACGAAGGCAGAGGAGAGGACAAGGTAACCGGGGTATAAGTTGGCTTGACAAGTGGTTAGCGGTGTGGTTGGCAGCTGTTTAGATGCAATCAGAGATGTAGTTTTCCAGCAGCGTATATGAATGCCAGAAGGTCTGTTACATCACCTGAAAGACATCTATAAAGTAGACTGACAGCTCAACAGAGGAGGGTCAGTCCTACTGTACAGGACAGCTCTAGAAATACTTCCAAGACTGAGGTCAGCATTTGATTTGAGACAGTCCCAGTAAAACACATTACGATGGATTCCACACATGCAAAGCATACATATTCATATTTGTTCTCACATATTTATTCAGTCGCAGCCACGCAGAACTTTATTTTAAACTCATTCAACGCTACAGTGTTATTTTCACCTCCAGCTCCAAGGTTCACGAGCGCTTACTGCAGCTGCAACTATCTCATCGTGCCGTAACGTATGTGCCTATCATGCATGGTGTAATACAACATGTCGGCTTTGTACTAGAGTTTCAAAACTCCCAGTAGTCCAAGCGGAGTGACCCACAGAGGACAGCAAAGGTCGTCAGGTTCGAGTTGTTTAATCTCCTGCTATAGCTGGTGGTGGTGGGGGTGGCAGGCTCTCTGAAAGGGGGTGCAGAGGGAAAGTACAGTATAACTGAAGGGGTTGTACTATGCAAGACTCGAAATAGACCGCTAGACTTGGCATTCGGCGTTAGGGAGGACTGGGGGAAGACAGGGGAGAGGGTAAGGAAGACAGACATGGCCTGAGGAAGATAGAGTTTTAAGGTGCAGCAGCCATCTTAAGACGACACATCCTCGCTCGACCGATTCAACATTTCGCTCTGCAGAGGAAGCCATTTTATACACGAGGGATGGGAGCAGAAGGCCTGTTGGAGTCCATTTGAGTGTTTTCAGTGGCGTGTCTCAATGGAGAAGACTTGTACTCGGAGGAGACGTTCGAGCTGTTTTGTTTAAAGGAAGCACACGAAGGAAGACGAGAGCAATGTCACGGAAGGAGCTGCTCGATGCACGCAAAGCTCTGAGAGGTGTTAGGGAAGGTGTGAGTGGGCCGAGAAGCAAGAAACAGAGAGGTGAGTGGAAGCTGGTACTGACACAGAATATGTACCACGATGGGATAAAACAGGTTGCTGGGGATCTTTTTAAAAACGTTCGAAGTAAGAGATGGATCACACTGTTACGGGGAAATATAAGATGCATACCCAATTATGTAGAACAGCTGTAATGGAAATGAAAACAAGGTAATACACTGGAGGCCACTATTATTGCTGCTGCTTAATTGGATTGCAGCTTTCCTTTAAGGCACAACAATCCTGTTTGTAATTGTGCCGACATAACTGGAGATAACTTTGATGTTTTCAACTGAATCACATTTATACTACTTAATAATCGCAATGATATCTTTGCCCTATCCTTTCTGACATGAAATCAGCATATACAGATTGTTTTTTTCCAATAAATAGTCCTCATATCGGTCCACTCTGTGATCCACATGTAAACAAAGGGGTCGTCCCACCCTCCCAGAGAACAAGATTTGGAATCAGACTCCCTAAACTGATTGACGGGTGTATAAATACGTGGACTACCACTGGACTGACAGCTAAATCTGAGAGTTTTCTGACACTTTTAAACATTTTAACAAGATATTTTAATAAGTAACTTAATTATATGTGCAAAATATCTTGAATTTGTGTGGTACAAATTGGTATTGCATTATTTTAATGGACAAATGGGCTGTGGTTGAACCTTGAACCCACTTGTCTCCTTCGTTGGTGTCCATTATGGACCATACATAGCATGGCGTTCCTGTCGTTTGTCTTCGGCTTATTGGCACACTGCAGCAGAGATAATCTATAGCCGCTTGATGATTTCACATTCTCTAAATGTTGCATTCAAGTGGATTAAAGATACAGCACGATTAATTAGATTCTGTACTCTCACAAGGCAGCTGAGGCAAAGCCGGCGCTGTTTCCCTCCGGTTGTTTGGACTGGCAGGCGGTGTGTTTGTGTTCCATCCCGCTGGTACACCGTCATTCACAGGAACCCTCGGGGATTTGGTCGGGATTAGGTGGTAGGATCAGGTTGCAGTGTGACTGTCAACATTGGCCACTGTCATTTCGGATTTCCAGACCACCTCACCATATGAACTGAGTCGGCATACCACCACTCACATTCGCTTCTGAAGGGCGGCAAATAAAGAGGCATCAACTTTATGAGTTTTTCCTCCTTTGTGTGGCAGCCAACAGACTATAAATGTAGAATTCAACAAACATTTAACACGAGTGCTGGCCTTGTGATTGTGTTTGTGGGTATGGTGTGGATGAACATCAAGAGACCAGCCAAGATGGTTTGGTTGCAGCATTTTCCTTTAGAGTTTGTCATTTGCGTGAAGAACACAAGACAGTTTTGAGCAAACTGGAACCCTGTTTTCAACGCTAACGTTGTACAATGTAGAAAGACTGTATAACAGCATTAGTTAGTCTGCACTGTTGTATTAATTATTCCATTTTGGAGAATGTGGAATCAAGGCTGTGTTGCAGTCATTGACAGTTTAAAGAATGGACAGAGCATGAGTGATGTCATCCGTAAGTTTCCGAAGAGCTGCTTTGATATATGCGGCGTTGGCCATCGCCATGTTGGTTGGACTGCTTCTTCCGCCTCCTGGTAAATCTAAATATCGGCAAAGACGTGGATCATCGGCGGACCAACGGCATCCACCTGTCAATCAAAGCGTCCACGCTCTTTATCCTGCATAACTTTAAGCCTTAATATAATCTGAACAGGTGAGTTGTATAAAAATTCACCCTCAGTACAGTTGTCATGAACGGGGAAATTAGCTATAGAGACCAAAACTGTTTTTTGTACCAGGCTGTAAACATGTTTATTTCTGCTGTGAAGTTGGACGTTTTAACATGGGGACTTATGGAGACTGACTCACTTCTGGAGCCAGCCTCAAGTGGACGTTTGAGGAGCTGCAGTTTTTGGCACTTCACTTCATAGCCATGGAGGTTGCTGCTTGGTTGAAGTAGAAAAGTATATTATTGTTAGACTGTTTATTTGAGACATTTGTTGATGAATACAGTGAGGTACGGGTAGATGTTGGCTTCATGTTTGGCTCATGAGCATTCTTCAATGAAGCACATCCCCCAATCCAGAATACTAGTTTCTGGTTTCAAATGTGAAATAGCCACACATGACATGACATGGACGTTCTGGTTTAATATGACAAGACTTTGTCAGCGTTGGAAAACAGGAGCTGTGTGATCACAGTGTGATGTAACAGCAGCAGAATCAGTTCTCCATTTGCAGAGAGATTATGCCAGACCTGCTGCTGATAAAGCTGTATGCCTGGAAGGCATCCATCAAGGCTGCTCCACAGAAAGCAGCCTCTGTCACAAAATCAATGGGTTTCTGTGAAGTCTGCTTACTCTCGTGTTGTTTTAGGCTAATTAAACTATAGCATGCTCTGAATTTCACCTGTCCAGAGTCGGTCCAGTGTCTATGATTTCTCCATCTGTGGCGAGATCGCAGAAGTAAATATTTGCATCCGGGCTGATTCAACAGAAATAAATCTGACGTGTCTGATACATGTTGGAGGTCGATCATGAGGATTGGCTGCAGCTTTAAGCAGTGCAGAGGACCACGTGGCCTCCTGAACCATCAAACCAAGCCAGATGCAGATGAAGATAAATGACATGCACCAATAAAATCTAATTATCTTCTATAATGGCTGCTATTTTATGATATTCCAGCCAGAGACTCTTAGTGAGCTTACAGAAAAAACCCTCAGAGAGATGTTTCCAGGCAGCATGAAATGGAAGCCTCACCGCCGTATCTGGGCCTGGATGACGGTCATGGAATCTTGTATTATGATGGGCTTTATTGATCGGGGGGCGTTTAAACTGTTACTTGGGGGTGTATCCCATATCACGCATAAAGCACTGGTATTGATCGCTGCACTTTCTGCCTGGACCGAGTGCCTCTCACTGGTGATGGATGGAGGAGGAGTGCGAGGCGGGCGAGGGTGAAGAGAGGCAGGTTTGTTAGAATTACAATTGCAAACTGCAATCCGCCGACTCTAGGATGAGGATTTAAATTTAAATCTTTAAGATAAAGAAACATCACACAGCTCGGTGGTCAAACAAACGTCGGAGAGCTAATGAGCAGAATCAAAACCGAGCAACTCCTGATTCATGACAGGAGTAAATCTCACGTATTGATTCTGTGTTTACAAGGCCATAAACATTAACATGCCTCACTTAACAACACTAAAAAGCACATTGTTCAGCGAAGCAAGTCAGCAATTGAGGACAGAAGAGCCTCGTTGAAATGTGCACGAGGATTCTGGGTCGTTAGTCAGAGAGAGGGAGGTCTGCGTGTAATTATTTTTAGATTCATTTGATGACGCTGGTGTTGGGGAGCACAGATGTGTCTGAAAGAACAATTAAGAGTGTGTCAGAGTGTGTGTTAGAGACCGAGCGAGAGAGCTTTGAAGGAGGACGCAGACAGATGGTGGGAGAGATATTCTCCTCACGTTTGCTCGACGAATCAGATCCGTGATATTCTTTTTGTCCGTCTTACACAGAAACGGATAAAAAATAATATATCAATGATGATTCAGTGAGATGAAAACAAAACGTAGAGGGAGAAGGAGTAAAGCTTTTAGTTCTTATTGGCTGAAATGTGCCAAAAACTGGATTACATGTAATGTGACTCAGCGCAGCTCTGCGTGGTGTTTTAGCGTCTTTCAGCTCATTGTTTTGACACAACGAACAACCAACGCTCTAAAACCGTTAGCCAAGCATCAAATGGCAGATTTTAGCAAGTGTCACATATTTCCCACAGGAACTGTAATTTAAAGAAAAAGGGTTACCGGAACCGGTACCGGCTGTTTGGAGGTCAAACATGCAATTAACACGAGTTTAACTGACGCTCTGAAGACTCGGTGCTTCAATAGTTTTTAAAGCTGCTCATCAATATTTTTATTTTAACATTTATTATACAACTCTGCATTTCCCATCAGCGTTTTAGCGTCTTTCAGCTCATTGTTTTGGCGCAGTGAACAACAAAAGCTATAAAAGCGAACTCACGCTACGTGGCAAGCATGAAATGGCAGCGAATATTTGGTGTACATTCGTCGAACCGTAGAAACACGACTTTAAATTAATGCTAATCGGCTGTTTGTTAACATGTTTGGTTACAACTTGTTCCTCTGCTCCCAAAAGGCCGAAGATGTCAGTAACTGTAACTAGTTTACCGTAACAGTTTAAAGACTCAGTGCTGCTCATCAATATTTTTATTTTAACAGTTTATTATTCCATAATTCAGCAGTTCCCATCAGTGTTTTAGCGTCTTTCAGCTCATTGTTTTGATGCAGTAAATTAAATTTTCTACAAGAAAAGCTCTAAAATCGACCGTACGCTACGTGCCAAACAACATCATTCGTTGAGTGGTAGAAACACGACTTTAAATGAATGCTAATCGGCTGTTTGCTAACATGTTTGTTTCCATTGCTCCCAAGAGGCCAAACAGTCAATTAAAACAAGTTTAACTGATGTCATTTACTAAATTTTAACTATGGATTAAACGACTACATGTACTATGAACTCTCTGAACTCTTAACAGCTCTGCAGTTCCCTTCAGCTCTGCACAGCGTTTTAGCGTCTTTCAGCTCATTGTTTTGACGCAGTAAACAACTAAACCTTTAAAGCCGACGTTACGCGACGTGACGAGCGTGAAATGGCAGACGGACAAAGATAGCTGAGCTAAAAGCAAAGTGAATTTTTGGTGCACGTTCGTCGGGCGGTAGAAACGCGACTTTAACTGATGTCAGTAACTGTAACTATTCGATAATCGTTTAAATATTTCCTGTTTCTAACGTGTTATCTGACATGTATCTAAATAAATATTCTTTTTGGGGTTGAGCTGCAGCTGCTGCTGGTCGTGTACCTGAAATAAGTAACATGCATCATGCTGTAATCCACTGGGGGAAACGTGCTTGCTCTTCCGGTCCAAATCGCCCTCGGCTGCTTGAGGCTGTGGCAGCCATGACCCTATCACTGGTTAAAGCTAGCAGACACGGAGTGGAGATGAATAATTGAAGGCTTGTGGGTTGTGCTGAGGTCTGCTACCTTCATTGAGAGGTGGAGGGTGTTTGTATTCAGGAGGGCTGATATATCAGTCGCCCTTCCCCCTTCTTTAATGTGTAGCCATCTCACCCCCTCTCTCCTCCCTCCTCACCAACCTCCACTCTCCATCTCTTCTCTTTGTTCATTTCTTTACCTCGATCTTGCTGCTTTAAAGCCAGTTGTTGTCTTCCTCCTCCACCTCCTCATTCTCATCCTCTTATTCTCCACTCTCATCACCGCAATCAGGACCAACACACCCCTTACGCTCAGACTTCCAACCCCCACCACCACCACCACCACCTCCTCTCGTTCTCTGAGTGCGCTCTCGATTGAGGCAGATCAGGCAGAGGGGTTGACGGCGGGTTGGGTGGGGAAGAGGGGTGGGGGTTGGACAAAACCAGCTGAGAATTGCCCCTCTGAAGGCAACGTCTACGTCAGAGAGGGACGCTGTTCACATCAGCGGATAGACACAAAGACACCTGGCTCCGGCTTATTTGCATCCTCTCCTCTCTCTCTCCTCTCTCTCTCTCTCCTTCTCCTCGTCTTGCTGCCAGACTGGAGAGTAAACACACCCACGCACAAAAGGCAGCTGAATCCCGCTTTGAATTTTTTAATTTTTTGTGGTTGTTGTTGTTGATGTTGATGCCACACCCTGGGCTTATTCAGGTTGTGAGGATGTTGTTTTTGTGAGCTCATGCCACAGGTAATCTTGCACGCTTGACAGGAACTTGAAGCGATGAAGAAAATCTGGTCCAAGAAGAGATTTCAGGTGAGTTTGCTCCTTTTTTTGATATATTTATTTAATAAAGCTGTTATTAAGCTACATCCATGATTAGTAGCTTTTTTGACATTTAGATGTCATGCCACACCCTTTACCTGATAATGAGATGCAAATGTGTTGATTTGTAACTGAAAACTGAAAAAAAAGAATATTTTAGTGATATTTTGCTGTTTAATGCATGCAGAGAAAATGCTTTAAGAGAGAGAGAGAGGTGCTTGTTGTTTTCCGCCTTTATCTGTTGAGAAATTGAGGCCAAATCAGGACAGCGTAACAAAGAAAGTCAGCCCAGGAAAACTCTGGTTGCCAGGTAGAAAAAAGGAGATGAAGATTTCTCGAGACCCTCGCTCTGAGACGCACAAAAAAGACACGATAACCTGCTACAACAACAACAGTCCACATTTCTGCCGTGCCATCGTGTGCACACTCCCGTGAAAATATGCATCTCTGCACGCCTTGTCCGTCGTGACAGTTTTGTTCTGGAATAAGTGATTCTTTATAACAGGTTTCACAAATTTGGAGCAGATGAAAAGTGTGTCAGTAGGCTACACTCCGTGGAGATATGAGAATCAGGGCAGCCAGTCACAAGGGCTACGAAGTGAGCAGAGCACAGCGGGGTAAAAGCTGATTTCTGCTGGTCGCTTCGCCTCCTCTGAATCCTGCAACATCAAAAACCCCTCGAGACTTGTTCTTTTGCTTCCAGCAGCAGATTTGTGAGAATAATAGCTGGCGAGGATTTGGATTAAATCCAGAGAATTTTTTTTTTTGAAGTATTTGCCAAATGCAGTTGCCGTTTGTGGCTGAGCTTTGCTGATATGATTGCCTTGAGGCTACAACAATGGAGATCACGACAAACGATGGAAGCTTCTAGTGGAGCCTTGTCAAACAGCAGTTAGCACCAGGCAACAGTTAATCAAACCGCCTGACAAAAACACTCACCAGTCGGTGGAGGAGGGGGGACGAAAGCGAGAGTGAAATGAGTCACTTCACTTTGCACTTTCGCTACTTTCAGTCGGCTGCAAAGCAGTGAGTCATTGTGAAGAGCGCTCTCTCCTCGCTGCTGATTGACAGACCGTCCGAGAAGCTTTATCAGCAGAGGACGCTTCCTCGAACACGACACGGAGAGTTCGTCAGTTCAGCTGAGCGATAATTCAAATTTAGAACATTACCGTGATATTGTAACGCCGACTATGAACTTTCAGCTACGCGATGTGGGTCAAGCTTCATCTGTGTAACGTGAATACTTTAACGTCTGCGCTGACAAAACGATGTGATACGTCACGCCAAGGTGTCACTCTGCCAATATCACAGTCAAGGTGTGCTAATAAATATAGTTCCTTGACAAAATCAATCTCATCTTACGATATGATCATGTCCTGTTGTAGTTTCTTAAAACTCTGTTGTCTGGATGAATGTTTAATTGGTTAAATATCATTAAAAACTAACTAATTGAGTTGTTAGGACGCCATTAGCTCATGAGGTAGAGTAGCCTTGGCCCAAGGTTCGAATCCGACCAGTGGACATTTGCTGCGTGTCTCTCTCCCCGCTTTCCCGTCACTCTTCAGCTCCTACGACCCAATAAAAAAGGTTCAAAAAGCCCCAAAAAAATCAATAAATTGAGTTATTAAAGTTTTCTGTAGAACTTGCAGCAAGCAAGCGAGCGACAATCACTCCTGAACCATGCTGCTGTCACCTTTTGCAGTGCAAGAATTGGCCTTTCGAGCTTATATACACGTTCTTCTTAATATACCTGTCACGAAATCTCAATAGAGCTTTCATCTGGCTTTCATCAAGAGGCTACAGTGAGGTCCAAAAATGAAATCAACCTTTTGAGTTTGGATTATTTCGTCAAACTGTTCCCGAGGACGAGATTGAACACACTCGTGTTTCTTCCGATGCAGTCAACTCTATAGGTTTAGTTGTAGGTGTGCCTAAAGCTGAAAGTAACGCGACAGCAGCACTACCTTTGTGTGAAAGTGACCTCTGTTGTGACAGATCTTGTGGTCGTGTTTCCTGTTGAATAATGCATTGTACTCTGTATCTTTGTTTCAGAGAACTGGCCATTCAACACGGACATTTGGCAGATTCACCCATGGTGTGTTGTCAGTATGAGCTTTACACCATTTCCACTCTGTTCTGTTCTTCACGATTAAACAAACATCTAAACATGCTGCGGCCTGCTTCTCTCAGGCCTGTTCTTCTGTTTCTGTTTGAGTTTTTTAGCCGACGGCAGCATGTGCCTCGCTTTGATTTACTCCTCTAATAACTCTGTTATATATGAAAGTTACTGCTGTAGAACATCTGTATTGCTTTAGCGTATCTATATGTTTTTTCACTGCTCGACTGCTTACAACAAAAGTGGGTTTTATTATTGTACATCCACCCACGCACCCACACACACACAGCAATATTTTTGTCCTCACGCTGCATTAAATCTCTGAGTGAATAATGTCTGGCCTCGATGCTTTATGGTATAATATTTGGCCAAAGCTGAGGCTCGCTGTACTTGACTCCAAATCATATTTACATTAGAATACAATCTATACGCTGTGAAATATATTCCCTCATAATTACATTGCCGGGTCGATTTCCCTCGCCTGGCGTTCGAAGCCATTTAACTTTATTTGATACAGATGGGTGGATCTACACACACACACATGCTGCCAGCGATGTAATGACTTAATGGTGATTGTTCATGTTACATTGGCTCTCTTATCATTAGGCAGAACCTTCTGGAATTATCTAATCAGGATCTGACTCGATGTTGAGGCGCAATGAGGTGCAACCTCTCTCTTTGCGGTTGCCGTCCTCTTCCTCCTCCTCCTTTTCACGAGCTCTCTCTAACCAGTAAACATATCTGTCAGCCGACCCGGCAGCTCGGCTGCTGGTGATTTTTTAGACTCTAAATGGGTACGAAGAGGATTGGTCGTGTGGGTGAGAGAGATGCTGGTTTCCATAGTAACGGTGCTCTCCCGTCTGCCCTCTCTTGCTGCCACTATGGAAGCGAAGTTTTCCGCTCCTGCCGAAAGCAAAGCTATGGTAAACCTGGCCGCCGTGATTCATCTCTAGTTTTTGTTTCCTTGCTCTCTCTCTCTCTCATCCCTCCCCTCCTCGACTTCATCCGTTCACCCCGCTGATGTAATGTGATCTCAGCCACAGAGGCACTTTGTTTTGACCCCGTCTGTGGTTTCAGTTCCTCTTTTATTGCATTTTATTTGTCTGCACTGCACCATGTTTGTGTCTTCTTTCTGTTTTTGAATGTTGAGTTTCGTTTGGTGACTGTATCTCCCGTTTATCACGTCATTTCCTGCACAAAAAAAATATGAATTCATGTTGTTTTACTTCAACTTTAAATCTAAATCTTCATTTTCAAAATATTTGCCGCTATTCTGACACTCCTGGGAGTCGTGATTTGAAAGAAAAGGAACAAAGCGGTCAGCCTAAATAAAGAAGCTGAGCTCGCCCTGCTGTTTTGTTACCAGACCCGAGGAAAGAGTGTCTTTACATCCCCCCCTCCCCTCCATGTATCAGTCATGTATTTTTATAAGCCACAGCTGGCTTCATGTCACGCTCGAGCTTCAACCCATTTATTTCACTCCGGGGGCTCTCCGCGGCTCTTTTCAAGGACCCATCAAACTCTGTGCTGCTAAGCAAATGTGAAATGTCATTTTCACCGGGACTGCTGCTGCTGCTGTTCTTGTTTTCAGCCTCCAATTTCTTCTTCCGTGAATTTCCTCCATCTTAACACACCTCTGTGTCTTTATTTCCAGACTCTGAGACCACAGAAGATGAGACCACAGAACCTCAGATGGAAACCAAAGAAGGAGGGCCCGGGAGGCACCAAGACAAGGCTGGACGGAGAGGACCTTCAGGTAAAAATCTCGCTGAGGTTCACGTCCAGTTTGCACTTCTTCGATTAACTCGTCACAACTGACGTTTCAGCTTTTTTTGTCTAGTTGCAATACTTGCAAAATACAGCGAGAAGAAAAGTGTGCAGTGTGCAGCTCTTTAAACTTTATTTACGAGGTGATAGTCAACATGATTTACTGCAGCGCTGACGCCGCTGCCAAAAACACACTTGTACAAAATTATGATTCAATGCGGATTGATAGGTTTAATGGAGGGATGTTATCAGCTTGGCCCAAGACGTTTGGATAAAATCCGATATGGCAGAATTCATGAATCCCTCACGGTGTGATGCAACAGTGTGACACACTGCCCTAGTTTCCAGCAGGGAACCTGTCTCAGATCTGGATCTCGCTGTGTGGCTTCACAGCCTGAAAAACTTAAAGGCATAAATGATACATGATGCTAGACTTTTGTCCTCGTGCTTTGCCGGTTTAATTCATTTCGGATGTGGCGCATTAAGTTTAAATAAAGCTGTGGTGATCAGCTGAGACGGTGCATGCAGTAAGTGGAAGGTTAGTTATTATATGAAACTTGTCATTTCATCTCTAAGAAGTTCAATTAATTTAAATTTGCATTTCCTGCCGGCAGAGGCAAAGCTGTCTTGACGTGTCTTTTATTTAAAAAACGGAGGAGTCATCTTGTATTCCCATTTCCATTTGGACTAATATGACACGAGACAGACATCCTCAGACTGCAGACGACAGACGGTGTTTCTTCTCTGGCTCCAGCTGATGATTATTTTATAGACGAATCTGTCGACTATTCTGCAATTAATAATTCAGTCCATAAAGTGTCAGAAGTGGTAAAAGGAAGAAATGTCAAGCACAATTTCCAAGAGCGTCTGTGAGTGCTTGTTTTGTCTGACTAAGGCCACGTTCAGGCAGACAAACGCAGGTTTTTCCATTCATTTCAGCGGTGGGTTGTGCGTTTTGGCTGTCGACACCAATCAGACGGCTCAGACCAGTCAAACCTCCACAAACCTTTGAAACTGAGACTATCTAAACTCTTTTGTGTTCTGACTTTATGTACCCAGCGTTTAAATCTGAGTCTGGCTAAAGTAGAGACACGAAGAAGTTCAATTTGGTTTGTGTCCGATGGTTTGAGAGAGCAGTGGTTGAGCGACGTAGGCAGTGAATGAGAGTGAAGGAGCACCGGTATGGATAAAGCCGGTTACGTTCAACACACCGCTGGATAACCCTGCAGTGATTCGCCACAGTCCAAAACCCAAAAATATTGAATCCATTCAATCCATTTTTGATCCCGTGGCGCCTCTTTCCTGATTAAATAAAGTTGCAGACAAGAAGGAGGCCAAAGAAATGTCGCATTCACTCCTGATCTCTTAATGCCAATGTCTGAAATGTAAAATGATTTCCTTGAGTGGCAGACGTTAACCAATTACAACCTAATGAGTCTTTTTCTGTTGGCGTTGCACAGACGACTCATTTGTTAAAGTGTTGTGGATGCATTGCCGTCAAATCAGAGAACCTGCGTGCCCTCACCGCTCCATTCCCAACCAGGCAACAGGATGTCTGAATATAGACCAGAAATATTGACACCCTTCTCCTGTAGCACAAAGAAATGTTAGATTCCTTGCTCGCATGTTACACAGTGCTTGCACTTTCTGAGCATTCGTGTTGGCGTGCTGACTACGCCTTCGTCACGTCCCTCTAGAGACGAGCAGCAAAAAAAATAGAAAGGGAATATCAAATGAGGGAGGGATGGAGGTGATACATCATCTGTTCTCTTGCCTTCTGGAGTCCCTTGTTTAGATGCAAACAAGATTCAGGATTCAGGACTTTGTTTAGATCCAGTGGACGCGTTTGAGACAAGAAAATTACACTCTCCATTACCGTCACAGCTCTAAAAGCCCGATCTTCCTGTTCTGCCTTCAAGTCAAAGTGAAATGTGCGACCCAGTCGCCTCGCAGAGAAATAAAAACAGCGTTTTGTGAATACATCGAGTCCCTGAAGTGTTTGATATTTCCCCCTCTGAAAGGATTTCTCATTTCCTTTTTTGGTTTTTGACTTTATGAGGCTCTGATACAGTTTGTTTTCCGATTGCGGCGCTGAGTCAGTATCATTTGTGATTGCGGCAGGAGTCTGTCGTTTTATATCCTTCGCCCGACCATCGCCGTTTCAAGATGCTGACTGCTCTTTTCTTTTTGCTGCCCCAAGCAGTCCTGTCTCCGTTGCTCATCACTAAAATGTCAATCATTACCTGATTTGCGACGGGGGAGGATCTCTTTAAGTGGTGCACGTTCCACAACGTTGGGTTTGGACTTTTGTTTCATTTCCTGTTTTCAGACAATCAATAGACTCTTGATCCCATCGTGTGCTTTTTTTTATGCTTAATGACGCTCCTGCTCTCCGTCAGTATCATTTTCTACCAGCTCAGGACTCTTCCTCCTTGTATTGATGAGCTTTTCAGTTAATTAATTCATCTCTTTTTGGATTATTTATTCTTTCTTGGACATTTTAAACTATTTTTCAAAGGATAAATTAGAAGAAAGTCTAGAAATTAAAGCTTAAGGATGTACAACTCACAGAAGGTTTGACAACAAAAACGGACCTTGGTTTAATCTTTGTTTCCATAATTAATTAAAAGGTCTGACAGTTAATTAACCTTTCGATTAACATCATTAAACATTTCCTCAGTTGTCTCCTATTCAAGTCAATGATGTTTATCTTTCTCTTACCATCTGTCTGAAGACCAGAACCAAACGATGTGCGATCTAACGAACACGTACTGCCTGATATAGATATTCCTGTGTGCCACAGAGCTCTATTGTTGTCCAAAAATGATTAAAAATACATCAGTGAGTCACACCGTTGCACTGGGTAACATGTTCTTTAATTACAATGAACACAGGCGCTGTAGTTTATTTTGAGTCAGTCCCACATACACCGTTCTGCTGCTGTAAATACTCATTAGACCATCAAGCGTGTTTTAATCAACGACTTAAAGTAGTCCCTAACAAACGCACTATTTACTCCAGCTCGAGTAATGTTTGATAAAAAACTACAACAGCTGTTAAAATCTATATTTGTGATCCATTAGTAAAGGTTCGGTTTGTAACTTTTAGGATGATCTATCGGCAGAAATGCATAACTGTGTTTTCAGTGATATATAATCACCTTAAAAGAACAAATCATTACTTATTCATCACCTTAAAATTAGCATTTTATATCTACATGTGGAGCGGGTCCTCTTACACGGAGTCCGCCATCTTGTGCCACCATGTTTGTAGCAGAAGAGGTGAAGGAGTGTTTGCTAGTTGCTAACGGCTAACTGTTTTGTTAGAAGTTTAAGGAAGTTAAATGTCGACAAACGGAGGATCAAACTTCATTACTTAGCACAAAAAAAGCCGAGGGAGCATCAATCTTTACATCAACGAAGAGAAATCGTGAAGAAGCAATAGATCTTTTTATCCTTATGTCGTGATTCTTAGCTTTTGTTAGCATGCAGAACAGCTAGCTGAACGGTTGTGACGATGCCCTCTTTTGGCACATGGAGGCCACCGTAGCTTCTCCTACGCATTTTGAATGGGAGGGTGAAGCAGGGGGATGCAATCTCACCACTAGACGCCACAAAATTTTACACACTGGACCTTTAAAGCTTTATATTTTGAGGAGGAACCAATCCTGTCTCTCTCTGTCTTTTCCAGGTGAGGGAGGAGGGATGATGGACTATAACCCGGACGCTTCAGATCGCAGAGCCACCCTCCCCGGTGGCTACGACCCCGTAGTGGAGCGAGAGCTCCACGCTCTGGGCTCCCGCCCTCCGGGGCCCCACTTGGACCCCACAAACCCAGCAAGGCAAGCCCTCGGCGGGGCTCCCGTTGAGGGGGCTCCACCCGTGCGTCACCTGGGTGTGGAACCGCTGATCCGGGCGTCTCACGCTAACCTGGCCCGGCCTGTTCAGGGGTCAGAGGAAAGTGTTTCTGTAGGCAGCGACTACTATGGGAGCATGTTCAGCCTCTACAGAGGGAGAACATTTTCTATGCCGTTATAGCACATGGCATTTTGTTTTTTAAGGATTCCACTAAAAGACTGGCCACAAACTCCAAATTGCAAAGACATTAAATCCTCCATAAACCCAATAAGTTACAAACGATTCATTTTTTTACTCTTATTTCATATATTCAGCTTTTTTCACACAGTGTTGTTACTTCCCATCTTTATTTTGACGTCACGCTTTCCTTTGACTCAGTGTTTTTTATTGCTGTGAGTGTGGTTTGCTTTGAATCTAACAATGATTACAACATTAATATTTATTATAGCCATTGGAGGGGACACAATCTGCTAATATGTATTATTCAGCACCTTCTTGAAAACTGTGATTTTTAACCCCCGCTGCATGTTTTTTAGAGCGGCCCCTCACTTTTTGGATTGACACCATATCTTTATAGGTTTTTGCTGTGGCATGCATGGGTTTGCTGTTATTAGCATGAATGTTCTCACGAATCAATGAACATGTGATTGGCAGGTTTTTTTTTTTGAGGCATGATGTTTTTTTGTATTTGAAGTTTAAAGCAGGGGTATTTTTTGTAAGAGTTCATGTTGTGAATCTTGCAATTTTGTTGCCGACGATTTCAAATGATCTTCCACTTCACCGCAGTTAGATTAAGTTCTCTAGAACTGCTTATTTTATTTCTGCCATTTCATTTTACACTGTCTGATGTGTTGCTCTCTGAAAATGAGACACAAAGAGCACAGACAAACAGGGACTCACTGGTGTAATAAGACAGAATTTCACAAAATGGAAATTCATCTGCTTCTTTATTACTCTTCCGACGCCTGCAGCAACTGCACTAGTGCTCTAATTTCACACCTCCATTTCCCCTCGATCCTCACCCCTCTAGGACTCAAACTGCTGGTGAATCCCCCCATGCCCCTTCACCCAAAAACACCATCAGTAACCCAAACGAAGATCTGGATCAAACCAAACCTTCATCTTCTAAGTCAGACCAGGCGTTAGGTGTTAACAGTGCTGTCATGACGCCTAAAATGGCTCGTGCCGGGCCGAGGATCTTTGACAAGGTCCGTGCTTTTGAGGAGCGAAGGGCTAGCGTGGAACTGCCCGGAGGATCTGCATCAGGATCTGGATTTGGACGAGCAGCTTCCTTCAACTCAGAAGGCCCCAGCAAAGAGGAGGGTCGAATCCTGCAGGGCGTAGCCCAGAAGCGAGCGGCGTTCAAGCAACGGGCCTCTTCTTTAGAGGACAAGACGAGCTACTCCCAGAGGGTCCAGAGCTACCAGAGCAAATTCACCGAAGAGCTACAGAGGATCAAGAAACTCGTGGGGAAACCAAGCTTGAGGAAGTCGTACTCCACCGAGCAGCTGTCACAGAAAGAGAGGCTGACCACGGGGAAAGTAGAGCCCATTCCTCCCCAAGTTGTTAAAAAGTTGGAGGCACGGGAGCGAGCGGCGGAGGACGGAAAAGTCGGGGAAGGGAACAGCAGATTGCACATTTCTCTGCAGGCCCGAGGCAAAGGTCCGGGGACTCAAAGCAACAACCCTGAGATGGATAACATGACACAGCCAGATTCACAGGGGAAACCAGCGGATGGCTCATCACGAGGAAGCACAGGGAAAATCTCTGTTACCATGGAGACGGCACCAGTTCACCAGTTACCAGGACAACCATTGCCAACAGCCACAAGGACAAGCCTTACCAGGTTTGGAGAAGATGATGTTTACTGATGAATTTGTGTGTTTTAAATATTATATTCTGACTTCTGTGTGTTTTTCTGTGTGATATTAATTATTTGTAAAAAATCTGGACACAAAATTGAAATTAATTTTACACTACTTGAATATTTATTAAGTATTACATAACAGTTTCTTGTCTTTGCGCACAGGGAAACCCAACAAAGCTCTTCGGCAGCTCAAAAATCCTCCTTCAGAGATCTGAACTCAAAGACGGACAACAAAGCAGACACTAGATCAACAAGCCCGCACGGGAAGAGAGCATCCCCAATAACTGCACCAGGCTCCCAGTATCCACCCAAACCAACCCGACTCACCCCATCGCCAACTCCTTCCGTCAGCCCTCTCCTGAAAAGGAGGAAGGCGGAGGCGGGTCGGACGTCTCCGGCCTTGAAGGTGAACATCCCCACCATCCTGGTGGAGGATGAACCCATGGAGACAGAGTGTGTCGCAGACATGAGCAACAACGAGACCAGGAGGAAAGAGGGGAAGGTTCGCAAGAGCAAGAAAGGACGTCAGCCCAGATCTCCAGAGGAAGGTAGGACATATTTCATGATGACTGTTGATCAGCACCTTCAGATGAATGTTGCAATGATGCAGTTCACTTAACGGCACCAAAGTCTGAGAAAACAACAAGAATAAAACAGTGTTTTCATCTTTTGTCCTTTAAGTTAGCTTTTTTTGCGAGTTTTACGGGTTACAGAGAAGATGTTTGTGTTGAGTGACCGGTCTCTGAGGCAATTCCACATCACTGTGGCTGCTGCTCGCATGAACCAGCTCTGCTCCCATAAGACTGTTTCGTTGCCCGTATCTTTAGTTTCCTGACACCAGCAACTGAACCCAAACTGACACAGTCAAAATGTCCCTTTAGAAATCTACACTGGAGAAGCTCCATGTTTTTTTTCTGGGCTTTGCAAACCAACTTCTTTTAGTTCTTACAAATATGTGAAGAGAACTTATTGTAGGCTATCCGTAGAGGTGGGATCCACCTTAATTTGACGAGTCATGGGAAGAGTTTTCTTTTGAAATACTGGATGGATTGTTTTTACTTGAATTGGATTGATTTTTGTCTTGTAAAGTTTTTATTTGGGTGTTTGTGATGAGTTTTATAAGCAATCCTCTTCAATTGTTGAATTCCCTAGAGTAGGTAAACTCAGCGAGTTCATGAGGTTTAAAGTCTTTGACTAATTTAAAATGATTTAAATTGAACAATTTAGCACAAAGAGCTCGCAGCTTATTGAAAAACGTTGTCTTTGCTGAATTTTCTAGTTTTTATAGGGTCAAAAGCTAAAAAGGATGGAGATAAATGGCTTCACAAAGAACTGGTGGTAAAGAGTGATCGCTGAACAGAAAAGTAGAACATGCATCTATCATGTTGTCCACTATGAGAAATCAAACCGGTACACTGATTCGCCGAGGGGCTCGGACTCATTGATAGAACTCATTTCACACGAAGACCCCAAAAAAAGAAACTAGCCCACGACTAAACTTGGTGGTTTGACCTATTTAGAGAAAGCCGGTGAGCGGTGACACATAAACCTGATGCTCGTTTTTCAGACGGCTCGTCCGATGACTCGTATCTGTCTGCTGATGACGAGCCAGCCGAGGGCCCGAGGTTTGAGAGGCCTCTCGAGGACACGACGGCGTCCAGCGGCACCGAGGCCGTACTGACATGCATCATCACCGGGAGCCCGCCCCCTACAGGTACGACGGAGAACATGCTGCAAACAGCATTTTTGACCACTAGAACTTAAAGATAGCGTTTGTTTCACCAACACAAGAAAAAAAATACAGCACTTAGACACAATTATGCCACAGTCATCTGCATATACATGGATCTGCAGCAGGAGGATGCCGTCCATCAGGACTGAAACTCATGTCACCCTCCGCCCTTGACCCTACACGTCACATGTCTTACATTCGAGACAATTCATTCAGGTTCCTCCTTTAAACGTACTGCAAATATAAAAGGCAATATATAGATATTATGTTGGATATTTTAATGTAACTAAATCTATTACAAATTTTGGACGACAACAACAAGATCTTATTGTCTGTCACACATTTGAGCACCAGGATGTTCTTAGCCATGCAAGTCCATCCACAAAACAACATTATTTTGAGATAATCAGATTTTTCTCACATTTTTTATGTTTGATTTTGTTGACTTTAAAAAAAATGCAGCATGTAGTGACTTCTTGCAGTTTCTATGTGGGCTAATCAAATCTTTGAAAGAATCTAGGCGTTGGTGATAATCTGCGATGAGCTTTATCCATTACACATCTTCATAAGGTGGATGGTGCTATATCTGTTCCTCTGTGGGAGGTTTGTCATCTGTTCGATGTGTTCCTCCTCCTCAGTGACATGGAGGAAGAGCAGCGTGGAGATCCGGAGCGACGCCTTCCACGTGGTCAAAGCTGAGGGGGAGAAACACAGTCTGGTGATAAAGCAGATGAGGCCGAGCGACGCAGGGTCATACTGCGTCACGGCTGTCAACCCGGCGGGCAGAGCGTCCTGCGGCGCCACGCTGTTCATCCAATCAGGTGAGGCGAGGACAGAGATGGGAGGAGGAGGAACGTCGAGGGACGTGAAAGCGATGCCGTTGACTAACACACACACACGCACACACACACAAACTTTAATCCACTGCCAACCCTCCTCCGCCTGACATTCTGTCTTAATGACTACAAAGGCCCGCTGGAGCTCGAGCATCCCGACCGGTGCTCCTCGCAGCGATGGTTACCGTGGCAACCCATTAATTCTTAAAGGCGCTGAGCTCCCCCGTCGGTTACGGGGATTCAAAACGCGGGCCTGCCCCGTCACACACAAGGGTCCCTCGAGTCAGGAGGCAGGAGTAAACAAAATAAATATTCCTGTTGGAAAAGCTCTGCAGTGGGATGTGTGTTTATATTGCACAAGTGTGTGTGAATGCAACCTGCACTCTCGTGTTGTCAACAAATGCGAGCGTACACTCTGGTACTGTCTCACCAGCAAGCACGGGGGCCCTGCGTTGCCATATTAGGCCAGTGGAGTCTAAGTTGCAGGAGTATTTTTAGCCGCCCTCTTGTTCGCTCGGGTAATTGCAGTCTGCTTTATGTCCCCCCCCGTGCCACAATCATAGAGGTTTTTCATCTCTCTAGATTTCACGCCACGGATTGGCGGATTGTGAGTTTGGAGTTGTCATAAATGTGGTGGGAGATTATGTGAGTCACGTTAGCCGGGAACAGAGTAGATTTTTTCAGCCAGGCACGCCAAAACAGAGCGAGAGGATGATGTATAGGCTGCAGAGGGTGTCACAGCTCAATTTGGTGAAGGAGGATTAACTGTGTTCTTCCAATTCCTGCATCAAAAGTTTGAAAGATCTCATTCCACGACACCGTCATCCTCTGTGGAGGAGCCTACACAATATTTAACTTCACTTCACATCTACTGTGTGAGGAATGTCAGAGAATCTGGACGTGACAGTGACGGGAAGCAGAGGATGAGACTCATAAAAGGAAGGTTAGCTGGCTGACGGTGCAGCAGTTGTGTAAGAGTTGGCAGGTTTTACGTAAATACTCCCCGACAGAGAGTTGTCCCCCTGGTGCACAGACGCCGCTCAGAGATGTGACGCTAGGTAGGTTATTTTATTATCTCTGCTTTCTGATGACAATTCATCACAATAGCGACTGACTCGGACGTAATAACTCAGCATAAATTGTCTCTAAATCTTGTTTTATTGCTGCAAGCCCATGCACTCAGGATTATGTGTGTTTTTCTGGCATCTGCACATGTGGACAAGTCTGTCTTTGACTTCTTTTACCTGCAGAGTTAGTGTAACAGCAGCACTTCTGCACTCCGCTGTTGTTTCCTCCTCAAAAGATGTCTCCATTCTGTTCCACTGACACATTTTTATTCATTTCCAGTCGTCGGTGAGTTTCGCTGCTTCTGTCACACGTCTGAGTTTTTAGGTTTTACACAGAAAGTGAGACGCAGAGGACGAAAAGAAAGCGACAAGGTGGAAAGGGAAGGATAGAGGAGACTAAAGAGAGCCACTGTAGGGTGGCAGTGTTTTTATGCTTCTCTATCCAGCGGTGAATTAATTCAGACTTTAGTGGAAGCTGCCAGGAGTCCAGACACAGCGTCTGCTCTGCAACTCCAAGGGAATAAGCGAATGATTGGGTCAGGGATTAAGGGATTAATTCATTATCTGTTCAGCTACGGTCACTTCGGAGAGGTCTCTGCGCTCCCTCTGTGTACATGTGGGTGCACGTGGCCCACTCATGTCTAA
Source organism: Sciaenops ocellatus (assembly GCA_033000465.1). Lineage (NCBI taxonomy): Eukaryota > Metazoa > Chordata > Actinopteri > Sciaenidae > Sciaenops > Sciaenops ocellatus. The sequence continues at coordinate 12,655,414 of CP136876.1, read as the reverse complement.
CTCAGCGCTCCATGTTGCCAACTGCTCATCTTGGCAAACATAGTAATCTGCAGAAAAGCAAGCAAAGACTGTAAACATCAGAGCCCTGACAGATTGTTCCCACCCCGGTGCCGTGTTAACCATATTTCAGAGAGATTTGCACTTAATTACATGAATTAAGAAGCGTGCAAATCAGAGCTGAACCCGACTTAAAGTGAATTTATAACTTATGTCCGGTGTCGCTCTCCCTTCTCTTACAGAGCCCACCCACAGGCAGTGTGGGAAACTGGCCGGGGTCTTGGAAGTCAGTAGTCCGACCCAGTCAGACGAGGAGTACCTGAGCCCCCAGGAGGAGGCGATGGACGTCGGGGACTCGCCTGCTCCGAGTAAAAGTGTCCACTTCAAGGAGCCTCCGTCGTTTCAGGTAGATTTAGGACTTTAGGAGTGAACATCCACCATTACTGACCCGAAACACCAGAAAAGGTGGAGGAGGTTGATAGATGAAGTATTTTTGAGCAGCATCATGATGTGATGAAGACAGTTTTGAGTCCAGTTTGATCAACTGAACTGATTCTTTGATTCTTTAAAGGTGGCTCCGTGTGACCAGGCGGTGACTGAAGGTCAAGATGTCGTCATCTCAGCGAAGGTCAGCGGGCAGCCCAAGCCGATGGTTTACTGGTAAGTAACATCTTCATAGACGCCTGAAGCACTCACTGTTTCTCTGTCACACAGCGCTCTATCACACACCTGAGTATAAACAACTGTGACAGCCACTTTATATTGACCCAGGTTGAAGGACAGAGTCACGGTGAAGACAGCGGGGCGCTTCGCCGTGCGCGAGACGGACGACGACGCGAGCGAACTGAGTATCAGCTCGGCTCAGAGGAGCGACGGCGGGCTGTACGTCTGCAAGATCATCAACGAGTACGGATCCAAGCAAGCCGAGTGCAGAGTGGACGTCAGAGGTGAGCAACGAGGAGTCCAGGTTAACCATGTTGTCACAAATATCTATCTATAATATATATTTTATGTTCTTTTATAGCATCTGCAGCGCACACATCACTAAACATCATCAGGGAGGTGACAGATGTTTCGGTGAGAGCTGGAGAGTCGGCCATGTTCGAGTGTCACGTCACAGGACCTCCAGACGTGGACGTGGACTGGCTGTCTAACGGGAAACTGATCCAGCCGGCGCTGCTCAACTGCAAAATGCACTTTGATGGCAGGAGGTGAGTTCATGTGTGTTAAACTCGAACGTTAAACGCCAATTTTACAAGATTATCCGTCAGTTTGTCACATGGATTCATTTGTTTTATGTTCCAGGTGCCGCCTGCTGCTCAACTCCGTACACGAGGACGATAGTGGAACGTACACCTGCAAGCTGAGCACGGCTAAAGGTGAGCTGCAAACACCGTTAAATACACGTTCATATCTGCTCCTATGAGTTCTGCAGAGGAGGTTGTAGTTGTGTGTGACAAATCTATGAATATACAAATGCGCCGTCGCCAATGTTCCTGCAGATATTTCTCGTTACTAAGCGACGTATCGTTGTATTTACAGAGGAGTTGACCTCGAGCGCAAACCTGAGGGTCTCCCCAACCAGGGAGCCTCTGTTCACCCGTAAGCTGGACATCCTGGAGGTCATCGAAGGTCGCACCGCCCGGTTTGACTGTAAAGTGAGCGGCTCGCCCGCTCCTCGAATCACGTGGATGCATTTCGGTAAGCGTCGTGCCTCATATGTGGTTTTCTAGCTAACAAACTCCACCTCGTCTGATTACTTGTCACGTTAATGTTCTTTTAGAGACGAAAGTGGAGGAGAGCGATAATGTTCGCATCCTACAGGAGGGCGGCCGTCACTCGCTCGTCATCGCCCATGTCAGCAGCGACACGGAGGGCTTCTACACGGCGGTCGCTCAGAACGTCCACGGAAAGTCTGAATGCACTGCCGAGCTCTACATGCAGGAACCTCGAGCTGCCATCTCCTCTCACATGTAAGAGGAGTCATTCATGTGGAGAACATCTCTATGAGCCGCTGTCACCGTGAAGGCTTTGAAAATAAAACTAAGCTGTCAGGATAAAAGTCAGAGGAGCCATTTTTGTTTTCAAGGGCAAAGAAAAATGCTTCAGGAGGGAGTAAAACGCACGACAAAACTCAAATAAAGCTGTCAAACTCTCTGTACGCTCTCGGCTTTCTAAAATATCACTTCTCCTTCCTCCTCCAGGGCCAAGTTAGAAAAGATGCCATCCATCCCCGAGGAGCCTGAAATGCTGGAGAGCGAGGTGGAGAGGAGGACCATGCCTGACTTTGTCAAACCTCTGGCGGACGTGGAGGTGATCGAAGGCAAAGAGGTGGTGCTGAAATGTAAAGTGACGGGCCTGCCCTACCCGACCATCGGCTGGTATCACAACGGGAAGCGCATCGAGAGCAGCGAGGAGCGCAAAATGACCCAGCGTAAGCAAAAAAACTCGATGACGAACAACAAACAAGACGTTTTTTGGGGAGGGTAGATGGTAAATAAGAAACGTGTGTGTGTGTTCTTCAGACAGGGATGTCCACAATTTGGTCATTCGGAGCGCTTGTCATGCTCACGGGGGCGTCTACAAGGCCGTCATCTCCAATAAAGTGGGCAAGGCAGCCTGCTACGCACATCTATACGTCACAGGTACAGATGGAGGCTTCATTCTTTGAGATAACGCTTCCAGTGTGAGATATTTATGTATTAATTCATTTGATAACAGACATCGTTCCCGACCCTCCGGACGGCCCTCCAGTGATCGAGGCAATTACAGGGAAAACTATAAGCCTCAGCTGGAAGAGACCAAAGAGGCTCGACTCTTCGTTTGGTAGGTTTCATATCTCATCATCATTTTCTGTGTTTTATTAAGTATCTAAACACCTCACGTGTCCATAGATTCCAGCTGCTTGCTCTACGTGGTCCAGCAGCAGCCTCTGGGCTCCATCCAGTGGTCCGTCGTGGCGTCTAACCTGAGAGAGACCAACTACACCGTCACCTCCCTGTCCAAGGGAGTCCGCTACGCTTTCAGAGTCCTGGCGTCCACCGGGAAGACATCGAGCAAGCCGTCGCCCTCGACTGACCTGGTGCAGCTGCTGGACAGAGGTAACAAAGCAGAAGAAGGTTTTTTAAGACACCGCTGCTCCAAAAAAAAAGTGTCCTAAGATGATGTTTCACCCCTGTAGGACCCTATCTGAGGAAAGCACCCGTCATTCTGGAAAAACCTGACATTGTTTACATGGTGGAGAACCAACCTGCGAGCATCACCATCACGCTGAACCACGTGCACGCAGTCGTCACCTGGAAAAGGTTAGTTCCTCTATCTCTGGTGAAACATTCAAGGCGTAAAGGTGTGTGTTTTCTTGCAAAGAAATCACCACAAAAGAAGTCTCTCAGGAGCCGGAGCTCTGTTGGTTTTCATCCCAGTTCTCTTCTCATCAGAGACTGTTTAATAAACTGGGATAGAATAGATAGAAATAGATCCAGAGGACCAGAACTGAGAGAACCCGCTGTGCAGTGGCTCGTAGTACTTTGATTTAATTTAATATTTCATGTTTTTGCACCAAAAAATCTGCTACACAGCATCACAATCCTTGATCACTCTGCTCTGGTCTGTAGTTCTTAACTGTGATGTATCGCCTCCACCTTTCCTCAGGAGGGGGGTGGTGCTGGCCAGCAGACCAGGGACGTACGAGATGAGCATGCCAGACGACGATCAACACACCCTGAAGCTCCTGCGAGTCCGAGGCACAGACGTCGGCCAGTTGGTGGTCACGGCCAGCAACCAGTTTGGCAGCGACCTCTGCACGCTTCAGCTGACCATGGCAGGTCGGTTTAATTCAGGCGGAGCGGCGCATGATAAATATAACTTACTACTTCACTCCTGGCAGCAGGAGACGCCAACGAGGGGGAGGTTGTTTGTAATTTAAGTCGAGCTTTTGCTGTTTTTGAAGTGAAGGGAAAAATGACTTCAGTTGCATGTTTTAACGGAGCTTTTGTGTCTTTTGTGCCTATTTTTATTTTATTTTTCCGTCGTAGTGCCTCCGAAGTTTGAAACCATCATGGAGGATGTGGATGTGCACATCGGGGAGACGTCTCGTCTGGCTGTCGTGGTCGAAGGGAAACCAGACCCGGACATTCTGTGGTATAAGGTATGGAATTGATGATGTTGTAAAGAGACAACAGCCAGGTTGTGTAATCAGAAACTACATTAACAGTCGATTGGTCTGTTGCAGGATGACGTGCTTCTCTCCGAGAGCAGCCACTTCACATTTGTGTACGACGACCCGGAATATTCCCTCGTCGTCCTCAACGCCCAGCCCGAACACTCCGGTGTGTACACCTGCACCGCGAAGAACCTGGCCGGCCCGAACTCCTGCAAGGCCGAGCTCACGGTCCACACAGGTCTGCGGTGCAACAACAACACTCATGCATGAGAAATGAAAGATCTGTGTTGATCTGTAGCGTTTAGTTCAGATTAAATCCATTTGCTGAAGCAACACACACCACTAGAAGCTAAATCCACACCATATGGGCGGGACCACAAGGTGTTTTGAGACTATAATATGCAACCATCTGTCACTCTGGTGGCACACATCCATCATCCAAACACACACACACATAAAAATGCCATTACTCCCCCGCAGAGCGAAAAGAAGCAGCCGAGCCGATGGAGGACGAAGGGACCATCCTGAGGAAGATGAGGCGTTTGACAGATTACTACGATAACCACAAGGAGATAGGGAGGTGAGTGCGCACGAAGACCGGCCGTGCTGTCACACACATCGAGCACATCGCCGTTAATGGCTGTCGGAGCGCCGAGGGGTCAGGCTGTGGGAAGGCGGAGAGTCGCACCTGCTTAACAACAGCAGACAGACAGGAGAGATGAGTCACCAGCTGAGTGGAGTGAATGCATTAGCCGACAGATGATTCGCTTTGGACTGAGAAAGACATTTTACTGTAGAGCAAAAACACCAGAGGAGACTGAATGTTAATTAAACAATGATCATGTCTGCGTCTGTCCACTCTCCTATAGGAGGGCTGGCTCTTAAAAAGAAGAATCGATGATTAAATTGGAGGAAAAGGGCAAAACTGTCAGTAATTCAATGGTTAAAACTTCTAAATGAATCTTCTGTAGACTCGAGCAGAGACATCTGAGGATTCTCTGTCCTCTGCAACATTCAAATATCCCATCAGCCCTACTTTATACTAAAATATGTGCCGTAACTTCTTATTTAATTTGATTTTATCATCCTGTTTTTGCATTTCAATTCAACGGACACTACAGACCATCTGTTGTGTTGTTCCTTCTTCCTTGCCCATATATAAATGAGCATTCTCTTTGTTCTCTTCAGTTAAACAGCCAACAGAAGCTGAATATCAGAGTCAAACTCTGCTGTTAACAGATTCTTTAAAGAAGCTCAGAGGTTCATTCGCTAGCTTTGAACCTCCAGCTGTGGCGATGTTCAAGTTTAAGAGCTCTGAGAGCGAACAAGTTCATATTTGAGCTGATATTATGTTGAACAGAGAAGCAGCGATTATAGATTTTGGTGGAAAAACCACCACGATAATGCATCGTCACGCCAAACTGTGCATCAGTCCTCCTCCTGCTTTGTTGACCTAAACGCTACTTTGCTGATATTGTATGATGATATGATTTGCTGAGAAATTGTAGCTGGGAAATTGGTTAATCATTGCATCCCTCATCGAGAATGAACTTCCACTCTCTAACAACAGTTAGTGCTCTGTGTAACTTCATCTTGCATTTTGGGAAATCAATGTACAAACTTTAGGCCGTGTTCATGGGGATATTGTGAAGTATCTGTAAGTAGGTGCATCATGCTTAAGCTCAGCATTGTAGCAGCAGTACATGACTCAATGCTGAATGGTTAAATCACCTTTTAATGGCAAGTTTTCCCTTCACTAATCAGTCATTTAAAAACACCTATGTCTAATCTAATCAGCCACATCTGAAGATTTGCTTTGCTGCCAGTTGCTAAGTCGTTAAATGTTCGGTCGCTTCAGATATAATATTGTAAAATAAAGAGGCAAACTACCCTTGAAAATAATCCGTTTTGTCTCGTGTGAAGTTAACAGCAGCTAAAATGTTGCCGCTGTCTGATGCAGGGGGGCCTTCTCGTACGTGAAGAGGGTGACTCAGAAGAAAGGAAAGGCCGAGTTCGCCGCCAAGTTCATCTCCGCGCGAGGAAAGAGGAAAGCCTCGGCCCTCCGAGAGATGGACCTGCTGTCAGAGCTGGACAACGAGAGGATCCTTTATTTCCACGACGCCTTCGAGAAGAAGAACATGGTGGTGCTCATCACAGAGCTGTATCCTTTAAGTGTAACTCATAATAATACACTGTTAAGTCAGGGAGGCGCTACCTTTTCCTGGAGTCCTGTTTCAAATTTTATGCATTTCACTGCTGAACAAAAGTGCACTTAAATGCATCTCGAGGACACTAAAGATCCAAAGCATTAATCCTAATGTCTTCTGCAGTCCCCTGGAGGCATGAATGAAGCGCAGCACAGCTTTTTCTCTCTGACTCATCGCCGATGAGTGGAATTAGCGAGAGATAGGATGTGTGGGAGTTTTTTTGCTCATTTATAATTCATCTCTCATGCACCTACCTCTTGGACTGTGCAGTCGAGTCACAGCTCCCTTTTTCAGTTTTTTCCTCAACTGTTGTATGAAGATGTCACGAGGAGTTGCTGGAAAGAATGGCCAAAAAAACAACAGTCAAGGAGCTGGAGGTTTGTTCTGCTTCTGCTCACTGCACTGCGCTAATATTATGTAACATGATTTTTAAGTCCAGTCCCTCGTGTTTCTCGACAGATCCGCTGGAGTGTTCAGCAGCTTTTGGAAGGTCTTCGTTATCTACACCAAAAAAGCATCGCCCACCTTGATATTAAGGTGACCGTGCATCATGTTTATGTGATCAACACTGCTGTTTATCTTTTACACGTACCTCACGTTGTTGTTTTCTCTATAGCCTGAAAATATTTTAATGGCGAGCCCCGGCAGTGACCTGATCCGCATTTGCGACTTCGGCAACGCCATAAAACTGGAGACTTCCGAGGAGTACTACTGCAAATACGGCACGCCGGAGTATGTCGCGCCAGAGGTTGTTAATCAAACTCCCGTCTCCACAGCAACAGACATATGGTGAGCCACCTGCTCTCCAGCGTGGAGAAGTGAACACACACTGCAGGCTCCTACCTTGTTAACTGCAACTCAATAAAATATCCACTTGTCATTCATGTGTCCTGCTCTCTCCACAGGCCTGTTGGTGTCATCACTTACCTCTGGTATGTCATATAGATTTGTCACAGACTATAACAGAACAAGCACTGACATCTTCACCTTAATTAATGATGTTTGTTTTATTATTTTAGCCTGACGGGTGTGTCTCCTTTTGCTGCTGAGAACGACAGAGCCACCGCCTTAAACATCCGAAACTACAACGTGGCGTTTGAGGAAAGCATGTTTTCTGACCTCTGCAAAGAAGCTAAAGGATTTGTCATCAAACTTTTGGTGGTGGACAGACTGTAAGCAGCTTAACTGCCTTATTTTTTACCATAAATATGCATAAATATCTCTAATTTTGACCAAACATATGCGTATTATTCCTCTCCTCTCCTAGGAGGCCCAGTGCCATCGAGTGCCTTCGTCATCCTTGGTTCAAGGTGAGTTATCCTTTTCAGTGTAGCATAAGATTTGTGTTCAGTCCCTGCTTAGGTTTAACAGTGACTCCCGTTTTTGTCCTGCAGTCACCAACAAACAAGAGCATCAGCACAGCTATGCTGAAGCAAGTCTTGTCGAGAAGGCGATGGCAGGTAAGTGGCAACACACTAACTTAGACTAACTAGATTCTTCATGTTGATGAGCGTATTGAAAACCTGTTTCAGTCTGAAAAGTGCACTATTGACTCAGACTGAAGACTTTCAAAAAGCAGGCCAACTGAATATAGGAATAAACTTTCTCAAGTTGTTCTCTATCGGCTTTTTCAGCGCTCCCTCATCAGCTACAAATCCAAGATGGTAATGCGATCGATCCCAGAGCTTTTGAGTGACTCATCCAGCCACGTCTCCATCGCCGTGGCACGGCATTTAAAAGAAAGCTCCCCGCCACCGTCCTCTTCCTCCGACTCGGATGCAGATGTGGACGAGCTCCCCTTTATTCCCATGCCGCTGTCCATGGTCTTCTCTGGCTCCAGGGTCTCTCTTAACGAGATCCCAGGGGACGAAGATGTCACCGCATGGCCGAGTGTTGCCGCTGATGGGACGAGGAAAAAGAGCGATATGGAGATAGCAGCTAACAAAAGTGTAAAAAATGAAGAAGAAACCCCGAATGAGGAGACGATGGAGAAAACAGAACGAGCCCCACTTAAAAAAGGATTGAGTGTGGAGTCGGACGACTCGCAGACAAAAGCCAGGCGGGCTACCATGAGGAGAGGCAGCTCTGCTGATTCAGCACTTCTTCTCCACATTGACCCAGAAGAGGGAAACTCCAACAACGATTCGGAAACAAGTAACAAGAGCCTGAAAAAGGCCGTTTCCATGGAGCTACCCAATCGCAGTCCGAGCCCAGGAGCGGCAAAGTTAAGCCAGGAGGATTATGCCCTAAAACTGGAGCTGATGAGGCAGCGGCTGCTCAGGGGAGGAAACGTGGACAAAAAGATGAGCGGCCTTCGAGGGCCCTTATTTGAAACACTTGGCATGGAAGATGAGAGGCGGACCGGGTCTCTTGATCGCAACTTGAGGAGATCCAGAGCGGGGCCATCAACGCTCATCAGAGCAGCTTCTTCGTCTGAGAGCTCTGGGGAGGACGTGCCACAGACCAAAGTTTTTCGTAAAAGCGCCTCCTTCACTCAGGGGGATTCTGAGCCCATGCCTTTACATCGCAGGTTCGGAGCCCCTTTAGAGATCCCATCGGTGGGCAACGGCAGTGTAGAAGGGAGGAAGCTCCAGGAGGCAACCTCAATGTCTGCACTTACAGAACAAACAGCACTGGAGTCTGCCTCACCTACAACGAGGACTTCCTTTATACTCCCAACACCAGGAAGATTGGACCAACAGCAAAAACAGAACAATGTGAAAGAACATGAGGAAAGCATGAATGAGAAGAACATGGATGTGATAACAGAGAAAAGGACCAAAACCCAGCTAGAAAAGGCAGATAAAGGAGAGTCGCCCTCTGTAATCACTCCTATAATTGTAATCGAGGAGGATGATGAAGAAGAAGAGAGGAAAGATGAGCAAATGCTACAAAATAGTAAACCATCATCTGCGTATGCAAGCGTCACTCAAACTGTTGCATCTACAGCCAAACCAAATGATACAAAGTCCACAGAAACCCCCACATTACCCGAACATGCAGCAGTATTTGCCAAAGTGGCAACTGCTAACCGATCTCCCGGTTCTGTTTCCACATCATCAAACCCTGATCTTCCTAGAGTCCGCAGCCAACCTGTGCTCAGAACAGACATCAAAGATATCGACTCGGAGGAGGTCTTTGAAGCCAGGTTTAAGAAGCGGGAGTCGTCTTTGACTCGTGGCCTCCGAAAACTGACCAGAAACAAATCAGAGGAGAAGTCACCTGTGCTAAGTCGGAAAGGTGTCGAAGGGGGTGAGGAGGTGTACAGGCCGGGGCCGAGGGGGGCTCCTCTTGAAATGGTATCCAAAGGACTGCAAGAGAAGTCCAAATCTGTTCAAGATCTAAGAGAAGATGATAAGGAACCAGGGCTTGGTCTAATTGGGAGGTTTTCCTTGCGGGCCAAGAGGTCAACATCTGTTGATAAGAAGGGCGAGAAACCAAAGGAGGAAAAGCAACAGAGTGTTCAGGAAACTGCTGGAAGCAAGAGGGTTTCATGGGCTATTGGCCGCAGTAAGTCCCTGGATACAAAGGAGCTGAGCAGTGCAGGGGCGCCGAGGCAGCTGGAAGAGAAAGAACAAAGAAAAGCTGAGGAGTCATCGGTTTCTGCTATGAGGCGCAAGTTTGAGTCCAAAGTGGCAGGAATTTCTGCCAAGATAAGGACCCAGTCAGAGGAAAGGAAGGATAAAGATGCTGAGGGAAGTCAGAAAGAGCTGGCGCAGAAGGATTTAAAGAAAGTCACTGATTCCCCTGTCTTGGCAATGCGACAGAAGTTTGAGAACAAAGTATCAGGAATATCCACAAAGATCCGCAGTCAGTCTGAGGAAAGAAAAGCGGATGCAGAAGAAAAGAGGACACCCCTGTTTACCCGCCATCGTCATTCCCAGTCTGAAGGGCGTGGACTCAAAGGGATGGGCATCCCCGAGAACCAACTAGCGAAACAGACCGGCGCCGGTGCATCCAAGGAATCAATCGAATCCGCGTCTAGCATCCATTCTGAAAAAGCCCCAGAGAGTGACAGGCGATCGCGGTGGGACAGGTGGGGTTTGACAAGAAGCAAGAAAGACAAAACTCCCTCCCAGTCTGATCTGCCTTCATCCACCTCCAAAGAGGAGGGCTTGTCAAAAAGCCAACAGTTTATCCGCTCGGCGTCGGACTTCGCCCCCGTGTTCCACATCAAACTGAAAGACCACGTCTTACTGGAGGGGGAATCCGTCACTCTGAGCTGCCTTCCAGCTGGAAGTCCACACCCAGAAATAACATGGATGAAAGGTATCTTCATCAGATCCCCAAAGTTTTTTGTCTGCTGCTGTTCAGTCGCTAAACATTTTGTGTTTTCCAGATCGGAAGCCGCTGGAGGTGGACGACAGGATCAACCTGATCTCCCACCCGGACGGCCGGCAACTCCTTACGATCATGAAGTCGAGCCAGAGGGAGGCTGGAGTTTACGAATGTGTAGCTACAAACCTTATAGCTACCATCACCACCTCCTGCACACTGACTATAGCTTGTAAGTAGCTTCTTTAGTTATTCAAAGAGGAAATTGGGAAATCGTACTCATTAATGTCAAATTTCAACATGGAGCGAGTTGTCTTACCAGAGGTCCAACAGCTGCTTTGCCTTTTGTACAGTAATTACCATCATAATGAGATAGTGTGAATATTATTACAGCTGACATGAATATTGATGTCAAAAGATTAACTTTACACTAGATTAACTTAATGGATTTTTAACTTTTTCTCATATTCGTCATGTAATGAGAACAAATGATGCTTCCTGCGATTTTTAAATCAGCTGCTCACATTCAAGACTCCAGTCCTGCCTTCGCACAAATACAAATGTGGAATGAGAACAACAAATAATAATGAGGCTTAAGGAGATTTATTTCTCAGACATCAGGCGCAATCGATTGCATTTGAACTTTATTTGTTATGGCTTTGGACATGTAGTATTACTAATCTCAGCCCCCGATGCTATTTGTCTCCGCATGGTAATCTATCAGCCGTGCAAAAACTACTTCAGACAGCTTATCTCGCCTGAAGCATTGGCTCCGCTGTTCATGCCGGAGCACAGGGCCGAATGGGAAATACATTTTGAAATCAAGGAATGATGGTATTTGTGTCAGGTTTGGTTTGGTGTAACGACAAAACTTTGGGTCGTTTTTGTACCGTGGGTTCAAGAAAATGAACATCTTGTCTCTTCTTCTGAGATGCTGTCATGTAAATAAATGAACATGCTGAGGGAATTGTATACCCAATTCTTGGGTCTTCCCACGGATAAAACTGAGCTTTAAGCATGAGACAAACCACCGTCAGTGACATGAAGTTACACAGCTGATACAGGGACAAACATACAACAAGAAATGTACAGATTAGACTTTTATAAAGGCCTGTAGATGACAGCTGTAACCACACTTGTAAAGCCATACACAAGGTCACATTTGGCCTCACCAGACGCTGCTATGCTCCTTTATGTGTCCCTCCATGCCCGTGTACACTCACCTAATTTGTTCTTTTTCACTCCACCCGTCCTTCAGGTGTCCCAAAACAACCAGGGACCCCTGAAGTGCCCCAGACTTACAACAACACCGCCCTGGTGCTCTGGAAGCCGGCAGACACCAAGCCCCCATGTAGCTACACCCTGGAAAGAAAGACAGAAGGTAAATCATCCAAAGAAACATCCCCTGTCTTGTTTTGTTGTTTTATATCTACATTCCCTTCGTGTGCTATCGTCGGTATGATGAAACGGCCACACAAGGGAACTTAAACTTACCTATTAGGTATCAAGTGTCTGACTAACTTTGCACGTTATGTGGAGAACGCTTCCAACGACACCACTTAGAGAAAATGAGTCAATCCACAAGGGAATAGCAACGCTACCAAAGCTGCTTTTTTGCCATTATGTGCAATGAATCATCATTATCTCATAATATGGTGGATGAAAATAAAGTCACACATAAGACTCAAGGATTGTGAATATTTATTGGACCTCTTTTTGGTCTGATGGATTTCATTCTGGCGTGCATCGCCCCGTCGTCTCGCTCTAAATGTAATCTTTGCCAGGCAGTATTGATGTCGGTACACGGGAATAATGCCTCGCTGCCTGATTTACATTTTATTTCAGGTCTGTTCGACCGAGCCTGCATAAGAAATGAAACACTATGACGGATCATTTTTTTGGAGCATTAACTTGTTTGCATACGTACAATATTTTATACTTTGAATTATTTTTAATCCATGTGCACAACAGATTATCAGTTTGACAACACCGCCATCTAATGTTCAATGTGTGAACTACAACAAGTTATTTTGTCTTTAAAGGGACAAATCAGGGTTTTTTTTATTAACTTATTTGATGTTTTTTCCCTCAGGATTTTAAATAGAGCTTAATTTATAACTCAATCCATAAAGATCATACATAGCACACACTCATTTCTTTTCTTTCTGTCCTGCAGGTGACTCAAAGTGGCTGACTGTAGCCACCGGAGTCATCGACTGTTACTACAACGTCACAGATTTACCAACAGGCGGCACGTTCAGGTTTCGCGTCACCTGCGTCAACAAGGCAGGGCAGGGGCCGTACAGCAACTGCTCTGCTGCAGTCAGCCTGGACTCAACAGGTACTCCAAAAGCTGTCACAGAGTTGTTGTGGTTGTGTGCTGTTGGTTATATCATAAAAATGTAGTCCACCCTTGATATTTTAAAAAATTATGATCTGTGGTTGTATTTCCCAGGTGGAGGAGCTTCACCTCCTGTGGCCGTCGTAAAAACAGTCCCAACTCCGCCTGAACCAGCTGTTACGTCCTCGATGACCGTGTCTCCACTCAGACCAGTCCAGAACAAAGTACCCAGTATAACCACCTCCACCTCTCCAGCCTCGCCTCCTGCTGCTTTACCTCTTCCACCTACATCACCATCCAAAATGGTGACCACCCCCACCCCTCCGTCCTCTCTTTCCTCCAGCCCGACAACAAACCTTCCATCACCACCCGCAGGCACAACAGCCGAGGACGCTCCAAAAATCAGCTCAACTCTTCCCTCTTCACCCACAGTCAAACCACCTCCACCCTTTGTCCTCCCCAAACCCCAGAGTCCAATAAACGTGGTGTCTCCCATGACCCAGACCCAACCGATATCACCACCAGCCACTCTTGTAACGCCACCATCAACACCAACCAAACCAGCAGTGGCCTCAGTGCCCACATATGTCCCCACCACCACCGTCACGGCTCGTGTGGCCCCGACTCCTGTCTCCTTTTCCCCACAAGTGCTGCAGGCCTCCAGCCTGAGCCCCATCGGTGAAGGGACCAGTACCCCCACCAGAGGCACCCCATCAGGACGCGCTACGCCCTCCACTGTTCTACGACAGGGGGTCCCACAGAAACCCTACACCTTCCTCGATGAGAAAGCCAGGTTAGACAGAGGGTCAGAGCGTTTAGGGACTCCAAGCAGAACTTTTTCTGTTGTAATCTTTTCATATGTTCTTTGCCAGGGGTCGTTTCGGAGTTGTCCGAGAGTGCCGGGAGAACGCGACGGGCAAAATCTACATGGCAAAGATCATTCCCTACAGCCAGGAGAACAAGCAGGAAGTCCTGAAGGAGTACGAGATCCTGAAATCCCTCCACAACGAAAAGGTCATGTCACTGCACGAAGCCTACGTCACGCCACGCTACCTGGTGCTCGTGGCGGAGTACTGCACCGGCAAAGAGCTGCTGTACAGCCTCATAGACAGGTAGGGTCTCTCAGATAAAGTCCACGTTCACCATATTTTCATCTCTCGTCGCTTCAACTGGTCAAATTTTTTGATGTGTTCCTCACTTAAAGGTTCCGTTACTCTGAGGACGATGTGGTGGGTTACCTGGTCCAGATCCTCCAAGGGGTCGAGTACCTCCACAACCGGCGCGTCCTCCACCTGGACCTCAAGCCGGACAACATCATGGTGACCAACCTCAACGCCGTCAAGATCGTGGACTTTGGAAGCGCTCAGAGCTTCAACCCGCTCAGCCTCAAACACCAGGATGCTGCCGCGGGAACGCTGGAGTACATGGGTGAGGACAAGAACGTCAAATAACCAAGATTTGATTTGATTTGACATCTTTGATGTGCAGATGTTGTTCATTTGTCTTTGTGATCCAAGCTCCTGAGATGATAAAAGGTGAGGTGGTCGGTCCTCCAGCGGATATTTGGACTGTTGGAGTCGTGACCCATGTCATGTAAGTGAAACATCACTTCAATAACCTTTACCATTGATTTTAAATGCTGTATTTTTGCTCCTGAACCTTTTGGTTCTTCCGTGTTCCCAACCAGGCTTGGTGGTCGACTGCCCTTCGAAGATAAAGACCCTTCAAAAGTCGAATCCAAAATCCTGATGGCGAAGTTTGACCCGACCAAACTGTACCCAAACGTGTCCCAAAGTGCCTCCGCCTTTCTCAAGAAGATGTTGAGCAGTTACCCATGGTGAGGACACAAATTTGATGTGCACACCTCCTTTAATCAAGAATAAAATGTTAAATTCTGCGTTATTATATTTTTTCAGGGCCCGTCCGACCACACGAGACTGCTTCACACAGGCCTGGCTGCAGGACTCCTACCTTATGAAGCTGAGGAGACAGACGCTCACCTTCACCTCCGGCCAACTCAAAGAGTTCCTCGTGGAACAACAGTGCCGTCGCACAGAGGCCGCCACCAAGCACAAGGTGCTGCTGCGCACCTACCAGAGCTCGCCTCAGTCGCCGGCGTCCGGGACCGCACCGCATGTTCCCAGCCCGAAGTGAGACGACGGCTTGGGGGGCGGAAAAAAAGCAGCGACGACAACACGAGTTTGTCGAGTTGGATCTGCCCACGGTGATGCAAAGGAACAACTTGGACAACGTGAGGTAGCCGGTTAAGACGCATCGGACGGGCAGACCAAAGAAAAGAGTCCACGTTGTATTTCGGGAGCGCTGACGGGACTCCGAGAACGAGACGCCGTGACGCGTTTGTATCGAATTCAGAAGTTCAAAACTTCTCGTGAACTGTTGATCCACTGAGAGGACACAGGATGTTCTTTGTTTTTTTTTTGTTTGTTTTCTTTTTGATTGTTTGCACAATTTCTCAGTCTTGAAATTGCACATTGACATTTGGGTTTTTTCGGTCTCCACTCTGCACGATCAGCCTGGAACATGTGTATCATTTTTAGCGTTTCACGAAATTTAGTAGTACTCATGTGAATGTATCATGATTTAAGCTGCTAATTTATTTTTTCTTTTTGCATTTACTTTACACATTTTAAAACTCCAAACCAAAAATATTTTTTGTTTTCATCTTGAAATCGTTTACTTTTTTCATGTTAATTTATTTGCATGTGTGTGCGCGCGCGAGCATTTTTGATTCACCTTTAAAAAAACAAAACATAAAAATACGGAGTGTATTTGTGATTGGTGTCACACAGTAAAAATGAAGTATTTTAGAGCGAGCTAGGAACTTTTTTGGTACAACTTTCTTGTTCTGTGGTTAACTGAACTCTAACTGTAAACACAATGATGAAAAGCAGTCCATAAATGTAGATACACGCTGGTAGATTGCTGTGGTTTCTCAGTATTACCCATCGGTCGCGGTCAGGTTGCTCCAGATCGTGATCACCCAGTCAGTGCCTAAATCGGATTAATATCCAAGAATATCTTGTAAATGTGTCTCCATTGGTCACGAAATTTGACTGCAACATTTGGATTTTACAACAACAGATTGTCACGTACGAACAACACAGCACATGCAGTCCTTGTAATAATAGAGCGTCTTGTGTATTGATCTATCACAGTGTTCCTTTTGTATGAATTTGGACGGTTGAAGATTTGTAAATGTACCAATTTGCGGTGTTTATATGTGGACAAAGTTGAACATGTTTTTATGAGATAGTATGTAATAAACTATTGATACAATTGGGACATCTGACTTGTTTTTCTCTCTCTGTTTTCCTCTAAATCTTAAGTCATTTTTTGGGAGGTGGTTGCATGTACACAGCGCCTCCGCGTATGTAAAACCTCGCTGTTTGTTTTGCTGAGGATTCTCAGGAAACCTCAAGTGGATGGAGCCTGAAGCAGTATGGAAAGTTATTAACACAACCAATACAGCCGAAGCTTTTAATTCAAACTCTCACAGAGTTTTGAGTGCAGTCTTGAACAGTTTGACTCTAATATAAATAACACTTATAAATATAAAGTAACACTAATATCCTCATTGCGTTCAGGGCTGCCACTTCCAGGATGCTCTCTGTCATAGTTTAATGAAACAGAGCCAGCATTGGAGATGTTATTTTACCTTCATGCTTTTTCTATTTGTTTGTCCTACAATGCAATGCACAACAAAAATGAGCGTGCTACTCACGTTTGTAAAAAGAAAAACTAATGATAGACACATAATTGCTGATGAGTTGTGGCTGGAAAACTTGCAAAAGACAAAGTAAGCTTGCAACAACAACACTTTACAGTAAATATTATAATATTTTATGGCAGTACTTTATATACTGCAATACATCAGATGTCATCACATTTAATAAGCCTGATTGTGCGAAAGCTGCGAATCCATGCGTACACAACTGCTTCTGTGACTTATGCATGAAGTTCTTTGATATTTAAAGTACTTCATTTACTAAATTTTATGGTTCTTTATCCTATTTGTTTTAGAATGTGCTAATCTCTCTATATAACAAATCCTTTACTACCTTTGTGTTCACTCCCTGTCTCCTAAATTGTACAAAGTTCCTATATTTTGTGAACAGCAGAATGAATTGTACAACATTTGCGTTTGTGTTCTTGTAAAATGAGCTGCTGTTATAAATAAAGAATATAAAAAAAGCAGTAAACAAAACAAAAAAACAAAGTACTTAATTTATCTAAATAGTTATTTTAGCTGTTTATTTATTCAAAAAATGTTAACCCACAAAATCTACTATGTAAAATCAATCATATGTGCCATGATTTGGGATCAAAATCTTATTCTAAGACAAAATAACACCTAAAAATCACACTTAACAGCAAACTAAGAGTATAGCAATAACTCAGATATTTACTACTGATAATAAAGTTAATATTTGCACAAACTTTAACGATAAAGCTGCCTTAAAAACATGTCAATCAAAGTCAGACCTCACCCCGCTACTGTATGTTTTAGACTAAAGTACACTTCAGTCATACAGACTGCACTTGTGCGACGCTCCCTTACTCTAGGCAGTTTCAAGGGGACCCAAACTGGGCGTTTCTTTGCTACATGTATTTAAAAAAAGTTTGGTTATTGAGCAAGGTTGCACTGTTGGCGCTCATTACGCACCGATTATAACAGAATAAACGCACATTTACACACAGCTGTCGGTCAGTGCGCTGTAAACAACCGTAAACAACCCGTTTTTTTTAATGCGCTCCGGTGTAGCCGTTGGCTAGTTAGCGAGTTAGCTTTTAGCACGTAGCTAAAGTACGTGTCTGTTAAATAATTTGTAGTAACATGTTTTTAAATAATTATTTTATTATTTAACAACATGAACGCGGAGTAAAGAAGCGCACTGAAGTGTAAACGGTGTAGAATGTGCGCTAATTAAAGCGTATTTGGCTTTTTTAAATATATAAAGTAAGTCCGTTGGAGCTAGCCTGTTTAGCTTAGCTTAAGTTTGGAGTAACTTTTTTTTTTTTAAGGGATCGTCGTTGAATGTGTCGCCGGCCTGAGTGACGTTGGAAGCGGACGTTTGTTGGCGGCCCGTCCCCCCTCACTGCGCCACTTTAAGTGAGAGCGGGGCCGCCTTGAAACCTCCTCCTCCTCCTCCTCCTCCTGTGTGTGTTTCATGTTTGTATCTTGAAAATTGCGGAGCGGAGCCGAGCACCATATTGAATCAAAGTTAACCACCTCCATGTCAAATGTTTTCTAACTTTTAAAAACTTTATTTTTAAGCGGCTCTCTCGGACGACGTCAACCCCGACTGTTATGGAGGCGCTGTAGCCGACTTGTTGCGCTTGTTTCTCGGGTTAAGCTTTTCGCCTTCGTCCGTGTTAAAGTAGTTTTAATGCAGCAGCGGCAGCACCGAGCGAGGCTACTAACTTTAAAGTGTCTGGACCGGACCTGGATGTGATGGACAATCCGTCCTCAGTGATCACGCAAGTCAGCCGGGATGAAGAGGCAAACAAAGCCGGAGGAGAGAGAGCAGAGCGGGGTGAGTTTTTAATACTTATATTTATCATTTTTTAAAAAAAGTTTTGGAGGAGCTCCGTGCGTGAGCGTTCACGCACATCACCTAATCTGCGTTACCGTAACGACACATTAAAATCAAAAGCGCAGGAGAAAAGTTAAAGCTGTTTTTAAAAGTGTCATTTTCTTTGTATTATGGCTGCGGCCAAAAAAAAAAAGGCCTGTGTGATGAAAGTGAAAGGAAATGACGTGCAAGTGTTTAATATATTAATAAGGGCTTAAAACACACTTTAAGTCATTAATGTGGCTGAATTTGGTGTTTAAAATCTATAAAATGTGTCTTAAAGTCTCATTTTCCCTCCTTAAAAGTTGAATGTTGCAGATTTCTGCACACACATCACCTCACAGGAGTGATCAGGTGGCCTGTGGGTCATCATCCCTCACAAAATGCTGCCATCTCACATTTTTTTACTGTCCTGAATCAAACATGTAAGCTCAGGAGGACACAAGGCACAAAGATCTGACGAGCTGTAAATGTGTAGTAGCCTAATCTATTACATAACCTTGTCCACACACACACACACACACTTTGTGGACATATTAACTGAGCAGCATGTTTACTCTGTGCAGGCCTGAAGAGATTGTGACTCCATGAGAAGTAACACACAGTGTGTTAGCTGCTTTAAAGTCACAGTTATGTTGCTTTTTTTTTTAAACTTTAGTTTCAGGTTTGTTTCTGTTGCACCGAACAAAACGTCCTCGAGGGTCACCTTCAGGTCAAAGCTGTCCAATTTTAAAAGTCTGGTCATGCAGAAGTTTCTCAACTTTGTGGTGTTGCCTAACGTGCCGAAGCGACGTCTCGTTATGACTCTTAATTTGTAGTTTTTCTCTGTAGAAATAAGTTTTACTACTCTCTAACTTCAGTGTGCCATGATGAGAAGTTTGAGGTGTAAAAAAAAAAAGAGATCAAAGGTCAGAAAAGGTAGAAGAACCCACTGACAGCGTCACCCATAAAGCTCAATGTGGTGGCACCTGGTTGCTCAAACAAGCCGCCCACCTGTCAATCAAAGCGTCCACGCTCTTAATCCTGCATAACTTTAAGCCTTAATATAATCTGAACAGGTGAGTTGTATAAAAATTCACCCTCAGTACAGTTGTCATGAACGGGGAAATTAGCTATAGAGACCAAAACTGTTTTTTGTACCAGGCTGTAAACATGTTTATTTCTGCTGTGAAGTTGGACATTTTAACATGGGGACTTACGAGAAGAGGAACTGGAGGTTGCCTTTGCTTTGGAGGAATCTTTGTCAGATCTGATGTCCGATGTCTACTTGTTTAACTAACACGTGAGCATGCTCCAGCACGGTTTGAAGCCGCTACGACGACGTAATTAGCGGTAAATGATGAATCGATGTGACAGCAAATAGAAGAGTGTCGCCTTTTAACAGATGAGTGGCAAACAGACCAAGAATATTTTGTATTTAACAAGATAATAGTCTTAAAAACATGTAAACTGAGCGTCAAAAGTCAGCTCAACCAGCGGGCCAAGTTCAAAAACTGCAGTTCCTCAAACGTCCACTTGAGGCTGGCTCCAGAAGTGAGTCAGTCTCCATAAGTCCCCATGTTAAAATGTCCAACTTCACAGCAGAAATAAACATGTTTACAGCCTGGTACAAAAAACAGTTTTGGTCTCTATAGCTAATTTCCCCGTTCATGACAACTGTACTGAGGGTGAATTTTTATACAACTCACCTGTTCAGATTATATTAAGGCTTAAAGTTATGCAGGATTAAGAGCGTGGACACTTTGACTGACAGGTGGGTGGCTTGTCTGAGCAACCAGTGAGTCCCTGCATCTCACACACACACGGGTCAAACCCTTCCTGTGTTGATAAAACTGGTTATAGATGAGTTAGATAACGAGATAATGTGACTAAAGCTCAGCTGTCAGAAATGTTTGAGAGCTGAGTGTCGATTACAGGAAACCATCGACACCGCCTGCTCCTAAAATGGATCCTGATGAAATGATCCGATAAGGCCGAGCATGTGAGCGTGATTTATTTATTCATTTTCCGTACGATGCGAGGCGGGAGGCGACACGCCGAGGTGACGTTCAGGAAGCAGCACGAGCTCACGATCACCTGAAGTTTGTGTTTGCTCGCTCGCTCGGCCGGCAGCGCTGATCAAACTCTAATCCGGCTGAGTGTGTTTGTCACACCTCGTGGTGTGTGTCGTGTTTTTAAGCTCACACACACGCTTCCTCCTGTTTGATTATTTAATATCTGGGAGTTTTCCACAGAAATCCACTCAGACGCTCGTTTCATCTCAGTCTGGAGCCACATGTGTCGGAGGGTTGTCAAAAAACCACAACTTAATATACTCAAAATGACACGCTCCTTCTCGAGTAACAGAGTTTACTACATTAAACTGGAACAGCGAGTGTTGAAGGAGACGAGAGGTGACTTAATGCCACAAAACTGATGATAATACTGACTTTAAGTGTCATTAAATCCATCATGGAGGTGTCAGAAACATCAAAACAAACATCCAAAGTCGAGGAAACGTGAAATAAATCTGAAAAGTTCCTTAATTTTTACTCAAATTTACACCCAATTCGGATGTTTTTATTCCAAAATGTTGCCAGAAACACGCGCTAAAACCATTTAAATCAGTAATCAGGCAGCTGTTTTGACTATTTTCCATGATTTATAAAGCAAAAATGTCAAATATTTTCTGTTTCTAGCTTGTAAAATGTGAAGATGTGCTCTCGTGATGAATAAAAATGCACTTTTATTGTTGAATTGGCCACTTTTTTCCAAATTGAAGGAGACAAGACGTGATGAAGCCTCAGAATTAATACAAACACTGAAGACGCGTGAGGTTAGAAACATGAAAACAAACATCTGAAGTCGAGGAAACATGAAATAAATCTGAAAAGTTCCCCTCAAGACTAAATTTTTGATCAAATCCACACCGAATGTGAATGTTTTTACTCTAAAATGTCTCCATAAAGGTGATTAAATTGTAAATCAGGCAGCTTTTCTGACAATCAATTCATGATTTTGGTAATTTATTAAGCAAAAATGTCAAATATTGTCAGTTTCCAGCTTTTAAAATGTCAAAATTAGCTCTCTTAATGATCAAAAGCAAACGTCCAAAGTCGAGGAAACATGAAATCCATCTGAAAAGTTCCCCTCAAAACCCAAAAGTGATTAAATCGTTAATCAGCCAGCTTTTTTTTAGTAAATAATCAAGCAAAAATATCTATAGGTTACGATGTGCTCTCTCTATAATGCTCAGTCTCATCAGTAAATGAGATTTGAATGTTTCTGCGTGTGTAAACTTCGTTTAATCTGCAGACGAACTCTCCTCGTGCATCATAAAACTTGTTTATTCGTCCGTCGGAGCGTTGAGCGTCGTCCGTGTCGTCGGTTCAGGTTCAACGCAGCAGACCGCCTGCAGGACGTTCCACTGCAGCTCTCTTCTCCTTGTCATCTTCATAATGCTGCTTTTTATGAGTTAATGCGCTCTCTGTGTCCTGTGGTCATCATTTTTCCTGGTGAAAGGCGTGTGATAGAATACATGAATACTGAAGCTGAGGGAGCAAACGAGGACGCAGGAGTGGACGATGGAAATGAGGAGGAAGTGTGGGCAGAAGGGAGTGAAAAAGGAAACAAAGGAGTGAGATTAATAAGGACGTAAGGGAGGAAATGAAGGCATGAGGATGATGATGAAGATCCTTTAATCGTCTTCTTCCTGCAGCTTGAAGTCACATTTTTTGCTGAATGAGCTGAGAATCTGCCGTGAAATCGACTCCCGCTAAACGCTAAAACACGGCGGCATGCGGCTTCCTCCGCCTGATACCCGTCTGTTTCCTCTTCCTGTTTTTGGCCCAGAGGCCAGCACAGGGTCAGCCGGCGGTTTGAATCCACAAATGCAGTAGGAGGGCACCGGCAGGGAGGGAATGAAAGAGGCGTGAGAGATGCACAACAGAGCCTTGTGTTTTGGTAACACAGTCACGTCCGGACAGACGGACACAGAGAGAGCGAGAGTACACGGCGCATAAAAGAGGCCGAAAACAAAAGTCTGAACGCGAGACGGAGGAGAGATCTGGCTCGACGGGCAGAAATCGTCTCAATGACTGACACAAACTTCAGCGTGGACGACTGAAGAACCGGTTTTTCTGGCCTAAAACTCCTGATACCACCTTAAAACTTCTTCCTGTAAGACCATGTGGCCTTTAAAGGTGACGTCACGGACATGAACGACTCATTTTAAGCAGATTTGAGCTCAGTTCATCTCTCAGAATAAGGTGTACCAGATTACTTTCACGGATTGCCTCTTCCTCACCGTCTCGTTCACGCAATCACCTTCTCCCACATCCCGTATCAGCTCGTTCAGCTCTTTAACAGCCCCAAAACGCTAAAATCTAAAATGTTCCGTGCGCCATTTTCCTCCAGTTGTACTCCGACAAATGTGGTATCTCTGGAAACGTTAGGATCTCTTCTTTATCTTAAAGTAAAGTTGAGTGCGATGGAGCGTTGTTGTGAGGTTTTGGAGCAGTTTAAACTTGATTAGGTGTTTGTTTTTGTCAATAAAATAACCCTTTTTGGTCATTTAAGTAAAAAAGTCCAAACATTAGCTGGTTCCAGCTTCTTAAATGTGAAGATTTGATGCTTTTCTTTGTCTTATGCGTTGCTAAATTGAATATATTTTAATTTTGGACTGTTGGTAAGACAAAAAGAGACGTTTAAAGACGTCATTTTGAGCTATTGAAGCTCTAGCTGTCACTATTTTGTGACATTTTATCTGGCAAATGGAAGGGAATGAGTTTTCTACCTGTGGAGCTGCACAGGTGTACACTTCCTCCTCCGTCATACCACAGCGATCGACACAGATAACACGCCTGAGAATAAAACTCTCATTGAGTGCGCGCCAAGTTTGGCGGATCAGCTGGAAGCTTTTTGTTGTTGGTGAACTCGGACACTTTAAAGCTGTTGAAGGAAACAATCATGAACATTAAATTTATTTAACTTAACGTGGAGCAGAGCGTGTCGTCTGACCATTGTTGTGCAGTTTGGTTGCATATTTTTGACCTTACGACCCCAAGAGTTGTCAGGAATGTTGAGTTTTATTGTTTTAAATGGTTGTTAATGGTTAACTTTTATTTCGTTGTACATTTGTGTTTCAAACAGACAGTTTCATAATCGTTATCGCTGTTTTTATGGTTATAATTTATGCAAATGAGGCTGATTTTAAAGATTTTAATGTACAACTCAAAGTGGATAAAAGTCAAACATGCACAATGCTATGTAAGTATCTCTGAGCGGTCACGTGACATCTGCCCTCCACAATAAACTCACAACATCCGCTCGACGACTCTTTAAAGCCGCGTGCTCATTGGTCGAGGTCAAAGCTGTTTGCTGCTGACATCAGCGAGGCGGTTACGCAACAACAGCTCTTGGCAGTGTCGTGCGTCTCCGGGAGGGTTCGTGCACATGACACGTAAAAAAATATGAGACACGAGTATGAGGAAAGCTGCTGCGTTTGAATGTTTTGACACATTTACTGACGAGACGGAGTCATCGGGCAGGTGTCGGTGTGTAAAATACAGATAATAAAACTATTTGTGTGAAGGCTGTCAGCAGCTCGTGGTGTGAGCTCATTTTGCTGCAGACTTTGGAGGTGCAGCTGCTTGATTATTAATATTTTCAGATAATTAACTCCTCATTTAGTCCATAAAACAGACTTTTAATGTGTAATGTGATGTTTTCAAACATTCAAACTCTTAAAATATTCAGTTTGTAATGATTGGAAACAAATAAAGTCTCACTGGAGACGCGTTAACCACAAAATGTTTGATATTTTTGCCTAATTTAACGACTTAAACGACACTTCGGAACCAAAATAAAACCTATAAAGAATATTTTGAAGTTTAATGAGATGAAGAAAAGATATCTCATTTATGTTGGAAGGTTTTGGATTATTTCACTTAATCTTTTGAAAAAGAACAAACAATAAGTCCTTTAATAGATTTTCTCAGTCGAATAGTAAATGAATTGTTTTAGGTCTAAAATAATGAAATGATTGGTCCATTAATCAACCAGCTCGAGGATTTGCTGCAAACTGAACTAAATCATCTTGTTGACCTCCTCCTCCTCCTCGTCCTCTGCAGGTTCGTCACCTTCTCTGTCCTCCAAGAAGCCGAGGAACAGAGGCCTCTTCTCCAGCCTCTTCTGCTGCCTGTGCCGGGACCAGCCTGAGCCGCCGCCGGTCAACAACAACGCCCCTCTGCTGGTGGAGGAGAACGGCACCGTCTCCAAGGTGCGTCCACCTTTTTTCTTTCTTTACCTGCATGTTGCCAAAAGTCAAATTAAACCTGCGTCTGTCTTGAAGTTCACTTTGTCGTGTTTCGTGGTGGTTTTTTTTTTTTTTTTTTAGATCCAGGTGAAGCCGCTGCTGCCTCCGGTCAAGTCAAAAGACTCCGGAAAGATCTGCGTGGTGATAGATCTGGACGAGACGTTAGTTCACAGCTCTTTTAAGGTAAGAAAAACAACTTTAATAATCACAGGCAGCTCACAGGAAAGTCTGTTTTCCAATTCCCCCCGGTGATGCAAGGATTTTTAAGATATGATTTTGGGTTCTGGAGCACATATTTGTTCCCTGTGATCACGTTACATCATCAGACAGTTATGTTTAATAGTGAAAAACTCTCTATAAGGTTGAAGCTTCCACCCATCTGGTTGTTGTTGGCTCAAGCAGTGACATTTCTGTCATCGCTGGGAAATGCCAAACCCAAACTAGCTGGTTCTTTAAACCCAAATAAACACAGCCGCCTGTCCGCGTACACACACTGCAGACTGTTTGTCTCTACCTGCGTCTGTCCGACAATAATACCAGTCATATTTTATACGGCCTGCAGCGCCTTTATCCCTGCTGGTAAACTGTTCTCATGACTTGCTGCTGCAGTATAAAAATAAAGTGAACTTTCTGTCCTCCAAACAGCCCGTGAACAACGCGGATTTCATCATTCCTGTGGAAATCGACGGAACAGTACACCAGGTAACGGCGCTAACCTCAGCTAACGTGCTAACGTGACAGTTTAAATTGCAGAGCTGGGAGAAGACGGGATTCGAAGAGCTGGATGACATGACCGTGGGTCTGGGCCTGATTCAAGTAATCCAGGATAGGTTTGTTCAGACAAGCACAGCCTATTCCGGATGACTTGGTTCAGGAACGTTGCCCTCAGACGCCAACGCCGCAGAGAGAAGAAAAAAAACAGAGGAGCCACATGAGTATCTTTATATTTAGTTTCCCGTGAAAGCCTGAGATTATCTCTGACACGTGGCACAGCACACTGTCCACACATCACATCTATCTATGCTTCCTCAGGCCCGTTGAGGTTTTTGTAGGAACACGTTTTATTTTGAAAAATTCCTGTGTACTCCAGGTGTATGTCCTGAAGCGGCCCCACGTCGACGAGTTCCTGAAGAGGATGGGCGAACTGTTCGAGTGCGTCCTGTTCACCGCCAGCTTAGCCAAGGTGAGAGAAGTACAGCTGCTGCTGAATCACACGACGTCCTGCTTTTAAATCGAGTTTTGTCACAACTCATCAAGAAGAATTAGATTAAATTAAATAATTTTCACACTTTAATGACTGAAAATCATCAAAAATAAACTTTATATCAGCAGATTAAAGCAAAATAATCACAGTATGAGAGCACAGGGTGCTAAATTCCTCAATATGGTAGCAGAAATGGCTTCAAATATTTCAGAAATTGTTGATTTATTTATATATTTTACAGTTTATTCATGTGATTGTTATATAATGTGTTTAATGATGAACGTTTTGGGGTTTTATACCAAAAAAATCAGTTATTTTTCAGGTTTAAGTTGAATATTTCTCTTCAAATCACTAAATAACGACATCAGTTTGTGTGTTGCCGCTTTAATCCATCACTTTATCCGTCGTGTCGTCGTTGTTACAGTACGCAGATCCCGTCTCCGACCTCCTGGACAAGTGGGGCGCTTTCCGCTGCCGCCTCTTCCGGGAGTCCTGCGTCTTCCACCGAGGTAACTACGTCAAGGACCTGAGTCGCCTGGGTCGCGACCTGAACAAGGTCATCATCGTGGACAACTCCCCGGCCTCCTACGTCTTCCACCCCGACAACGCGGTGAGTGTCGCAGCGAGTCACGGCGATGACGGCGACGTCGCCTGACATCAGTGTCATTTTCCTGAACTTTTTTTGACTTAACTATAAAAACAAAAAGGTGTTCTTGCAACTACCTGAACCAGAAGTCACATTTTACGTGAGATTTGAGTCTAAACTTGAATTTAAGGCGCTTTCTGATTCACTCTAGGTCCAAACTGTACACGCTGTTCTGTATTGTTGTTTTGTTGACAGAAAATACAATTTTGAGCTGTGTTTTGAGATTATTCTTGCAGAAATCGACCTTGTAGTTTGTTTCTTTTGTTGATTTATGCAGCAAACGTAGTCGTAAAGTTTAAATATCGAGGTTGCTGATGGTTTGTGTTTTCGTCCAGGTTCCCGTGGCCTCGTGGTTCGACGACATGTCCGACACCGAGCTGCTGGACCTCATCCCGTTCTTCGAGAGGCTGAGCAAAGTGGACAGCGTCTACACTGTCCTCAAGCAGCAAGGCACCGCGAGCTAACAGTGTTCGACTTCTTCTCAGCTCTGAACAAAACAAAAAAGAATGAACGAACGACGTACACAACACGGACATGCACACACCAGCCAGAGGCTCCAGCTCCAGCTATCACTGCCCACCAGAACACGGACTGCTCCACGGCTGCTCGAGCCTTCACGTACGTCTTCAGCTGTCAGACAGATAAACTGCCCCCGTAACTTCCTCTTTATCTACGAACCAGCTGATGTGAGTGGATGGATGACTGGGACACTGACCGGGTACTGGACAAAGACTTCATCCTGCAGAAACATGCAGAATTTGTTAAGCGGGAAGGATTATTGTGGATCTAAACTTTGGCAGACGGCGTGTATGTACTGTAGGTGTCTTTGGAAACAGCATTATCTCTGCTGCGCACCCTGATATCATCAATTATCACACTATCTGTATGCAGTCAGAAGCAAGAGGTGACATTTTTAGAGTTTTTAGAGCGATGTGATCAGGTGTTTTTTGTTTTTTTTTGATTAATCACGACAGTGTTACGACAAATCTGATCAAAAGTTTCTATAATCAGGAGTTGTTAAATTTGCTAATCGGACGGCACTTTAGATTTGTGTCCTGACAAACGTGAAATTTGGTTTAAACTAAAAAAAAACAAACAAACATTAGCCCAAGTCGTGTTTGCACTGGAACAGATGACGACTGCAGTATTCTGACACTAAAACCACCTGAAAGAGAGCAGCTGCTACGTTTATCGGACGAGGATTCTTAAAGACGGACGGACGGATGGCCGAGAGGACCGGGATCGATTCGGACATCGAAGCCCCCACACACACACGCAAAACTTGAATCTCTCCCAGCATTTTTACAGACTAATTTTGAACGTTACAGGTCGGCGTCCGTGTCAGTTTGGTTATAACGTTTAAGCGGTACACAGGCTGGAAACAATTTCAGGACTTTGTAATAAAAACGAGTCGAGGAGGGCGGTGGGACTGCTTTAGGACTCAGGAGGTGGATGAGAAGGAGGAGGAGGTGCCTGGTGAGCACCTTGTTTTTTAATTCAGTCCAGATTTAAAGGAGAAATCCACCCTGAAACACTTCTTAAAACCCCGCGATTGGTGATTTATCTTGTTCCTCCGGGGTCCTTTTTTCGTGTTATTCGGCTGGATTGTCTGGACATTACGTAATGTTGAGGTAACTCCAGATCGAAAACATGAGCACTGTGGAGGAGCGAGCTCGTCGCCAGCGGTGGAAGTGTATCAAAAATGATGAATCAGAATGATTAAATCTCATCCACCACCTTCATAAGCTTGTTTTTTTTGTTTAGCTCTGGTAGTTTTCTCACGCGATGCAAACCTCTTTGTTCCGGAGACGCGTTGACAATAACCGTGTGTTGACACTGATGAATGAAAACGGCGGGTTTTGACTAAGAGCCTCCGCAGCAGGCTCGTGATGTGACGTTACCGAGACGGAGGAGGCAGGAGCTGACAATAAAATCCACCATATTAAGAGTTATTACATTATTTTTCTATGTTTAACAAATTATTGTCAATCAAATTTAGCCTGTTTGTTTCTCTATAATTACTGATTTTCTTTTTGTTTTGCCCTCTGAAACAATTTGTGGTTGTTACCTCATATATTAATCTGTAATATATGGCTCAAACACCAG
Source organism: Sciaenops ocellatus (assembly GCA_033000465.1). Classification (NCBI taxonomy): domain Eukaryota; kingdom Metazoa; phylum Chordata; class Actinopteri; family Sciaenidae; genus Sciaenops; species Sciaenops ocellatus. Next base: position 12,626,587 of record CP136876.1, on the reverse strand, counting down.
CAAATGACTAAAAAAAACATAGTATTTTACTGTTGTAGGCACATAACAGGGTAATTATTTTGAGGTTTGATACATGTAAGCCATCATCACGTCTCAGTTTAGGCTCAGTGCTGAATATTCATTGGCAAACAGGAGTATTTATAGGAACGTTCAGTTATTTGATTACATATAAAACAAGTGTTGTGTCACTACGGGGGCCCATTCACTGATACTGTACTTCTTACACATTCAAGTAGATATGTATATTTTGTTTTGCACGGTAATAAAGCAAACAAATCTTCATTAATATATGGAATATTCATGTTACTGTACTCATGATTGAATAGATGTAACCTAATTTTTTTTTGACCTGTTTTATCATACCAAATTATATATATGGACTGTAATAATGCCATTTTTTTTCCATAAATGCTAAATGAAACATGGTCCAAGTGCTGTTTTGTCGAGCATTTCTTCTTTCCAGAAACATAATTATCAGTTAGTAGTGGAATCATATAATATAATACATTCTACTTATTTAACAACCTTATTCCTGTTAAACACGTTATAAACTGAAATTATAGATGGTGTTACATTTGATAAAAGCTATACATATTATTGGAATATCCAATTATTGCCAAATTCTCTTTGTTACAGCAACATTACTTGTTTTTTGGACAATTTGGCATTTTTATGCTAGCGTCAACGTTTATTTAATTAGCTGCTGGCTAACCTGCAGCTAAACGTTGGCTAACATGTTGGCTGTTAGACAACCTGTTAGACATTGGGTAACCTGATAGCTGTTGGCTAACCTGCTAGCTGTTACTAGACGTTGGCTAACCTGATAGCCGTTGGCTAACCTGTTAGCCGCTAGACATTGGCTATCCTGATAGCCGTTACTAGCCGTTGGCTAACCTGATAGCCGTTGGCTAACAGTTACCCAGTTAGATACACAACCAGCAGCAGTATTAGCATTCAGTTGGTGTACTTTTTATGGTACAAAAGAAGATCAACACTACAACAAGGAGCATCATCAGGAGGCTGTGAGGGCATGAAAATGATTTCAACACAAAACAATGTGAATATAAGGGCTGCAACTAACAGTATTTTAATGATAGAATAATCTGGCAATTATTTTTCTCATTTAATCAGTTAATAATTTTCCATAAAATGTCAGAAAATAGTGAAAAATTCCTTTTATAACTTCCCAGAAGGTAAGGAGACTTCTTGGCGTATCTTGTTTTGTCCGATCAACAGTACAAAACAAAATTTACTGAAGCCATTAATCAATTATCGATAGAGCTAATTCAGTTTCAGCTGCAAACGTCCATGTTTTATTTAGCAGTGATATGAAGATATTACAAAATTGTGAGTCTTGGCCGTGAAACATAAATTACATTATTTAACACCGCTGTTGCTTTGTGTTTTATTTTGGCGGGATGTTATCAGAATACAAGAATGTAAAGTCAATTATAGGCAAATAAATATAATAACTGTAAAAAAAAAAAGAAGGAATAACTTGACTGACGTAACATCCCTCAGGTTTAAAATGCTCAGCCTAACTTCACTGAGTTTCCAAACATGAACAAAATTCCCATTTTTGCAGTCACTTTCTTTCTTCCAGAGTCACTTGCTTTTCCCGCTCCTCCTCTACTTCACGCTGAGCCTGGCGCTGCTCTTGGCCTTGCCCATGGTAAACTTCACCACCCCGCTCATGTCCACACTGGTTTCCTTCAGGGTGAGTTTGTGGACCGTCCCGTGGTTTTCCAGGCGGACAGAAGGGCCCGGTAGAAGGGTGTCTCCGTTCAGAGTCCAAACGGGAGGCTTGTTTATGTCGACGGACACCTCGCACTGGAAAGATGCAGGCTCAGGCTCGGTTACCTCCACGTCCTCGAGGTGTTTGACCATCACAAGGGCTTGGGCTGCAGCAGAACATAAGAAATAAGTCAAACACCAACCACAGTTGGTAGTTCCCTCCTTAGGTCCTTGGCTCTCCACCCAACTTACCTTCCACCATCAGTTTGGCTTTGGACGTGTGCTCCCCGACCTCAATGGTGTAGGTGCCCTCGTCCTCCACATCCACCTGCTGGATTACCAGTTTCAGGGAGCATTCGTCAGCCAGGATCTCCACTCGATCTGAGGGAACCACCTCCTCCTTGCCTTTGTACCAGGTGGCGGTACAGCGAGGCGAGGAGACGGTGCACTCGAGGATCACGCGGTGTTTCTCCAGGGCCGTTCGATCTCGTAGGGGTTTTACGATGGAAACAGGGAGCTCTGAAGTGAGAGGAGGTGAGATTTTAGATTTATTTTAACCCACCAAAATAAGAAGTAAGATAGAGGAAGTTAAAAATGAACCTACCTTCTACCTCAAGGTACGCTGTCGATTCAACATCTCTGGCTACAAAGCGGATCTCTCCGGCATCTTCAGCTTTGACGTTACACATCAGGAGGAAGTGTTTGGTCCCTGAAGAACAACAAACGTACAAAATGTATGGATCTTGGTGCTGTTCTGGAGGTTTATGGCGGTCCAACACTTTCACTTCCCACCAGAGGTCCTCCTTCTAAGTCTACAGACAATATTAAACCTCTTTCTCTGACCTTCAGTGCGGATCTTGATGGTGCTCGTGGGTCGGATCTTGTGGCCGTCTTTGTACCACTCCCCGGTCACCTCCTCCAGAGATACCTCACACATGAAGACGGCGTTCTGGTCCTCCTGAATGTAAAGGTCCTCCAGGTCCTGCACTATCTCCAACTTATGCTCTGTGTGGTTAGTAAAGAGGAAAAACAGAAGATTTGTTGACGCCACTTTTCAGTTCAGACACTAGGTGGAGACATATGATAAGCTTAACACTGAAATCAGTGTTGCAGAACCTCATGTTCAGACTCTTACCATAAACCTCCAGTGAACAGGATGTTTTGATTTCCCCTGTGTCACACGTGTAGGTGCCAGCGTCCGCCAAACAGCACTGCATGATCTGACAGAACCTTTTCCGGCCCATTGAGTAGATCCGACAGTTCTTCCCCGGCTTCAGCTCCGTCCCGTTCTGATTTACAGAAGCAGAAGGGGTATTCTTAAGATGTCTGAAGCCTGAAAATATTACATGTATCTACAGTGAGTTATTCACTGGTGTGTTTTACCTTAAACCATTTGACCTCGATGATCTGTCTGGAGAATTCACACTCCAGAGTGGCTGGAAATTCCTCCTCCACACGGACATCAGCCAACGTTCTCAGGATGGACACCGGAGTCTCTGTCGATTTAGCAAATCCAATCATTGAATCAACAAATCAACAACCTAATTTACTCATGTCCTTCGCACACCAGCTTTACCTTTGATCGTGAGCCTCGCGGTGGTGCGCGCCCCTTCGGCCGAGAAGACGATCGTGCCCGTGTCCTCCAGGGTGAGGTTGGACAGGGTGAGGCTGTGCACCAGCCCGTTGGTGCTCACCCTCCACTGGTTGTTGGGTTTCACCCGGATGCCGTCTTTCTGCCAGATTCCCTCCACGTCTGTGTGGGAGAGCTCCACCTCGAAGGAGGCAGTCTCTCGTTCAAAGGTCTCTTGGTCTGTCAGGCCTTTACGGATGGAGATTTTACGGGCTGGAGATAAGAGAGGAGGGTTTTATAAAAACATACAATAATGTACTATATAATGTAGGATTAAATGAATCCATCCAGATAATCAGAAAAACTAGATTTAAAGTCCTAAATAGTGGAAAAAGAACTCAGTAACACTTCATTAAGGCGCCAACACTTTTACCGTACACTGTGTTTGAAGGACAGCAAAAGGTGGTTCAAATATAGACCCAGCTCAGTTGATGCCGTTACAAAAACAACACCTACAGGAGCTCCATGGTCCATTGTCACAGTGTCTTTCAGCACACTATTGTATAACAGCATGGCTGTGTTTCAAAAACCTTTTCACACATACAGGTCGAGGCCCGCTATTCTTAGAATCTCTTTGCACCATGACATGCTGGGAAAAACACCAAAAATATGTACTTCAGTTTCTCAGAACTCATCTGCCTCGTGAACTCAGATGCCAGCCACAAAGTGATGCACTACACTGCCTGCTAATAATCATGATTATTTTAATTGTCTGTTTGTAGAAGTCTCCAAACATTAGAAGGTATTTTAAAAAGGAGGTATCATCTTGGGCTGTGGGGCTCTCTTAAGACCATTTTCTTTGATCATTTTTTTGGACATATAGTAGGTTAAACAATAAATTAACTAATCAGAAAATATTTATATACTAATAGTTAAATGAAAATAACCATTAGTCGCAAACAGGATGTCTATGCAAGTTCAAGTTTAGCCAGAGGTTTAGCCCCAGAACCTGGCCATGTTTTTCAAAAAGTCAAAATTAAATGACCCACTGGATTAAAAGTGTAAAGTTAGCATTTAACCACTCAGTTAATCAGTTGCAAGGACAGTCTAATTTGAAGATTCTCTTGGGGCACTGTTGTTTGTCAAATAAAAATGTGTCTACCAGAGAGAGAGATTAGTATTCAGCCTTTACACTATTCATGTCTAAACATTTCTGGCAACACATCTTCAACATCCCACCTCAGGCCACTTACGTTCTACGTTAAGCTTGACCTGCGTCCGGTCATGCAGAGTCTCGCAGCGATAGGTTCCCCGGTCTGACAGTGTCAGGTTCTGGATGCTCAGAATGCGTCTGCAGCCCTCCTGGGACAGCGTGTGTCGGGGACCGGGCTGGATTACAATCCCTTGCCTCATCCACTGGACCTCTCCTGTCTCGAGGCTGATCTCGGTCTCCAAGGTGGCATCGCCAAACTCTTCTGCCATTACAGTGTCCATTTTCTTTGTAAACATGACCTGGGCCTCTGAACAGAGTGAGGAGAGACAGAAATAATGGTTACAACAAGCCGGTAATTCTGGTAATACAACATAACCTCTCTTTTCCCCTCTTACCCTGAACTTTGAGGCTGGCTTTGCTTATTTGCCCCTCGGCCTCAGCTGTAATCCTCGAACAGTCCAACATCTGGCACTTCTTGATCATCAAGGTGTGGCACAGACCGTTCTGGTTAGCCTGGAAACGATCGCCCAGTGTGATAGGCTCATTGTCCATAAGCCAGACCAACTGGACATCCTCAGGTTCGACCACACACTTGAAGGTAGCATCTTCTCCTTCAAGTACGGTGGTGTTGTGGAGCTCTGTGAGGAACTCCACCACTCGAGGCACTGAAGAGCGAACATAAGAAAGTTCATAAATCTGCTACCTCACTTAAAGAAAAGACAGAACATCTGAGTCCATGAATACTTACTCTCTACTCTCAGCGTTGCAACAGTCCGGTCATCTCTGGACTCGCAGGTGTACTCCCCAGCATCCTCTCTGGTTAAACGGTGGATTGTCAAGCTTCTCTCAACTCCGTCTGCCCGAATGGAGAACCTCCTGCTTGGAACCACCTCCTCGCCATTCTTCAGCCACTGGACATCTGCTTTTGGCTTGCACACCTCACAGCGAAGGGTCACCATACCGTCAGCATGGGCTACAGTGTCTCGCAGGGGCCTCAGAAACTTGATTCTCATTTCTGTGATTCAGAAAACAATGTTAATATGGATTTTCAGTCCAAACACAAGCGTTCACCAATGATATTGTATGACAAGATGAAACTTTTAACCTTTCACCAGCAAGCTGAAGTGGATCTGGTCCGTGTTGACGTCGCAGGTGTACTCGCCAGCATCAGAGCGCCTCAAAGGGTCGATAGTAAGGGTGCGTTCATGGCCCTCCATGAGTGCTCGGAAACGTTCACCTTCTATATGCGTCCAGTCTTTTAGCCAACGTACTAGAGCACTTTCTTTGGACACGTAGCTCGTCAAGGTCACGCTCTCTGCTTCGTAACCCGTCACGACAATGTCGTCCTTCTTGTTCACAAACATAGCTGGAGGCTCTTTGATGAGAAAGGAAAGCAAGCTTAATATTCGGTGTGATCATATTTATAATCATATCTCTGGAGACATCACTGAGTTTTACCTTGAATCCTGATAACGCTGATCATCTTGTCGTCCACAGCATCACACACGTATTTCCCAGAATCCGAGGGCTGGACATTTGAGATGATTATTTTCCTCAGAGTGCCGTAGCTCTCAATGTTGGTCCGGGAGTCATTGGTAAGCAGCCTGTCATTGCAGTACCACTGGACAGGTGCATTAGCACGGGACACTTCACAGGCCAGGATCAGGTCTTCACCTACCACCATCTCCTGGCTGTCAAGGTCATTTGAGTTGCCCACGATTGTCACTGGAGGCTCTAAGACCAAGAAGAGAGAGGTGATTTATTAAAGAAACTATTTATAATACAAATAATTTAATAAAATTCACGAAACCTACCTTCCACCGTAACCTGGAAGCTGATATTGTCATCTCCGACATCCAGAAAGTACTCTCCTGAGTCTCCGAGCTCAGCATTGAGGATGACCAAAGAGCGAAAAGCACCTTCTTCCTCTTCACAGTACCTTTCATCGCCCTCAATACGACAGTTATTTTTGTACCATTTGGCGACAGCATTGGCCCTGGAGAGCTCACACTCCAGTACAATGTCATCAGAAATCAGGGATTTCATATTTGTCTTAATCTCTGACTTTCTCAGGATCTTCACTGGCGGCTCTGATGATGCAAAATTACACATTAAAACTCAATATGACATTACAGCTGTCTTTAAAATGGGATTATAGGACAGAAATCTGACATTGCGCCTCACCTGAAACTTTGACCTGGAAATCAATTTTATCATCAACAGCGTCACAGGTGTATTTCCCAGAATCCTCTGGGGTTGGAGAGTGGATGGTCAGACGATGGATGAGCCCATCCTCTGTGATCGTGATATTACTGCTCTCCTCTACTTCTCTGCCATTTAACCACCACTTGACTTCAGCATTTGACCGGGACATCTCGATCTCCAGTACGATTGGTTTGCCGGCAAAACTCTCCAATTTGTCAGGCATGTTTTTGGGACGAGTAAGCGTCACTGGTGGCTCTAAAAAGGAAAGAGTCATACATGATGGAAATGCTATAAAAGTTGGATAAATTCCTAGAGTATTCCTTTATCATGATGCTTACCTGTAATGGTCACCAGGAAGGACACAGAGTCATCTTCAGTGTCACATATATACTCCCCTGTGTCGTCCACAGTAGTTATGGGTATAACCAGCCGACGTTGGGCCCCATCCACCTCCAGGATCAAGTTAGCACCTTCACCTACCTCCAGGCTGTCTTTGTACCACCGGACAGGGGCGTCCGCCTGGGAGATCTCACAGCTGAGCTCCAGCCTCTCAGAGGCCAAATGGGTCATTTCCAGCTCTGGTTCACTGGGGGAGATGATTCTTATCGGTGGCTCTGGTGAGAGGACAACCTTATGAATACTCCCACACATTTGTCATAGATGCATGGTATAATCAGAAGGGAAATTTCAGCCTTACCCTTAACAGTAAGCTGGAAAAAGACAGAGTCTCCATCTGTTTCGCAGATGTACTCTCCGCCATCCTCCACTGTGCCATTAAGGATGGTCAACCTCCTGTAAGGACCCTCAGATATCAGCTGGATGTTGTCGCTTTCCTCCACCACCTGGCCGTTCTTGAACCACTGCACCTTCCCACTGGAACGAGACAACTCGCACTGCAGGTGGGTGTCCTCTGAAATATAGCTCTCCATCACAATATCATCCTTAGGTTCCACGATCATCACTGGGGGCTCTGTGTTTGTAGTTAGAGGAAGCAGAGTGAGGTCAGAATTTTTGAGTTTATTAATGTTCTGCATTCAGTTCACAAGCAAATCTATCAGAAAGGTCCCTGTACCTTTGATATTGACAGTGAACTCCATGCTGTTTGTTCCTGCCTGGCAGCTGTAGCTGCCAGCATCTGAGATTTCTGCAGAGCGAATGATCAGCCTCCTCATGGTTCCCTCCGCCTGCAGAGTGATGTTGTCACTGGGCTTGATTTCACAGCCATCCTTATACCTGTGATACACCAAATCACAGACAGATAACTGTAAAACACAGGGTCTTTGGCTTCATAGGATATCCATGATCAGATTTAATGAGAGACATCATCATCTTACCACACAACTTCAGCATCGTCTGCAGAGACATGGCACAGCAGCACCACGGGGTCCAGCTCCATGCTGCTCTTTTGGAGCTCCTCTTCCGGGATCGGACTGAACTCCACGGGTGGACCTGAATAAACAGGAAGAGGGAGGGATGGATGTCAACAACTGGCACCCAAAGTATAAGAGGATGAAAATTGATCAGACCGTTTACCTGTAACATCCACGTTGAATTTGATGACCTCTCCTGAAGTTTCACATGTGTAAACTCCAGCGTGAGATGCATCAGCCGATTGAATCACAACCCTCCTCATGTTCCCATCTGATTGGATGTTGAGGCCATCGGTCACCTGGAGCTCCTTGCCGTCTTTGAACCAGGATACTTTGGCAAATGGATGGGAGACCTCACAGTAGAGTACAATTGGGTCACCAATGGTCATCCTCTTATTGCTGTCTAAGTCTGACACCGGAGTGAATTTTACCTCCACAGCTGAAAAGAAATAAGCACAAATAAATAAACTCCAAAGAGATCCTTCCCTCACATGATAAATTTGACAGAAACGAGATTTTTACACCTACGTTTGACCTTGAGCACAGCTGAATCTCGGACTCCGTTGGCAATGAACGTGACCTCCGCTGCGTCTTCTGTAGTGTTAGTTTCACGGATAATCAATGAGTGCTTTGTTTGAGACTGTCGTATTGAATATCGTCCACCATGCTGCAGTTGAGCACTGTTCAGAAACCAAGTTCCAACCATTGTGGTGGACAGTTCGATAGAGAAGTGAGCGTCCTCTCCTTCCTCAACCTCACAGCCTTTGAGAGAACTGTGAATCTTTGGCCCAGGAACTAATTTAAATGGAGAAAGCAGAAGGTTTTAGATCAGGTTTACAATGAAATACACAGAATCATACTTGTATATTTGCTTCACAGTAATTCCTCACCCAGATGGACAGCTTTGGGAAACTCCACATGGCCGCTTCGTCCATACTTGTTAACGCAACAGACACGGAACCGGTAGTTGCCTTCGCACTGCACACTGTCGCCCGAGATCTCAGCCGAAGTGGTGGTTTCTGAGGTGAAACACTTCTGCCACTCTTGAGATCCCACTTCCTGTCTCTCCACAACAAAGATGGATCGTGTGGAGGTCGGGCTGTTGGGGGCAGGAACCCAGGTGAGCAAGGCGCTGTTGGGTCGATCTACATCCATTTTGACTCCCACAGGGCAGATAGGAGGGCAGTGTCTTGTGGCTAAAAGAGGGAAAGTATATCATGGGTACGAATGATTGTAGCAGCTGGCTCTGGTTGTTAGAAAGACTATCCAATATCAAATCCAAGCATTAGCACGGAAAGTTAATCCCCAAAATGTCACAAAGTGTCAACAAACATGTACATTTGTGTTTCCCAAATATACCTTTGACCTTGAGACGTGATGAGGTCTTGGATCTTCCTGCGACAAAGGTCACCACCCCTGAGTCATGATAGGCCACGTTGACAAAGACCAGAATGTGAGTTTTGCCAAAAGACTTGAGGATTGTCTGATGAGTCTCGTGTAGCTTCAAACCATCTTTGAACCAGTGGATCTCCATGTCGTCGTTCTCCACCTCCACACAGAACACGGCGTTCTCGCCCTCCAGGACCTCCAGCTTCCGGGGAAGTTTACGAACAATAGTACCTATGAGTAGAAAAGTTATTCTATTTTAAGTTTTTTCACAGATATAAAGCACTGCACACCCACACAGCATACAACTTACCTTTAACTGACAGCTCTGCAATGCTCTTTGCTCCATCTGGCATCTCACAGAGATACACTCCATCGTCGTCCGTCCCGACATCGTGGATGGTCAGTCTTCGTTTGGTTCCTTTCTGCTCCATCCCGTATTTACTGCTGGGCATCAGCCGCTGGTCCTCCAGGTACCAGGCGGATGGGATCGACTCATCAGGTACCTCGCACTCCAGCACTGCAACATCCCTCTCCCTCACCTCTACATCTTTTAACGGACATCTGAAGCGCACAGCCGGGCCTGAAGAACAAGGGAATGGAAACAGGTATTTAAGTATTTTAACTTGGACTTGGGCTGGATATCGTAATAGTAGTACCACGATGTTTACAGTTGTCAGTCATGGCTTAAATTGATTGATTGGTATTATTAAAACACAAAGACAATTATAACAGTAGGCGATTTCATTTGATTTGAGCTTTTACTGCAATATTCTTGACTGTCTTTCTGTGGCAGTTTGATACAAGTTGCAGTAGTCCTCTCTTCATAGTTCGCTTGACTCTCTTGGGGCACCACTGAGTACTTTCTAAGCAGCACTCAGTTGCTGTAATACCACTCCATATTATCTGTATAATAGGGACTGGCATGTTGACCCAGAGACTAAACTGAATCTTTTGATAGAGGCAGCTGGCACGGTGCAGCACTGTGCCTACGAAAAGGTATGTGACCCTGAGAATTATCTGCCCATTGTGACGGGATTAGGACAAAACAATTAGCCACTTTAAAAGGTGACGCCATGCATTTTAACACCGCACACAAAGCAATTAGCCTGCACAAGGGCAGGCTAATGTTTTATCTGAGTGGTTAGAGGCGTCAGTGACACAATGATTCATTAATTTGGACCTTTAGTTGTTTAGTACAGGGAGGTATCTACTACCTTTGACGGACAGGTGAACAGCGCTGAGGGTGTTTCCAAGAGCGTTTGATGCTGCGCACACATACAGTCCTGTATCCTGCACTTTACAGTACAGAACCTTCAGTGTGTAGTATCCCTCTCTGTCCTCAAATATCAAATGACGCCTCCCGGGCTCCAGGGGGACCCCGTCTTTCTTCCAAATGATCTCTGGCTTCGGCTTTCCTGTCACAAAGCAGCGAAACTTGGCATGTTTGCCCTCTGCCACTGCAAACTTCTTGGCTTTAGACATGTTGACAGGTAGCTCCTCTGCAACCCTCGACAAACTGAGCCTCCCGCCCCGGTGTTTGGACGACAACTGGCTGTTAGTGTGACCAGATGAGGACATTTTACTCTCCTCTCGCTCCGGTACAGGCTCAACAAGAAGGACAGCACCGGCCAGGGCTTCACCATGGCAGTTGATGGCCCTGCAGGTGTAGACACCTTTGTCTGGCATGCGCGTCCTGTAGATCTTCAGCTGGAACCAGCCGCCATCTTGGTTGCTCACGCTGAAATGCGCACTCTCAAAGATATCATTCAGCTTCTTCCCGTCCTTCTCCCATGTTACCTCGGGCAAAGGAGTGCCCCAGATTTTGCAGGAGAAGGCGGCATCTTCCCCCCGATCCACGCGCAGAGATAACGGCTTGATGAGGAATCGCGGTTTATCATCAGATGTTAAATCGACCTCTTCACGTTTCTCACTATTCTTGTTGTTCCACTTGTGTTCTCCGTTCAGCGCCTCTCCATTTTCTCTCCTGTGTTCACCATTTTGCACTGGGCAGTAGCCATTCAGGTGTCCTTCGAATTCTCCATGTTCTTTCATTGGTTGCTTTACACCATTGTCCCCTAATTGCCTTTGCCCTTCTTGCTGTGGCTGGGCCTCTCCTTCCACTTTGAGGGAGGCTGCTGCGTAGGTTTCACCTATGCTATTTTTGGCCTTGCAAATATACTGGCCAGCATCCTGCGGGGTCACTCCAGCAATGGTCAGCAGGTAAGCTTTTCCCTCCTCGGAGAGCTTGTAGTGTCCGTCAGACAAGATCTGGATGTTTTTACGCTCCCAGATCACATCGGGACGAGGGTCGCCGTCGATCTGGCACCTCAGCGTGGCATCTGTGCCGCACTTTGCCAACACGGGGCGTGGGTAGCCCAAAACACGAGGAGCTCCTCCAAATATATCCATGATGATGTCAATGTCTTTCTGGTTTATATGGAAAAAGTTGCGGGATTGCCTCGATTAGAGCCTCTTATATGTGGTGAAGGAGCTGTAAGACAAAGAAAATGTATTGAAGAACTTGACTGGTCACAATCTAAACACCAAATCCATATATAATATTGGCTAGAGTGCAGCGTTCTTTCTTTGTTGGGACCAAAACCAGATGATTGCAACTCAAATGTGACAAATTTTTGTGTGTCGTATTAAAATATTCAAAATACTTCGTCCATTTATCAAGGCTTAACTGAGATTTAGTAAAGTGTTCATCACATGCTTGGTGGTTTAGTAAAGTAGGTTTTGAGCAAATGTGAACCACATCTCGGTTGTCTCACAGCTGGTGCTGTAACTCATTGAAGAGTGTATTTATAAAGTAGTCTGTCCAAAAAAAGACGGCAGAGACCATGTGTCACACAGCACACAAACTGCAGTGACACACCTGCACTCACTAATAAGACAAAAACTGACCCATTAATGTATGCATGGAGCATGTGTGTGAGCTGCCTCCGTCCTCATGGGATTGTCTTGTCTCTGAACTGTTGTCATGCTGTTTACATCTTTGTGCTCTCGAGTCATTCGTTATTTCAGTTCCTCTTCCTTCATAATTCAAACAGATTATAGATTGACCTCATCAGGCTGTCTCATGCAGCTTATTTTCCCTTCGTGCTGTCATCTTTCTTTTAGCATTAATGATTGCAGCCGTCCCAACTGTATGACGCACCGCACTCTCCCATATGATGCACATCCTCAAAACAGCATGGATCATATGGTCATGTGCTCATGTCTTAAGCTAGAAAATAGCTCTGCATGTTGGGTACTTCTGAAGTCTCATAAGATAGATAAGATAGAAATTAAACTCACCGCTCCTTTGAGTCGCTCTCTTCAAAGCATTCCTTCACTTTTGTGATGTTAACTTACAAATGAGGTCCTCAAAACCGGCATCAGTTAATTCATATGAGCTTTGGCTGTTCTTTAAAGTATTCTTTGACTCGTAGAAGTGGCAGATATTTGTCCTGTTGATCTGTCGAACAGTCATGAAGCTCTTTTAGTCTCTTCAGGTCTTGTTCCTTGTCCCTCTTGGTTTGTTGTTTGTAGGTTCTAGCTCACATTTAACACACCTCTTGGTCACTGAGAGTCAAAGCAAGTGAGAAGTCTTCCATTCATACTCGGCGGCCCGTCGTCACAGGTATCATCTCTTGGTGGCGTCTCCTTTGGGTTTGTTGTCAGGTTACAGGTGGCAGAGAGGAAAATGACCGCAGTCTTTCAGCCGAGTGCTCGATTTGTGCGTCAGCTCTGATACTGTCATTGTCCAACGGCTAAAGAGTGAGAGAGAGAGAGAGAGAGAGAGTTGGAATGGGGGGCAGTAAATGCTTTCACAGCTGCTGCCACTGCAAGCCACCCCCTAAAAATAACATCAGCTTCGATGACAGTGGGCCAGATAAAGTTAGGCTCTCCATTCACAGACCGTGGCTCACTAAAGATAGTAGGGGAGGGCTGAGCTCTGCGATGGATCACTCAGCTTAACAGATATCCAGAGTTAAACCTCAGAAGAGAGAAAGGACGCGCCGCCTGCCAGAGCTCCTCGAGTCATGAGTCATGCTGACCCATAAATAGGGTCAAAATAGTGTCAGAAAATGATTTAGATGGTTAAAATGTTTAAACTAGAAGTCTCCAAACTGCTCCAATGCAGCGTGAACATTTCAGTTATTATAATCAACCACTGTCAGAGTTTTTGTTGATCCCCAAGCAAGGCCATCGCCAGGGTTGTAAAATACTTTAAAAAATTGACTGACAAGTTGATTTAAAGGCTAGAAAAGAAACAAATATATATTTTTGTTACATAAAACTATGTTTTTATAATTATTGTTATTTTTTACACATTTTCTTGATGTTTTCACCTCTTAAGACCTCAGACAAACTTGTTTAGGACACGAAAAGAGTTTTGTCACTTAGCTTTCTTAGCTCTCGGTGAGTTTTCGATGAACTAGTATACATCTGTGCATTTAGCTCACTGTATACCGTCGAGGCTTTCCTCGTTCCTCAGAAAACACAGACATGGCGTCACACCAAAGCACGGCCTCGGCATGTCGCACGTGTCTCTGCGTAAGCCGACGCTGCTCTCGGTGATGTATGGGACACCGATAAGGGAAAAGATTGCACAAGTGTTGGAAGCGTTTAAGCCCATTATGATCTGGCAAGTGAAGTCCTCACTATCAGGGCGTCAGGAAACAGTTTTAATGACTCATCAGCATTTAAAAAATGAAGGATAAAAAGCTCTTAGCGCTTCCATGAATTCAGCTTCTTTGATAGTAGGTCACTGACGTAGTTAACAATGGCCTCCCACCATGACAGGTTTGAATCCGGTGCTGACACTCATCGCCTGCATTCTCAGACAATAGCCCTCTAAGCTATCTCTTCGAGTGGAGTGTTTCGGACAGCCGAGCCACCGATTCACAGTGCAAACTGTCGTCATAGGTATTCAACCTTCAGTGCAGGTCGCATACCTCCGACCGCTTTGTGACCGTTACTGATTCAACACACTCAAACTTCCTAGAAACCAATAACATCTGCTAACAAGCATGTGTGGGTTGGCCTAATGAATAGCAGAGTCATTTGGAGGACTCGCACCGCTCTAGTGGCTCCATTTAAGGCTGCTTGGTACCTCTCACATTCTCATCCATGCAGTCATCCGTGCAGCTGTTAGGCACAATGACCGCAGCAGGGAATCAAACGCATAGTGCTGCTCTTTGTCCTTAGATTGTATTTCAGTATCAAAAGCTGGAGAGGATTGATAGAGCGGGCTTCAAACCAAGTAGGGCTTGAACAAGTTTCAAGCTGTTTTCAGAGACGAATATTCAGCACTTAACACCCAAAACTGATCCTAGTTTGATAATCAGAGAATAGAAAGAGCATCCCTGATTATTACACACTCTTGTCTTTGTGATTTGTGACATACTGCTCCAAAACCGATGGCTTAAGTTTCGATATGTGGCTTGAGAGACATCCAGGTGTTTAACTGATTGTCTCAGGGTGATTTCGTGTAAGCAGACAGTCAACTGTGTTTGGATTGAAACTCACATTCCCATGAGGCTTCACCTTTAAGATGGAAAACAACTCACAGGCTCACTTTTACGAGGGTTTTTTTGTGGCTTGCAGACGGGCAGGAGGGCACATTATCTCTGCACTTTATGTAGGAGGTGTTTTTATCGCATTCATGTATGATAATAGTCAAGTTTTAATGTTACCAAGCACACAAACAGATTTTGTTAGTGGAGATGAGATAGTACCGGCAGTACCGTGAAAAGTATCTAGGTGTGACTGTCTTGCACAGTGTCGTCCATTAGATGGAGCTAGAGATTTATATTAAGAGGACGAATCATTGGACCTGAGACAAAGAGCAAATAAAGGTTGTATCTTGTAACTTGTATCAAACGCCACAAAATAGGATCTTTTAGTCTTTGAGGCAAACAACTTTGACCTCTGACCTCCATAAACGACATCAATGATCATTGAATCATCAGATCTTAAGTGATGTTTCTTACGTATACATCCAGACTGAGACGATTGTAGGACGTCTGTGTGATCATTTCAAAAGTCTGAAAGTTAATTTGATTAAAAAGTAATCTGAATACAGATGATGACGTTAGACAAGAGAGCATACAGGACTTTAGTGACCTGCTGTCCTTTAAGAAGACGCATAATTCAATTCAAATCAAAGAAAAATGACGTCTCATTGCAGCACTGGAGCCTTTAATTGTTTGAGTCGTTGCTCGTCGTTATCATCAAGTGGAAAAGTCTGTGAAATCTGTGAAAGCATTTTAGTCCCACGATGAAAACATCGATGACCCCCAAGGCCGGCAGAAGAGTGTTAAAGTGCACGTACACAAAGAGAGAGAGAGAGAGAGAGGAGTGAATGTATGCTGGGAGGAGGTGGAGAGGAGGTGGTAGATGATCGAGAGAAGAGACACGCAGAGGAGAGAGGAGAGGAGCGAGATCAAACATTTCTGTCAGGTGACCTCTGACATTTTAGCTCCTCCTTCTTCTCCCTGCAACCTGCGAGCGTGCTGCGAGGAACAACAAGGGATTCTGGGAAAGACAGGAGGAGGGCTTTTCTTAAATACAAACAACATCTGTGTGTGTGTGTGTGTGAGGCCGATAGAGGAGCGTTCAAGCACAAGTTTTTTTTTTTTTATATTGTTATTATTATTAGATTAATTTTAGCTCAGATTTAACTTTTGTCCCAGATTTTAGCTCAAGCTGCGACATTTTTTTCTGAAATTTGGTTTCTTTGTTGAGTCTTCGGTGCAGACAGGAGTCCACGGGGTCCAGGAGTTTTACTTCACTCAAACAATCTGTAAAATAAAGGTTGAATGCATTAAAATAGTACTAAAAAAGGCTCTAGATCGCCAAGAGATCTTGCTTATCGGTGAGTGATTTGTTAAAACAGTTTCGTTACATGTTAAGCTTTAGTCTATCATTGCTGTTCATCGCTCTTTCCAAGTATTTAGCTTCTTGTGTTGATAAAATCACCAGACTGGCGGTGTTACGTGTGACGCAAAGACCCAATTTCCACCCAAAAAAAAACCCCACCAACAACTCACTTTCTGCTTCCCTCATTCGACTGAACCTCTCACCTGTTCACGCCTCCCCTCTGGGCACCGTGTGTTCGGCCAAAGCAAATTTCAAGGTCAGGAGAATGCTAAACAGTCGGAGTGCTGTTTGCGTGCAGGTTGCTGGTCTGTGACAGAAATAAGGCTCTAAATGTGTATTAACCCGCGACTGAAAATAAATCAGTCTCCAAGAAATGCACAATCTACTCAACTGTTCTCACCTAAAGGTCAGTTTGGGAGCTGTTCTGATCATATCGCATGGTCTTCATCAACTTTAGCATCAGTTTTCTAGTTGTCCACCTTGGAATTAGACCAGACGTTTGGGAGTTAGAAAGTCGTTGGGTTCAAACATGTGACCTTCAGGTTACAGGACTACAGGTCTAATCTCTACCTCGAACCAGCACTTCTCATATTCTCAGCCGGGCCTGTGCTTCATTCAAAAATTTTCCATTCCCAGGGCGACACTTTCGTTTGTTTTAAAACTAATAAATGGTGTAATCTTTTCGGTCTCTGAGGTTTGAGTTCACATCCTTCTTCAGATTTATTCTGCTGTTCACATTTAATCAAAAGTCGCTCTTGATGAGCTCACAGGAGAGGAGGCGAGGGAGGTTAAGATCTCTTAACCAGCACCAGCGTCTGCTCTCTGGACAGCTTGTATTGTGTGTAAACTCGAACCTGTATTTAGTGTTCTGCAGCGTCGAGCTGATACACTCCGATCCGAGGATTTGGCCTTTAAGTCGGCTCCATATTGTATTTGTTTTAATAATGAGACTCAGATGTTGTATTAGATAAATATTACATTACTTTTCATGATCAGAAGCAGATGTGGATCAAGTTGACAGACTCCCTGATGAGAAAACAGACACACGCAGCTGATAGAGGGCAGAGGAGCACTGTATCTGCTCTTTCCACTTTGAACGACAGTCTAGATCAGGTCTGAAATACATCATAAGTCAAAGTTATTGAGCAGCAGTGTGTAGTCTGGCTGCATGTCTGCTCAAATAAAATGTAAAATAAAGTTTATTGATCAAATCAGACGGCTGAATCTATAAACCACATCTTCATCATCAGAATCTTTTCCTATCTTATGCATGCCTCAAAGTAAAAGTAGTGATACCAGAACACAAAAATGCAGACGCAATGTATTTTGATTTTTAGAAACTGTAAAATAACTGGTAACAAGCTGTAGCACCTCGTCCAGAGGAGGAAACCTAGCACGACCATGACTGGACCTGCCTGTGCTGATCTGGTCCCTCTCTGGTGGGGAAGGAACCAGAGCTAGATACTGAACCAAACCCCTGGAGAAGAGCTGCACCCTCTCAACGGGGAGGTGTGGGTGTAGTACTCAAGATTGGTCTTGGTCTTGAGACCGGGCTGACGTCCACTGTTTAAAGGCCTCGGTCTCGTCTCGGTCTCAAACAAAGAGAATCCTGGATTTTAGTTCAAGGCTGTTCAAGACCACAACTCTGGGGATGCCTGATTTATTTGTTAACTGTCTGGGAGGAGACATCAACCTGTTGTCTGGTTGGTTCATCAGCAAAACAGCGCCTGAAAGACTTCAAGGCAACTCTTGACGAGGTGTTTCAATGTAGCAACCATGCTTAACCCAAAGAGCTTTTGTCTGTTCTTGGTCTTGACTCGGCCTTGCAATACCTTGGTCTTGGTCTTGTCTTGTTCTCAACCCCTCAAAGTCTGGGGCAGCTGGACTTGGTTGTAGTTCAGGGATTAGTTTAGATTTAACCTCCTTGAAGAAAGATGACCTGGATGACTGAGAACCTTCACAGACTTCTGGTTTTGGTCTTGACTCAGTCTCAACCCCTCAAAGTCTTGGTCTTGTCTTGGTATCGATACCCTCTGGTCTTGGTCCTGACTTGGTCTCGGTTCAGTTCGTCTTGACTACAACACTGCTCACAAGCTTCCCGACTGAGCGGAGCTGTGTTGGAGTTCTCTCCAGAGAGCGAGATGAGATGTCGCCTCTGGGAGATTACGAGGAAGGCCGACTGTTTTTTTGTGCTCATGAGACTCAAGAATATCACCTCGGGACTCAACAGTTCTGCTAGTTGTGTGCATGGAAACAAGGAGGAGGGTAGATTGGGAGGAATGGATCTAATCTATGCGTCCTGCTTCGAAGTGAACATTCAGTTTTCATGACTGACATTGTATTTATCTTCCCATCTGCATGTTGCTCTACATCTCACGCAGATATAAATAATCTCTCGATGAGAAATTTTTACGCCGATTCTGCAAATGATGTGATGAGTCGTTGCAGGAAGTCAGCCGCAGAGATGAGAGCGATTTACAGCACAGTGACATTTGCACTCAAGCAGAGTCACGTAATGTACAAAAGGCTTTAGCGGCAGATGTGGATGTAAATTACATACCATCACACACACACACACTCAGAGGGATGTTGCAGCAGATGTGAGGAGAGCGGTGGATGCCGTCACATCTCGCTGGGTCGCCGCTGGCAACCATCTGCTGCACACGTTGACCCTTTACATCAGCTGATCTTTCTCCTCTGACTCTTTCACGCTCTCGCTTCCTCTCTCGTGTTTCTGCTTCTGCTCTCGCCTTGTCTCAGTTTTCCGTTCAGACGGAGGCGAAGAAGAAGAAGAAGTTTTAAAGTTTACATATCTGTATGTCTGTGTGGCCTTTAGGCAGCATGTGTTCAGCTATACCCCCCCCAACACGTCCATGTTGTGCTCACATACGCAGCTGCTCCTTAGTTGGCCTTAATTAACTGTTGTCTCTAATTAGTGGCAGGTTACCTAACGAGTATGTGAGAGAATAACAGAGACAAAGGCAGGAAGAAATGTGTTGTTTCTTTATTTTCCAGTTTGGTATATTTAACATGTGGCTCTCTGACAAAAACAGAAATATCTTGTTTTCGGGGTGTTTGGCCTCCATCCTTATCGCTCCCTCTGAAAGTGAAGCTTTAAAAATGTTGAATAATCCAGATAAAACTGAAAATGCTTCAAAGTAAAGAGGGGAAGTCAAACTGGATTGTCGCAGACACAGTGGAATACTTTCGCCGATACAAGAAAAGCTTTATTTAACTGAAATAGTGATTAATAAAAGTACATAATGCTTCACAAAAACAGGAAAAACTAGGGACCTTCAAATGTCTTAACTAAACATCAGTGGCACAAAAGGATGGATTCAAGCACAGAGACTTACATACACAGACAAAAGTTAACTTGAGGATACAAATGAACCTTAATACAAACACTAGTCACACAATAATCTAATTTCAAACTCAATCAACAAAATATTAAATCCCAAAAGGACAAAAATGTACCAAGGACGCCAAATTACACAACATATTTTGGCCATGTGAGGACTCGTCGTAGATTTGTTGAACAATAGCAAAAAAGATATAATAAAAATTAATTATTAAAGCAAAAATGACAGACAGGTTCAAAATTAGCAAGTCAAAATAAGTCATTAAGCTGTTCTGTTTTAGTGCTGCAGGGTGGACGAACTTTTCGAAAACAACCTGAGTCCAGCGGAGTCCAGCGGAGCGTAACATGTAAATTCACAGCTTAAATTTTTGATGCATTTGTGTGGAAATGTTCTCCGAATCCCACGAGGTGAAAAAGTTTCACTGCGGAGACGGGAAAACTTTTTTTATACGTATGGGAATAAAAGATGCATAGACAGACAGACAGGCAGACAGACAGACAGACAGGCAGGCAGACAGGCAGACAGACAGACAGACAGACAGACAGGCAGACAGACAGACAGACAGACAGACAGACAGACAGGCAGACAGACAGACAGGGTTATTTAAGGCACACGTCTGGATGTGAGGGCTGCTGTTACCATGGCGACCGTTTTGCGTCCATGTCCTCCACATGAACTCTTCTTCAATTATTTTACTCTCTGATCAGAGACGAAGAGAGGCTGCTGCACGCTTCACGCCCTTCACGTCTTTCCTGCGATAACCTCGCCTTGTTTTTGTGACAGAGTGAACGAAACAAACAAAGTCATTCAGAATGATTTAATGCGGACCGCTGAGAAAGTCCAGAGTCATGGTTTCTATCACTCAAAGTGCTGTTCAGCCACAGAAACCAATCAAGGTTGGTTAACATCAATACTGGTGCATTACGCAGTGAATATCCAGTCAGACACTCAACTGAAGCGCTCACTCTCTCTTTAGTGCTGAGTACACAAAAACATGTAGACAACGTGGCCCAAAAACTCTTAAAAGATGAACTTGAATGAACCGTTTAGATGATATTAATTTAATTTGATGTAGAAATGTGTCATGGCTTAAGAAAGAAGTATGTCATCCCTCTTAAACTTGAAGCAGGACGCTGTGAATAATTTTTTTCGGATATCTTTTCAGTTGGATCGGCCTCGAGCCAAAGAACAATCGATTGGCTGCTCGTTGGTGGAGATCCAGATCTGGGATTTCTGCCATCAGATGAGAGTCAAACTGTAAAAACTTATAGAGATCCTGCAGGTTTTCTCGCAGAGTCAGGAAGGTGCAAGAAAAAAGGCAAAGTGGGTCGTTTACCTCCGGCTTTGAGACACCAAAATCTGACGTAAGAGTGGAAACATCTTGACTCTACGAGGAGGATCCCGACTGTCAAATTTATTCATGTGTGACGGCCGTTGGTTGTGAGTCTCATTATACCAGAGGACAATTTTAAACATTAAGTCTCGCTCTTTTATTAAAGATGAAGTTGGCCCACTTCTCGCCAACTTGTGCAGGGCGGATAATGATGGCGGGAAAACTCTGGCTTCCTCTAGGTGCACACACACACACACCGTGGTCAGACACACTGTCATCATTATTGCTCTTAGCAACACTCGAGGGGAAAACACACACACTGATGCAATCTGTCACAGTCCATTCAGAAAAAAAAGAGATATATAGTATCATCTGCCATGTCAGAGTTTCCACTGTGTGTGTGTGAGAGACAGGACGGAGTTAACCCTCTTCTTCTTCTTCTTCTTCTTCTTCTTCTTCCCTCATTAGACTGTTTCTAAAAACATCTCTCCACACTCCTGCCATCTGATTGCCATGGTTACCTTTACACCTGTCACGTGCAGACACGAACAGTCGGCCTCAAATTGGCCATTTTTGCAAAGAGTAGTCTGCGAGAAGAGCTAAAGGCTCGACGTTTTCCTCCCACAGCAGCAGCAAATTCAGATTTTGAATTGTAAATTTAAAAGCCATGCATAATGTATATACAGTATATATATATATATGACAGCATGTGTGAGAACTTCTTGACCTTTGCAACACTAAAAAAACAGCTGCTGGCAAGACGTTTACATTTATTATTCTCGTAAAAATTGCTCATAAATAAGCGGTAATTGATAAAAGATCTGTTTTTTTATGTCCTACAAAGACCAGAATGCTTTGCAGTCATAACAGATGTTACTCGACAGTGAAAGTACGATTATTTTTTGACTTTTGTGCTCCAGTGTGGACAAGACTTACGTTAGATTTGGCCTTATTTGATGAGATTAAATGTTGAAATCATGAATGGAGGTGCGGCTGTGAGGGAGTGAATGAACGCCTCCTCCTGATTGAACTTTCACTAAGCTCCATTAAATATCTTAAGCCCACGTTAGCAGCAGACGTAGATTAAATAACGCCGGGCACAAAGTCCTTCTTTTAAAGTTCAACAATACAGATAAAGTGCACGGGATTACATGCGTGTTATGCTCTCTGCTCATTCATGCGCACTCGACTGCTAATAATTCCCACATGACTTGAAGGCAGCGTCAAACGCCTGTTAAGCTGTTAGTCAGTTCAAAAAACAACAACTGCTCTGTTTGTACAGTGACAGTACAGTAATGGGATTACTGGTACCACTGATGACGTATTCATTCCAGGAAACATGACTGCAGTGTTGTTGGGTATTGGTAAAGGTGACTGTAGTGATGGTAGTGCTGATTAGCAGGTCAGCCGATCCACCCTTTTGGTCCCGAGTGAAATATCTTAACAACAGTTTGATGGATCATCATGAAATGTAATTGTACAGACATTCGTGGTCCCCAGAGGACGAACCCTAGAGACTTTAATGAGCTGACTTTTCACTGTCATGAGGTTGATATCTGTTAGCCAGTTACTACAGATATCAACCTCATGACAGTGCTAGCAGAAGGGTCAGCCTTTAGGGTTCATCCTCTGGGAACCACGAATGTCTGTACAAGTATAAGGATATTAGCATCTTGACTTAACTTTTCATCTAGCGCCATCATCAGGTCAAAGTCTCTTCGTCCTGTACTTTAGGGTTGAATACCTTCAAAATTAAACTCAAAGCATCACTGTGTCTAAATCAGGGGTCCGTGACCCCTAGGGGGTCCTCAGAGGTACTACAGGGCATTCTGGGAAATGTAGGAAAGTATTACAGAGCTACTGCTACTCCCAGCATCGCATCTTTTCTAAATATAACAGAAAAACAAACATACACATTCACTGAGACTTAAACAGTAATATATATTTTGTTGTATCTTTAAAATCATAACTGACATAATGCCACACTTTACAGCATGTCTTTACTTTAATCATGTTTCATTATGCATACAATCCAATGACCAACAAAAATGAGTTAACTATATCGATTAGTTACATTTATTCTCTTAATCTAACATAAATTTAGTCCATATGCTTTTTTTATTAACGTTATTTCTCATGATTTTGTTCTAATTAATAAATCTAATCGAAGCTTTAACTCACATTTTTCATTTTTTTCTTGTTGACGGTGAATATCATCAGTTTAAAGTTTAAAATCTAAATAAAAATGTACGAAAACAAACAGACAAAACCTAAATTTACCTTCCATCGAACACATGATGCACACGATGCTAATTAAACACGCTGGCTTGTGTTGTGACATTGTGTGTTTATCATGAGCTGATATTTCAGCTACGCTTCCTGCCAGTTTACGAGCTGTTACCTCAAAGAGGAAACAACGGCAGCTATTAATTACACGATGGTTCGAGCGTGACATAACAGGTTGCACGTGCCTGCTATATTAAAACTTTGGCTGCTCAGTGATTCATCACACAAACACACACACACACACACACACACGGATAACTAAATGGCATGAAGCGTTATGTAATGTGAATTCAGCACACGTGTCCTTGAAAGATCCCTCATTCACTGACAACATTCGCATGTATGAGTGTGTGTTCGCGTGAGTGCAGTGAAATGTCAGCTGCCCACACCGAACGACACGCTGTGCTGCTGCTGTGTGTGTGTGTGTGTGTGTGTGTGTGTGTGTTCATTCACAAGAGTGTGTGAAGAGTGACAGGCAGACAAACAGATGGGAGGAGAGCTGCAGAGACAGCAGGGAGGGGCGAACGATCGATACATAA
This sequence comes from Sciaenops ocellatus, assembly GCA_033000465.1. Lineage (NCBI taxonomy): Eukaryota > Metazoa > Chordata > Actinopteri > Sciaenidae > Sciaenops > Sciaenops ocellatus. Next base: position 12,602,716 of record CP136876.1, on the reverse strand, counting down.
TGTCACAAGACGCTCGTTCTTCATCATATTTCACTTCATGCTCTGAACATGTCGTCGTATCCACGTTCAAAATATCCAGCTGCCAAACATTGAAGCGTCCCGTAAATCTTGCCGTGATCAGATTGAACGAGGCTTTTCTCAAACAGCTGACCTGCCACAGACGATAATCCATAAATATATTCATGATTCTCTGATCAAGTCAAGGCTGCTGCAAAGAGATCAAATCAAAATCAGTTTATTCTGTTTAAAAATACGACATGAATATTTAAATAAAGAGTGTTTTTGTTGTTGTGTTTGCAGTCTGCATCTGCATCTTTAAAGTCCGTGTAAAGGCAAATGTGGAGTTAGAGGTTCAAACAGTTTTTCACCAGTTTTCAGTCCAGGATTTTTGTGGGCGGTCCTTAAAGGGTGGCTCGATGACACGCTGAGGCCACCCTGAGCAGAGAGATAGAGATGAATTCATCTCAGCTCAGAGTGTTTCAAAGTTAGTCATGTTATTTTCTGAACTCGTCTGACACGCAGAGGACACGCCCCCACAGTCCTGGAGCTGAGAATTCATTTTCACCTGATTCTGATCAGCACTGATACAGATAGATGGATAAATTAACAGTGTGTTGCTGCTGCTTGTCTCAGTTGCTTTGGGACAATCGTTATTTTTCGCTCTACAGTTTGTATGTACGTTTGTTTGCTGCACAGCAGAAGGTTCCCGGTTCGAACCTCGGCTGGTTTCTTTCTTTGTTCTCTCCGGGTACTCCTCCAACAGTCCAAAGACATTCAGTTAACAGGCTAATTGGCGACTCTAAATTGAGTGTGAATGGTTGTTTGTCTCTATGTGCCCTGTGATGATCTGGCTCTTTATCCATTGTGTACCCTGAAAATCAGCTGGGATAGGCTGCAGCCCACCACGACCCCGATGAGGACGAGAGGTTACAGAAAATGGATGGATAGATTTATGCATTAAAAAATATGATTATTAATTATTATAAAATACATTGACATACAGTTTATACAAACACATCTTTATTTAATTCAGTTCAGTTTATTTATATAGCGCCAAATCATAACAAAAGTTACCTCATGACACTTTACATACAGAGCAGACTGAACTCTTTATAATGTTATTTACAGACTCAGCACTTCCCACCATGAGCAAACACTCAGCGACTGTGCAGAGGAACGATAGATAGATAGATAGATAGATAGATAGATAGATAGATAGATAGATAAATAGATATATAGATAGATAGATAGATAGATAGATAGATAGATAGATAGATGTTCTTGTTCTTTGGCTGCTCAGCTTCACTAATCTCACATCATATGTATCCCCCTAATCCCATACACACACACAAACACACTCAAACACACACACAGTAGATGAACTTGTGTGTGTGTGTGTGCTGGTAGATAAGGGGTGTGGATTGTTGTCATGGCAACTAAGTAATGGGGTTAAGATGGTGAGCGGTGTGCGTTTGTGTCTGTGTGTGTTTCAGTGTGTGTGTCGGACCCTTTCCAACAGGAGTGTGTTAGACGGCTCTCGAGTGTGTTCAGGTGTGTATCGATGGAGACGCAGCCTCAGTCGGACTGTTATTGAACAGTGTTGTAATTCTGCTGAGCGTGTGTGTGTGTGTGTTTGAAGTGAAATCGTCCATCAGGCCGGCCCTCTCTCATCCCTCCAAACCACAGTCAATCCATCTCTCTGGCTCCGTCATCATTAAGAGGCTAAGATCACTCCCTCGGGCTGCAGATACAAATCCATGATTCTCTGTATGTGTGTGTGTGTGTATGTGTGTGTGTTTTGTCCTGTTTCAAATCCACGCTCATGTTGTTTTTCGTGTGTGTGTGTGTGTGTATGGCCGCTGTGGCTAAATCTAAATTCAGGTTTTTTTCCGCACCAGAAGCTCAGAGGGGATCTGGAAATATTTTACTTTGCATCCACAGCGTCATATTGGCCCCTAGAGGCTCCCCATGTGTGTGTGTGTGTGTGTGTGTGTGTGTGTGTGTGTGTGTTGGAGGAATCCATCTGCTCTTCCCTTGTTAAGATCAGCCCCTGAGGGCCCCTTCAGCACAAATCCTCTCCATCTTGCACCCTTGTACTAGATATCAGGGAACGGAGAAACGTCGGCTTCGTGATGTGATTCAGCTCCGTCTTCTACAACCTTTGTTCACATTTAGATCACTTTGATTAAAAAAATCCATCCTGGTTGGTTGTACTGACACTGAGGAAGTATTTATCACAGCTAACGCACAGAAAATCACGAGTTTAAGCACAATTCACCACCTCAGTCACAGCTTAGCAACCGTGAAAGACCAAACTCTGAACCCAGTGGATGCCACCTGACAACGATTTAGCATCTGGAGGCAATGACCAATGTCTTTAACCTTTCTGCTCTGGCTGGACTATCTGATAACAGATAGCTGTGCTTCCTTTGGAGCTAATTGGACTACAATTGGTTCAACTTAACGATGCTTCCGTTGTCTAAATGTTGGTGTCTTGCCTGCAGATGTCGAAGCGGCGTGCACAGCGCTGCAGTAGGTTTGACACTAACCTTTCCAGAACCAAAACAAAGTGCTAAACAGCATCTGCTTTTAGCACAATATCATGTACACTATATGGACAAAAGTATTCGGACGCCTGACGATTATACCAACAGGGACATTGTATTCAAATACAGATACTTTAATATGGAGGTGGTCCCCCATTTGCAGCTGTAACAGCTTCCACTTGTCTTGGAAGGGTTTCTGTGGGAATTTGTGTCCATTCATCCTGTAGAGCATTTATGAGGTCAGGCTCCTGGCTCGCAATCCCAAAGCTGCTCGATGGGGGTTGAGGTCAGGCAATTTGGCGCCCCAGGCAAGATTTAAGGTGGTGCCCCCCCCCCTTTTTACAAAACAAGTTGCCCAATCAAAACAGTAAACACGAAGATAATAAATTAAAAATACAAATAAATAAATAAAAACAAAATAGGTAATGTACAAAAATACAATATATATATATAATTTATATAATATAAATTATTAATTTAATATAAATAGCCTTCACAGAAGATTTAACTATCCAAAAATAAAAACTAGAGGCAGAGGCGACAGGAGGATCGCTCGATGTTGCTGAAGTGGAGATAACTGGTGACGGCCCAAGACTGGCCGGGGTGAGAGTCAGATATCTCAGCGGCACATCTGATGGCTGTTACAGTCTAATCATTAAAAAACATGATACCAAGAATAAAATGAGACGAAATAATACAAATGAAAAACCTAAGATGGTTTCCCCTGTTCTGTACATGTATCAAATACAATGCAATTATTTCTGATATGCAAATTAGATTCAGTCTTATTGTCATTACAGTGAACTGCTGATTAGCAAAGAAGCAGTAAACTGCAGTATAATATCTGCAACAGACAAATCATTTCATGACATCATCTTTACCTCTGTCTTTGTCGTGTTTTTCCTCCTCTTCTTTTCTTTCCTTCCTTCCCCCCAAGCACCAGAGAGTTTTGGTGTTTTCACATTATTATTGTCAATAACGAGGTGACGTCAGAAAACTGAGAGCAGGTACAGTCTGATCAGTCAGAGGAGGAGAGTATTATTGTTATTATTATTATTTAATAGGCTTTGCTATTCAGTTGAATTAGCGTGGGCTTATTTTTTCAGATCAAGAAATAATAGTACCAACGAGTTTTAGTATAAGAAAAGTGAAAGTTACTCTTTGTTTTTCTTCCCCCATTTGTGGCGCCCCCTGGATGGACGGCGCCCTCAGCGTTTGCCTATACTGTCGATGCCACGGGCCGGCTCTGAGGTCAGGGCTCTGCGCGGGCCACTCAAGATCTTCAACACCGAACTCATTGAACTTTATGGACTTTATGGACCTTCCTTTGTGCGCTGGGGCACAGTCACGTTAGAACAGACCAAACTGTTGCCACAAATGTATCCATGAAGTGCTTGTTTACGACCCTTTTACAGGATTATTGTTGGAAAATTAGAAGTCAGAGGTCAAGCAGAGACACATTTTAACCAAAATCTGCCGCATGTTCTGTACGAGAACATGAAGCCTCTGCAACAGTAACTACTTTAGAGACAGTTAGACTTGCAGACACAGTTCGTCCCTCATGTTGCAATCAAAAGTTGACAGAAAGAAGAAAACGTTCTGCGTTTCCGGGGACGAACCGGCTCAGAGATAATTGTAGTTTAAGTCGCAGGACGTTCAACATTCCACAAATTTTATTTAGTTCAGCTGAAGGCAAAGGTCAGAGGACGAGAGGACGACACACACACACACTTTAAATCTGTGTATTCAGGGTTCACAGATGAATCTCTACTGTCTTTATCAAGACATAATTACCACTCTCTATATCACACACAGCAGCAGCGCAGACCGTACACCTCTTGTAAACCGTGCGTGAGACCTTGTTGCTAGGCAACACGTTGCTATGTCAGCGTGTCCCTGCGTGTGATATCAGACTGTGGGAATGCAGTGTGTGTGTGTGTGTGTGTGTGTATGCTCTCGTCCTCTGATATTAATATGCAAACTTTGCAACACCCGGTGACAAAGATGATGAGCTTTAATGACTGACTCCTTGATGCACACACACACACACACACCGTGCTGTGTCGTGCTTGTTCTGCACACACACACACACACACACACTCACTGTCAATCAAACATTGAGATCCAGTATTATCCTGACAGAAATGTGCAGAGAAACACTGAAGTCCATCATCTTAAAATAAGAAAATATGCCAACAACAAGCCTAAAAGTTACATTTGTTATCGATTATCCCATAAAATATGCCATGATGACGTGTTATACGTTACATTATCTGTATATTTAATCATCATATTTATGTAAAAATGTTGTAGATTTGACCTTTATTGTATGACAGAGAAAATATAGACATGTGTGACTTATAGGAGATGGCAGGACGGGTTAATGTGACGTATGCATTCAGTCTAATCCTCACGTAAGACTCAGAGCACCACATGTCGACACATCTGGATGTCATCGCTATCGTATGAAACAATACAGCCGAAAACGCTGCAGAATTAAAGGTATTACATCTAAATATAGTATTTTAAACCACGTGTGGCGTCTGTTTGACCCTGTAAAGTAATAAAATGTATCCTCGTACATGAAATGACGTGAAACTGGATATTTGAATTCTGCTGAGCCCGTCACCTCACACGGTCGAGTGAAAATGTGTATTTCGTCGCTGCGTCGTGGAAATACCTGCGCGCCCGCATACGAGAGGAGCTCAGTGTTTGTGAATAAACATAACTTTATTGTAAACAAACGCCGGCTCACGTTTCTCTTCTCTCCTCTCTCTTTCTAACCTTGTTGTGACGAGCTAAAGTCAGTCATGCTGGTGTTGAAGAGTCTGACAGCTGCTGGAGTGAAGGACCTGTGGTAGACCTCCTTCTTACATGGTGGGAGTAGCAACCTGTTGCTGAAGGAGCTGTTTAAGGCCTCCACGGTGTCACGCAGGAGGTGAGAGGAGGCGCTCATGATGGACGCCAGCCTTGCCAGCATCCTCCTCTCTCCCACCTCCTCCAAGCTCACAGGCCGCCGACACAAACTATAAGTCGACGTGACGTAGAAAGGCCGCCAGGCGTGCTAACAAAGTTTATGACGCCTGTCAAACAAGCCTCGATTGTCAGACCTTAAACAAAGATTTTCAAGCACGTGGAAAAGCGTTCAAACTTCATCTGACTGTGATGGAAAATGTGTAATTAAACTGTAGCACAGCACCTGCCAGCTACAGTCAGGTCAGTGGAGGATTAGTCCAGTGGGAGGTGGTGTTGCTTCGACTGGGATCGCTCCATGTGCAGCGTGAATGCATGCAAGTGGGGGTGGAGAGGGGAGAAGGTCTGTCTGTAACTGTCAGTTAGCTTTTCAAGGCTGTTGGGAATGTAAATATTGGCGTTGTAACGTGTGTGGGGGAGTTTTTTATGATCAGTTCAGTCAGTTTTCATCATAAATATCATAAAAAAGACGCTCTGTCTGCAGCTTTAATGACATGTGTGTCTTTTTCTATTATTCTGCTGTCCACTGCTAACACACACATCTCGCTCTGTGTGTGTGTGTGTGTGTGTGTGTGCTGGTAGTTTTCCATGAGGGAAGGTTGTGAGGGCCCCAGGGGAACGACTTCATGGAGGGGAGGAGTTAGCAAAGGAATTCTGTGTGTGTCGGTTTCTGTGTGTTTGTGTGTGTGTGTGACAGCATGATTATGATAATGAAGAGGAAGAGGGAACATGGGGGGAGGTACAGGTGTGTGTGTGTGTGTGTGTGTGTGTGTGTGTGTTACCACAATTGGGCAACAGCAGAAAACTCCAAAGTACGGCGAGGTTGCAGAGCGCGCTGTCAGGAAATGAAGTGCTGTTGCGCAACAGTGACAGCGCTCATCTCTGCAGAGAAACTTTCAACAGGCGAGGAGAAGTTTGCTAAAGAGGAAACACAAAAAAAGACGAGAGGAGAGGAGAGGAAGTGCAGAGGAGATAAGGAGACGTCTGAAGGAGAACGTGAGGCCGAGGCAGACGGATAGAAAGACAAAGAAAGCATTTGTTGTGAGATGCCGGTGTCCTTTCCAAGGACAAGCAGACATGCCACCGTCGTCATGTGAGGAGGCTCCACCTCTTCCTTTTCTCCTCCTCTTCCTCCTCCTCCTCCCGTCTGTCCAGCTCCTCCCTCTCCAACTTTCACTTGTGCCCCCCTCGTCGGACTTGTTTCTCCTCTCTCGGTGTTAACTCGGAGCTGGAGAGGAAAAAGAAGTGTCAGAAAAAGTTTCCAAAGATGCGAAATGAGTCTAAAAATCAGCACGTGATGCTATTTTGCAGTCCATCCCCCCTCAGGCATCAGAGTGTTTATTCTACTCTGAGGAGTTAACCACTGACTCACTGACCTTTGACCCAGTTCATGAGCGGGAGGGGGGGTCGTGTCGCTGCTATCTGTCAGGGAAGTGAAAACCTCGCTTTGTTTGTTTGAATTGCAGTTACCGGCAGGGCTTTTATTCTGAAAGGCACCAGATGACGCAGACGTTGCCTCGTTGACCATTGAGAGGGGAAGCTGACAGGGACGGAGTGACTCACTTTTAAGTTATGTCATGTTTCCAAACACGCTTGTCCGTCACATTTTTGTAATTTTCCAGGTCGTCCACACTCGTTTGATTTTATTTGACGGACTGAAACGCGTTGGCGTGTTGACTTCAGACTTTGTTCGACTCCATTTCACACCGTTAATTAAGCGCTTGGACTTCAACATACAACTAATTTGCTCAGTATTAAACTAAAGATACGCACATTTGCAGCTTCAGACAACAATCATGCGTCATTTTGTTGTGCTATAGTGCAACCAAAATGAGTACATAGCGGCGTGTTTACAATTATGTCAAGTCATAATGACAGCTCTCCGTATAAAGCAGCTCTACAGCCCGACATGTTCTCTTGATAGAGTCTCCTGGAGAAAAATTTCCAAGCACAGACAATTAAGCAACGCCTCCGCCCTTATCAGGAGACTCAAGAGTTCACGACCTCTTCACAGTTTGCAATGTTTGATGGTCATTTCAACACATCCACTCACACGAACCTCTTGACCTTTTGACCTCGGTCTGACTCCAAAACCAGACAGACGTGATTGATTCAAGCGTCGCTGAATCTTGAGAAGTGGGCCAAACCAAGAAACAACACATTCAGGTGTTTGAACTGTGATGACGCACTGCTCATATTCTTACATGGTTTGTGTTAGTATTGTCAGGCAGCATAAAGAGCTGATCAAAATATGCAGAAAGTATTCAAATCTGTCCACTTACAGTCAGAAAAACATTGATCGTTGGCTATTCCGCACTTTTATATTGATTTTAATACAATTATACAACTTAAGAATGAAATAAATGCATTTATTTCCAAAATAGAGATGCAAAGAGGAAGCCTGAGACAAAAAATCTTCCTCTGGATAAGTTTTATGATGTTTATTAGACGACAGCAGGGGCAGCCCTAGGCATTTAGTGGCCCTGAGCAAGATTTTATTTGTGGCCCCCCAAAAAACTCAACAAATCGCACACACCAACAACAACAGAGATGGACAAATCATTCAACATCAGATCTCTTGCTGTATTTGAGAGGACCTGTCGTACACGTATGTTAAAATCCAAGATTTTAGCATTGAGGTACAATCAGGCTACATTCATGGTTTCATTGAGAATCATTATAAAGTTTCAGGGCGTTCCCGTAACCAGAAGAAACACTGAACGAAGCCGCTTTGTCAGACGTGTTCTCGCAAAACTTGTCTCAAAAAGAGCCCGTCAGTCCAAAACGAACTGATAACTGACGGACGGTGTGGCGTGAGGGCATGTGGAAAGGTCATTGCGCGAGAGTTGGCAGCGCCTGAGCGAGTCAGTCAACTTGACGCCGTGAAAAGTATAGATGGATTTCAGTCTAGACTACGAGCTGCACTGCTAGCGTAGTTAAAACTGCGGTAACACTCTTTGCCTGAAGGTGGCGACAGTGCCAAAAGGATTCCTTTCCTTTCCTGTAGAGGGCACACGTGGGAACAGTTTAGTTTTATTTAGCAGAGGTTATCAGAATGTTGTTGGCGCAGTTCGTTCCAGGTATGGGAGCGTAGGTGGGACTGATCCTCAGTTCAGCGTGATTTCAACATTTTTTTTTAACGCAAAGGACGTCAACATTCACATTTCTGGGCCTTTTCTGTGTGCGTGCCTGTTAGCAAACTTGTCTGCCTCCGTGCTCGGGTTTACACAGTACAGTATGCATGCATGAGTGTGTGAGACAGAGTGTGTGAGACAGTGGCTCTTTGTTGCCGTTGCCAGGGTTTTGGATCAGCCAGGCTGGCAGTGCCTACAGTGACTCTTTTCTTTCTTTATCCGCTCATTCAGTCTTTCACGAGTTTTTCTGTGCGGCTGTACCTCTCCACTGCGTAACGATGAAGAATATAAAACTATGAAGTCACGTGAATCTGACTTGTATTTAAGAAGAATACTTCACATGAAGGTGCAATGTTTTATCCGGGAGTTACCTTTGGCCAAGAGACAAATATTTCAGTGTTATTACTGGTTATTTCCACAACAAGAGCTTCAATATCAAGATTAAGATGTAATAAAACCTGCGAAACAGACTGGCTGCACAGAATTTAATAAATATGAAGTTATGAGCTTCCCTGAGATGATCTTTGTGAAAAGTAAACACTTGTAGGCCTTTCAAATAAGTTTCTACAAAGTTTCATGTCTTAAGGCAGCTCATGTTTGAACCTTTTAAAGGTGCAAATCCTCAAAAAACGACAAGTTTCTTCTTTAATTTGACTCTGTGTTAAGTTTTAAACACGTTTCCAGCATTGGCGGTGACCTTAACAATCGATGAACACAATAATACTGACAATCACAATAATCCAAATTAGAAAAATGCATCTCTCACTCTGTCTGTCTCTTCGTCCCTTTATCTCCCTTTCTCATTCCTCTAATTGCAGCAGTAATCCTCGGCCAGATTAGAGGGATGCGCAGGCTTTCTGTGTGTGTGTGTCTGTGAGTGTGTAGTCTGATGCATAGATCTTTCAGCGATTACTTGATCCCTGTCATCAACACATGGGTTAAAACTGACAAGAATCCAAATCCAATTTACTCTCCTCCGACGGTTACTCATACGAGGAATGTGATCTGGCATGTTGTGAAGGAAGTCGGCCAAACCGCGGAGCATTTCCTCCATGACAGAGATGCTGTAATGTTTGTTGTTGTAGCCTAGTTTGATTACAATTTGATCTATCAGCTGTCTTATCTCCGGCTGATTTGGATTCACCAATTGGACGGCAGTTTTTATATAAAAGCCTGATTTCATAAATCCTGCGTGTTCTCTCTTTAATACAGGTTGGCCGGGAAGGAAGAGCGTTTCTGGCAAATGTTTGGACCTATTAATAGCAGCGCTGTCTCTTTTGTGTCTCTCTCTTCCTCTCTCCTGCGTAGTCTGACCTGGTTGTCACGTGCCTTAATTAGTTTGTATTTATGATCCATCCATTTGACTGCAATCTATTATCCTGTCTTTTGTTAGCGCTTTGAAAGAAGGCCATGATTTGCGAAATTCAAACATTAGTGGACGACTGAATTAGGCAGCGTTCTCACTCAAGTGTCAGTTGCGCTTTAATGAATGGAGTTATAATTTCCCTGGGCGGTGTGTGGTTTTTCAGTGGAATTAATTTCCATTGATTTGTCAATATGTTGTGGAAGCAAAGCTGCTAAATAGAGATATGAGACATACTGCCAGATACATTTAAGCAGAGCCTAAAGGAACAGGGGACGAGCGGCGGAGATGTGTGCTATAGACTAAGCTTGCTTATGATTGGTATGTCAACTCTCTACTGTCTGTTGATTAAGAGAGTGCATTAACTAAATAGACCAGTCTACTTGAGATGAAAACATGAATCAGCATCTCACTGGCGTAACATTGGCATATTTTCCGGGATGACAGAATATTGTGCCATGTTCTCTCTGACCAGTATTCATTGATTTTCCCTCTCTAAGTGTTTCTGTCTTGTCTTTGTTGCGGTTTGGTCATCCAGTGATCTTAAAGCATTTGTTTCATTTATATGTATAGTTGCATATCATCTGCATAGATGTTTACATTGTCATTATACTCTTTTATAACATCAACGAAGAAGATTGTGGCTTACTCTTTGACTCCTAATGGTTGTAATTTTATTGTCTCAAGTTTGTTCTTTTTAAACAGTATTTATTTTTAGTCTATTTTCCTTTTCCATGAATATTTCTGTCTTGTCTTTGTCAAGTTTTGGTCATTCAGTGAGCTTAAAGCATTTGTTTTATTTGTGCGTATAGTTGCATATCATCGGCATAGATGTTTACATTGTCATTATGCCCTTTTATGATATCATCTAAGAAGAAGAAGGTCATGGGCCCATGTTGCTTCCTCTTTGACTACCCAATCTAATGTTTGTGATTTTTTTTTTTTGGTTTAATTTAACTCTCACACCATAAAGCTTCTGTTGAATTTATTACACTGGTTTTGGTTTTATTTAACTATGTCAGTGTGAGTCAAATTTAGATGTACTGTAAAACTGTACTCTTTTCTAACACATAATGATGACAGAAAGTTATATTACAGCCAGTTCCTCTGTCTGACCTCAGCTTGTTGGAGATAAAAGAGATTTTAGTAGACCAGGGAGGCAACGTTTTTGTTCCTTTGCTGCCCTTATCAGATTCACCAGCCTGGGCGAGAGCGTACTGTTTTCTCTTTCTGTCGTCACCTTTATCTGTGTTTTGGACATATTTTCCAGAGGGAAGATGTTGGACCTTGGCACAGATATATCCAGTAGCAGACAAGTGAGAAAACTGGGGTTGATGGAGTCATAAGTCTGGTATCCATGCTGTCTTTTTCTCTCTCATCTGTGATTTTTCTTGGTAGAAGACAGATCACCTGAACATTATTTTGTTTTTGTCCTCCGTAACAAACATAAATTCTTAATGAAAGTGAAATCTAAAAACACACAAGCTGATTTGAGCTCTACGTTGAGCATTAAGACAGATTCCCGTCCTTTTGCCTTAGTAAGGATTGACCCTGGTACAAACACCTCGGCTGGGAATGTCAAGCTTGTGCGTGAAGTCTCTTTTTGGGAGTTCTTTTTCGCCATTGGGGTAAATTTTGTAAGATCTTTGAGGCCAAGTTACTGACCATGATGTGCAGTAGATTTCATGTTTTTATCAGTTTCCTCTTAAAAGTTCTTGGCGTTCAAATCAAAAGAACTATTACTGTTTTTTTGGTGTTCTTTATACAAAGACAGACTTATTGAGGACACATTGGTGATGCCAGCATTAAGCCTGTGTCTGGCAATACCATCAGTGTGCGTCAGAGAGATGCTGCCATGGGAATTGTAAGCTTTATTTTCTGAGAAATCATGCTGGGTAAAATCCTTTCAACTCCATTTTATTTGGTTTGACACACCGGGCAGGAGCTGAACATGAAATACTTACTTGCACTACGGAAAAGCCGGGAGATCAGTCCATTCAAGGAGTCAAGGATTTCCTCATCCTCCTGGTATAAGACAGGTTCTGCTTTTCAGCTCCTGCTATAGTCTGAGAACTTTCAGTATTTTGCTTTCCAAATTGGCTGCAGTCTTGACTCTCAGCTTGACACAGAGTGCTCAGCAGAGGGGAAAAAAGAGGGAAATGACATCTTGTTCAGGGTGATTTAAAGCTCAAGATCCTGTAAGAGACTTGCAGTGAGTATACTATAGTTCACATGTCAGAGAAATACTCACAGAGTCTCTGGGTATCAGTTAAAGGCCTAAAAATAATGCAGAAAAACGCACATAAAGGAAAACAAAGAACAAAATGTGATCTTTGAAAACCTTCCCGCTGCAGTTCATCTCATTATCCACTGCATAATCCGGTAAGGATTTCAAATATGACCTTATTGTATTCCACAATCCCTTAATGTGGCAGCAGCTCTTTCCGTCCCTGTGAACACTATGAAACATTTCCTAACTTCAGTGACTCACTGTCATCAGTGTGCCGTCACAGGATGTACGGGACGGATTGACGGGTTACTTTTCGAGGTGAAGGAATTTACAGCAAACACGAGTCGTGTTTGTAGTACGGGAAAATCAGCATAAAGACAGGTCTGTCTGGGGTAGTTTTTGTGAATAAAGGCACGTTTTCAGGCGTATTTGAGGGCAAATAAAAGCTTCCTTTGATAGCTTGAGTTGGAGTGCTTGTTTAAATAAGGTATGTAGTGCTGTCACAGTACAGCAGTGTACTGAAGCTCAGCGGGCTGAGAAACATACTGTTCTCATAATGTGGTGGGTTGGTTTTTGACTCATGATTGTGGTCAATCACATTCTCACTGCTATCTTTCCCATTAGTCTCCACTCTATGTTCATGTATAGTTTATAAAGAAGAAGTCATGTAGTCTTGTGACGGACGGCTGCCAGTGAAGACAATAGATCTTTGTCCTGTCAGGCTCCTCTGGAGGAGGAGGAATGACTTAACACGGCAAATTTTCTCCCCACATGAACTCAAGTTTTTGCTGTCCCCAGCTCGGCTGAAACGGCAGTGGAAAGAAGCTCAACAGCTGAAATGTCTGAAGTCACAGCACTTGTTTTTGGCCTTAAGTTGGCTATGTAGTGAAGCTCTGAAGAGATTTATTACAAATTAACAGACAAAGAAAGGTAGTGCTCCAGATTTTAGACAACAGAGATATTTTAACACTATCGTCCGGTGTTTCTCAAACTTTTCATACCATTTACCACCTCAGAAAATATTCTTCTCACCAAGTATCATTATTTTGACAGACGTCCTTCAAGTACCGCTACATGAAAGTTTGAGAAGCAGTGCATGTAACCAGAAAAAAAAATCTTGGAGCCACCTATGGCGTCATAGTCTAGCTAACATTTCTAAAAGTTGTGCATCTGTTATTTTGCTGTGTTAACTCTCGTTTGGTGGCTGCTTTGTCGTCTCATGAATGTGACCTGCCACCATATAAATTGGACTTCATATGTAAATCCTCGTTTAAGCTGCGTTTAAGGACCCTTCACTGTCAACATGTTGGCTTTCATTCAAGGCCGAGTCTGTGTGACACAAAACAAAGCTCAATTCAGCTCTGCGATCTCTCACTGACACACATTTTCCACACTTTGTGTGCCGATTGCAAAATGTTAGTTAATAATGTTAATTCAGTGGCACTGTGGTAACATTGCAGCATAAGGCGAGCGGGGTCAGTAAACAGACGTTTATATCTCGGCTAAATACACTTCAGACAGCTTGTCGGTATCAGAGTGTAAATATAATCTCAGTTAGCGCCGTTTTATCTGTTTGAATAGACGGGGACTGTCCTCCCCTCCTCTGTGTCAATCAGTGCTGGACTTCTATCAAATAGTAACAGGTTGAATTTTAAAACGTCACAGAGTCACAAAGTTCAACACAGTTCGAGTACGACAAGGGCGACATGGAGCAGGGTGAAACATTTACAATATACCTTTTTATATATACGCTTTGGGGACGAGCAGAAGGAGAGTTCAAGCTCTGAACGCTCGAAGGAGTTCAGAGAAATCCAGATTTATTTAATAAACAGAGCCATAAAGAAAAAAGTGTTTGCAGCAGAGCAAAACAAGACAAAGAGAACAAAAGGTTTGTTAAAGGTTTGGTTTACCCAAATTACAAAAAAACATGCCGTCTCCCTCAACATGAATTGTATTTAATCATGCACATAGTTTTATTTTTAATGGCTATATACAGCTAGAAGTGTCTCTTTCAGACGCTATGCTGCGACTAATATGTTTGTCCTAATAATATTACTACAGTGACAGTTGACGTCATTTAATGCCGTGTTTACGTCTTCGCCTCCTATACCAGAACGTTGTTTGAGGTCAAACAAGAAGCTATACTGCGTTAATTACGCAGCTCGAAGCCCCCATCAGCCACTTAAAGCTCTGAGGGAGCCATTTAGTCTCCGTCGTGGTTTGCTGCTTTGGTTTTTTATTGATGCGGCGGTGACATCACTGCGGTGCGGGAGGTCTGTTTCCCAAAGACTTAAACGTACTTAAGTGCAAATCCTGCAAGTGTAAACAAGCAGAAATGTGTTTGAATAGAGGGCGTGGTCATATCTCACATGTTGTTCGTTAGCGTCCCCCAATGAATTACAGCAAATTATCATGAGTAACGGCACCACAAGCGAGTTTCCAAGCTGCAGTTATTATGTGAGTTTGGGTGAAAGGGGTTTTATTTTATTTTGGGTCGTCCCCTGAAGGGTTTTCTCAACATTTCTCGATCTGTTACATCACCGCCCTGTTTCTCCTGGATCTGTTTCATCCTCGTGAAAAGAATTGGAACAAATTGAACTTCATTAGAACCTCCTCCCTGCATAGTCGAGTGACCATAAACAGTTGGACGTTTACTACAAACACCTCAAGCAACCCCCCCACCTCCACCAGCCAACAAGGACAATCCCTCCGCCCTCCTCTTCCCTCCCTTCTCCTCCTTTTACAATGAACAGGAAGAGCACTTCTTGGTTTCGTGGACACTTCAGGGTCATGAGTGTCCTTTGGCTCTGGCTAAGGTGATCTGTCGTGACATTGATAGATGTCATCAGCTCTTTCATTTAGCCTCTCTGTGCCTTGATTAGCAGTTGAGAAATCCCCATTGTCTGCTCAAGGACACGCCGTGTTTCAGGCGGCTCAATCATTCTCAGTTAAACTTTATGACTCTGCTTTGTGCTAACTAAGGTGGAGCTCACATTTGTGGCCATAAATCTTTATCAGCTGAACTAATTAAATTAATATTTGTACCATATCTTGGTTGAGTGGCAGCTGAAGTCTCACACCTAAAACACTCAGAGAACAGATGGGATTGTGGTTGATTTACATATATTGGGAACACGGTGGTTTAACATTGTGAAACTTCATTACAAGGTGCTTTTATTTTCACGGGACGCGTCGACCTCAGGCCTTGATGGATTCCTCCCTTTGCATTCCACTTGTTATCTTTCCCATGAGCAACCTCTTTCTCCCGGAGCTCTCACGGGA
The DNA here is from genome assembly GCA_033000465.1 of Sciaenops ocellatus. Lineage (NCBI taxonomy): Eukaryota > Metazoa > Chordata > Actinopteri > Sciaenidae > Sciaenops > Sciaenops ocellatus. The sequence continues at coordinate 12,587,188 of CP136876.1, read as the reverse complement.
AGATTCAGTTTTAATCAGCCTCTTTGGCTCTTTGTTATTCAAACGCAGCATTCAGCTTTTTGGACAATCACTCACCTGCAGAACTGGACTTTCACCTTTTCGAGCTCTGCCTTTATCTCATTCACTTTTCCACTATCTCTCCCTTTCTCTCTCTCTCTGTGTGTGTGTGTCGTTCATCCCTGTTTGTACAGTAAACTGACGGGGTGCACGGGCGTGGGGTTTGTCAGAGGCACCTACCTACCTGTTGCATGTAAAGGTCAAAATGAAGCTTAGCGTAAAAAAAAAAAGAAGGACTGAGGAGAAGAAAGTAAATGAGTGAAAGACGACGAAGGGAAGGGAAGCGGTGAGAACAAAACAGGGAAGTTGAGCAAGACTTACCCCTCCCATTCCTCCCGCATTACTCCACCTCCACCTCCACCAAAGCCACCCTCCCCCGCGACTACAACCCTCCCTCCCCCGCAGCTCAAAAACGGCTACTCACCTGTCCAGTTTCAAGCCTCCCCTCCCCCCCTACCCAAAGCTCCTCCTCTTGGGGGGGCAGGTAGGTATAAAGGTATGGTAATGTGAAGCAACCTATCTTCTCTGGTCTGGGGAGTGCGGAAGACACAGGAAGCAACAGGGCTGAGAGAGAGAGCGCGAGAGAGAGAGAGAGAGAGAGAGTGAAAGAGAGAGAGAGAGAGGCGGAGTAGGAAAGCTGCAATTTAAAAAGACAATTGGATTGACTGTTCTCACACTTGCACTGCAACCATGGGGCTGGGAGTAAGTATTAAAACTTTGTCACATGTTTTGGCCTAGTTTTCTAAGAGTCTTTTGGATTTAATCTTTAAGATTAAAGACCAGTTTTGTTGTTCAGTTTTGAGTCGCAGTCACAAGTTATTGGGTGACAGTCGCAGAGTACTTTGTACCTTTAGTTTCGACATCTGCTCTGCGAGTTGTTTCTTGTTTTTTTTCATATTTCATGAGAGTAATTCACAGTCCTCCTAACAATGATTAACACGTTTTTTTACAGCATGTTTGAACAGCAAAGTTGACACTGCTTTCTGCTCTTTTTGCGCGACACGCACACACACACACACAACAAAAAGAGAAAAGAGGAAACATGAGAGAAACCTTGCCACATGTGCTGCCGAGTCGTGTGTTCACAAACTCACTTTGTCTCACTTTCTTCAATCCAGAGAGGGAAAGAGGAGTACAAACTGGCGGCAACTTCAGATGGCAAAGACAAGAAAAAAAAGAAGGGTAAAAATGAAAAGGATATGGATGATCTGAAGAAAGAAGTCGACTTGGTGAGTACACAAACAAAAGTAAAACCAGTTTGTAATTATCTTAAGTAGTTGACTGAGGCAATTTGAGTCACACAACGTGACGCTAGGAGCAGGCGTGAAGCTGATTGACCTTCTTGAACTTTACAAACATGTGTACACTGCTGGCCTCACACTTAATGACAGTCTTATTCAGGCCGTGTTATCACTGTCGGCCACTTTAAGTCACCGCCATTGGTCACAGCAATGATACGGTCACGGCTGAGACAAACCTCTGCTTTTACCTCATGGCTAGTCACATGAGATGTAGCTGTCTGCCCCGTATTTCACACAGATTGCTACTTACACCGCTGTATGTGCTGTCACATGTTATTAAGCAGTTCATGGCTATACTTAACCTCTAAGTCACGCTTATCTTGGTCGGTTTTCACTGCTCAAATGTTTGGTGAGAGGCTCTGTTGTCATTATTGTCATCAAAACATATGAACCAGTCCCTCTTCCTGAAGCCGATAAACATTTATTATGGTGCTTCATCTCTCAGATCTGTAGACTCGATCTTCAAAGTTTAACCGCCGTGCTCTGCAGCTCAAATGTGCAGAGTTGTAAAGTTGCATGGAGAGTGCAGAGTTTAGATGGGTTTGACACATCCGGTGTAAAACGGCGGCCTGATTTCCACTGGTGTCAGCTTTTTCTCAATCTGTAGCTGGCTGAGGTCATTCGCCAAGGTCAGCGAGACACTCTCATGTTAAACTCATCCCCAAGTCAACGGGAAAGAAAGAGCCTGGGAGTGAATTCACACGTCCGGCTGTATGTTTAAAAGTAAAAAAGTAGCATTTTATATGCAGAAATACGTTTATTAAAAGTGTTTTAGCTATAACTTCTTTCTTTAGAAGTTTGTCAAAGCTGTTCTCACTCCTGTTTGTCCGTTAAAAAGTCTCGTTAAAGGACATCTTAACTTCCGTGAGATAGTGTCCTTCACAAGGTCAGGCATCTGATTCAGGTCTCGTGTTCATCTCAAAGTTCAAACTAGTGAACAAAACGCGTTAAAACATCCCACAAATCATCAGTTAACATCGTAATTATTTATTTTTTCTTTAATTTTCTGGATGATGTATCATAAACGTGTCTTTGACTTTCACAAGGTCATCAAGTAAAGATGTAGATCGATGCTGTATACCTTTAAAGTAACTTAAAAAAAACTACAATAGAACATGGATGTCGCGGCTTTTTGCCACTTTTCTAATTAATTCTTTAATTACTGCATGTTTTTCTCATTCCCTGCCCAATGTCACCGGGTCACAGAGTCTGGCAGGTTATTAGGTAATAAAATCTCCATCTAGGTGACATATTAATGATTATTGTCCTCTGTACGTCTTAACTGGATCTCAAAGTCCTGCAGCTGCTGAAGGACATCTCAATGCCATAGCAACCGTATCGCCAGTTGGCCATAACCTCCCCCGACTTAGCATATAATTTACCGCAATTAACGGCAGGCGCTGTCTTTAATGTGTCTTCAGAGTTTTAAACTTTAGGAGCTTAAAATCTATTGATCAGATTTAAACTCTTCTTAAAGGATAAAGGCTCGTTGGTTTGTAGTGAAACAGTAGCAAAAGTGTGGGTGGGTCTCTACGGAGCCAATGAAGCCAACATGTTAATGATTATTGCACCATCATACTCACACCATCATATTATTATTAACCGAGGCGCCAAAGTCCAGCTTAAGACAATTGGAAACTGTCTTCATAGCAACGGCAAGCAGCAGCTGGGCGATTTTGATCAAACGTGACAAAGTCCAGCAGAAATTTTGCTAAAAATAGAATTTGATTTCTTCAAACCGGCCGTTCAGACGTTATCAGCGTCAGAAGGTTTGTGAGGAAGATGTACCGCTGAGTAACAGTTTAAAAGAAGCAGCAGCAGTTTTGGGGGCATGTGATGAAACATTATGCACGGCACATTTGGCACGGTGCACTTCATCGTGCTTGTTATAAATGCAAAAGGACGGCAGGCCAGGCAGAACCGTGCAATTACACCCATTTTATCCACCGACATGGATGTAAAGGGTCTCTCTTCACCCGCTAACAGCTTAAAACTTCACATTTTACCAGTCAAATTAATGTTAAACATTCCTATTAAAGGGAATCTGAAGGGTTGCTGCAGATGGGAGTCTGGGCTTTGAACAAATACCCATGTTTATATCAAGCAGAGAGCTACAACATGACATACTTTCCGTGTATATAATGGTTGATTCATTGAATTTGTCAGCCCGTGCAGCTTTCATTTCATGGAAAAATACTCACTCAGGGGGAAAACTACCATCGCCAAATGGAAAAATTCAGCACCATTTCAAACACAACAAGAATTTGTCACATATGTGAGCTCTGTAAACCAGCGTGGGGTGTCTTTGACTCGGTTGTGTTACAGTCTCTCTTGAAGAAAGATTACAATAGTTTGTTTTTGTGTAAAAAAAAAAAAATGAAAGGTGGGAGTCGAGATTTTGTTGCAGATCGTCCAAATTACTTTGAAAGAATCTCGATTCATTCACCCGCCGTAGGCGTTATTCAAAAAAACACAGTGTAGGCGCCTGAATGTGCCAGCTTCTCTGGTTGTTCATTTGCAGATCCATTTTCCTCTTCAGAATAAAGAGTTAGAGATGCTCTATGATCACAAACCATCCATCAAACTCATTTCGAGGACACTGATGTGACGTTTTCTTTCGTGAAAATGTCAAACTCATGAGTAACACTCTTCAGGACGCCATTTGGGTGACATTGATTCAGCTGGACGGACTGTTTGCTGTTTGGATGAGTCCATACGTAACTAAGCCCTCCTGTTTGTCTGCGAGGTTTCAATCAGCAGCTAATTTAACTTGAATGTCGACTTTGACGACCCGTAATCCTGATCAGATCGCCGATTTCGCCTTGTCATCTTTATGGCAAGGCATGACAGGACATTTTTTAATCCTTAGAAGAGATCATATCTGAGGTTTTAACATGATTCTGGCTCATTTTACTGTGTTACTCAATCTCTGTCTGTCTCTCTTCCCATAGGATGATCACAAATTAACCTTGGACGAACTTCACAGAAAATATGGAACCGACCTGACCAGGGTGAGCACGTAGCATGAGTGTGTGTGTTTGTTTTTGAATGTGTGTGTGTGTGTGTGTTTGAGCCTATCACAGTGATAGTAACTTGCTGGGATTGTTGTACCGGCTGCTGGTGACAGTTTCACAGCGGCTGATAAGGCCAGAGGGAAGGGGAAGATCTTGCGGTGTAAACTGAGGTCAAAGGCACGCAATAAATCACAGGTATGATTTACACATCTGTTTAGAGTCGTGTGAAGTGATTTCAAAGAGTTGGTTCAATAAAAATGACACAATCTAGATACAAACAGATAGTTTTGGTTTTATTCGTCCAGATTTTGAGATATATACCTTTTGAGATCACTGAAATATGACGTTAAACATGAGAAAGCAATGTCTTTTTGACTTGTATCCGCCAGTCAGACATTTCAGGGGCCTGAAAAGTTGTAAAAATTCATCAGGTGTCCCCTCAGAGAGGTCCCAAAGCACAAGTTTGCTCTGGATAATCCAGTACAAACTGTCAACAGTTTTCTGTGGGACTATTTCCTCAGCAGAAAGTAGTTCCAACAATATCATTCACCTACATCGTGTTGGGTGGCTGCAGAGATCTTGTAAATTAACGGATTTCGGACAAATAAAACACAAACTATCCACTTGGCTGGATCCCACTCGAGAGTTTGGAGACAAAACGTCGTGATTCAGGCGAGCTGAGCCTGTAAAATGTCAATAAATGTCATTTGTAGAGAAAAATGGAAACTAAGCTGCTGCACAAAGTGTACTTTTCATGTTTCGGCCATCAAGCCGAGGACACACACACACACACACAGAATCCCATTACACAACCCAATACAACCCTCGACTGGCCAAATGCTTGAGTGATGCTGATTACCTGCTGAAATCTGATCTGTCTGAGTTTGCCCCAAAACAAAGACTTCATTCATGCAGGAACACCGGCCTTATTGACCCTACCAACAAGAAACTGCTTTCCACTCCTGGTCCCCCTCCAACGCGACCTTCAGTCACACTTTACTCTTAAAACTGTAACAAAATGTGACCTTGTTGAAGAATGCATTGTTCATTGATAAAAGAGATACAACGTGATTGTCCTGTTTCCCGTCGGCGCTCTTTCTATACGGCAAGAGGTGATTTACATCGAGCTAGAGGTCTAATTATATAGAGAGGGTGAAAACAGGAAGCAGGGATTGTAAGATTAGTGAGATCTCTCTTCCTGTGCGTGTGGTTTCTTTTGTCTTTGCTTCAACCAAACTTTAATCCATCAGCTCCTGAGGTAATAGAGGTGTACCTGTTTACAAAATAAAAGCTTTAGCAGGAAACGCGTCGCTCAGGCTCGCTTCCCTTCTGCCGGCAAACCAGGACAAAGACAAAGCTGTCCGAGCCATACCCATACCCAACCCTGTCTCGTTTAGCTATAGTCTTTCTTCTTTGTGTCTCTTTTTAGGGTCTTTCCAACTCCAGAGCAAAGGAGATCCTGGACCGCGATGGTCCAAACGCCCTCACACCTCCTCCCACGACGCCCGAATGGGTCAAGTTCTGTAAACAGGTAAGAGAGTCACCTCCATTTTCTATGCAAAACCTGGAAGACCTGTTTTGCAGATTCAAATTTTCGAAATGCAAATTCACTACAGCAAAGTCCTGACTTGATCTGATGTGGTTTCCAGCTGTTTGGTGGTTTCTCCATGCTGCTGTGGATCGGTGCTATCCTCTGCTTCCTCGCTTACGGTATCCAGGCTGCCTCAGAAGATGAACCCGTCAAAGATAACGTAAGGAAGCATTTGTTAGTGTTTCAGATTTGATCTTCTGATTAAAGAAAGATGCTCTGACTAACAGTCTTTTCTCTCTTACTACAGTTGTACCTGGGTGTCGTGCTTTCTGCTGTCGTCATCATCACTGGTTGTTTCTCCTACTACCAAGAGGCCAAGAGCTCCAAGATCATGGACTCCTTCAAGAACCTGGTCCCACAGGTGAGTTTTTCTTGATCTTTGTACGCCATTCACACTTTCCTCAAACAGGAAACGTATCATATTAAGTTTGAGACATAAAACCTGTTGCACAATAGAAGGAAGGGGTGTTACTTCATCAGTATTACCACACCCCATGACACAGTTTCTTGGTGCTTTCTTAAAAAAACGAATATTTCACCTTCGGTCTCGTAGCAAGCCTTGGTCCTCCGTGACGGTGAGAAGAAGAGCATCAACGCCGAAGAGGTGGTGGTCGGTGATTTGGTAGAGGTGAAAGGTGGAGACAGGATCCCTGCTGATCTGAGGATCGTCTCTGCTCACGGCTGCAAGGTGGGTATCTTCACTCAGTGTTAAGTTGTAGTTCTTGATCATTGCTTTACTCACCCTGTACAGTCAGCAAGTTGTGGTTAAACATGTGATTGGAGACACAATATGCTGACAGATATGGGTTATTAAGTATCAGTTTACTTCCTCATAATTGCTTTCTATTGTCTGAATCACATCGTCTCAGTTACAAACTTGTTTGTTTCCTCCTTCAGGTGGACAACTCCTCTCTGACTGGTGAATCTGAGCCCCAGACTCGTACTCCTGACTTCTCCAACGACAACCCTCTGGAGACCAGGAACATTGCTTTCTTCTCCACCAACTGTGTTGAAGGTAGAGAACAGATAACTTCAAAGATTCAATTCAGGTCCAGGTTTGAAGGATATTAAACTTGAAACTCCTTCTCCTGCTCCAGGTACCGCCAGAGGCGTCGTCATCAACACTGGAGACCGTACCGTCATGGGTCGTATCGCCACCCTGGCTTCCAGCCTGGAGGGCGGCAAAACTCCCATCGCTGTCGAGATCGAGCACTTCATCCACATCATCACCGGCGTGGCCGTCTTCCTGGGTGTTTCCTTCTTCATCCTCTCACTCATCCTCGGGTATGGCTGGCTGGAGGCCGTCATCTTCCTCATCGGTATCATTGTCGCCAACGTGCCAGAAGGTCTCCTGGCTACCGTCACTGTGAGTACTTGTGTTTGTTGTCTATTAAAGGTCCAATTATGGATCCCAAGAACGACTCTGACCCCAAGCGCTTCCATCTCTAGGTGTGTCTGACCCTGACTGCTAAGCGTATGGCCAAGAAGAACTGCCTGGTGAAGAACTTGGAAGCTGTGGAGACTCTCGGCTCCACCTCCACCATCTGCTCCGACAAGACCGGCACCCTGACCCAGAACAGGATGACCGTCGCCCACATGTGGTTCGACAACCAGATCCACGAGGCCGACACCACTGAGAACCAGAGCGGCACCTCCTTTGACAGGAGCTCCCCCACCTGGGCTGCCCTGGCCAGAATCGCCGGACTCTGCAACCGCGCCGTCTTCCTGGCTGAGCAGAGCAACGTCCCCATCCTGAAGGTGAAAAACTTTGCACGCTTTTAAACTCTTTGTCTTTAATGTTTTGCTCTGGTTCACCTATTCTGATCACCACAAAAGAGAGTTTTGAATAATTCACCAGTGGATGAAGATATCAATAACACCGGCTTTTTTGGTGTAACACCATCTCCTAGTCGTGGTTGTAAACAAGAAGATTACCTCATGGAATATTTTTCATCCTTAAAACATTTAGTTGAATTGGATACTACACTCAGATGAGACGCAGCGTAGGTGGTGACTTGGCTTTATGAGTTGGCAAGGAACTTTTTGGATCCAAAAAAATAAAAATGCAGCCAGGATTACACTACAAATCTTTAGAAAAGGCACTCGACATAATGAAAGGCTTTTACAGAAATGTATAGATGCCACCATCGCAAAAGATTGACTCATTGACTTTTTTTCTTAATGAGTACTGACAAGTTCATTTCTCTCTCAAAGTACACAGTGAGTCGGTGGCCACCGTTCAAAACATGAGTATCTTTTTGTGGAATGAATCATTGACGTTTAAACTGTTTTATTTATGTGAATCAGCCACACAGCTTCTTGTCTTTCTTATTGTCAGTGTCTAGAAGTCCAAAGGGGTCGATGGTTTGACTTGATCCTAGGCGTGTGAAACATTTTTGCCTCAAACCCTCGGATCTAACTTCTTTGCCCTGTGCTTAAACCCGCAGAGAGATGTGGCCGGTGACGCCTCAGAAGCTGCCTTGCTGAAGTGTATCGAGCTGTGCTGCGGCTCCGTCGGCGGCATGAGAGAAAAATACTACAAGATCTCTGAGATCCCCTTCAACTCCACCAACAAATACCAGGTAAACAATCCATGAAGTTTCTCATGCTGCTGCAGCTTCTAAATTTGTTCAACATGCATGTGAAAAAATCTCAAGGGAAATGTTGTTTTACGCCCCCTAGTGGTTGGATTTGCTCATTACATTTTTTGTGACATGGTTATACTTTAAAATAAAATGAGGATTTACGCAAATCAAATGTAAAACAAAGTATTTAAAGTCCAACCCTCCTTTTATCCACAGCTTTCCATCCACAAGAATTCAACTCCCGGAGAGACCAAGCACCTGCTGGTGATGAAGGGAGCCCCGGAGAGGATTTTGGACCGCTGCTCCACCATCATGCTGCAGGGCAAAGAGCAGCCTCTGGACGACGAGATGAAAGACGCTTTCCAGAACGCCTATGTTGAGCTGGGAGGACTGGGAGAGAGAGTGCTGGGTACATAACATAGCACCATTCTGTAGCTACATCCACATTTTTTAAAAAAAACCTGTGGGATCTCTGAACAACCATTTTCTCCCTGTCTTATTCAGGTTTCTGCCACTTCAACATGCCCGACGACCAGTTCCCAGAGGGCTTTGCTTTCGACACTGAGGAGGTGAACTTCCCCACTGAGAACCTGTGCTTCATCGGCCTCATGTCCATGATCGACCCCCCTCGTGCCGCCGTGCCCGACGCCGTCGGTAAATGCAGAAGCGCTGGAATCAAGGTATGCCTCAGGAGAAGTCAGAACCACAAACACACTCGCTCTTTGCACATAAAATGTAATACTTAATATCTTGTCTTCTCCATCAGGTCATCATGGTCACAGGTGATCATCCCATCACAGCCAAGGCTATCGCTAAAGGTGTGGGTATCATCTCTGAAGGCAACGAGACAGTTGAGGACATCGCTGCCCGCCTGAACGTACCAGTCTCAGAGGTCAACCCCAGGTTGGTACACTCAATAAATCTTCAGTGTTGAAAATATATATTTTTTGCAGATGAACAATCTCGAGCAGGAGCTGTATGAAATCTTCCTTCTAAACTCGCCTCTTCTTCAGTTGTCGTTCTTCCTCATACTGGCACTAATAGAGCCAAATTAAATCAGCGTGGCCTAACGAGGCTCTGCCATCTACTAAAGCCAAAAAGGCTTTTACCATTAAGTCGCTGCAGACAAATAAATCTAGGCGAGACTCTTCATCAACAAGTTCAGTTTGTTGGGTTCAGATCACAGTCACACTGGGCAGAAACCTCAAACATGTTAAAAATAACTTTTTTGCTGGTGATACCATCATTTCCTTTAACGGGTGTCAACACACATGAGGAATTTCCTGTTTTCTACATGATTTTCTCCTTCTACTGCCCCGATTCTACCACATCCACAGTTTTAGCTCTCAGAAACAGAATGTGGGATTACGAGTGTTGTCCTAATGCTGCTGTGATTTCCTCTCCAGGGATGCCAAGGCCTGTGTCGTCCACGGTGGCGAACTGAAAGACATGAGCGCCGAGCTGCTCGACGATGTGCTGAAACACCACACTGAAATCGTGTTTGCCAGAACCTCCCCTCAGCAGAAACTCATCATTGTGGAAGGTTGCCAGCGACAGGTCAGCATGAAGGAGAATTTAGGACTTTGTCACGGACACAGATTGGGATTAAAAGCTCTCAGAAATATCTGCTGTGTTTGATTTTTGTGACACTTCTTTCGTGTCTCTTCAGGGAGCCATTGTGGCTGTGACAGGCGATGGCGTGAACGACTCTCCGGCTCTGAAGAAGGCCGACATCGGTGTTGCCATGGGTATCGCTGGATCTGACGTCTCCAAGCAGGCCGCTGACATGATCCTGCTGGACGACAACTTTGCCTCCATCGTTACCGGAGTGGAAGAAGGTAAGGCCAACACCGACTGTGGATGTACAGACTGCAGAGAGCAAAAAGCATTGTTATAACGGCTCGATTTTCTCACTTTCCTCAGGCCGTCTGATCTTTGACAACTTGAAGAAATCCATCGCCTACACCCTGACAAGTAACATCCCAGAGATCTCACCTTTCCTCCTCTTCATCATCGCCAACATCCCTCTGCCCCTGGGAACCGTCACCATCCTCTGTATTGACCTGGGAACTGACATGGTGAGAGCAGAGCAGATTTCATCAAAGTTTCTCATCATAGATCAAATCCAAATGTGAATTTTGATGTATGATTGTCATGTCGTCTCGCAGGTCCCCGCCATCTCTCTGGCTTATGAAGCAGCTGAGAGCGACATCATGAAGAGACAGCCCAGAAACCCCAAAACAGATAAACTGGTGAACGAGAGGCTCATCAGCATAGCATACGGACAGATCGGTATGATAATCTAAGATGAATTTTGGACTTAACCGTGAAGCTTGTGCACACGCCCCAAGTTAAACTTCTTCTTCTCTGTCAGGTATGATGCAGGCCACAGCTGGGTTCTTCACATACTTTGTGATCCTGGCTGAAAATGGCTTCCTCCCGATGGACCTGATCGGGATCAGAGTGCTTTGGGACGACAAATATGTAAACGACCTGGAAGACAGCTATGGACAGCAGTGGGTCAGTGATGTTTCTATTTTTGCGCCATCTAACGACAGATGTGAAACACGCACACGCATGCTAATGTTTCTTTTTCATCCACCAGACATACGAGCGTAGAAAGATCGTAGAGTTCACCTGCCACACGGCGTTCTTCGCCAGCATCGTGATCGTGCAGTGGGCCGATCTGATCATCTGTAAGACCAGGAGGAACTCCATCCTGCAGCAGGGAATGAAGTACGTACACACGACGGAGCGTCTCTTCTCACAGGTTACAGACGTTAGTTCAACTTTTCTAACCGTGTTAACTCTCCACAGGAACCGAATCCTCATCTTCGGTCTGTTTGAGGAGACAGCTCTGGCTGCCTTCCTGTCATACTGCCCAGGCATGGACGTCGCCCTCAGAATGTATCCTCTCAAGTGAGTATCCACACTCGTGCATTATGCCTCAATATTCATTAAGTTCATCCCCATTAAAACTGTAATCCGTGAAATCTCTCTTTTCTGTTAATTCTGTTGTTAATCCAGAGCTCTGACATTGTTTTCCACGGCTTCCCCGATGATGACGTTTAATTCGTTGCTGTTTTAGCTTTATTATCTCGTTTAAAAAAAAAGAGAGGTTGATATTATCTCGTGTCCGCACTGATTTCCACTTCAGAGGCAGAACGAAGCAGAAGAGCTGCCGCGCTAATGAGGGAAATAGAAAAGCAGCGAGGGCGCATTAAGCTCATTAGCTCGGGAAGTTTCGCATGCGGCTGAAATCTCGTCTCGTTCTCCTCGTTACTGCTTTTTTTTTTTCGTCTTTATCTTCCTCGAGCTCACCCACTCACCTTTTCTCTCAACTAACCTCGGCTTCTTCTCGTCCCGTCTCTCCTCGTCGGCAGATTTTGTCTTCCTGTCTCGTCTATAAAGAGAAGGAAAGGTGCTTATTGCCAAAGAAAGTTGTGCAGCAAAGAAAGAATCATTTGCAACATAAAAATCGGCGAATAAGTCGACCAAACTTGCTCGAAATCAGCCCACAAGTTGAAGAAACTACTCATTAAAAACCTCCACACGTTACTGGTTTCAGAGGACTCTCAAAGAGACGAACACCTCACCTCATTTTGCTTTCACACACTCCTGAATCCATCCTAATAGTCTGGTTTCATGCTTTTCATGTGCTCTTAGCAAACCTCCAACCGATATAATGCCTCTGCAGCGTAACTCGGCCCTTCAGCAGCCTGTAAAGAGCGCTCTCGTCTCTTTTGTCGCACAGTCGTGACTCTAAATATCTCACTCTGTTTGTCCGTCCATCTTTTTAGGCCATGTTGGTGGTTCTGTGCCTTCCCCTACTCCCTCCTCATCTTCCTGTACGATGAAGCCAGAAGATATATCCTCAGACGCAACCCAGGCGGTAAGAGCTCCACTTCTCTTTTTGCTTTTTCTGACGGAAACCGTGCACACGTCTGCCTCTGTTCTCTGTGTTTGGAGGTGAATGTCAATACTACTAATGTAAAATATTAAATACACACGGACCAGTGAACTGTGGCTGATAGCAGAGGTCCGTCGGGGATTTGAACCCTCAACTCCGCCATTGTTAATGCCTCGTTTCCACCCACGGACTCGAGCAGAACCAGTGTGATCGGGGCTGGCTCTGATGCAGCTGTGTGTGTGTATGTGTGTGTGTGTGTGTGTGTGTGTGTGTGTGTGTGTGTGTGCTACATCTGAGCCTTGAGCACAGATCAGTGAACAGCCCATCCATGGTGAATAATGTGTTACAATCAGCGACTGTGAATGAATAAAAAAAACGCAAGTTAGTCAAATCAAATCTTTAAAATTAGATCTTTGCACGGTGCCCAGAGCGAACTTATTTTTAACCCTGAACTGAATATTTTCACACTTTTCCCTCAAAAGTGGAAAAACATGATTCCAGCTCAGCGACTGAGGCCTAAAAATAAGACGTAGCTTTGGGCTCGACCACATAATTCAAGCATCAACACCTCTGACTGCTAATCCCGCGTACATCCGAGGATTCAACCACACATCCTTACGTTTGAGTCACACGTAGGACCTCATGAGCGACTGTGAGGCACAACCTCCACCTAAATCTCTCCATAGCACCATCAGGAAAGGTTTAAATTCACAAACATCTCCCAAAAAAACATCACCTAATTCTGTCTCCTTTTGGTTTCTAGGTTGGGTGGAGCAGGAAACATACTACTGAGTCCGGTCACGGAGGGGTGAAGTCAGTGTTCATCGTTATTTTACTGCCATGTTACATTATTTGTCTGACATGTTTGTCTGACCTCTCCCCTTAAAAAAGAGAAAAAACACGCAGAACATGGATAAATTAAGAATATCTTGATGTAAATGTCCTTCACAATAAAACATGTCCGAACTGTTGTACACCGAGGCTGCTTGGACGTTTGTTTCTTTCACATTTTAGGAGTTTTTTAGCGGTTCACTCCACCTCAGCAGCTCCTAAACTTCATATCTGGGGTCAATATTTTCACTGATCTTCTGTTGATTGACTCATCAGTTAATTCACTAATCATGTCAGCGTTATCTCCTACGACACTAGATTTGACTTTTATCTTTACCTGCCAGATATTCACAGCAATGTGTGTGTGTGTGTGTGTGTGTGTGTGTGTGTATGTGTCCATTATCTCAAGGGCCCAGCCTGCTCCCAAAGTGTTTGCAATGGATTGCTCTGTTGACCACTAATGCAAAGAGAGGCCCCCTCAGTGAAAATTAACTCTCGTCCACTCCAGTGCTATCTACTTTGTGTTTACCCCGGTCATTATGAATGCTCCAACCCCTCTTATGTATGTGTGTGTGTGTGTTTATATACGTGTGTGTGTGCGCAGATGGCCTCCTTTGCGCACACACACTTGTCGGCTGAATTTGTCACCAGATTCAGGTTGAATTTCCACCTTCAGCAGTCTCGGCAGAGGGTGCTGCTGTGAGAGAGTGCAGACAAAAGGATGGAGGGATGATGGTGGAGGAAACAAGAGAGGGAAAGAGTGACGGATGCTGAGGAGAGTGAGTCGATAAAGAGGAAGGAGCAACAAATATTTTGTGCGTGTGTCCGAGATGAACACGAGCAGGAGGGTGGATGGTGCGTGGTGGAGGGCGGCTGTTGCAGACAGACACTAACATTATCATGCCTTCATCCTCCGTTCACAAGCAGGGCCCCCTGAACGTGCCTGTTGCTATGGCAACCCAGTTCGAGAGCCTCTCTCTCTCTTTCTTTCTTTCTGTGTCCAACATCTAAATAAAATCTGAGCTATTTATAGAGCGACGCTGGCAACACGCGAGCTACACCGATCTCGCACACGCATGCACTCGCACCAAAACAAAAATACAGCCCGTAAGGCTCATTATACATGTGTCACGTGCACACGTATGAGCACATGCACCCCCACCCCTCACCTTACAATGCCAGGGCTCGCTGCTGTGTGTCCATCTGTGGATGACTTGTTTGTTTACTCGACAGCTCTCCGGTGCAGGTTTTAGAAAAGAGGTTAAAGCCCTGAATAGATAGATAGAAGAAGAAGAAGGGATGGAGTGTGTGTGTGTGTGTGTGTGTGAAATCTTCCCATCTCTGTTTGATCTATCTCGGGTTTATCTTGTCAGTTGATGCAGTGAGTCCTCCAGGGCCAGCTGATACGAAAACACAGTGATAGCACTTGAATGCCTGCCTGACCCGGGTCCACTTCATGCATGAAGAGGTCGCTCACAAAACATATCTATCTTATGAGAAATATATAAAATAATAAGCTCTGATAGAGGTTTGAATGACGCACATCTTCTACAACAAGTGGCTAAACTGGTGTCAAGTTTAGATCCAGGCATGGATGCTAAATCTCTGCCAGCATGGTGTCTCCACATAGGGGACCAAGCCACCCTTCCTCCTCCAACCTCCATCTCCACAGGGGAGCGTCAGAGGTTGCATGAATTTGCAGCTAGTTAACGGTGAAGACAGAAATATGTCAGGCGGGGGAAAACAATGGACTAGTCAAGGGGGAGAGGGGGAATACTTTCAGCGGGGCCCCTGCTGTGGAATCTCAAGCAGCAGCTGCTGTGACATTTTCGTGTCATAAAACCACTAATAAGAGCTCAAATTTTGGGGTTTGTGCGTCCACATCACGATAACGTAACCGTTAAACAGATAAACCTGCTTTGGGTTCAGAAGACTGCCATCAGCGCGCAACAACCTTGTCAGAACAGCAGGGGAAAGGAGGTGCCTGCGAACCCTGCAGCTGTTAGGCCCGGGTGAGGTGTAGATGAATCAGAAGTGTGTGTGTGAGTGTGTGTGTGTGTGTTTTTGGCAGCCCGGTAGGGTCTTTTCACAGACCGACAATAAAGCAATGCTTGCACATTTTGGGGGAAATTTGCTGATCTGCTGTCTTGCAGAGAGTTTGGCGAGAAGATTGAAGTTTTTATGTCTGGTCTGTTAGCTTAGCTTAGCACAAAGACTGGAAACGGAGGAGTGCAGCTAGCATGACTATAAAGTTTCATCAACTGTGCAATAATTAAAGTTTAAAAACTACTATTGTTTCTTGGCTGGGTGCAGTTGCCAAGCAACTAGACTGTAGGATGAATTGTTGGCTAATAAACCTTTAAATAATCGGGTCAAACAAGATGTAAAATGTCAAGATTGAGAGTTGCTAGCAAGCTTCTTAGCCCTGTTAATGCTAAGCTAAGCTAACTAGCGTTCCCTAAAATATGATAACACATTCACAACACAGGTTTTAATAGTTAAGATGTCAACATCTTATTTGTTTGTTGTTACGTTTGAGAGTTGCTAGCTAGCTTTTTAGCCCTGTTTGTGCTAAGCTAAGCTAACTAGCTTCCCCCAAAACATATCACATTCACAACACAGGTTATTTAACAGTCATACAGTACATTAAGATATTTTGTGTATGATACTGTGCAACCTGTGTATTATGGGGGTAAGGTGTATAATATTATATTTATATTTTATAAATTTAAGAGTTGCTAGCTATTTTTTTTTTATCCCTGTTAATGCTAAGCTAAGCTAAACTAAGCTAAGATAACTAGCGTTCCCTAAAATATGATATCACACTCACAACACAGGTTATTTAACAGTAATGCAGTACATTAATACATTAATTAGTATTTAGTGGGAGATATATATATATATATATATATATATATATATATATATATATATATATGTGTGTGTGTGTGTGTGTGTGTGTATATATATATGTACATGTACATATATGTATGTGTATATATATATATATATATATATATATATATATATGCTATAATATTATGATGTTAATATTAACACTTAATGGTAATTTATGTCTAATATTTGTATTTTATTGCTGTAAATGTGTGTATTTGTCCATCCATGTTATATAGTGTGTGCTCTGTGTGTGTGTGTGTGTGTGTGTGTGTGTGTGTTTAACGTGTGTGTGTGTGTGTGTGTGTTGAGAAGAAGAAGAAGAAAAAAAAAACCCCGCCCAATAATGGTGGACGCCCCGCCTCCATCCGTGGGGTTACCATGGCAAACGGCGTCGACGTCACAATGGAAGGAACGCCGTCTATAAGTATTGGAGGGTCTGTTGCGGCGGCTCGCGAGCTCGGATGTGTGTTCTGGAGGAGTGACACGTGCTGAAGAAGAAGAAAAAAAAAAAAAAAAAGATAAAAAAATAAATAACGGCCACATCCGGGAGTTTTATTTTCTTTATTTTTTAATTGTACATAATTTTTTTTTATTTTTTATTTTTGAAAAAAAAAAAAAAAAAAGTGGATTTTTTTTGTTTCTCCATTTTTACTTGAAGTGGGAGGAAAGTCCACAAACAACTGAGCAACCATGGGAAGAGGAGTGAGTATAACGTTTGTTTAACGTTCGGATAACGTTGTTAAAACTTTTCCATTCAAACAAGTGGTTTTAAGTTAAATCGATGTGGATGTTGTCACGGTGGTTGGAGAAGGAGAAGGAGGAGGTGGTGGAGGAGAATCGCCTCCGTTTTTCTGTCACAAAATGCCGCTACTTTAATGACTTCCGCTTTCAGAACGTTAATTTAACGTTAATAAACGTTAAATAAATCGGTTTACGATGCTTCCAACGGCTGTCGGTGTCCGGTTACATAACGGGATGTTCTCTAACGTGTGGTGGACTGTCAAAGTTTTTGGCCAGCTAACGGTTAACGGATAACAACGGTTAACGGTTAAATCAAACCGTTCGAACTGAGAGAAGTGTTTTTTAATGGTTGCCGGGAGGTTGTTTAATGGTTTTCGCGCCCCTAAAAGTGCCCAAAACCCTCTTTATATGCGTGTAAATGTAACGTCAACCATCACTGATGCTCTCCACCGTTATGTGTTTTGCCTGTTGTGTTTTTTAATGGTTGCTGCGTGGTTATTTCGCCGTTTTTAGTCACAGAAATAGTGTAAATGTGGTGATACTGTGTCATTTACCATCACTGATGCTCTCCCTCTTTATGTTTTTGCCATTTCTAAACATTTAGCTTGTTTTTATTTTGTGTTTTTTTGTTTTTTTTACAGCACAGCAGCAGCTGTGTATGCTGGGTAACATTGCATGGCAGTGGGAGGGATGTGTTGAAAAAAGTCCAACCCACGTTTTTCCTCCTCTTTGCTTGCTTTGGAGCTCTGCGAGCAATTATTTAAAACTTATCTGAAGTCAGACCTGTTTGTGCACACCTTATTTTGAAAGGCTGACAAACTTTTGCATGGAGCAATTTAAAAAATGGTGAAAAAGCGTCCAAAAATGTAATTTTTGGACTATTTTTGCAGCTTTTTGGGGCTCAATAAGAAATTTGCACCATTATTATTGCTCTCTCGGTTAGAATGTGGAAATCAGATGGAAATAGTCTGAAAGTTGCTCATTCACGTGCCATTTTTTGTCCATTATGTGTCACCCAGCAGCTCTTCTGTCATTCTTTAGCTCTATTTTTAGCCACGCTGTTATTCTCCACAAACTTGCATTGTGTGGAGTGAAATCGAACCCTCTCGCTGTACGAAATATCAGCCCCGTCGCCACACCCAAGCCATGCTGCGCAACAGAAAAGCTCATTACGGATTCAGCCTGCGAGGGGATGGAGATGGAGGTGGAGATGGAGAGAAAGATGGAGTGAAAGAGCAGGAGAGAGATCTGGCGGGAGATGTGAAGCGTTGCTTCCTTCCTCTTTTTTTTTTTTAATTTGAAAATCTTCCCTCGCTCGCTCTCTTCTTGGCTGCTGCCTTCTTTCCTCTCTCATATGTGATGAAAGCCATGCCCTGCCCCCATCCAACCTCCCTCCAGATCCCCACTGCGTCTCTCCTCCTTTTCCCTAAACCCCCCTCCACCAGTCCTGCACCACCTCCTCTTCCTCCTCCTCCTCCTCCTCCTCCTCCTCCTCCTCCTCCTCCTCCTCTCCAACACATTCATAGAGAGACTTGGAGAGATAATCGCCACTACAGAGCTTTCCTGGTGCGAGGAGGAGAACTTGTTGTTGTTGTTGTTGTAATGGAGACGCTGGAGAAGGTTTAAGTCTCATCACATCGGCAACACGGTGCAATAAACAAGGAGAGGGGGAGCGAGAGAGAGGAGAGATTGATTGCCTCAGTGAAGGGAGGTGGAGGTGGAGGTGGGGGGTGATATTAGGAGGGAGCTAAGAGGCACCAGTTGCCGCATTGCCACTGTTGAACAACTTGGCTGCCAGACATGACAGAGAGGAGAGAGGAGGCTGGGGTGGGGCTGCTGCGAAATCTCAAAATTTAGATTCAAACGAGAGGATTGTTTGATTTTAGTGTTTAAAGCTTCTAAAATATTTAAAGTAAAGGTGCTTTAACTCTTCATGGCGCAGTCTGTGCACTGGATGAACCGGGCAGCGATGCAGGACAGGTGTCGAAGTCACAGGAGATCGATATGTGGAGGGAGATCTTATTAAATATTTCATGATATTACCTTTTTTTTAAATTATAGAGCAGCCAAACGAGGATCATTCCTGCAGATTTACCCAGTACACAAATGTTTTTGCAGCGTCACCAACAAATGAAACAAATAAATATGATCGTACGAGCTTCTTTTAACATTTATAGAACATTTAATTTTAATTTTTAGGTGTTTGTAGACTGTACGAGTGAAAACCGGCACCTGTTTTCATGCAACGATGAATTTAGATGAACTTAAAGTTGCATCATGTCCTCAAAAGCTGAACGTGTCACACATCTCTGAAATATTCCGTGTTTTCACTGTCATCGCCACACGGGCTCACCCCCGAGTGATTCAGACATGCCTGGATGATGACATGTCACTCCTTTAGCATGGAAAATGTCACTGCACACTTTAAAGTGACGTCTGACATGTTAAATATCAGATTTACACTCAATTAAAGCTCATATTATTCAAGCTGTTTGTGAGATTTGGCCACTTATTACTCATTTTATGCCACAGAAATGGATAAAAAGGTAAGAAAAAGCAACAGATGTGAAGTTTTCTTATCTTGTAACAGTCCACAATATGTGTGCATCATAAAGTATGAAGATCTGACATTCCTAATCTGCTGTTCTGCATGCGTGTAAAGGACATAAAATCCCAGCTGAGGGTGTCAATGCTTGCAAACTCTGCAGAATAAGTGAGTGTGAGTTAAATGTAGCGAGCCATGGAGGCAGATGTTGCTCTCAAACTTAACTCGGACACTTAAAGAATGTTTGAGTTTGTTTGAGGAGAAGGTAAATATCTCAAATCACAGCAGGAATGTCTCTTCAGAGGCCACAGATGGCAACACACGACCATAAAACCACGTCTCCGACCGAGGCTATTGCTCATTAGTCACGCTGCTCTTCCCACTGTGAACTGACCCGGCATGTCGGGCCCCATCGGCCACTTTTAATCCCACCCCGACTCCACCTTCACATCCATTCTTTACAGTCCGTCTCCCTCTTGTTCTCCCCTGTTTGTACCTGTTTCCCTCCCCTCTCCTCCCTCTCTCCGAGGATTTAACATTCTTTCCGCTCGGCAGTCACCGTGTATTAACCGGAGCTTTTGTCACACGCCACCTCGAACACATTGGACTCCTTCCTCTCCTTCTTTTTCCCCCTCATTTCATCCATCTCTGCTTCCTGCCATCCCTCCATCTCCCTCTCTCTCTCTCTCTCTCTCTCTCTCTCTCTCTCTCTGTCTCTGTCTCTGTTTGGCTGAGCAGCTTCAGCTTTTTTTGTTTTCCGTGGCAGCTTTGTGAACTTTCGCTGCGAGCCCTGTTGAGTTCCTCTGCATCTCTCCTTCATGAGGAGATCTGACATTTTCCAGGCTGAAGGAAAGATGTGTCACGATCCAGCACGTGACAAAGTGAAGACACAGGAAGTTTGTAATATTTCAGAGAAATATGCGTGACACGTTCAGCCCCCCCCCCCCCCCGCCCTCTGCCCCCCATTGTGAGGAAATGATGTAACTCGTAGGCTCGGCTCAGTTAATGTCACGGAGGAGTGGCTATGAGCTGAAAGTGAGAAAGAAAACGGAGCCATTGATTTACTGGTTCATTCATTCTGATCCAGCTTCTCTGCTCAGCTTTAGGTGACTGAAGAACAATTTATCTTGATCTTTTGTCCCGTAAGATGACTTGAGATGTCTGATTTCACCTTATTTTAGCATCGCTGCAAATACAAAGCATCGCTCTGAAGATAATCTGCAAGAAAATCCACAAAGATTTTGAAGTAACTGACTCGAAAGTTTGTTTCACTTTGTTCCAAACATGAGGAACTTGATGTTCTCATGAAGGCCAAGTCACTCCTCTTCTGGTGGACCTTATATCAGAGTCTTATAACAGATCCAGTTTGAACTGTGCCAACGCCGCTTCAGTGACGTCATGACTTTCTTTCCATAAACTTAACTACTACATTAAACTCCACTGCAGGCACGTCTACGTCACGTGTTTCCCTTTTGGCTGTTTTTTACGATTGGAAGTTTGCACAGGGTGTTTTATTTTGAAAATCTACCAGATTCTGTGTCTGACTGCGTGTCTGCTTGAGCTGCTCTGTGCGGATTGACGCTGGCTGCTCGCGGCGTCCGTCACAAATGTGCCATAAAGGTGCCCAAAGGGCGACGGGACAGTGTGGCATTTGTTTTAAGTGCAACTATTTTCTCCGATGCATTTGTTCCAGCTGCAGTCAGCCTGCCAAGACAAACGGTGCCGGAGAAAATGAACGCACTCTCTCCAAATAATGTTTAAAATTAGACCACGTAGCTTCTCTTGCAGCTCCCATTTAAAGAAAGAACTGTAAAGTTTAAGCTCATTTCAAGAGCAATCATATATTTGAAGTGTCTTCAGGACGGAGGCCGTGGTGCTGTGCGTCACTCGGGCACAAAGTTTGCAACAAGGAACGCCGTTGATTCATTCATCCGTTCATCCATTCGCTTTTTGTTCTGCTCGGAGAAAGCTGAAAGTTGCACAGGACGTGAAGGGAGTGTTAAACACGACCCCCACCCGTGTAAATGAACAGAAAACGAGTTGATGGAGAGGAAATGAAAGAGAGAGAGGAGACAGGAGACAGGAGAGGGGGCATGGGAAGGAAGGATAGGGGAGAGGGAGTGAGGGGAGGCGCTACAACACTCGATTCTGTCCATTCACATATCTCCAGAGGTGTGGCAATAGTCGCCGGTAGCAACCGGGCAAAGTCCCAGAAGTGTGTGTGTGTATGTGTGTGTGTGTGTCAGCACAGTTGAATGAGCAGCTTGTGTATCTGGCAAAAGAGCCTGGCACTAGGAAGGACTGTTCATAGGAATTCAAGTCTGCCTGTTAAAAAAAAAAGCGTGTGTGTGTGTGTGTGTGTGCGTGCTTTAAAATATGCGGCCGCTTGACCGAACGCTCTCCTCTGATGTGTGTCTGAGCCTTCGGGGACGTTGTTCTCTCAGGCGAGAGAATAAAAAAAGGGGTGAGGAAGGGGGGGAGAGGAGGCCTCATGAATCCATGTTGTTTTTGGAGGCTCGTTCATTCAGTCTCAAACTTCAGTTTGCAGCCTTTCAACTGTTCGGCTGACTCCAGATCAGTCCACATGAAGTCAAACTTGATGTTCTTTGAACAACTTTATAACTTTATTCAGTCTTTTCAGTCTCGCTGCACTAAGACTGATGATCAGATCTAGTTGGACCCTTGTGGACACTCCCAGGACTACGTAAGAAACGTAAATAAACAACATTTTTGTCATTTTTTTGCTCTTTGGCCACAGTCCATGTAGAAATTCCCACAAATCCTCAGCGGTGGATGAAGTAGCCAGCATGCTCGTGGTCTTAACAGTCACATGAAAAGACTCCCGAGCCTTTTGTTTGTGTTTTTGATGCTGATTTTATGGAAGCTGTACAAAGGACCATTGTTCAGTGTCCAGAGAGTGTGTGTGTGTGTGTGTGTGTGTGTGTGTGTGTGTGTGTGTGTGTGTGTGTGTGTGAGAGTGTGTGTGCGTGTGAGTGAGAGAGAGATTCACCACACCAGTCTGTCCTGTTTGTTTTTCATCACGGCATCCTTCCATCTTCCCTCCCTTTGTTCCTCCCTGTACTTCCATCAGTACACGCTCCTCTCGCTCTGTTGTTGTTTTCCAGGTGGCGACCTTGAACGCTGCTGCTCAAGGTTAGGGTTTATTTTATCGTCTGCTGCGGGAGAACGTCGGCTTTCATCTGAGAAACATCTGAGATATTCACAGTTTAACAACACATCATTATTGTCTAAAAAAACACAATTAAAACATAATTAATAGATCTTAATTACACCAAAGAGGAAGCAGTACATTATACTTGCATTGGACATCAGACAACGTAGATATAATACACATTGATATATCTCTGATGTAAAATATGAAATAACATGGACAGATATATCTCAGCTTGAGACTAACAGGATGCCACCTCATTAGTACCAACCACAACGGCTGCAGCCAAGACTGAAGTCCCATCACTTCACTTATTAAATGTCAAAAATAACAACACTCATTCGTGATTTTAAACTCTTTACAGGTCCTTCAGATTACCCACATAAATACTGAGGATGTGTCCTCATTAGGTGCATCTGTCAGAGCTCATCCAGTCTCTGTGGTTTGTATGAGTGAACTCTGAAGGTGGGTAAATCTCAGACAGGCCGCTCTGCAGCAGCTCTGAGTAAACTAGTCATGGTCCGGTTAGTCCAGAGTGACACCGTCTGATGAAACGGGACTGTGAAAACAAGAAGGAAGAAGTGTAGATGAAGGTGGAGATGTGTCATCAGCGGCTCAGGTTTTGAGCTGGTGAAGTGGACGTCTGATTGTAAATGCCACATCAGAAGAAGCTCATGAGCACGTTTGTGTTTATAAGAGTGAGAAATGAAGGCTGTGATTGGCTGAACAGAGCAGGTCAGTTTAAGTTGAACTGTTTGAACATTAGCTTCCTCCGTCATTGTCCTCTTCGCTCTCTTCTCCTCTGCCATTATGCACGTAGAGGCCGCTGAGCCCAGTTACGTTGCTCGGTCACCCGGCTCCTGTTCTGGCACAACACCGGCTAACCTAAACCTAACCTCCTCTTCCCGGTGGTCCTGTTGAATAAACAGTAACACGGCTAACAAACTGAGCTAACAGCAGCTACAGTTGCAGCTCAATGTAAATCAATGATGATATAGAATTAATAAATTAATGAATAAATCTCAATTAATTAATTAAAAACATGAGAATAAATCTGTATTTATCGCTTTATTCTCTACATAAACACAGTAAACAACAAATATAACATCTCCGTATTTAAATGAGGCTCAAACAAACCTCTAATATTCTAATATCTGTCACGTCTGTTGGCCTCTCGACCACTGTTTGTGTATTATTTGCCTAAAAGCCAGCTGGCCCCTGAGGGGCCGTCGGGGGGTCCTGAGGCTGGGATCTGTCCGCAGTGATCCAGAACCGGGCTCGGTGTTTTCCCAGCTTAGCTGAGTGGGGGGGCTCGAGCAACAATAACAACATGTGCTGGGATCACACACTCTGCTCTGGTGACTGCCTGGGAAACTCGACAGAGGGCTAATGCAAGAGGAAAAACAATATTAGTTAGCATATTTCCATGACTGGGACTGGGCTCAGGATGTCTATATATGGTCATCTATCCTTTATGTCTGCATGCAGACACATAGCTCATTAGTTTGGGCGACTAGCAACACGCTAACACCTCTGATACATGTACAGCGGTGAATTATAGATGAGCCTTAACCGCTAATCGATGTTGGCTTCGAGTGTTGCGATCTCCAGTTACACACCTGAAACACACACACAGGCTTAACTTTCCCTCCCTGTCTGTGATTAACACACACACACAAGGAAGCCTGCCATGCTATTTGTAGTGTTATTTTGATGATCTATTAGCACCGCTTTGGGACGAACAGTCACTTTTTTATGGCTTTGCTCAGCAGTTGGAAGAAGGATGTTCACATGTTTGTGGACATGTTGCTTCGCTTGCCATCTGGACAATGCGTGATGATTAAGTTTAGGGTGGGAGCGTCTCTATAAACCAGCACTATAAAGCAGGTGTGGGCTCATTCAGGTGCTGGTGTCGGGTCAGGATGGCGACGTGTAATGTCACACTGCTTTGGCGAAGGCTTTTCTTTCGGGTAAGAGACGACGCCGTGTAATTTGCATCTTGTTGCACTCACTTGTGCAGAATCGTCGTATCTTCTCCTGCCTCTCCAGCCCTCCCTATCTCACCTTCTCCCTGTCACTCTCTGTCTCGCACACCATCTTCGCCTGGGCCTTTGTTGCTCCGTCGGCTACAGTGACCGCTGATAATAAGAGAGGGGTGGAGGAGACAGCAGAGAAGAGAGGCCGACTGTCACTCTGCACTGAAGTGCCAGAGCTGATGGCGTGATAGAGGATGTCAAGTGAGAGAGAGGAAGCGTGCAAATTGAGGATATTTCTGTTCCTGAAATGTTTCTTTTTTTTCACCTATTGTGTTTGTTTCTCATTCCCACGTTTAATTAAAATCCTTCCTGCCTGCAGCGACAGAATTTGTGTCACAGTCGGAGTTAAAATCAACAAAATATCCCCACGTGTGATTACCAGCGAATGACTCCCGCCAGCGTTGCTTAATTGGTGAGGTTACGTTCAGGATAATGTGTTGAAGCTCTGTGTGTTTTCCTCGCTCGGACGCTGACA
Organism: Sciaenops ocellatus; assembly: GCA_033000465.1. Taxonomy (NCBI): domain Eukaryota; kingdom Metazoa; phylum Chordata; class Actinopteri; family Sciaenidae; genus Sciaenops; species Sciaenops ocellatus. Next base: position 12,562,032 of record CP136876.1, on the reverse strand, counting down.
CATGGGTGTTTTTTCTACTTAATCTGTGTCACCTTATCTTCCAACTGACTGAGAACACTCATGACGCCTGCTCCTCCCTTTTGGTTTCACGTTGACGTACACAGTGGAAGTGTCACTCCTGAGCTTGTACATGGATTGAAACAGTTTCAGTCTAAATCCCAGGCGATGTACTAAAACAACAGAAATCTTCAAATTCAAATTTGTATCGTGGATCCCCAAAGAGCTCTCTGTGCAGTGACAGATGGCACCGGTGTCCGTAAAGCCGCCATCCAAACCCTTTATCACTCCTCTCCTCGCTATCTCACTCCGCCTGACAAGTAAAGAGGTGACTCCTTTTGTTTCCTGGAAAGTTTTTGGCAGTTTGTCTCCCCGATTTGGGCCACACTTTTCTCACTTTTTTAGACTCAAGCGCGTTGACCCACATGAAGTCTTAAAAAGATGCGGCATGACAAAATGTCTCGTGGCGTTTTTGAGTCATCCGACGTGCTCAGGTTGCATCAGAAACACCTCTGCGGTAGTCTGCGTGTTACTCACGCGTGGCCTCCTTCGTTACCCCCTAAAAGTGCTCAGATGTTGGGTTAAAATGGCCCGCCACGCACAGACACATGCACCGGCTTCACAACAAATGAAGCACATTTTACTTCGACTGCCTACGTCTGGTAAGTTTGAGCTTTCTCAGGCTTGTTTTCGGGGTTACTAAGCTGTGTTTTCGTTGCATTTCCAGGAAGGACGCGAGCAGTATGAGCTGGCTGCGACCTCGGAGCAGGGCGGCAAGAAGAAGGGGAAGGGAAAGAAGAAGGAGAAGGATATGGATGAACTGAAGAAGGAAGTGGATATGGTGAGTGTCTCAGCTTTACTTTTGTTTTTTACGCTGCTTCCTCTGACTGTCCACTGTCTCCTGCTTCCATTATAACTGTCCCATCCTCCCTATTGTTGTTTTTATGTCTGTTTTACCTCCCCTTACATCATGTACCCCCTTTTTTTTAATCTCTTTTAAGAGCTAAAACATCTAAATTCACATCAAAATTCCCCTTAAACATCTTAAATATAAAGATTTTAATTAAATTTCACATCTATGAAGCTATAAAAGTTGATTTCTGGATCTTTTTCATGTTAATTTAAATTCTAGACTTCACTTTCTGGTGCAAAATCATTGAATTTGTGCCTACCTGTCCACCCTCTCACTTCATTTCATGCTCCTCTTTCCTCAATTCATTGCTTCCTCCTGTTCTTCCTCCTACTTGTTTCCCTTTCATCCTTCCCTTCCTCTTTCTTCCTCCTCCTCCTCTTCTTCTTTCTCGCTTTCTTCTCACCTCCCCCGTGTCTTTTTGTCGCCGCCTCATCCGTTCTTTCTTCCCTCCTGAACTGCGAGTGTTTCTCCGTCATTGTCGCAGCTCTACCTTGTGAGCGGTAGTTGTTTTAAAATGAAAGGTCACCTCACAATGGCGCTGTAAATGTCACCAATTTTTGGCACATTGAACACACACACACACACACACACACACACACATACGGGGCGTAAACACTGGACTGATGCCACTTCTTTTCCTTTCTCCGTGTTTGCAGGACGATCACAAGCTGACTCTTGATGAGCTCAATCGCAAATATGGAACAGACCTCAACAACGTGAGTGAGATGTGGAGTGTGTGCTGTGTTATGTCTGTTTTTTTTGAGTGTGTTGCACCTTTTGTGATGCAGTTTTGGCAGCCGGCGTTCTCGTCTCCAACCTCTGGCATCGTAACCTGATTTAGAAAAGAGCAACTCTTTCCGAGTGTCTCCATTTATCACGGAGATGATGAGATAAATATCAAACATCAGCAGCAGCACCGACTGCTGTTTGCAGTTTATGAGCTGCTGAATGATAAATGAGGAGGAGATGAATTAAACTTTGTTTAAGGAGGGAAGAGCTCCTCTCTTTACCTGAGGGCGTGATCAGCCACCGCAGGCTCATCTCTCCCAGGGTTTATTAAACAAAGAGCGCCGACAGAGAGAGAGAGAGAGACCGGAAGAAGAAGAAGGAGGAGGAGGAGGAGGAGGAGGAGGACGGGAAATAAGAGGAGTTTATCCGAGCCTCGAGGGAAAAGCTCTCTGGAGTTCAAAATCTTCTTTTCCAGCAAATGATTAGCGCAGAATTGTGTCGCCGAGCTCGACGCTCACTTTTAAATAATGTAAAAAGCAGCTGTGCTCGACACACAGCAGTGTTTGCTTGCACATTTTTAAAATTCAAATTTCTTTTGTCAACCTTAAAGGCAACTACGCTTATGTGACTTAAGATCAATACCACCCTTAATATGAAGCTACAGTTAGCAGCTGGATAACTTAGCTTAGCATAAATGCTGGAAACATGGGGACAAAGCTAGTACAAAATCCACATCTAAAGCTCCCCAAATAAGATGTTGTTTGCTTTCTTGCTGAGATCTGTGCGGGAAATATGAAGCTGGAGCCAGCAGCAGGTTAGCGTAGCTTAGCATAAAGACTGGAAATGCAGGGAAACAGCTAGCCTGCTTCCTAGCTCCTCTAAAGCTCCCCAAATCAGATGTTGTTTGCTTTCTTGCTGAGATCTGTGCGGGAAATATGAAGCTGGAGCCAGCAGCAGGTTAGCGTAGCTTAGCATAAAGACTGGAAATGCAGGGAAACAGCTAGCCTGCTTCCTAGCTCCTCTAAAGCTCCCCAAATCAGATGTTATGTCTCGTTTGTTTAATCTAAAAACTGAAGTATAAAAATGATTTAACCAGGAGCGGTCACGACCTCGACGGTTATCTTTGGTGCCAGGCTAGCTGTTTCCCTGTGTTTCCAGCCTTTATGCTAAGCTATGCTAACCTGCTCCAGCTTCATATTTCCCGCTCAGATACCAAAGTGGTGTCGATCTTCTCGTCTAAATCTCAGCAGGAAAGCAAAAATATTTCCTAAATGTTGAAATTAAAATGAGATCTGTTTAAGGTGATCACACTCTGACTGGCCCTCTCTCTCTCTCTTTCTCTCTCTTTTTATGCAAATGCACTCCTGGTCATGCAGAAAAGCATCAAGGAGAATAGTTAATCAGTGCCTCTAAACCGGGGTCTCAGAGCTCCGCGTGCATGCATGTGTACGCAGCGCTCGTGAATAATTCATGAGCTGCAGAAGCCCCTGTGCCCTGATTTCAGATCATCCTATTTGCCTCGTCTTTTCTCCCCTCGTTTACCGACCTCCTTTACCTTCACCCCCCTCTTCTTTGTCTTCTTCCTCTTCCTCCTTACCTGCTGATGGAGGAAATGGCCTGTTGATGCTGTGTTGCTAGGCAACTAGTAGCACCTACATCCCCTTCTGGACTGAAATATGTGTCAGTGAGCTTGTGTGTACAGTACATGTGCGGTTGGCTTGCAAACAATGAGCCTGATTCGACACATCTGGACGAGAGTCTGACGTTTTTTTCGCTTATTGTAACTGAATCTGTATTTTCAGGGTTTGACTGGTGCCAAGGCTGCTGAGATTCTGATTCGTGATGGGCCCAACGCCCTCACTCCTCCACCCACCACCCCAGAGTGGGTCAAGTTCTGCAAACAGGTGACATCAGCTTTGTTATCTGTCACAGCGGCTCGTACGGTTGTTCTTCATTCAAGTGTAGTTGAGAAGGTGCTTACTCTGTTTGTTTGTTGTTTCAGATGTTTGGTGGTTTCTCCATGCTCCTGTGGACCGGTGCCATCCTCTGTTTCCTGGCCTACGGTATCCAGGCTGCAATGGAGGATGAGCCCGCAAATGATAATGTAAGAAAAGCTCCTCAAAGTGTCCACGTCATGTTTATGTTCATAGTTTATGGTCCAGAAAAAGTCACAAATCAGCAGATAATGTTCGAAGCTGAAGCTTATTGAAATGTTGGATTCAAATCTTGTGTTCTTGAGATGAACTCCTTCAAGTTGTCATCCAAAATTAGGCTGATACCTCTCACATGTGGGAATGTAAATATATCTTTGACTTCCACAGTTGTACCTGGGTGTCGTACTTTCTGCTGTCGTCATCATCACTGGTTGTTTCTCCTACTACCAAGAGGCCAAGAGCTCCAAGATCATGGACTCCTTCAAGAACCTGGTCCCACAGGTACTCCACCTCATGTTTTTTATTTCCGTAACTGCATCAACGCTCGACCCACGTCGACTGTTTTGTACGAAGATCACAAGAAATTACAGAAATAACCTCAGTATTACGACTAATTGTAGCCAGTTAAAATTCAAGGTCTTATCCACTTTGTGGAACAAAAACAATAGAGTCCTCTCGACATCTGAATCTCATTAGCCCTGTTGAATAATTTGGAGGTCATTAATGAAAAAAATGAGCGTTTGCATGCAGGATGTGGAAGTGGAGGCAGCTAAAACGGACTGAAAAGAAAGCCGTCAGTCTCACTTTGTCCTCTGTCTTACATAAGTGTCTGTCTCCGTCATGTCTCATCTCGTAGCAAGCCCTGGTCGTCCGCGACGGCGAGAAAAAGCACATCAACGCCGAGGAGGTGGTGGTCGGTGATTTGGTGGAGGTGAAAGGTGGTGACAGAATCCCTGCTGATCTGAGGATCATCTCCGCTCACGGCTGCAAGGTGGGTACCCTTGAAACAAGCTTGAGTCATTCGTCAGTGCCTTGAACCCATTGAGTTTGTGGCAAACAACGTCAAGCACTTTTGTGTTCCTATCTCCAACATTTAATCATCAGACTGTGAAGAAGAGCCTGAAGCACCCACTTGCCCTCTTAAACGTCACTGTTTTAACAAATGGCCTCCTGCCTCCTCATGTGATTCGCAGTAGTCTTATTATTGGCACAGAAAACAAGTCCGTGACCCATTTTGGGCCCTAAACGAAACTCAAGACCCAAGAGCAACACTTGACCCAATTACGCCCCGTGGTTTTCCATCAACCCCCGCGTCATTCATTGTTATATCTCGTCACCTGCCACTGCATCATTTAGCTGTTGCTGCATCATGTGACCCTAATCTGCCATCTTCTCTGGAGTAACAGAAAAGTGTTTAACCCAGAGGAGAAAGGAACTGGCATGTTGCCGTATTGTTTTTCTTGTCAGTCACATTGGATGTTTCATTTCTCAGGTGGACAACTCCTCTCTGACCGGTGAATCTGAGCCCCAAACTCGTACTCCTGACTTCTCCAATGAGAACCCTCTGGAGACCAGGAACATTGCTTTCTTCTCCACCAACTGCGTTGAAGGTATGATGACAGGAAACATCAAAATCAGAGATGGTGCTATGTTTGATCTGTTGTTCAAGTCTAACCATCCTCGCTCCAGGAACTGCCCGTGGTGTCGTGATCAGCACCGGAGATCGTACCGTCATGGGTCGCATCGCCACTCTAGCCTCTGGACTTGAAGTTGGACGCACCCCCATCTCCATCGAGATCGAGCACTTCATCCACATCATCACCGGCGTGGCCGTCTTCCTCGGCGTCTCTTTCTTCGTCCTCTCCCTCATCCTTGGATACAGCTGGCTGGAGGCCGTCATCTTCCTCATCGGTATCATCGTCGCCAACGTGCCAGAAGGTCTCCTGGCTACTGTCACTGTGAGTCGTGGTGTTTGTTGTCTATTAAAGGTCCAATTATGGATCCCAAGAACGACTCTGACCCCAAGCGCTCCCATCTCTAGGTGTGTCTGACCCTGACTGCTAAGCGTATGGCCAAGAAGAACTGCCTGGTGAAGAACTTGGAAGCTGTGGAGACCCTCGGCTCCACCTCCACCATCTGCTCCGACAAGACCGGCACCCTGACCCAGAACAGGATGACCGTCGCCCACATGTGGTTCGACAACCAGATCCACGAGGCTGACACCACTGAGAACCAGAGCGGCACCTCCTTCGACAAGAGCTCCGCTACCTGGGCTGCCCTGGCCAGAGTCGCCGGACTCTGCAACCGCGCTGTCTTCCTGGCTGAACAGTCCAACATTGCCATCCTGAAGGTGAGTTTTGTTTCACACTCCTTTCCCCTGAAGTTAAATCTTTTGTTGTATATTTTTCAGTTTGACCGTGCCCTTTTCCAAGCTGTTTGAAGATTACACAAAAACTCAACAACTGTTCCTCTTCCCTGTTGTCTGTTCCCCCTCATATTGGCTTAATTTCATCTCTAGTAATGCCAACACCTGTTGAAGTGCACTACATGAAAGATGAGTGTTCAAATCTGTTTCCAATGGGCCAGCAGTGCGAGGAGAGGTGTTGTCAACATTCACATAATAGCCCCTGAAAGCCTACAAATGTTGATACGTCCACACAATGCTGACCATCAACTATTATTTCAACACAAAGGAGGAGTGTTTGGCTATCTCTCTTCTGTAGGTTCAGTCGTGGTGACAACAAATAACCAAGTTTGACTCCGTACGTAACCTCGTGATTGTCACGGCAAGACTGAGGTTGGCTTAACCAACTGGTTAACGGGGAAAAACTGTTTTTTGTACCAGGCTGTAAACATGTTTATTTCTGCTGTGAAGTTGGACATTTTAACATGGGGACTTATGGAGACTGACTCACTTCTGGAGCCAGCCTCAAGTGGATGTTTGAGGAACTGCAGGATGGCGGTTGAATATTACAAAGCATTTTAGTGCCCACCCACTTAGAAATTGCACAAAACAAATTACCAGTACTGACGCTGTCACTACCAAAAATAATATCAGACATTAAAGTCTTTGTTCATGAAGTTCAAAATAAAAAAATGGATGTCGGGCCAGCAGGCTTATTTTCCAGTTTATATCACTCTCCCTGGAGTGCATACACACACACACACACACACACACACACACACACACACACACACACACACGCTGCAACTACATAATTATTCCTAACCGCTCACCCCTCTAAAACACACACCAACAAATACACACCAAGTCATACGCATGTCTCTTGACTCGCAGACTTTCCTCAAAGCTCCGGCTCCAGTGTTATCCTTTTAACGTGTGTGTGTGTGTGTGTGTGTGTGTGTGTGTGTGTGTGTGTGTGTGTGTGTGTGTGTGTGTGTGTGTGTGTGTGTGTGTGTGTGTGTGTGTGTGTGTGTGTTAATCACCTGTAAATGTCTGGCTGGCATCATGGCTCTAATTACCAGTCATTCTCTCTCACTGCTCATTTCTTTTCAGCCACTGTTACAAGAGTGAGAGGAGGGTAAACACGGGGTTGGTGTTTATCGAGGACAGTAATTATGATGGAAAAATATAGAAAATTAGCATTTTTCTTTTCATGGCCGGCTTCTCAAACTTATCTATTTTAGTGTGTAGAATGTGGAGGAAGACAGATTGTGGGTTACAGAGCAGTGATGAGTCTATAGATGATATATAGAGGCCAATATTTGACAAAAAAACAACTGAAAAAGTTCACCTTTGTGACTTATCTCCATCTTCCTCCCACAGAGAGATGTGGCTGGTGACGCCTCTGAGTCGGCTCTGCTGAAATGTATCGAGTTGTGCTGCGGATCTGTCCAGGAAATGAGAGAGAAAAACCCCAAAATATCCGAGATCCCCTTCAACTCGACCAACAAGTACCAGGTATGCAAAGAGGAGCACGCCTTGAAGCTTCACCTCAGTTTAAGGAAGTATTAGCAAGTTGTTTGTCATGTTGTTGTTGCTTTTGTCCTCCTAATGCCGCCACAGTAAATCCACAAAAATGATCTTGGTGTAAGACATTTGGAGGAAACTCAGCCTCGACCTTTACTAACGTTATGACTTCTTGCTAATTATTAAAAATGGACTCCTTACACAATCTGTCTTTTCATTCTTAAAGGTCAGACAAGCCATAAACTGTTTTTTTTTTGGGGGGGGACAACAAAACGTGCATTCAAACCTAAACCTCGTCTTTTGTGCTCTTAGCTTTCCATTCACAAAAATGGCACACCTGAAGGAGAGTCCAAGACCCTGCTGGTGATGAAAGGAGCCCCGGAGAGGATTTTGGACCGCTGCTCCACCATCATGCTGCAGGGCAAAGAGCAGCCTCTGGACGACGAGATGAAGGACGCTTTCCAGAACGCCTACCTGGAGTTGGGAGGTCTGGGAGAGAGAGTGCTGGGTAAGGATGGACGGCTGCTGGGTTTGATTATAGACTGCTCATAAAATCACCTTTTCTCATCCTAAACTGCTTCTTTGCTTCGTCTTACTCAGGTTTCTGCCACTTCAACATGCCCGACGACCAGTTCCCAGAAGGCTTCGCTTTCGACACCGACGAGGTGAACTTCCCCACTGAGAACCTGTGCTTCATCGGCCTCATGTCCATGATCGACCCTCCTCGTGCCGCTGTGCCTGATGCCGTCGGCAAATGCAGGAGCGCTGGAATCAAAGTAAAGCCACCATTAAAATGACTGTGTGTACAGTGTGTATCCCTTTGATTCATCAAACTCATCAGTACAAATATCCGTTCTCCTAGGTCATCATGGTCACAGGTGATCATCCAATCACAGCTAAGGCCATCGCTAAGGGTGTGGGCATCATCTCCGAGGGCAATGAGACCGTTGAGGACATCGCTGCACGTCTGAACATCCCAATCAACGAAGTTAACCCAAGGTACAGACTGGGTTAGGTGCTGATATAGCACCTGGAGTACCCCAGGGTCACGTTCTGGGTCCCCTTTAGTTCCAGACTGTATTATTATTGTGGTGTTTCGTAAGCGTTTGAGTCACCTAATGGCTTTGTTTTCCCTCCAGAGATGCCAAGGCTTGTGTCGTCCACGGCGGAGACCTCAAAGATCTGACCCCAGAGCAGCTCGACGACATCCTAAAGTACCACACCGAGATCGTCTTCGCCCGAACCTCCCCGCAGCAGAAACTGATCATCGTGGAAGGCTGCCAGAGACAGGTACTGTTATTTTTTCTACAGTATGACAAACAAAGCGTGGCCCTACGCCTTATTATGTAAATCCACGTGATATCCTCATCCCCTAATGCTTATTTATGATTATTGCTTTGGTCTGATGACTGAGTTGGCAGAATAATCAAGCATAACATCTGTCAAGCTGCGACCTCAACCGCACACATCAATATTCATGAGTACATCAGTAGGAAGAGGAAACTCTTTCCAGTTTGGACTATGAATTATTTATTTATATAAATGTTTTTGTTATCGCCTGATCAAGTACCACTAAAAACAACTTTATATTCTTCTGACAGAGCAGTTTCATCTCTAATTGTCATATATTTCAGCAAGTCCGTCATAAAGTTGCAGAGCTAATTAACGTAATGTATTCCTGTGCGTCCTACATGTTTCCCGTGGACGAGCAGGAGAGAGATTAACTCTGATTTGTTATCGACATTTCATCGTATAAGCTGTGGAGGTTATAAGGTCTCTCCGTTCACGGTGCTTAAAGGAGTGCAGATTTGCTCCATCAGGTTGAATGAATTATGGTCCTTGTAAGTTTACCTGACGGCGATAAATACTTCTTTGAAAACTGTATTTCTGAGAGTCGACGGCAGCTTTAATAAATCTTAGAAAATGCACTCAGTGAGCTGTTTATTTATTTGAGTGGGAGGTCCAGATGTTAACACTGTGAGGTGAAGCTAGTAATCCAACTGTAGCACATATTTAAAACACTCTTTCTCTTTCAAGGAGATCCCACGGGTGTTTTATCTGTTCCTCGACTGATCTGACGTCTGCTTTGATCGCTTTCGTCTGTTCAAATAAAGCAGATTTGCCCTGAAACCTTCTGGAAACAACAGCAAATTATTCAGTGTGACGCAGTTTAACTTCAGAAAACGGAAAAATGTCACTCGACAGCGGCACCTGTTACGTGTTTAAAGTGTCCTCGACGCTTCTTTCGTGTCTCTTCAGGGAGCCATTGTGGCTGTGACAGGCGACGGCGTGAACGACTCTCCAGCTCTGAAGAAGGCTGACATCGGTGTTGCCATGGGTATCGCTGGATCTGACGTCTCCAAGCAGGCCGCTGACATGATCCTGCTGGACGACAACTTCGCCTCCATCGTTACCGGAGTGGAAGAAGGTAACAGATTACACTTCACAGGACACAACTCAGCTGGATTTTAAATGTTTTTATGCAGCTGGAGCCTTACAATCTTTAAAACAATAACTTTATGCACTTGTTCCCATCAGGCCGTCTGATCTTTGACAACTTGAAGAAATCCATCGCCTACACTCTGACCAGTAACATCCCTGAGATCACCCCCTTCCTCCTCTTCATCATTGCCAACATCCCTCTGCCCCTGGGAACCGTCACCATCCTCTGTATTGACCTGGGAACTGACATGGTAAAGATGGACCTGATAGCAGATCGCATAGATAAAGACACACAGTATTTCTGAGGTTTAGAATATGAATTTATTCAACAGAAGAGTGTGAACTTGCTCAGTGATTCGTCCTGTGTCCTCCCTCCTCCCAGGTCCCCGCCATCTCCCTGGCTTATGAAGCAGCTGAGAGCGACATCATGAAGAGACAGCCCAGAAACCCCAAAACAGATAAACTGGTGAACGAGAGGCTCATCAGCATAGCATACGGACAGATCGGTATGAACACACACCTCTTGCTGCCTCGATTAGAAATAAAAATTCACCCGAGTACGGCGCTGAACTCAAACCTGAAGCAGGAGTTTGCTCTCCGTGGCTCCTTGGTGGATTTTTCTGGAAAGGGCAGCTCAGTATCTGGGGTGGTCCAAGATAACTCGGAAGAGTGACATGCACCAGAAATAGTCTCATACTGATAGAGAACTGGAGTGTGTGTGTGATGGTAGAAGAGTCCCTCTGGCTTTTGATTTCTCCCTCTTTGGTCATGAAGCCAAGAATAAACTCGACCCTCCTGAACTTCCTCGACTACCTTATAAGAGCAGAACACAGTAAACGAATCTTGTTGTGTTTCTTGTATCTTTATGGTTCATTTATCTCATAAAAATGTCAATGAATCATTAATCCTTTAACTCCTCAGAGGATGTTTATTTCCTCAGTTATTTATCGAACGACATTTGGTTTAATCCCCAAAATCCCCCAAAAGAAGTCACATTTACTCACTTTTTCATTCATCTTATTCCCGCCACAAGGCTAATTTGTTTGCTTAATCATTTATTGATCCCCGGTTTAATCTCAAATTCTAATTAACTGCTGAGACGACAAACAAATTTCAATCATTAATCAAAAGATTGATTCTGCGTCTCGCTCTAATGCAGCCTTCATCCAATAACATCCAATCTCCTCCCCGCAGGTATGATCCAGGCGCTGGCAGGTTTCTTCACCTACTTTGTGATCCTGGCTGAAAATGGCTTCCTGCCCACCACCCTGCTGGGCATCAGAGTGAACTGGGATAATAAATACATCAATGACCTGGAGGACAGCTACGGACAGCAGTGGGTTAGTAACATTTCCCGGACACGTCGCATGTTTAAAGGTTATAATCTGGGCTGTCTCCGCCTGGTCTAAACTGTTTCTCCATGTTCATAGACTTACGAGCAGAGGAAGATCGTGGAGTTCACCTGCCACACGGCCTTCTTCGTCAGCATCGTCATCGTCCAGTGGGCCGATCTGATCATCTGTAAGACCAGGAGGAACTCTGTCTTCCAACAGGGCATGAAGTGAGTACAAAAACATCAGCATCATCTCGAATGTCGCGCCTCCTTTTTCCGAGGAACTCTGCTTGACCTTTGTGTTTATTTTGAGCTTTGAGATCTTGGCCCCGGAACGATGAAGATGATAAAATCCCAGCTTTATTTTCAGCCTTTCTTAAATAGGTTTGTTCGGCTCTCTGGTTTCGTTCTCTCATCTCGATTGTTCCTCTGTGTGTTCCAGGAACAAGATCCTGATCTTTGGACTGTTTGAGGAGACCGCCCTGGCCGCCTTCCTCTCTTACTGCCCCGGCATGGACGTCGCCCTCAGAATGTACCCTCTCAAGTGAGTAAACCTTTGTGAGCCACGTTACAGATGTGGTTGGACTTACTCCACCTCCACCACATGTTGCTGATCCACGCCCCGGGGGCACTGGATCAGATTCTCATCTCTGGTTTGTGTGTGTGTTTTCCAGGCCCAACTGGTGGTTCTGCGCCTTCCCTTACTCCCTGCTCATCTTTATCTATGATGAAATCCGTAAGCTGATCCTCAGACGCAGCCCAGGAGGTGAGTCCACAATCCATGCTTTTATTATCTTCTCTCTTCGTTGTTTTTCTGCCTCTTTCTTCGTCTCTTTTCATGCTTTTAAATGAAGCACATGTATCCAAACCACTTCTAAATCCCTGCGTGTGTGTGTTTGTTTTCTCTCCCTGTGCATCCAGGTTGGGTGGAACGGGAGACCTACTATTAAAGACCCCGTCAGTCCAGTCAGCTCGCATCTTCTCCTCCACTCCCGTCTTTGCATGAATATTGTCTTGCTGCTCGGAAATAAAATTTTAACCTCTGTGAAGAAGAAAAAAAAATTGGAACGTGTTTTTATATTTAGGGAATGCTTGATACTACTATTAAACAAATACTGAGATGGAACATGCTGATGATGATGCTGATGATGATGTTGATAAATGATAATGCTAATAATGACATGAACACTGAACATTGACATGACTATGCGTGCCTTGTTTCTGAAACAGGACCAATTTTATACATGTTTTTAACGTTCAATAAAAATGCGCTCGAGTCAGGTCCCACGAACGTTTCCCGTGCTCGTTCATTGTGTGTTTATTGTGTCCTGTAACTGAATGGTCGAGGGTTTGATTCCCCCCTCAGCCACAGAGGAAGCAACAGCCTGCTGAAGTGCCTTTAAGCAGTGCCAGAATCCCTAAAATGTTCCATCCTAATATAGTAAATAAGGGCAAATTTATGACTAGAAATAATGAACCATGCACGTAATCCCATTTAATTTGCATTTACTCAGATTATTTGTTGCCTTTTCATGTTAATATTAAATTAATTTAAATGAGATCATTTGGATTTATTTCCTATATTTTATGTATTCTCTCTGGTACGCTACATATTTCAGTACAAAATCACTGTGTTGTTGGAATATGGATCTTGATTGGTTTATTTGTGCCCGCCTGTCTCTCCTCTGCAGGTGGGATTACACTAATTAAAGTTAAATATGGGAATAATCCATTCTTAGTCCTAATTAAACACAAATACAGAGGATTATGGACCCTCATTTTCATTTTTATTTCATGCTTTCTGTTGCTATTTCTCAAGAAATGTCAAAGAAACCCTCCCAACATTTTACTACAACATGCATAAACAAAAAATATTGTGGGCAGGTCAGTGAAATCTGGGTTTAAATTATGTATCCAGAACTGTTTTTGTGTACTATATTTTCAGCTTTTAGTCATTTGACAAAGAGGCGGTTCAGGTCTGCAGCCTGATACCTCGTACAAATCTCTTTACACACAGCCATTTCTCCAATAATGGCAAAGGGATTATCAATCTATATCTCACAACTAGCACCTCCACAGATTAATTTCTAGTCTTTATCTACCTCTAAACCTCAAACAGCTGATGTTAAAACCGTGCTGCCGTCTTGGCGAGGTCAAGCCACGGGGCAAATTGTGGGCAGAACAAAGAAAGTCTTATCAGCCATACAGATAGACTTTGTGCTTACTGCACCGCTGTAAAGCTGTGGAAGAGAGGTGATCAGAGCACTGCTGTGTCTTACGCTGGTGAAAATGGGTTGATTTGACAGTTGACAGGGGACTGATGCAGCTTGTACACAAAGTTAACTTCTTATGACGTTAGTCAAAACCTATTCTGCAACTTTGGATAGATGGATGGATGGACGGATGATTTTATAACCCCGCATGAACCTTGCAAAACCTCCCTGAGTCTCTGCAGACTCAGGCCATGGTGGGTGTTTTAGTTTACCTAGAGGCACTGGGATGCCTAATCCAATATCCATTATTATGCTTAAAGCTGGGAGTTTTTCAAGCAGTTACTGTATGTGGTCTCTGTCCTCCCACGCACTGCTCGCTGAGTCTTGACACAAACACAAACAGCAGAGGAGACTTTTAAGAGTTTAAGAGTAGGAGCAGCAGCAGCAGCTCACCATCCTCCTACCATCCTCCAAAAAACACAGTTTTAGACAAAGAATGAGGCATTAATCACATTAATGATGGATAAAAATAGAGAGTAATATATGATTGAATATGTTTTTAGAAAAGCTTTAAAAGTCAATTGATTTAGGCTGATTTATTCACATCTTTTTATTTATTTCCAAGACACTAATTAGTGATCTGTCGGTCTTGAACGAGCTGGTATTGAATATATACAGTACATGTACATACATACAATCATAAGTCAGAACAGTGCTAAATTTATCTGAATTATGAAAGGTATAAGTGGTAACATGAAGAGCTGGCTCTTCTTGGTGAGCTGAGTCGAATGATCTGACTCCCTAAAAAGAACCGAACTTCCCATCACTAGTAGCTACCACTGCTGTGTATCAATATATCTTAATAGGCAATTATAGGGGGGATTATGTAACACAGACAAAGAATAAACTGTTTTCTCTGCTTCTCTTTAACAATCCAAACTAGCTGATATTTAACTAAGACTAATATCAAATAAAATAATACTAATAAAGTTAATTTGTACTCATAAAAAATGTTGGAATAACCCAACTCAATAACCCAAACACCCCCCGCATCGGTGAGGAGTAAATGGTTTCGCCCGCACAGGTTCGGCGGGAACGTTAGGTAGAAGAAAGTGATGCTAGAGACGCGTTTTAACGTTAAAACTTCAGTAAAAGTGGCACCGAAATGAGCAAAAAAAATGAAGAAAAGAGTTCACAACAGGTGATAAAGTTTATCAGGAGATAAGGTGAGGTTGCCAAACTGCTGCAAATGAAGCTGTACGGTGGCTAATTGACAGGTGAAACAGGCCAACGGTCGCTAAGAGGTGTTTTAACTGACCTCGCCATCATGGCGGACTTAAAATGTTGAAGTACACATCGTAAAATGTTCAAATAAATCACCTCTAAACAGTTTTAATTTGAAGTAGAGCTAATTTTAACTACTTTAGAGAGTATAAATGTATATCTTTGGGGTGGTTTATCATATTTTATTGGCTTTATTACGTTTTATATGTATAATATTGATCTGAAAGGTTGCTGATAATGACTGTGATGAATGTAGTCAAGCAAAACTTAGTATATTTCCCCCCTAATATGTGCTCTGCACCACTATCAATAAAACCACAGGTGTAACTGATTAGCTGTATGTGTGTTTAATTAATTTTTATTAGTGTTTGACAGTGCATATGAAATAAAATCGCTCTTGCTTGAAGTATAGCCCTTTTTCACAGCAGCCATTTAGGTGAACTCAGGTGTTTCCAGTGATACTAATTAAAGTCCCGTTCCATTTATTGCAGCAGAGACTTTACGGTGAGCCCACATGCAAAAAGGAGCTCCAGTGCTTCCTTTATTGTCTCCTTTTAGCAGAGGATACACGCACTGGAAGTATCTAGTAAGTATCTCAGATGGAGCGTTTTGTAGTCCATCTTCTGGACTTTGTAGTTTTACCACAGATCACGTCAATAATGTGCAGTCTCCTAACTCCTTATGACCTCTCCTTCACATCTTTCCTTGACCTTGTGACGTTTTCCATCGAGGTCAAGGAAAAGTGGTTAGGAAAGGACTTAGGAGCTGATTTTTTTGACTATTTGACCGCACCCCCTGAGTACTAAGATCTGTTATGAGATATGAAGAGGTGAAAACAGTATTTACATTAAAATTTGTGCCATTTAAAAGACGTTTGTGTCATTTTTAAGCTGCAAGACTGAAACACTGTGCTCTTCATGTTACAGGGACTATCTGGTCCAGGCTGAAGCAGCAGTTTCCTACCACCTGATGACATCACAAGGTGAGCAAGCAAAGCCTGTATGATCACATTGTTGTTGTTGTTGTTGGCTTTGAATACAAGTATGTCTTTAAAGAATTAGAGAAAGAAGCCACTCTTTTGCTTCTTTTTGCTCATCTTGTATATGATTTTTGACTTGCCCCTGCAGGACAAGCACAGGTTTGAGTCACAATGTCAACGAGGAGTGTTGTAGCTCACACAGTGCCAGCAGCAAGAGATTTATCTTCTTCTGTCCATGTAAAATGTGTCACTTTGGGTCAGCAGATTTCCCCCCCTGAAAACAGCAAAGTGTAAAGATGCTGACAAAATCAGTGTGGATCGCTCCTCATTCATGTGGGGACAGTGGTTTGTGCACAGCAGGAAAGTTGTAGAGAACATTTCATAAACTAACAGAGAAGTGTTTCAGCCAAATGTCAACACCTGTCTCTCATCCCAGTGAAACCTCCATCATATAGCATGAGGCGGTGTCTCCTGGGAGCTCATTAAAGGGAAAACCTCTGCATGTTTTTGAAGTCTTAAAATGTAGGTCTGCATGTGACGCGTGTGTTTCCCTGTACAGCTATAGACAAAACAACCCTCCTTACCTAAACTAGACTAACTAACCTTAAATCAGCTGTACTTGATGTTCAAAATAATTCATCTTCCACGTTAAAATCTCCAGAAGTATCTCACTTACAGCTTACAGCTGTATGCTGACGTTGTGCACAATCAGGCTGTTATGTAATATGTAAATGTTTCATGTTTGGCTCGTCTTCACCCAGATGTGCCTCACCAGCTCTACAAGCAGCTAAAAACAAACGGGGTTAAACATGTAAGAGCTCCGACTGTAGAGCAGTCGGCATGAAATGACAAAAAACGAGCTCAGAGCGTCACGTCAGGTTCAAACACGTCAGCAGCAGATGACCTGTTTACAGTACGATGTTTCAAAGAGGCTGCAGACAAACTTCATCTAAAGTCTGACCAGAGAGAGGCAGAAAGGACGCGCACACACACACACACACACACACACTCGTGGTCACACAAAGGGACGGACACACAGTGAGTCACATGTGTTTCTGTGTCAGCGAACACTTCAGCTCTGTCAAGATATCACACGTCTCCCGACTGACCTCAGTGACAGCTCTGCAACTCTGATCTCGACTGTGTGTGTGTGTCGTGTGTGTGTGCGCGCTCTGTAGAGCAGGCGCTTGCGTGCTGACAATGCGATGTTAACTTGGCTCACATCTCTGAGGACACGCTTTGTTCAGAGAGGGTTAGTTTGTGGTGACAGATGTCATATAAGCTGGAGACGAGGCATCGTATGGAGAGGGAGAGGAAGTTGTGTTCGAATGACACGTTTAGCAGTCAGCACCAGAATCTGTAGCTCTGTGGGTCAGCTGTGTCAGGTTTAGGGGGCTCTGTTTACAGAATATAATATATAAATATGCTTCATCAGTGTTTAATCTCCTGAAAATAAGAGTCATGTTTTTGTCATCTTAAAATGAGCTGCAGGTCTTCTTCCACAGAGTCTGCCATGTTGAACCAAGGCTGTTTTAATCAGTAACTACACCACTAGATGGTCCTTTAACAGCTTGTCTCCACCTGGCTTGGGAACAGGTCATTCGTTTCGGGTGTAACCGTGATCCAAAGCATCATTTCGAGGCCCGATGATCCACGTCTTTTAGGTTTTTAGATTAGCTGGGAGGAGGAGGAGGAGGAGGAGGAGGAGGAGGACAGCCTCCACACTGAGCTTCAGAGCGGCTCTTTAGAAACCTGTGTGTGACGTCGCGGATACGCCGTCCATTCTTTACACTGTCAGTGGGTGTGAGGTGTGAAACAACACAGGGTAGTGTTAGATCCATCAGAGACTGTACGTCAGGATATTTTGACCTCTGCTGGATCAGCATTTACTTTTCATTATTAATCTGTCTCCTGAATGTCCCTAAACTTCATGAAGTATTCAGCATTCTTATGAATTTATCCAGCAAAGCTTGAATATCACTCTCCACGTGTTTAGTTAAATCATATTAAAACGTTGTTCTTATACTCATAGATTTGATTTGATTGAACCATGTTAATGTCGTCACATGAATCCATGTCAGCAGACGAGCAGGTGTGAGGAGAAACTCAGTTATTTTAGGACCAACTGTTTGTTTTGAATTAGCACTGAGTGTCTTTATTTATCAGGGACATCCTGTTTCACTGGATCTGCTCAGCTCTTTGTTCTGGCACACGACTGGAAACAAGTTTTTAATATGATCACAGAACAAAATGTGACTTTTCTTTTGAACAGACTGTACCAACAGTCCTGCCATCCTGGAACAGACAGCTCCGTCCTCTGCTGTGCTGCAGCTTTCTCTCAGAGTTTCGTGGCTGTGACAATGGAGTTTATCTCCAGCGTGTAAGAAGTAAAAACTCTTTTTGCTGTGAAGAAATAGTTTCTGTTCAGAGAGAGGTCAGTGTTTGGTTTAGATTAGATGAGATGGCTGAGGGCAAGAGGGCGATGAGGAACAGCAGGGCGGATGAACGAGGCTTGAGTTAGCGACTGTGAATAACAGGATTTAAACGTGTCACATGAGACAGGTGAAGAGCTGATGGTGGCAGGTGTGCAGGTAGTCAGGAGGGAGCACCACTCCCACACCAGGCAGACAGACTGGAGACAGGCAGACAAACAGATGAGGGACACGGGGATTAACTGGAGGGTTGTATCATCCTTTTAGTGCTTCTGTCCAAATTGAACACAATCCACCTCCCAGCACCTCGAAACCTCATTAATGAGTTAATTAACATGTTCCATCTCGTTTGTTCAGTCTGTGCAGAAACACTCTTTAAAAAGCAGAGAGCATAATGTTCACTGTCTGTGTTTATCTCTGCAGACGGTCCGTCTCCTCTCCTTATAAAGACATGATGTCGCAGAGTGAGACACACACACTAACGCATCCACGTCTCGTCTGAATGCCTCATTACCTCTAAAACGTCTCTTTTTTCTGAAGCAGAGCCACTTTTTGAGATCCACACCTGAAGGTGCACCAGCAGAGCTCTGAGTCGAGGGAAGTCCTCTGCAGGCTGTCATAATATGCTGAACTTGCAGCCTCGTGTGAGAGATTGACAAAGCCATGAAGCTGTAAACTGCTTGGTGGAGTTCGCTCTCACTTTGAGCATCAATGAAGCAGATGACGGCAGTCACAGAGTGAAGCCACGTAAAGCGTTTTAGCATTTTTGTGCCAGAGAAACAGCTAAATATCAAACGTATGAATGAGTGAATGTTTGGTCCAAGGAACCTGCTCAACATACGGAGACGTTCAGGGACACGATTGCCAGGTTATATGAAGCATGAATGGACATGAGCCAAAAGAAAGTAGGACAATAAATAGACTTTTATGAGTTTATAGGTCTCATTGTCGTCGTAGCTACAGGCAGACCTTTATGACGGCTGCTGCCCGTCTTTTCTAAAAGGAGCCAATGAGCCAGAAAATTTGTCCAGGAGCAAAGAAGGAGCCACTTGTCCCTGCGATACTCTTTGTATGACATCGTGTTTGTGTGTTGGGGAGTGGATGGTTTCAGTTCAGTCTCCTGAGGGCCAAACCGAAGTTGCGGAAATGTTTCTCCTCGCTGCTCTCCATCTTTCTCTCTCTCTCTCTTTCAGCGAGAGGCAGCAGGCAGCCCTCCGGCAGGAGTTATTTCTTAGGCAACTGCAGCTGTCTACTCTCAATGCAACACACAAACTCAACCACACGCTGAAACTTTACAGATGAATAAACCATGTCACTGCTAGAAATAATAACAGGAACCAGAGGAGCATGAAAAATGTGTCTAATGACGAAACTGACGGCTGCACCATGTAATAAGGTTGAGTTAGACACACT
The DNA here is from genome assembly GCA_033000465.1 of Sciaenops ocellatus. Lineage (NCBI taxonomy): Eukaryota > Metazoa > Chordata > Actinopteri > Sciaenidae > Sciaenops > Sciaenops ocellatus. Next base: position 12,542,432 of record CP136876.1, on the reverse strand, counting down.
GAGAGGACACTGACTGATCTGCTTGGACAGTCGAGGAACGTACAAACACATATAAACGTGGTCGGTTGGTTTACTCTAAAACATACTTCAGTTTTCGGCCTCTAGCAGATCTCTCACGTCAGAACGATGTTAAAAGACTAGTTTGACGTCAAAAATCAGGCAGAAATTGTTCACGGGCGAGGTATTTCTTCACGTTACGTGTTGTCACGTCACTTAGTTCATTCGCCCGACGTCTCCCGTCTTTACCTGGAAGTTGTCGCAACTGAAAGCAGCAAGAACACGCACAGTTACTGGAATAAAACGACAGATTTCTCCTGGTTTGAACATTAATTGTTCAGAGATAACTCCACAAAATATATATCTATAATTTTTAGTCATTTTAATGCAGAAAATTTGACTTGACTTTGAGGTTACGTCGGTGATAAAACAAACAGATTAATAGATTTTTGTCCCTGTTCATGTGTGACCCTGAAATTGAATTGGACTCACTAAGCACTAATTATTCTGAGACTATTGGAGTAAATGAAGAGTCCTCTGTACTGAGAACCTCTCTGTGAAGATGATGTTTGAACATTTGTACATTTGGATGCCTGGAAGTAAAAATCAGTGAAAATTAGTCACAACAAAATGAACACTGTCCTGGAGGAGCTCTAAAGCTGCACGACTATCAGCACTGCTCCCTGTTTTATCTGTTTGAAACCACCTCAACCAAGATTCAACGCTCAGTTCTACCTACTGAAGAGACAATAATGTAATAATATAATCTGAAATACACTGTGATGTGTTACAAAGGTGACATGAAGGAAAAACAGGTGTGTGTGTGTGTGTGTGTGTTCGGAGGAAAATGGCAGATCTGTGGTGAATTGAGACGAATGGAGTGATGGAGGAAAAGTGTGTGTGTGTGCCCATGGAGGGAAAATGAGGCTGGGTAGTTTGATTAGATTAAAGCTATCTTAGATGTACAGACTGTTAATTACCTGATCCACTACTTCTGTGTGTGTGTGTGTGTGTGTGTGTGTGTGTGTGTGTGTGTGTGTGTGTGTGTGTGTGTGTGTGTGTCCTTGTGTTAAAGCTGCTGCAGGCCTGAGCTGAGTCGGGGCGGGGGAGCATCTGCTTTGAGAAGGATGGGCGATTACAGCATGCGTGTTCAGTGCATCTGTGTGTTGTTGTGGTGTGTGTGTGTGTGTGTGTGTGTGTGTGTCCTTGCTGCATGAGCGTAATAATGTGACAGCAGAGTGTAGCCTCGTTCACCTTGAGCTGATTTTATTTGAATTTTTGGGATGAAGCACCTCGTCTCATGTTGAATCCCTCGCAGCAGTTTGAGCCGTCAGGAGTGATAAAATGTTCCTCCTCTTCATCGTTTGACTCTTAGTGATACTAGAGGCAAAGAATGCAAATAAAACTTTATTTTCACACAGATCAGTGCAGTTTAAATAGGTTTAATGTTGTTTTTTCTTCGCTGCAAACGTTTTTTTAAGTAAAAAGGACACCAGAGATTTAAATAAGTTAGACTTCAGAGAGCCGCCTGAGCCACAACGAGTTAAAAACAGAAAGTCTTGGCCCGAGCCAATGAGAGCAGACAGAGAGAGAGAGAGAGTTTAGTCAAAGCGTTGAATAGATTTTCAGGAAGTAGTTTGTTCTTCTCCGCTCTGCCAACGTCATCGTCTCTGGCTCGAACATTTTCCACTGCCTTGGCCAACTCCTTCTCCAACACACACACACACACACACACACACACACACACACACACACACCGACGTGTTCAACTGGACACAGATAAACCAGATTTTTAAGTTTTTAAACGAGCAAACGAGTTCTGGTGAAGTACCAGAACATGCTCTGTCCTCGGTTTATGTTCTGCCACACACACACACAGATACACAGTTACAAGTGTCTGTGTGTGTGTGTGTGTTTGTGTGTGTGTGTGTGTGTGTGTGTGTCTGTGTGTGTGTGTGTGTGTGTGTGTGTGTGTGTGTGTGTGTGTGTGTGAGGAAGCCGAGCATGCAGCCACCGGTGATGCTGGTGGCACCAAAACAATGTGATCATTATTGGACTGGACACAAAGCCAGGAGAAGAAGAAGAGCAGGCGAACATAGAGATACAACTCACAGAATATAAACAGGACCTGCTCTGTTTAAAACATCTTTGACTGCAGGTCATACCAACAATATCATTTTAATATTTCTGGATACAAACGAACAAGGTTTGCTGCATCAGCCAAAAATATTCATCTGTATTTTATCTGTAAAGTTTGATTTTCCAGAAGATTAATCACACTATTTATAGAAATGTTCATGCATAAACTTACATATGCCATTGCTTCTAGCAGGCCATGGCATATCAGCACGACATTCATGAATATTCTGCTGTATTTAAGTGCTTTCACAGTTTGTTTGCACTCACGTGAACTCTGTTAGTTAATCCAGAGTGTGGACCAAACAACCAGACCGATCCTCCTCCTGCCTCCTCAGCCTCCAAGCAGACTTTAGTTTGGTTTGTTTGTGGCGTGAACGTGGTGGTGTGAAAAGCTTTTAATTCACCCCTAGTCATCTTCTAAATCATCTGCATCAGCTGTATTTGGTAACCATGGTTGCACAGGGCGTGGATTTTACATGATCAGAGTCAAATTTAGTTAATTAAGTCTCCTGTTGTCGTAGATGTGGCCCGGAGAGGTTTGATGGTCCCTCCAGTCCACGTTGAAGCATCTATGGACAAGACAAGCTGAACTCTAAACCTCCTGAAGTGTGTGTGAGTGTTTAGTTACTTTCCAACGAGCAGTCGGCACCTTCAGTGGGTTTATATAACAAGTCGTAAACAAAGGCGCTGTATAAATGTAATATAAAAAGTCCATGATATCATCCAGTCTCTACCTGTTAGTCATGACTCATGACATGTGGTTGATTTGCAGTTTAATAATACTAATGCTTTATTGATGAGCTCTTTGTGACACTAGAGAACAACAAAAAGAAGCATTAAAGTGCTTCATAAACTGTTAATCAGCCAGAACTTTCATGTGGGACCTGATGATGAGGCCCACAAACTGTCCAATCAATGAGTCACCTGTCAGTCTGTGTGACCGCTGATAGTTGACTGACGGAAATAACATTCAGGATGCAGGACGTGTTTATCTGTGTGGTGTAGTTCCTTCATACCTCCTGATCTGATCTACGCGGTGTATTTCTATGACGGTGATCGGGTTCACCAGCAGCAGGAAACAGTTTGTCATGCTGGCTCCCCTCTCCTGCACTTTGTCTCTCTGCTCTTGTCTGTAGCCTTTGTACTTCGGGGTTCCCCTCGGTAATTACTATGCCGAGTGGCCCCAACAACGACAACGGGCCACTGTGGCTGCATGTCAGAGCAGGAAACTAACTTTTCAGAGGCACGCAGAGACAAAGACGGGCCTGTTCAATGAACCGTTCACTTCCCGGCGAGTGTTTTCATCCAAGTTTACTCAGTCAGACCTGGAAGAAGTGCAGCAAGACGACGGTTTCTATATTGTGATGTCCCATTTCAAACCGATGAACTCCTGTGGCAACATTAAATATATCTTGAAAGAAAACATTAGCATGGACGTCTCCCTCTCTAACACTGATCGTACCGTGTTGTTGTGTCTTTCCAGGAACTCTCCGAGTGTTCCCTGGAAGGAACAAACCCGGTTATCATCAGCTGACGCAGGGAAATACGATTTAAGGAGCCTTTCTAAATATGGCCGAGGGGGGGACAGATCCACTGTGCTAGTAAGTGATAACACATCAGGTGAGCTCCTCGGGTGCTAATACAGCACTGCTTAATGACATGTCAGTGTATTTATTTGTTTTAAACTCTGATTTTGTTTAATTTCTTGAGATATGAAAGAAAAAGGTGGAGAAATTTAGAAAAAGCTGCTTTAAAAGTGTTAGCTCTCCGGTCACATCTTCAACCTTTCACTTTGTTTTCAGTATCCTGTTTGTCCGACCGGCGTTAAGGGTTAAGGTTTTGGAAAACCCTTCTCCTTCCTGGTAGTAGGCCGGCAAACTCGGTTAGAAGCCACTGGGGGATGAGTAAATGAGATTTAGCGGCCATTTGAGCCCGGGTGAGCCCAGATGAAATAAGATTTGAGTGTCATTTCTTGATATCAAGCCTGGGGCCAAAGCAGATAAGAGAGATCACGAGTAACAGGAAACATAAATTCACTGAAAAGATGATGGAGGGCAGAGAGCACAGAGGTGGAGAAGGATGATATGCCAGGCTGTCGCTCAAAGATCACATAAGTGGAGACGTAGCTGTTGTAGAAAGATGAGGTCCTGACATTTTTCATTCACCTGTGTTGTAAAATACACAAAACACTATTTCACACATTTTCTGCTCCTTGAAATGAATCTTATAAACCGTCTAACACCTGAAGATATTCAGTTCACCGTCACTGAAGACAAGAAGAGAAATTGACAGTTTTTGCCATTATTGCTTGAAAAATTAGTAAAACGATGAGTAGATTATCTAATTACTGTTTGCACTCAGCTCTATTTCATGCACTGTCACACACTGTAGAGAGAGAAAACAGATGATCTGCTCAGGTGATGTCGGAGTTTGTCATTTAAAATGGTTCCACTAACAAAGACCACGCCGGTATTTAAGTTGAGACAGGTTTGTTGCATGTTGTGGATAAAAGTGGAGTGAGATGATGAACTGTAGGAGGGATGATGGATGGATGGAGGGATGAGAGGAGAAAATCTGGGTCGTTGATTGATGGAGGAGTTCGGAGGTGGCAGCAGGGAGATGAGACTCTGAGCCTCTTCGTATGTCTTTATATTAGAGCCCTCGTTGATCCTGTTGTTTAAATAAAAGAGGAGAGAAACGGGAGAGAGGTGGAGGTGAGATTTAAAAAAGGAAACGAGGGTAGGAGGTGGAGGGATGAGGAAGTGAACGATGAGTTCAAGGCGTGGTCCTGAACCTCGTTATAAAACTCCACGAAGTAGCTTTGATCAGATTATCTGTTGAAGTGTTTCAACTCTAAAATATAGTACAAGTTATTTAGTCCAGCAACTACATCTCCCATAATCCTCTGACATCTGTCTCCTCAGTTTCCCAGAGTCTCATTAATCTCAGATTTACATTATGCAGACGATATAAATGGAAGTTAAAGTTTCTCCGTTATGCACTGCAGCTGTTTTCTTCAGGTAATGATTTTTCCCGCCTGTGTGGGTGTAAATAGTTCTTCTCTGAGGAGTGATGCATGTTTCTTTTGTTTGTGGTCGTTGGTGAACTCGGCCGGCTCTCCTGGTCTCTGTCATAAACGCTCGCACGGTCTCATTTGTCAGCTGCTGCAGCGTGCACATTAAATATGTGTACGTGTGCGCGTTAAGATGGATGTGTGTTTATGAATAGAACGAATTACAGTGATAGATTTATAGGCCAGGCAGCCTTTGGCAAAACAAGCACCGAGGGACCGCACACACACCCCAACCATGGTCATTTCTCCTGGGTACTCTAAGATGTGTGTTTGATGGCTGCGGGGAGGAGGGGAGACGTGATCACACCTTGGGACTGACACACAAAGAGTAATTATTCTTGGTGTAATTATGAAATATAGCTGTACAGCCAGAGGAGAGGAAGGAGGATGAAAGAGGAGTAAGATGGAGGGAAGAAACAAGGAGGCAAAGGTGTAGGTGAGGATGAAAGCCAGGTAAATCCTCACCTGAGGGCGTGCATTACATTTACTGCACTGACCTGAAACTCCAGCACACGGAGGAGGTGAGAGAGCGTCAGCAACGAGCAGACGTCACTTCAAATGTGTCCGCAAAGAAGCAATTAAGAAAATCATCTTTCTTCTCAGACTCCATGAGCGCTTCATTAAAATCTGAGAGCAGAAGAGATGAGAGCAGAGACAAGTCTTTATTTTCACTTTAATTATGAAATATAGCCTCATTAATTGTTGCACAGCTTCAGGAGAGCAAACGAAGGAGAGGAGGAGGAGGAGGAGAGTCAGGAGAGGAGAGGAAGATGTTTGAGAGACTGTGAGAGGAAAGAAAGGAGAGGAGCAGGTGTGAATAATGTGTTTGGGGGCAGAGTCACACCTCGAGGCTCAAAGGAGACATTATTTATGTTGCAATGATGATATAAAGCGTCTGCCATCTTAAGTGTGCGGACAGGTTTGTGCTCCATCAACAGAGGCAGCGCCGCTACAGATGATTTCAGAAGAAGAGGTCGTAAACTCTGTGTGCTTCAGAGCGTTCATATGTTTTTCTAACAAGCAGCTTCATCCAAAGTGAAATATACTGTGCAGATATTTCCCATTAGGCGAGGCTAACCATGCATTAGTTAGTATCTGCCAGCTGTGGGGTGAACGTGCAGTCGCTGTAGTAACTACTCTCTTTTCTTAAGACTCAAATCCTCTTTGATTTCCCCTCTAGTAGCTTTAGTTAACATTAGGCTGTCAGATTTAGAGAATATAATATTCATAACCTTGTTTTCATTAGTGAAAATAGGACTTGTTGTGTTTTAGAATGAGACTTTTATATCTACAGACGCTCCGGGTACTCTTTCATGGAGTCCACCATGTTGAACCTCGACCGCCTACAACATACAAGCTAAACACTGACTCCAGATGGAGCCTTTCACATGTTCCACGTCCACTGTAGTTTCTATGTGGCAAGAACAGGAGGGCGAGGCGAGGCAGTCAATCAACTACTCTGCTAGATGTTACTAAATCCTACACAGTGGTCCTCCAAGAACTGTTGAAATTATTGTCCTCACCTTGACAACATGGAATACTTCTGTTTGATTGGTTGAATAATATATGAAGACACCTCGAAGATACTGTACAGTCACTTCTGAATCATTGCACAAGATGTTTACAAAACCTCATTTATAAATGAGTTCTTCCACCTTATCTGTTTCTTTTTTGCTGACAGTGGACCTCTGCTACTGTTGTTGTTTTATTATTTCTCAAAGCAGCTACAAGGATTTTTTCTTTTGCATCGATTGTGGCGACCTCCGTGGACAAAAACTGAATGTGACCTGATGGAAACATCACAGAAACAGCCCGTCGTGAACTGATGGTCTTATTTGTTCATGTAGAGACGTCAGTATTACATTGAGTGATTCATAACCAGTTAAAAACTCCTACGTTTAAGGATGTGCTGTAGGACTAATGATGATTTTCATTATGGATTCATCTTAATTAAGTCAGCAAACAGTGTATAATACCAATTTGACATATTTACTCTGAATTGTTTGTTTTGCTTGACAAAAAACTGAATTTACTGTCACAGGTTGGTCAGAAAATCAACAAAGATTCACACATGATAAGCAACTGAACAAATAATCGATTATCTAAATTGTTGCCCTTTATGTTAAAGTCTGGATGTGTCGTACGTCATATTACATAACGTGTTTCCTGCACATGCGTACCTTTTGTAATTCGTAGAGTTCATGACTGAATTTTACTCGTGTCATATCCCAGTTTTACCTTCACTGCCTGTAACCATAACCTCGTAGTACGACTGCTATACGTGACAAAAATAGGTCATTTGGAAGTGGAGCAGAAGAGGAGGAGCAGCACATGAGGAGAGTTTGTAATGAGGTGCTGCCGCTCCCGTGTGATTTATAGAACGGATGTATCTAATCTTTAAGTGTGTGTGTCTCTGTCACCTCGACGCTTCCTGAGAAAGACAAAAATCACGTCTGAGATGTCGTTTTCTCTCCTGGAAAGAGATGTCAGACTGTCAGAGGTGGCAAAAGCATATGTGAGAGAGAGAGAGAGGGGGGCTTACTGTTTAGTCTGTTTGGTAATTATCATATCCACCATCTGTTACAGAGCATATGATAAGTAGGAGATGGAGCAGGGCTGCCAGGAGGAGATGGAGGCAGAGAGAAAGCACAATGGAGAGACATCCAGAGGGGGAAGGGAGGAGTGTGTGTGTGTGTGTGTCTACCTGTGTTTGTTTATGTGTGAGCATGGCCGCTCGCATGCACGTGCCACTGCATATATTTCTCTGTGTGTTTTTGTGTGTGCAGCATGCTGGGTGGGTGTGGTGGGTACAGCGAGCGCTATTTATAGCAGCTGCCTCACCTAGCTGTTAGCAATGTGTTTACGAGCAACCGAGAGGCATCATGGGAGTCCCAGCAGACAGACAGAGCCCTGCCTCACAGCGTTATGTCACAGCTCACACCACCTCTCTCTCTCCCGCTGTCTTCCTCCGTTCCTCCACCCCGAATAAGCTTCCAAACAAACAGCCATCAAACAGTTAAAGTCTCTCTGCCGTCAGCGCCACAACAACTCGACAGCTTCCTGCCAAATCGAGAATCATGCCACCGTTGGAAAAAAGCAGACTGTCAGAGGACTCGCTCGAGAAAATGATCTGTCATTCACAGACAAGCTTGTTACCGTGGTGTAAAAACAGTGAATTTTTATATTCTGGATTGATTCATCCACAGTGCAGCTTCATTTCACTCGCTCAGAGGCCTGCAGGAATGAACTAGAAGCTCCACTTTTCTCAGGACTGTGAGAAATGCTGTATATTCTATGTGTGCACACCATGAGCTCTGCAAACCAGATAGAAAAAGAAGAAACATGTTTATAAAGGAGCAACAGCAGCAAAAGCACGACCACCTTCCTCCCTGAACGACCTCCTGTTGCCTGCAGCAAGTTAAGTTCTACTACAACATCACTGGCTCAGTGTTTACTATCATTTTAAACAAAGCATGCGCTAATATTTACTCAAATTAAACAATTACAGGGATTCCTGAACCCAGTGTGAGCAGACGGCAAACTTGGCAGTCAGAAATCACTGTGATTAACAGTTCGTACTTGGACTTGTCAATTAAAGTATTTGAATTGAATTTACTGTAAGCTCATCAGGATTCACAGGGAACATGTTTGGGAAACTCTAACGCAATGCGTCCCTTCTCAAACCAACGTACATGAACGAGTGGAAGTTTTTCTTTAAGTCTTTGAACTGAAAAGCAAAAGTTTCATCTCGTCCCAGTAAGACCAAACAGATAAATATCTGCTGTGAGGAAATCTAAGAACCTGAGGGACCGACTGGAAAGAGTCAAGTTTTGTGGAGGATCAGCGGTGGAGCCTTCAAATCGCACTGGGAGCATTTAAAGACGCTCGATTTCAAACCCCCAACCTGATGGTGAAGCAGCTCATCGTTTATCTGACTTACATTTAAACATTTATGCAGCATTGGACACTGAGAAGCATTTTTGTAAAGTAACTTAAAATAACCGGCCTGGAGGCAAAAACATCACATGGACCAATGAGTTTGGATTACAAATGTAGGCACACATGCTGCTGGAGGCCTGAGGGTGCCCGAACACGTGACAAATAAAAAATATATTTAGAAGCATCCTGGTTATTTTGTTTTCCATCTGGAGCAGAACATCCAAATTATATTATTTAAATCAGAAGAAACAGATTCAGTCGAACATCTATCGTTGTGCTTTTGCTTCATTCATTATCTAAATAACTAAATTACTGTATATTGGTTGAAGTGGACTTGAAACATCAGATTGTATTCACTTATTTCAAAAGGTTTGTTGATGCTATTACTGACACTGATTGAGAGCGACGGCTATTTTTAGCCGCTGAGCAGCAGTTTGATGTGGCACTTTGAATGCAGTGAATACACTGATGATTGCTGCCCCTTTGAAGCTGCTTCAAACAGCCTCAAGAGTGGACACAATACTTGAAAGGTATGATAAAGCCGCCGCCACTGCTCTCGTGGATTTTCAAGAAAAGGACAGAATGGACGTGCTGACAGACGCGCAGCTGGACGGATGTCTTCAAATGAAATCTACGTTAACGCGAAACGCTGCTGACACTTTGGAAAACTGAAGGAAGGAACTTCTGAAGGAAGGAAGACACTCCCAGTTGTGCTTAATCTGCAGATGAAGTGTCTCTGATCCAATCATATTGATTAAACAGGTGTCCTCATGCACAATCATCTCGGCAAACGTTTTGTTGTCTAATGAGTGAATTTAAAGTAGTCGGACTTGTGTGTCTGCGTGTGGGCGGGTGTCAGTTTGTGTTACAGAGGACAGGAACAGCCGTGGGCACAACAGGAGCACGGGTACAGTGTGATGTTTATTTATAGGCCCGCTAAGGTCAATATTGAATGTTTAACATCTCATAAATGACGGAAAAAACTTTTTTGATCTCATATCATCAATTACATGGAACAAAGTACATTTAAGCAAGTACAGTAGTGCAGTATTTTCATTATCTATTTCACTCCAACTAACTCATTTTACGTCACTATTTCTTCAACAACTACTTTACAAATGAAGATTTTTGATACAAAACGTGAGCTGCTAAACTATGACGTATATTTATAAATTAAATTAAAATGAGCTCATTTTTGACCATCAACAGTAAAATGCTACTTCCACGTGCAGGAATAATCGATTTGTATTCTACTGTAACAATCACAGGAGCTACATTTATTCATCAAGTACTTTCACGTACATTCTACTGATAATACTTAAGTACTTACAGTGTGGTATTTCTACTTTTCTTTGTTAAAATGTGTAAGCTGTCATGACAGCACAAAGCTGAAGTTAAAAATAATTTTAATTATATTTTCGATTATATCGGGATTCGTTAATCTAATCTCTTCTTTTTCTTGAGGGGTTTAATTTAACTGCTGCAAATCCAAACTGACTTACACAAACGCTGCAAGAAATATTGTTGGTTTCTCTTTATTTTGGCTTCCTCAGACTCTCCAGAGACACTCAGCCGTCAGACAAAGAGGCAAACAGCCTAAAAATCCTTCATATTTCACCACTCTTGTACGTCGTACTCTAACATTTTGTGTTATATTAACCTCAATACAACATTAATCGTACGCTCTGGATATTATTCTGTGTAAAATGTCAGTTTTGTACCAAGTTGGCTGATCATCATCTTCGTCACATTCATGCTGTATTTTCCAACTCAAGCAGTCAGTCCAACGTCCTGCCAAGCACACAGCAGCAAAATCAGACAGAAGCTGCTTCACTGCGCCAATGCAGAGCCCAGCGGTAACCAGACAAACACACACACACTCACACTCTCACACATATTGGCAAAGGAGTCCTCTTGAAGCTGCAGATGCATCTTTATTCTTTTTTTCTCTGAACCACATTCATGAATAATAAATAACAACGGATGGAGCGATGGACAGATGAAATGAATGTGAGCGGATGAAAGCGAGGGATCAGAGGGAGAGTCCCATTAAAAGCGTCAGTGACACTATGGAAAACTAGACCACAGGGGAAAGGAGAGGCACTACGGTTAAGGCGAAGAGATCGAGGTAGAAGAAGATGAAGTAGCGAGGCGTGAAAACAAGAGCAAGACGAGCAATATGTGCTGAGGGGAGGAAAAAGCAATGAGGGAGACTGAGAGATAGAAATGGGGGATGGGGGCGGACAGGAAGATGGAGAGGTATTAGGGCAGAGATGGGGAAGAGGGGGGAGGTGAAGCCGACGAATCAATGGAAGATGAGCTCCGCTTTGGTGCAAGAAAGTCAGAAATCACTCCGAGTCTGATGAAACAGATTTCAGTTTTGTAATTGGCCTGAAATTGAGAAAGAATAGCTGCTTAAAAATTAAAACTCTTTCTCTAATTTTACACCCGAAGCCTCCAATCATGCCTCTCCATCTCTTTTTGCCTCCTCATTCCCTTCATCAGTCCCTCATCTAATATAAAACAGACGGAGGAAGCAGAAACATTAAGTGCCGTATAGCTTCTTTAGCACTCACTCTAATGGTCGTTAATGGGATCTCCCGCTTTGCCTCTCACACACATATATATACATACAGTGTTTTCCCTCCTCTTCATTATGGACTGAGAGATTGGAGAGGTGAAGCAGCTATCATCATTATCAGTGAATAGAGATTAAAGCAGAGAGCCTGATGGACTTTAAGGACTGTAGTGCGGAAGGGTGGCATGGTGCAGTGGAGCAGTGGTTTGCACTGTTTCCTCACAGCAAGAAGGTTCCTGGTTCGAACCATGCACTTAAAGTCCATGTAAAGTCAGAATAAATGTGTTCTGAGTTTGTCAGACCAAAGAAGAAAGTGTTATTAGCCATCCAGCCAAATTTGAATGATTAAAAATATCGACAAGTTTGTGAAATTAGGTGTCAAAATCAGGTAAAAATGAATTCTCAGCTCCAGGACTGTGGGGGCGTGTCCTCTGAATGTGCTGAAGCCACGCCCACTCGTGGGAGCAGTCGAGCAGCCATTTTGAAGCGACTGAAACGTGTCAGATGAGTTCAGAAAATGACATGACTAACTTTGAAAAAACACTCTGAGCTGAGATGAATTCATCTCTATCTCTCTGCTCAGGGTGGCCTCAGCTTGTCATCGAGCCACCCTTTAAGGACCGCCCACAAAAATCCTGGACTGAAAACTAGTGAAAAACTGTTTGAACCTCTAACTCCACATTTCAGTAATGTATCCTTCAAAGTCTTTTCAGCAACTATTGTCCAACATATTTAATGTATTTTGAAGAAAGCTCAGAATCTCCTTTACACGGACTTTAACAGGTTAATTTGTGACTCTAAATTGGCCGTAGGTGTCAGTGTGAATGGTTGTTTGTCTCTATGTGCCCTGCGATAAGCTGGCGACTTGTCCAGGGTGTCAGTCAGCTGGGATAGGCTGCAGCCCCACCGTGACCCTGATGAGGATAAACGGTTCCAGATAATGGATGGATGGATTCTTTGACCACTGTATTTGTATTTGGCTTCGTCTCAGGAGGCATAAAATAGAAATTTGTGTGAAAATTAAGAGAGTAGTGAAGGCTTTAGGGCTTCTATCACACCATATTGTCACAAAATGAATAATTAGACACGCGGTTTAGATCCTTTAATGTTTAAATCCATTAAGATTTCACTCTGTTGTTTATTTTTATCGTCATGCAGCACACTGTGTCCCAGTATATCGCTCTGCTTCAAACAAACAATACAAGAGAGGATGCCAGAAACACACACACATGCACGGAAACACACCTATACGCCACACGCAGGTTTTGGAGAAGCATGAAAGAGTTTCAGTTTGATTAAGTTAATTAATTCCCTTGTGGTGTGGCGCTGAGGCAGACAGAAACTTGTAACACAAAACACACACGGCACACACACACACACACACACTCATCCTTTCATCTTCTTTTTGTCAGGCCAGAAATGTGAATTCAGCAGCCCGATCGTGTGAATCGCCCTGAGCCGTTTGGTATCAACACTGCCTGAAAATGAGAGAGACCTCGTCTTCATCTTCTCTGCCTCGAACTCTTCTTCCTCCTCTGTTACAATAAATTACCATAAATACACCCAGCGCCCACACACACACACACACACACACACATGCAAAATCAATTCAGCATGTTCAGTTGTTGTTCGACTGTGCTGCAACGCTGATGAGCAGTAAAACTTATTGTTATTATTCCAGAGAGATCACAGGTGGAGTTAGAAGTGTTTGTGGAGAAGCTGCTTTATAACTGATAATGTGTTTGCAGGTTTTATGAGCTGATGAGCAACCTTTCAAAATATTAATATTTCTCACAATGCAATGATGATCATTGTAATCCTCTATGCTGCAGTTTTTAGTTGAGCTCATTTCTCCAAAGTAGATTCTTAAACTAGACTTTTCTTGTGTTTATAATGTCCAATCAAATGAAACAGACAGTAACAATACAACAGTTTGAGATTATTGGCATACAAATACAAATAAAATGAAATGTATCTCGGCATTATTTACTAAAGGCCACATTTCCATCTTTAATGATCTTCATGTTTGGTTACCAAAGCTGGACACGATCTTCCGTCTTCACCTGACCAATGTATGTTAGTCTGTCCAGACCGAGATATTAAACATGTCTGACAAACATTTTTATCAATATTTATACATATTTTTCCAACGGTTTTAGATTATTGGACATAGACAGTGAAATATACAGTAATACCTTTCTGTCTAAAGATCTTGTTTATAAATATTCGTAGATGCCTCTTTAGATTTTTGAAAGCTGTGAAGACATTTTGAGACGACCTGTTGGGGTAACTCCAATCTATAATTTTAGCTGACTTTTTGTCAGTGTAATAAATCATGAACTAACACAGACAAATAAAATATAAATAGATCCCTTTTAGATTCATAAACACAAAGTAGTATCATAGAAATATTTGTGATCCCCTGCTGTCTCAGGGTTGATCTGATCAGTGATTACATGCTGGAAACGTTCTGCTGTTGATGTGATATGTGTCTCAGTGGAGAACAGGAAAATGTAAATTTTTTACTTGTTTTGTTCCAGATTTTTGTTTTCAGACAAACAGTGAATCTGAAACCTTTCAGCTGGTTTTGTGAGCATGTGTCAGGATGCAGCTCTGCAGGAGGTTTCCCTGTACTTCTATTTTAAGTAATTAATAACTTGTGCTGTTCGTACTTTAAACTTCAGACTCTGTAGTTGCTCATGTTGTCACTTTGTTTGCACTCCTTTTATCTTTTAGATTATTATTTTTTTCTTTCACCTCCTGCTCTTGCCGTTCAGTTGCGTTTTGTCCGTCGTCATTGGCAGTTTTCCATCAGATTCCTGTCAATATGTGATGACATGCTGAACGTGTTAATGATTTATTGATGGCAGAAAGCGGCTGGAGGCGAGGTGTTACTGAAGATGAGTGTTTCTCTGATGCCCATAAGTAATGCTGTCAGTGTCTCCCCTCAACGTGATGATATGAAAGATGAATATTTGGTCGTAGTCGGCCCTCCGCCTCTTTATCTGTTGCATTCATGCACTTGTAAATCTTGTATGTTCTTCCTCGTCGGTCTGTAGTCCTGCTGCTGAATGAACGGAGGAGTGCTTTCCCTCCCCCAGCAGAGGAGCTGATCTGACTGCATGTGGGCTGCATTATAGATGCATGAGAAATCTAATGGAAAGTGAAGGTTGCAGCTGAGTCACACACATGCACATGCACACATGGCTGCGTACACGCTTGAGTGTTTTTTTGCTCAGATGCATGCACACATCATGCATATTCCTGCAAATATGCTTCTCCCGAAGCGTTACCGCTGCATGTATAGTACATGCATAGGTGTGTGTGTGTGTGTGTGTGTGTTATTATGTATGGGGGCATTTTATAGAGCTGATCAATATGCTGTTGATTGATTCTCTGACAGATAAATCTCTGATTACCTGCCGCTGTAGCCTCAGGCTCTCATTGATCACGCACATACACACCAGTCACACAAATACAAAATGTGTGTGCACTAACGTATGACAGCTGATCGCAGGTGTTTACACTTACGCTCTATTAATAGGCTTTCTCGTTATGTCAGGGCTGCTCGCTGATTGGATCTCGTATGCTAATTAGGTGGGCGGAGCGGAAAGATGTCGTGTAGCTGGCTGCAGATCTACAGCTGATGCATATGTTACAGATTGCATGTTAATACCCGGTGTACAGCACACGCATAACCCACAATACTCAGGTGTAATAACCTTCACAACAGCTGCTAATGTTATCATTAGAAGTCTCCTTGTTGTGGTCAGTACGACTCATCTCATCGCTGTCATCTGTGGCTTCGGAGGGAGGTTTTGTTGTTAATAATCCTGATGATCTCATGGTGGATATTTTAGCTTGAGACTTAAAGGTGAGGTGGAAATGCGGGATCCAGTCCAAAGATCTTGTTAGCTGCGTAGATATTCTCCGTCGTTTTGTCCTTCAACTTCACAGAAGTCCAGCTCGGCGTCTGTCTTTCAGCCTTTTATTTCACCAAGCTCTCACCAACCACTAAAAGTCAGTCCCAGATTTACTCTTGTCCGGCGGCTTCTTGCTCGCTCACTCTCTCCTTTTCTCTTCTTAGCTTCCTCCGTCAACGTCCTCTTCACTCTCTTCTCCTCTGCCATTATGTCCATAGAGGCTGCTGAGCCTGAGCCTACATAGCCCGCTTGCCCTGCTCCTGCTCCTGGTGCTCTGAGTTCACAGTCCGGGCAGCCCGGCTAACAAACTGAGCTTACATTATCTAACAGCAGCTACGGTTGGCAGCAGTTTACTTCACTGTCTATCAGGAAACTCTGTAAATCACAGTGTCAAAGAATGAGTGCACGCTTCGGCCGTCTTTCATTGAGGCGTTTTTATTGAAGCAATGCGTGCTAAACACCACGTTTATGCCAAAATGGGAATAAAGCCGACCTAATTTATTCTCACTTTAACTCACACCTCGACGATCTCACTGTGAGCGAACTTTCTGCTGAGTTCTTTAAGAGGAGCTGAGCAAGCAGCAACATAAAGTACTGTAAGGACTACAGCCATTAATTGCCACAGAGGCAATAAAACTACAGCATCCATCAAAGCATGGGCTGTTGAACGGCAGTATTCAGCAGTTTGGATTGGTGGGTTGATGGTCCGCATTTGCATAAAAGCCCGTCACTGCTGCTGCAGCAGCGTAGTAAACAAAGAAACGACAAACGCTGAATCAGTTTTTGTTGATAGAGACGTGAACACAAACTCTGCAGTAAGAAACTGTTCATCCATCCATCATCTCCCTCTGCAGCAGCAGCTCTGTGTTCATGTATATTTGCCATCTCGCCATCACTCCTCTCCTCCACTTGTTCACTCACTCCCATGCAGACCCTGCCTCACTCCCTCTTCCTCTTCACTGCAGGGTATTATGTTGTATGGGTGTGTCTTTGCCAGCGTCTGTCTGCAGTGGAGGAAATTTCCCGGGAGGCTTACAGATGCAGAGACAGACTGGAGCGGTGCGGTGGCTCTGAGGCGACGATCCATTAGGAAAGTTTTTATGGCTATTTAAATGAGGGATGCTCTCAATCAACAGGTGTACAGAGACATAAACACAAATCTGTTCACGTATACGTATCCCAGTTTTTAGGATTATGTCTCCAGGTTTGGTGTTAACCTGTTGTTTACATTTTATTTAGAAAGAAAACAAGAAAAATGAATGAAATTAATGCTAAATCTATAAACAAACTCAATGATTAAGTTGATTAAACAACAAACTAAATCTTAAAATGTTCAAAAAGGAGTAGGAGGAAGTCTACACTTATTTATTCTCACCTGTAGACTTTATCTCCTCTACATCTATTTATAATACAAATATACACAAATATATACCTGTGCATACATGTGCACACACCCATCCATGCATATATGATGTCTATAAATAATTATCCAAACCTGTACGTCCGAATGTGTCAACAAAATAAAATGTAACCATCATCAGATTCCTTCCTCATTATTATACCTCCACAAAATATTATCATATATTATAATTATGAGTGCTTGGGACTTCCAAGAGATCAACTCTCAATCAAAACACAATCTAAGGAGGAAGACATCATAATAAACTCTTTATTATGATGTCGTCTTCTTGAGATTGTTTTGCTGATGTCCGAGCAGCCTTTAGACAAAACAAAACTCCTAAGACTAAGACTAAGACTAAGCTGTTGCCGTGTAAGCCGTGTTTTTGTTTAATGCGATCAACTTGTTCCTCCTCGATAAGAAGTGGTCTCATAAGTGCTGAATTCTTTGTTATACAGGCAGCAGGAGACAAAGGAGAAAACTCACATCTCAACACACAACTTTGCTGTAAAAACACCTCAAAACAATGAACAGTTCAGTAATTATGTAAGAAAACCTTATCAGCAATACATCATCCTGAAAAGTGGAAGTATAGAGAGTAAGAAGCTTCGTGTCTAAAAGTTTGTTTTATTGTCTTAATTCAGTCTTTCTTGTCGTCGTAGTCTGAAGCACAAAGATACAGCAGCAGGTTGTACCTCGGGTTTCCTGCAGTGTTTTATCATGGAGACGCCCCGCCTCGCCTGCAACAAAGAGTCCGTTCACTAAAGTTTGAAGAAAATATTACATTTTTCTGAAGTTTATTAGATTTATTAAGCTGCAGGGAGAACACAGCCAGCACCAAGTATGTATTCAGCTTAATTTGAGCTCATAACTAGGTTGATAATGAGATGAGACGCATCGAGATCTGTCAGATTCAGCTCAGCGGGTGATTGATTGATTAATCACACTGCGATCGTTTGCAGTAATTAATGAGAGAAGTGAGACAAAGTGGTGACAGATGGCCTGAAGACACATCGGGCCGATCGTCGGCATCGAGCTGAAGTTTAAAGAGTGTGTTGACCACATCTGCTAACCAGTATCCCAGGCTGCAGTATCTGTGTGTCTGCGTGGGTGTGTCGGACTATCAGTGACAGCAGAGGGAGGAGGAGGAGGAGCGACAGAGCGATGAAGGAGGGGAGTGGTTGATTAGGAAAAAGAAGAAAAGTCCATCATCAGCAGGAAAACTCCCAGACAATTGATTACTCTGTTGCTGCAGTGTGTGTGTGTGTAGTGGTGGTGGTGCAATGGGAAGCCCAGCCCTACAGAGCTGTCCGGCTGTCTGGTCGGGGAAGTTTACCGACAGGCTGATGTAAACGAGAGAGACATCCACTCCTGCTAAACGTTTGCCGGCATGAACGTGAAGAACGTTAAAGTTAGGAGACAATTTTACTCTCTGCAGCTCTGCAGGGTTCTTTCTTGAC
Organism: Sciaenops ocellatus; assembly: GCA_033000465.1. Taxonomy (NCBI): domain Eukaryota; kingdom Metazoa; phylum Chordata; class Actinopteri; family Sciaenidae; genus Sciaenops; species Sciaenops ocellatus. Next base: position 12,523,924 of record CP136876.1, on the reverse strand, counting down.
ACTAATTCCTCCATAAAATTGACCCATAATATTTGTTTTATTTCGAGAACTTGTGTGTGAATGCAACAAGGAAAAACCTGCATGAATGTTTGATGAGTTGAGCTCGTCGCCACACTCCAAACTTACATCTTCCAGCCTCAAACAGCCTCTTTCATTTATGCAGAGAAACACTAACTAACTCTGTAATGTGTAACATGGCTGCCGGTGTCTTTCCTCCTCTTTTCTCCTCGTCTTTCCAGCGTCGTCTCTCCTCTCTTAACAAGCCAGAGTGAAAGCAAAGATATTTCCAAAAGATAATGCTGCTTAGCTGCGAGGGTTGTCTCCGTCTTTCAGGCTGTTTTAGCCAGAGCAGATTGATGAAATCATAAATTAGAGCCCTGCCTCGCCCTGTCTGGTTTTATAGCTGCAGTAAAACACAGAGCAGCCAGTGTCGAGGCGCTCTGGTTTTTCTCTCGTGGAACTCGACGCTGCTCGAGATTCACAGCGTTTCCTCTGAGTCGGTTGAACAGAAACGAAAACAGACGTTCTCCGCCTAAAACAGGAAGAACAAAATGATAATTAAGTCCCTAAATTTATGTAATTAATATTAATTGCATTTATGCGTCACAGCAAGGAGTAGTTAAATCTAGTGTGCAGTAGATAGTTTTGCTGCTGCATCACAGCATGTTTCATCGCAGACATGCTGCATGTTCCTGCACCTTCACCCTCTTCCATCTTCAAGCTGCGCTCAACAGATGTTGAAGCAAATATTATGATGGACGACGACTCTTAAGAACCAATCACTTTCAAACTCTCCTGCTAGTCAGGTCTTTGTTCTGATTTCCTCTCTGCTCGGGTTCAACCATCTCATCATGTACCTGTTTCCAGTTCGACTGTTAGCTCACACTGTTGTCGTCCACCTTGCACTGACTGACGTGTTTCCAAAGGGTCTTTGACGTGTTTCAGGTTTCTGCACTCCACGTGTATCTCCAAAGTTTTTCAAGCTGTCAGACTGTTCTGAGTTCTGTCCTGTAAAGACACTCGTATGACACTTAATGGCCGAGATTTCACTCTCCTCGCCTGTTTTTGCTGCATGAGAAAGTTTAGTCATTTCACAGGTCAAGACACAGAGGTACTTTTCAGTCGTGGTAACTTTCTTGTTCCAGTTTTGAGAGATGAGAATGTGAGCGAGTCCTCAGTGAGTTCACTCAGCTGCGTCTCTGTGATTAGCTCCTTCTTGCGTTCCCCGTGATAAAAGACGGTACGCATGGTTTGTACGAGCTCTGATCGTATGAATCTGGAACTCGTGAACTTTTTCATCAAACAAAGCAACAGCAAAGCGAATTCTCCTGGTGACAGTGAATGTTTAATTCATTCGTTCACGTGTTTGACTTCCACGTCTCTCGCAGTCTGTCCACAAATGTGCACAAGAAGAGATGAAGCTGCAGTTTTAACGTACTTTTTGTTGGCGTTCGGATTATTTTAGGATCTGATCTGTCACACTTTGAGGAAAAAACCTAACGTGAGTTGGCAGACTGGAGCATGCTCTGATGCTTCTTGATAAGTCTCCTCCTGCAACCGTTATTTTCGTAGCTGCCCTTTCTATAAAGCATCAGGTGACATTTATCCAGAGACGTATAGTCAAAGCTTCCTCTTTCTCATTGTGTGAATTCTTTAGATGTCATGCCATTTTACCCTTTAGTTTTTTTTGCACATAATAATGTCACTGAAATGTTGGTGACATTATCAGTTACGTTCTTCATCAGCATCAGTGTCACGCAGCTCGGTTTAGCTCGACGGTAAATACAAGACTGGTTCTGACTGTGAGGCAGTTTTCTGTGTTTTAAAGGGAGTTCCAGATGTTTGTGACACACCTGCGGGAGTTTTTATCTCCTCTCCTGCTCGTCTCTTCCTTCACACCATCCCTCTCTCCTCCATCTCTCTGTCTGCAGTGCAATGTGTAAAGCCTCTGGTGTATCCGGCACAGCAGCTCTCAGCCTCCCAGGCCGTATTGACCATTAAAGTTTAATTATTAATAGACAGAGGAGGTCTGATCCTGCTGCTCTTAACCCGAGGCTACACACACACACACACACACACACACCTGAGTCTGTAGAAGAAACCATTACCCCCCCCACCCCATGGGGAAATTAGTGATAGCGTTTCAGCCTTTATATTTTGTACTTTTGTTTCTCAGCTTGGAGCTCTAAAAGGATTAGCGTACAGACTGGAGGCTTAGACACACACACACACACACACACAGAGTGGGATCTAACGTCCTCTTTAGATCAGAGTTTGCAATCGTCGAGGTGCGATGTCGAGGTTTTAGCCGGGTTAACGTCGACAGCAGGGCGCCGCTTAGATCTGAAACGAGTACAGAAAGACGGAGCGGCTCCTCGTATCTCTGTCCTCGCCTCATGTTGTCGTTCCTGTGTGTTTGACCTCTGACCTCGTGTCACATGGTGTTGAACAACACTCTCTCTCTCCTTCACATGGATGGGAACAATAGGACTTCTTTCTCAGATTCCTGCAGTCTAATCGTGTTATGCAATCTCCCTCAGACCACAGTCGGTTAGACTCCCCTCCCATCACACTCTCTCTCTCTCTCTTCTTCACTTTGTCTCTCTCTAAAACTGACTACTGACTAGAGAAACGTGAGTGAAATACAAAGTGCTTTATGTGTGAGCTCAGTGGTGCCGATAGAAGAAAAGATCTTTTGTTTTAAACTGTTTAAAGGAGCAGTGCAGGCGTGAGTAATCGTTGGTTTTGCAGCATTTAAAACGTCATAAAAACAGTCGAACAGCGTCTACTGCGACGCGGCAGTCGGAGCTGACTGCGGCCGTTCTAGACGATGCTGAAGCTCCGCACCGCATCTTTCCCGTGTTAGAAGCGTAGACTGTGTAAAACATGGACGAATTATCCGTGACGTCACCCACAGCCTCTGAGAAGCTCAGTGTGGTGGCTCGGCCTCCTGGTTAACCAAAAAATGGGCAGAGACGTGGAGCGTGGGTGGAGCTGAATGAAGCCTGGCTGCTCAAACAAGCTTATTAACATATTAACAAGCCTCTTCATTCGTTAGTTCATCAGCTTTCTGTTGTTAATGAGGCGCAATGAAGAGTAAATTGTTGTTAACATGAGAAGAGCAACGATTCATCAACTGTGGAGATAACTGAGGCCTGCAGCTAACAGTTATTTTCATTATCCATTATTCTGCTGGTTGTTTAGTGTTTAAAATGTTCAAAAATATTGGAATGAAGCCCACAGTGACGTCTTCAGCAGTCCACAAAGATGTTTGATTTGTTTTCATATTAAACACAAAAAAGCAGTTTTCTCCCTTGAGAAGCGCAAACAGACGTTTTGGTTGAAAAGTTATGAATTTTCTGTCGACTGACTCGTCAGTTTATCGATTGTCGCCACTCTAATTTCCACTTTCCTGTAGACTGGCATCAAGCTCTCAGCTGGACCGCTGAGTCTAGTGTGACACCATAAATTATCACGAAGAGCTTCTTCTGAACTCACCGTCGCAGATCATCCCTTTTTATTTACGATCTGTCCGTTTTGGTGCCAGACGCCTCCATTCATCATCCAACGCGGAGTCACTCACTATTATTATCCAATCCACAAAACATAAACACACACGTTTATGTGACTGCTAACGTCCTTCCTCCTGTTTATTTGCTGTAGTTCAGATATTAGAGATGCTGTTTGTCTATCTGCACTGGATTTGGGTCACGCCAAGAAAAACACTGTCAAACTGTAAAACATGCAGCTCTGTTACATAAACATGTAAATTTGATGATTTCAGCACATTAAAATGTTGATTAAAATAAAATGAACACAGCAGATCATACGGAGGAGATATTATCGAGGTCAGTGCAGAACATACGGAGGAAAAACAGAAACACAACAAACTCGAGCTGCAACCATCGCTTCGTTTAACTGATTCATCGATCAACAGAAGATTTGTCAGTTTTAATCATCGATTCATCGTTGACGTCTTCTAATCAGGCGATTATGCCAAAAATGTGAGAATTTAACATGAAAATAAACTTGATTTCTGTTTGTTGAAGACTCAAACTATCAATTCATTAATCAAGAAGACGATCAGCTGATGAAACTTCAACTTGAGAGGTAATTTGAGGTGCAGCACAACATAAATAAACAAAACAATGAATGAGTAACGTGTTCATATCTGTATCAGTCAGTAAATCGTGGCTCTATTTTTCTATAGTTTCTCTCCTTCTCCCTCTCGTTCTGTCTCCTGTACTCACATGGGCAGAAAATAGCAGCATAATTCATTTCGCGGTGTAAAAAATGATACATTTCTAATGACCCATTAATCCGGGTTTACATTTCCACGCCCGCGGGGGGACGAATCATTTAAACGCTCCTCACAAAGCAAACCGTAATAAATCACGGAGAGAGGGCGGCTGAGAGGAAATCTCTGAGAGCAGACGGTGAGTAGTCGCAGCAACAGTTGCTGGGAGGGTTGCCGGTTCGAATCCACGCGACAGAAGCTTTGAGGTTGTTTGTGACTTCCTGCATCACCTCGTGTGTTCTCGTGCAGCCTCTGGAGGCCTCGTACAGTCGGTTACATAAGCTGTTCACAGCAGAGTCCCTCTGTGCAGGGCTTGTAGGTATCGCCGGCCCCCGATGGGACAGAGAGCACTTACCCTGACAACATTACTCCGAGCAGTCGAGCTTCACAGCAGCGTATGTGTCTATTTGAGCTTTAATGTTTAATGTAGTTTTTCTGTCAGTTTGACCGTTTAGTCCAAGAATGGTCTCATATTTGTGTGAATGAAGCGGTGGACAAAGATGGAAAGAGGCAGACAGCTCTCCATAATGCACAATCTGTGCTGTTGTAGCTGTCATGCTTAATTGAATGCCTTTCATTGCCCTGTCACTCAATAATCCTCAGGAGTCAAAAGGCATTAATCAGCTGCTCGATGGTTTTAGCAGACGCTGCCTCCTGCGGTTTTTCAAACAGCCGCTCGACATAGCTGCTGGGATTGCGTGACAAAAACACAGAAATAGCTTTTTGCATCCGCTCACAGCTGATTGTGAATAACAAGACCGAGCCGTCTTCTGGCAGCTCCTGAGATGGATGGCTGCAGATCACTGAGGGCCCCTGGTGGTTCATGGAGCTAACCCTCTCTGCAGAGAGCAGCAGCAGCGCGGTAACGTGATTACAAAGAACAGTAACTGTTATCTGTACATGTAAAACACACAAATCACACAAGATGCAAACACACATATGATAGATGTGTCGGTTCATAACGGCGTGAAATGATCACAGATTACCTGGAATAAGCAGTTTATCTTAATCCTCCACAAACCTGAGGGGTAATCACGTCAAGAGGTAACACAGTAATCGTGTTATGTAATGACAAATGAATGTAATACAGTTAAAGAGGGCATTGTAACAACACGCAGCTGAGCAGCCAGTGACATAATAATTAGTCTGTGAGGACATCTGGTGGACGCAACCAGGAGATGCAAACACAGCAGAGATTTACATTGTATGTAGGGTTGCAAAATTCTGGGAATTTTCAAAGTTGGAAACTTTCCATGGGAATTAACCGGAATTTATGTGAACAAACTGGGAATTTACAGAACTGAAGGTCGGCCCTTTAACAGGGAACTTAAATACAGTTGGGGAAAATATATTTTAGCAAAATCTTGACTAAAACGACCAGATTTCATGCAGGTACACTTGGATATCTGCTGTCACATGCACATAGCACACGGCTTACTGCAGATGGGCTACTGAAGCCACGCCCCCCCCTACCTGCACATGTGATTTCTGTACCTGGACCACACTTTAGAGCCCAGAGCACACAGAGACTATTGAGGCCACACATTTGAGCTCGTGGACTACATAATATTGTTCAGTAATATAATTAAAACTTACAAATAAATCTGTTGAAATGTTTGTTTAGTTGTTTTGTTTGGATGTGATACAGTTCATTTAAATTTCCAATTAATTCCCATGGAGTTATCGAATTGGACTTCCAATGGAAAGCTTCCAGAAAGTTTCTGGAAATTTACCGGACACTTTCCACCCCTTTGCAGCCCTAATTGTATGTAGTTTTTATCCATTTCCTATTTCTAGTATTTCATATAGTTTTCTTTTTGTATCTTTGCACAGGTTTGTTTTTAAATTCAAATTTTAATGTATGTTAAGTGTGTGTCATGCTGCTGCTACTGCATGCATAAATCAATAAAGTATCTATCAGTCTATAAATTTATCCTTCCACCAGAGAAACTGTCACACCACAAATTATACGACACACCGCCATGCAATCAAACTTTCATATATGAAATAGAAGTCTGACCCTGACTCCAGCATGAATATACAATATAATACAACGTTTTTCATGTTGTATGAAGTTTTTTTATAAGTAATTCCAAATATTTCTGCCATTTAACTTAATTTATCGTCTAACTATGTTGAAGTTTCTGCTGTGTAGTTTGTGTATTTAGTTATGAAACGTTTGTCAGACATGAACACAAGAAAGAGTTTTCTGTCCCAGCAAATAAAATGAAAACATTAAACACAGTTCATTATAATCATTCATCTAGAACAGCTCAGCAGAAATAAGGGAGACAAGAAGCACTTAAATCATCATATAATGGGTAATAAAGCATAAAACAGACTTCCATCTTGAGTCTCACCTAAATCACACAACAAACAAAATCATCTGACAGTTATGTCCTCCTGTGGTTAACATCAGGGTTATTTCCAACATGTTAAACAAAGTGAGTTGATATTTTCTGGTTTCTAGCGAGGTGTACTCGTAGTACGATATATACTTTTATACTGTATTGCAAGAAATCCTGCTGATTTCAGGATGTTTAGTGCCATCTTATGGCAAAATGATTCATCTGTCGTCATCGTGAATATTAAACACGTGTTAGAATTGTGTCATACAATAAATACTAATTCAAAAAATGTAGTTTATACCCATGATTAATCATGAAACAGTCTAATCAAGTAATCTAGTGTTCTTATGTCAAAGCTGGTTCAAGCCTCTCCTGCAGCGCCCTGTCCTGCCTGTAGATGGCGCTGTTGTCCTTAAAACAGCAGCTGTTTTCCAGCAGCAGGAGGACATGTGAGGTCAGGGACAGGCGGTCGCTTCCTTCGCATCTCTGTTTATTGAATTGAAATTGAATTTTTAAGACAAATCACCGTGAATAGACGTCTTAGTGCCTTTTTACTTGTGTTGTTTCACAGAAGCTCTCCTTGAAGAGGTCTCTTCAGAGTATGCACGGCTGATTTGGGCGACACATTGTTTCTTTCTGTTCATTTCAGGATCATCTGATTTGATTAGAAACCTGTGACGTCCACAATGAATAATATATCTGTGAAGTATATTCATCCTTGGAGAGGATAAAAACCCTCTCCACTCCACCTTCCTTATGATAGACATATTTTTGTCTTTTTCATAGGGGATCTTTAGAGGGAGATAACATGTCAGCAATATAAACCACAGAGAAGTGGTACACATCAAATGAAAGCTGAGAGTCTGAAGATTCATTTGAGATGCAGCTCAAGTTTTTCTTGTCATAAATATATAACAAACATTGTGTTTTATTTAGGCACCTATTCAAATATTGAAAGTAAACTTATGAGCACGCTAAGATAGAAGTATATGACGGTCATTTCCATGCTTTATTATGTCCTGTAAGTTGTTGCAGCAGTTTTTGGGTCGATTTGGTGATTAAAGGGTGAGTCCTTTCTTCTGGAAATATTGTCAATATACACAGGAAAGTCATCCGTCCTCTGAACGCCCTCTGTCTCCAGTTTGTGGTTGTAAAGTTTCATGAGGCTGTGATTATCCTCGAGGTCACGACAGGTCATTTTATACAGAGAAGTAGAGTTTGAAAAGATGACCTCACTACAATGAAATGGCTGCAATGGCTGATTCAACAAGGATTAACATCATAGCGATCCTCCTGTCCAGAAAGGCTCAAATACACTAGGTGAACAAAAGGCTGCATGGTTTTTGCCCAAAGCTGCATGAGATCCGCATAAAGTGGGCATGTCTGTAAAGGTTAGACTCCTGTGTGCCCATAAAGTCATATGTCTTGAGGTCAGAGGTCAGGAAACGCCTGACTCACCCAAATTTAGCCTAATATCATGAATGACTTAGATTTTCTTAACTCTAGCCTTGAAACCCTGAAACTCGATACAGCCTCTGAGAGAGTTATGTTGAGTGGAAGAGGTTAAAAACTGTACAAACAAGCTGACCAATTAAAACCATAAAAATCCAAACATAAACATAAGAGAGACGTTAAGAGTTGGTAACTAATATTTGTAAAATTGAGCAGAACTTTGAAATTATTCTAGATTATTCTTGGTTATTTATTTAGTCCTTTACAACTTCTCAGAGGCCAAGGTGAAGTCTTCAAACGTCTTGTTTTATTTGACCGAAACTCAAATTTATTGACTTTAAAATGATTTAAGACAAAGAAAGCAGCAAATCGTCACATTGGAGAAGCTGAAATCAGAGAATGAATTCAACGTTTCGATTGAAAAATTATTGGAATGATTAAACAACTGTCAGAATTTAGTTGGATATCTGAACAGAAATGTTAAATGAACTCCTCTTGGTGATATAAGAGCAGTGCGATGCCTCCTTTTCCCTCTAACAGTCTGGTCGGAGCTTAAACTGATTGTTGGATTTGGGATTGAAAGAAAAGCAGGCTGAACGACACAGGTGATGACCCCGACTTCTTATCTCTCCTCCCTCCATCCATCCATCCGTTCAGCTCCCCCCTCTCCAGATACACCCTATTTCATTTTTCATCATTTTCACCCGCCCCTCCTGCTCCGTCCCAGATGAAGATTTGGCTCTCGTTCATCCACTCCAGCCCCAGTGCGACCGCCGTAATTCAATTTTTCCAATCTTTCTAATCTAAAGATTTCGTTTTCATTTTTCTAATACTATCAAGGCAAAAAGGGGGGAAGGCGGGGGTGGGTAGAGGGGAGAGGATGTGGTGGCGGGCGCACAGCTTGGGCACCATTTGTGAATATTACAACCTCGTTTTATTCCTTGTCTTGATTAATAAGAGACTTCGCTGAACTCCCTCCCTCCTCTCCCTCATGTTCTCTCTTTGTCATTTCTGCTCCTCTCTCACATCTTTCTATCGTTTTTCTTTCACTCTTTCTTTCATATTCCCCTTGAGTCGAGCCCCAAGTCCTAAATCATTACGATTATTTGGCTCCGGGAGGGGCAGCGGGGCGTATGGGGAAATGTTAAATCCATGATGGATTACGACGTCCAGATTGTCGCTTTGAATTAAAGAAAATGATAAGGAAGATATGAAAAAGAAATCTAAAAACAATCATAAGTAGATTTAGTTCTCAAGGAGAAACTGTGCTATAATGACAAGAGGGTGGGGGTGATGTTACTGCATTCAATCACTGAATATCGGCTCGACGTGTCCTCCTAAAACCTTCCCCTGGTAAAACGCAGCCGGGCTTAACCGGGACCTGCATCCACTCAATTTAGCCTCCCATCAGGAAAGCGCTCGGCAGCCATCTTGTTTGTCAGTTTGTGTTATTACTCTCCTCTTTCAACCATCTGAGGAGCAGAGGAGCTTTCTAATAGGCCGTCCTGCTCTGTGTGCGCGCTGCGGTATCATCAGCCACGTCTTTTATTTGCTCTGTTTGTTCATTCACCCGCCTGAAATCTCTTGTTAAAATCTCTGCTTTATATCATTGTGATACTGGAAAGGTTTCAATCCAAATGTAGCACAAAAATGCAGAATAATGCTCATTTCCACATGCGAATATAAAGAGATGCATCATCGACAAATTGGAGAATTCTTTGGTTAGGAGTCATAACGTTGTAGAAGAAGACGGAGCACCTCAGGGCTCGACGTGAAGCTTTTCTACTTTTTTACTGTCTTAATTGGACGATGTACTTCATGGAAAATGTCAAAAATACATTAAATCAACGCAGATTTGGATTTATTAACGTCTAAACTTGACAGAAACGGAATAAAACTCACCAAAACTTTCTTAGTTTGTCTTTAAACAGTCACCATAAATCAACCCTTAATCTGCAGAGTTAGTCAGAGGATCTTTTTAGAATAAAAACAAGACATTCGCTTTGTTATTTTATGTTAGTCAGAGCTTCTATTTGGTCGACAATACCTGTATTCATGGACAAAAACAAAATAAAACTTTCTCAGTTTGTCTTTTCAGTCCTCTAACAATAAACCTTTGAATCCACCGAGTTAGATGTCAAAATATTCTGCCTCACTCTCCTTTTCAGACTAACTTGTGTGCGATTGTTCGTGTTTTGTTTTATTGTCCAGCATGTGGCGAGTTTTAAGTTGTTAAAGGGACTGTTTAAGGTAAAAAAACAAGACAGGTGTTTGTTATTTAAAGTTAGACAGAGCCTCTATTTGGTCGCCAGACTCAACCCAAGGCATCATGGGCGGCTGTTAGATGGTTGACATCAGGAATAAACCTCCTCCTGTGGTTTTTTTTGAAGTATTTTAACAAACTGCTCTATACAATGTACAAATTTATAGGCAGTGTTAGGAACACGATCTGTTTGGCATCGAAACTCAAATTAACGTCGATGTGACATTTTTCATCAGAATTGTCTCATTTTCTACAGAGAAATACTTGAGATGATGAGAACGATTTGAGAGATACTTTATTCACACAAAATAGTCCCACAGGGACTTTAAAGGACGAGTTCATACTGGCCAATAAAAGATGCTTTTCTAACGTGCATCCAGTGGAAGAGGCAAAATCGGCAAAATCAGCAGCAATAAGTTTATTCAAAGCTACTTGAAAATGAATGTTTTGTATGAAATTCTCTCTTTGTGTCGCTGTCTGTCTTAACTTTGTGACTTTAGTCTGCACGTAGTCGATGGTTAGGGATGGATGAAGTCATGTTCGTTTGTTTTGTTTGGACAGATTAACAATAAACCACCATAAAATGAGTTTGTTAAAATAAGAAGTTTAGATCTGGATCTCCAGATTTTATGGAAGCAGGCAGATGATGTGGGAACATCAGAGCGGTTTGTCGTTCAGGTTTAATTCATTTATAGTTAGTTTAAAATATAATAATAGAAACGTTTATTTAGTAACTGCTGTGTTTGATTAACTACCTGCTCTGTATGTGCTAAAACACGTCTGTGTACTTCAATATTTCAACAACAATTTCTTTTTGGGCTCCAACAACTCGATCCTGTTTCCACTGCAGTAATCTTTAGTGATCCTTAGAGCCACAGCGCTATAATCTAATAACAAATATGTCTGCTGCTATTATCCTCATCCAGAGGCTTAGACTCTGTCTAACTCTGTCTTTTGTGTGTCTTTTCTGTCTCGCTCTGTGACTCGGCCTCAGACGGAGTTTCTAAGAAAAGGCAGGGGGCAGTAAAAGAGCATGACATGCTAATACGCAGCGCCGTGCCCTGCTGCATGACACAGTGCAACAGGCGGCGTGAGAGGCTTTGAATAGAAAAACCCCGGAGCGTATTGTTATGGAGAAAACAATGTCTAATTGATCAGTGTGTGTTTCTCTCTGCAGTTTGTTTTGTTACAAAGTTTCTGGAAAGAGTGCGGCGACTTTAGAACAGATGTCTGAACGTAATAACAAATTAAATTAAACTTCATGCTGTGAGGACATTTTTTAGTCCAAAACAGAGGCAGCTGGTTTTATTCTCCGAAGCGTGTTTTGAAAATTTTAATTGAATCTGCTGAAAGATTTGTCAATAAAAAATCAGAGAAATTAAAGGAAGAAGTAAAGATATACAGTAAGAGGACATTTAATACTTTTAATGGACTTCTTTACTGTAGCAGTGTCGCAGAAAGTGTTTGACACCATTAGTTGATTAATTATTTACTCCTGGTTGCTTTTCTTTGTCTTTTGTTGCAGTAAACAATATTTTTATTAAACAAAGCAGCTGAAGGCTTCAGAACATTTTTAATTATTTTCGGACACTTTACACACCCAGTAATCAGCAGGCGAATCGCTCGTTACATCATTTTCGACGGGGGATTCCCGTCGGAACGTTCGCAGCGGTGACCCTATGAAGAAAAGATGTTTGTGTTTTATAAACACGCATCAGATTCTCGGCGCGTCTTGTACTGATTTACCGTGGCACATGCCAATCCGAGAGCTTAACCTTGTTTTAACCCCAGTAAAACTCTTTGGTGTCCTCCTCCAGCCCCATTGTTTCATGTCGGACCTGCTTAGTCGCCAACTGACAGCTGTCCCACAAGTGTCTTTGTCCTTCTGTGTGTGTGTGTGTGTGTGTGTTTTATTTTCCATGTCCTGTTCGCTCGGTCCACCAGCTGACCTGCCGCTGAACCTTGACCACCGCGTGTTCAAAGACACCGCACAAGCTTTATTTGTAGTCTGTTTGTGCGTGGACAGACGAGCACGGGGAGGCCTGAGATTCTTCCCCTCTGCTGCCTCGCTTTCATACCGCTCTTCAAACACTCTCCTTCATTTATTCTGAGTTTAAGCTTTTCTTCTTAACTCCGCTCTGCCTCGTTTTCAGTCCACTAGTAAGCAGCTCCTCTCTGACAGAGCTCAGTGTGTCATTTAGTTATTTATAGTTGTGTGTGTGTGTGTGCGACTGAAGAGCTCTCTTCTAGGAGCCATATCCATGTCTTGATAAATGAAATTCCTTGGCCTTCTCCGGGGTCTTAACAAAGGGACAGCACAGACACTGAGCTTAAGAGACTCGGAGACATTTAGCACACACGCACCTGCTGCACATGTCAAGTCTTTGTCTTCGGTCACAGTTGTTTTATCCACAAACAGCAGGGCACAAAATTAGCACCAGCCACCAGCCAAATGCAAGCGAAACAATGGCTGCTAAGATCAGAACATTCAGTAGCCGTTTGGCCGCCGGACAAAAATGTTATTTAATTTTAAATATGGAGCCGAGAAGCTGAAGACTTCTGACAACACGCGAGGAGAGATGACACCTGAACACCTCATCCTCACATCAAGGACACAAACAGACTTTAAATGTATTGAATGTGGCTTGTATTGCTGTTTGTTTTAGTGCTGAAACAATGAATTATCTAACAGGCTTTGTCATTTTCTGCTTTATTTAATAGAGACATGAAGAAGGGCTGCAGACGGGCTTTTACACCAGGTGCACGCTCTGCCAGGTGAGCTACCGAGGCGCCCCAGTTATGCAACAGTTTTCATCATTTGTTTAAAGATAAAACATGTAATACTGATACATTTCTGAAACATTTCTGACCTACAAACCCGTAACGTTGCGGACTGTAATATTTCTGACATGTCAGACTGAAGATGAAGAAGTCAGTAATAAAAAGACAACAACTCCCATGATCCCACGCTACTTCAGGAAGTAATCAAACTACGTTTTTCGTCATTGTTTTGATGTCAGAGAGCTCATAGCGGTAGAAATCACATCGTTGTGAGGATTCTTCTGTCTCTGCAGATGATTTGACGACTTCACTTGTGTTCAATATTTTCAGACATTTTATAGACTAAACGATTCAGCGACTAATCAAACTAATTAAAGAAACTGAAATAGAATGGACAGTTGCGGTCCAAAGTCAGACTGTAGTTAAGACTGTGTGTTTTCAGGTGATGCAACTACCTCGCTGCAAATGCACGACGACTCCAAACGGTTTAAGATTTGTAATTTGCTGCCACGCGACTTCCTTTGTCCGACTTCCTCCGTCTTCACGTGTTTGATCTGAAGTTCTTTCACATGTGAAGATACATTTTTATAAACCGGTGCCATTTTTCAACAATGACTTTCTTTTGATTGGATTTTTTTGTTCCCCATCATTGTGATATTGTTTCATCCTCCCCGTCACATTAACCTCTTCATCACGCGTGAAGCCTTCTTGCTCCTTCTTTTGTTTCCATCACAGACGAGCAGCCCTGAACTGGGTTTGGTGGCCTGCTCAAGGACACACATTCAGTTCTAGTCATTTGTTTCCAGCATCAGTTCATTATGAACTCATTTAGGTGGTCGGACCTCGTGTGAAGTGTCGTAGAAGTTTATTCAGACCCTTGCAAACTCGTTTATGTTCAGTCACGTTAAATTAACTTCAATTAAAACACGTTTATGATGACAATAAATAACAAATGCATGAAAAATAAGATCAAAACCAGAGTTCTTCTTCAGATTTCACAACCTAAAGACGAAATACAAAAGGCAGAAACACGTGACACACAAAAAGATGTGAGGAAGATGAGAGACAAAGAGAGGTGGAAACATAAAAAGGTGTGAGCCGAGGGGGATGTCAGGAGAGGTGGGTGATGTGGATTAAAATGGAACGGCCCCGGGCTTCACTCCATTTTTGTCTGGTTAAAGGACAAAGTGAGAGCGGGGGAAGTTAGCCCGTGTGTGTGTGTGTGTGTGTGTGTGTGTGTGCAGATGTATGATCTGTCCTCGTGTGTGTCGGTTGATAGGAACCCCTGGTATTCTTGAAAGGCTCTTATTGACAGACTTAATGCCCTTATTGGACGCGAGACACGTGGCCCGCACACTCTCTCAAGTGTGTGTGTGTCCGAGCAAATGCACAGAGTGTATGAATGTGTGTGCGTGTGTGTGTGCGCCCCCTGTATCTGCCCTGTGTGAGCCTGCATTGATCTCCACGCCAGACGTCTCGTCTCTCTGCTGGCTGAGTTTTACCGTCGCAGGGCGTCCGGTCGCTGCCCTCAGGACGTCTGACAACACGCGACAGAAACGAGTCAAAGTTTAAAAGCTTTGATTTTAGCCGCTAATGCACGCGCGGCGAAACTTTCAGAGAGCCGAATAATCTCTAACATCTACATTAGTGCCTTTGATTGCATCTTCCCCGCTAAAAAAATGAATCTTTAACTGGTGAGTCATATTCCAGCTATTCTCTCTGCTTTGATAATACGACATTGTTTTAATGACTTCACACACCTATCGAGCAAAGCTTCATCAGGTTACATCGATTCAAAAAGCACTGACCGCAACAAAAGACCCAGGTGTCCTCGAAAGAAAACAAAACGTTTTCGATAAATTAATTCCTGTTATTCTTTGAAGCAAAGAGAAGCTTTGAATAAAAATCCACTTCTTCAGTCTATTGTTGGTTAAATTAAAAAAGGAGGCTGCAGAAAAAGTTCACCGATGGCCAGTTTTCCTCTGAATCTCTCGTGTAATTCAGTCGACACGCTGCAGATGTTGGAGAAACAAACATCAGGCTGTGTGTAAGTTCGTCAACTTTCCCTCTGGGTGGCACGTTGAGGCGTTAACACTCACCTGAATCACCTTTACGCTCCACCACCACCACCACCGCCGCAGCCGCTGCGTTCACTAATTATGTTTTGTCTCCTCTGTTCCTTCCTCTGCCTCCTTCATCCCTCTCCCCTCCTCCTCCTCGCCCCTTCCGCGTGATGAAAAAGTGCAGCCTCGGCCGTTTCGGGCCTCATATCAAATGCTCATACGCGTAAAGGGAGACGGAGACAAAGATGCCAGCCAGTGTTACACACACCGTGCATGTGCCAGACGAACATTGCATTGAAGCACCAGTGAACATCTGGCCTATGTGCCAATGATTGGTTGGGGAAGTTCCTCAGGATATAACACTTGAAAATGTCTTGGCATGTTCACGACAACAGCAGTGCAGCTCGTGCAGTGTGTGCGTGTGTGTGTGTCGGTAAGTGATTACATTTGTGATGCGTGTCGGTGAGGGATGATTGTATTAAACGTGCGAGGAAACTATTATGTGAGTGAATTTAAGATGATTGTATTCTTGTGTTTGTGTGATTGGACAGTTCTTGTGTGTTTGTGTTGGGAGCTTTTACTTCCCACCATTAGCTCTAAACCCTTTTTTGAGCAGGCGGCTGATTCTTCCCTTGATTACTATTTAGACTTCCACTCGTTTACCGAGCGCCATCTCTCCTCTGTTTTATCTCTCCGTTTATACCTTCTGCCTGCTCGTTATTCCTCTTTCTCTGGAATCGTTTTATTTACTTTGCCCGGTGCTCCTTCGGTTCAACCAGAGGCCAGTACAAGTTTGTCTTTTCTTCTTCTTCACAGTTTCTTCTCCCCCCACTTTTGGGACTCTCACACCCCGACCGCCTAATTCACTATAATAGGCTACACATGCATGATGCTTATCGCACATGTGTCTGCTGGGTTTCTCGCGTGGCCGTAAAGGAGGCGGCAGCGGCGGCGGCGGCGGCGGCGGCGGCCCCTCGTCGGCGACGGTGTTGGTGGTGGGCGGCGGGCCGTGGAAGATGCGGCAGGGTTGTTAAAAGTGTTGTTAAGAGAGCGACTGGCAGCTGTTCCTGACAGGTTGGGGATGGAAGGACAGATGGTGTTTGATTAGCGAACAGACCGCTGATGGAAGGAGGGATGGAGGCAGGAATGAGGGAGGAGGAAATGGATATGAGTTAGGAGGGAGGGTGGAAGGAAGATCGGAGGAGGGAGGGATTCTTTGACTTAAAGATGGACGACACACGGAGGGTTGTTGGATCGCGGATGGATGCATAACTTTGTGACAAATTTGGGATGTTTTTTGATTAATTTTGATTAATGGTCGACGTATCATGAACAGAAAGACTGAATGAAAAGACCTGACGGAGAAACGAAGGCATGCGGGGCGTGCTGGGAGGAGGAAAACGCTGTCGGGGCAGCTGCTCCAAACAACAATTATCTTCATTCACCTGGGTGCCATCTTAAAGAACTGATGCAAATAAACCTGCAGAGCTGGCTGATTAAAGTCTGTTCAACAAGCTAACGGTGATCGCTGCAGACAGCGATGGTCCGATTCAATCAGTCGTTTATTTGAATGATGTTTGGAAGTTGATGTGTTCAAGTGAGTCGTAATCTGAATTTAGCTCTCGGGTCAGTGCGAGGTCAGACGGTGCGCTGAGGTTCAATAAAAACGATAAATGAGACGGTGACGGCGGGATTCATTGTGTCGACGTGCAGGAGGAAGACAAAGAAACTTATTAACAGTGTTCAAGATTCAAGAGATGCAGGGCTGCAGCTAGAATCAGTTTCATGATCGATTAATCGAATATTTTCTCAATTAATCACCGATTGTTGGTTCTATAAATGTCAGAAAATAGTCCACAACCCAAATGTACAGCAGCAGAACACATCTGAGAAGCTGAATAAAGAATGTTTGGCTCAGGAAGTGACGGAAACGATCGATCAGTTGATCGACTAATCGATTATTCAGCTTTGTCTTCTCCTAGCTCTCACAGTGCTCTCATCTCCTACTCGTGTGGACAGTTTTTGCTAGAAAAATTTTTATCTGTAATTGATCACGAACATAAAACAATGAAGGTTGAACTCAGAGCTCGCTGCTGCTGTAAGAAATGAGCCTAATGAAGCCGTTAATCAGTTTACAACCTCCAAAAACAATTCATCTGAATATTTTCCACGATTGTTTCAACCTTTTCATCTCACTGTTGTTTTGAAGTTTTCTAGTGTTTTGTTCCAGTAATAGGTCGATGAGCTTGTGGGAGTTTTTTGTTGAATCTTTCAGCTTTATTTTTCCAATTTAATATTTCCAAATCTACCTTAAAATTCTCCAACAGTCATGCTGGGAAACGCAGACAGAAGACGCACAAACACACTGATATTTGTGTATTTGTCTCCCTCTGTATCAATATAAGGTACGTTTGGTGTGTTTTTTAGTACGTCCTGACAGGGGTGGAGTTACTTTTCATAACTGCTGTCATCGAGCGCTTCATTTCTGCTGAGCTGACCGCCTGTTTGAGTGAAGACGAGCTGTTTTTGTGATTATTCTCACCGTCATCGATCCACCGATATGACGGTCCACTTCAGCAGCAGTTAACACAGAGATGACACTTACAGCTATTAGAGTTATGTCGCGGAGAGATTGTGCTCCGTAATAAACTCCCTCCCTACTCCATAATAATAGCAGCCATTAGCCAAAGATGCATCACAGTCATGCCATCTCTGCGGACAGTACGCGTGTTTGTGTCTGCGCGTACGACGGGCTGATTGAGAACGAAACAATCAGCAGGCCAACACAAACACAGCTGTTTTATTGTTGTGCTGCTCAGATGTGCTTTCACGGGCAGACGGTGTGTGTGTGTGTGTGTGTGTGTGTGTGTGTGTGTGTGTGTGTGTGTGTGTGTGTGTGTGTGTGTGTGTTTGGGTGTGTGTGTGTGTGTGTGTGTGTGTGTGTGTGTGTGTTTGGGTGTGTGTGTGATCATATAGAGCAAAGAGTGACCCCACCTCCTGTTCAGCTCCTCCTGTTCTAATGAAAAAGCTTTGGCAACATCAGCTAATGCACAGGACGGCCCTCATCTCTCTCTCCGTCTGTATTCTGTGTTCTTAAAGCTGAAACTGTTTCACTGAATGTTCATCTGTGTTAACGAGTGCTGCGAACCAGTAACAATGTGCAGGAGACAACTCTTTACAGCTGTACCTGCCGTATTCTCGTGATTTAACCACATCTGGTGTCTAAAATACAAACCAAAGGTCAGAAATCTGTGGAGCAGGGATGTACCAATCCAGCGTTTTCTCTCCGATACCGATGATGACACCTAATCTCAGAGTATCGGCTCGTATCTGAGATTACTGTGCACTGACAAAATCTGTTGAAATCAATCATGTCTGATCTGCAGCAACTTGAGTTCACAAAATAAAAACTAGGGCCCGACTAACACTGACATTTTGGGGCTGTTGCCGATATTAGGGAGTCAAAAACTTCTGATATCTTCTGATGTCGAACAATGTTCTTTATATAAATAAACATTTTTTTGCAATGATTCATCAAACATCTCATTGGCTGCCCGTCCACCTTTTACCTTTTAGCTACTAGCGTGGCTCTAGTGATGTCTGCTGGTCTGTTGGTTCATGTTCCCCAGAGGATGAATCCTGCTGACTGGTTTTAATTTCATTTATTCTTGTCGTCACGGTCACGACATCACAAAGCTTCACTGTGCAGCCTCACAGAGCTGCTATCGTGGCTGAGGCTCATGTTTTTTTAATGTTTTTATTTTACGAGTATCTTCCCTGTGATTACGGCGGCGTGATTCTCATTCGACGTCTTCGAAAGTGAGAAAAATAAATCATGAATCTGGATGATTACAGAAACCGACAAACACTTTGTTGTGCTCTTATCCTAATTGGCAGTATCTGCATTACTGCATACAAATGTTACTGCTGCTGTGTTTAAACCTGAGCAAAGCGGAGTACGTGTCGCCATGTTCTCTACACACACACACCTTGTTTTTTCTCTCTGTCGTATTTTCTGTGCATGTAAGAGAGAGAGAGAAGAGAGGCACATTGAGTGCTGGCACTTTAGCCCATGCTGGTGATGGTGGTTGGCATCGTGTGATGCCAGTTAGCGTTTGGCGCCAGCGCACAGAGGGCATGGTGTGTGTTTGTGAGTGTTGTGAGGAGAGGTAAGTGGTGTGAGAGGAGGACAGAAATAATACCTCTGAGGAAGGAGACAGGAGAGGTAAAAAAAAAAAAAAGGGGATGTAGGGGTGAGAGAGGATGAGCAGAGGAGTGAGAAGGATGGTAGGGCAACGAGGGCAGACGGGCCTTGTGTCTTTGTGTGTGTGTGTGTGTGTGTGTGTGTACCTATGTCTTTTTGTGTGTGTGTCCCTGCGTCTTTGTACTGGCTAATCTAGGCGTCAGCAGCTTTTTGAGGCTTTTGTGCTGACAATAATCACACAGCGCTCCTCTTTTCAATTCATCAGCAACAACAACAAGGGATCACATGTCCCCTATACAGAATCCAGAGAGCGAGAGCGAGAGGGAGACAGAGGGAGGGCACGGACAGAGTTAAAGTGGCCATCATGTTGCCTAGTTACTGCTCGGGTTGATGGCGATTCGGTGTGTGTGTGTGTGTGTGTGTGTGGGCAGGCACACGCAAACGGTCAATGCCCTCCGATAAGAGCAGCGAAAAGTACAACCACACACTTTTTTTTTTTTTTTTTTTCAAAGAATAATTTATTTCATGTTGCAGTGTGATGGATAAACAATGAGTAAACCACTGGTCAAATCTGTAGCAAGCATTAATAATAATCATCATCATCAGAATAACATTAATAGGAATAATTATTTCAATTATAAATAACAATATCAGAGTGATCAGAGTAATTATTACATCTATACAAGCTACAAATATCAGCATTTTGTCGTCTGTCTTTTTTTTTTTCTTTCTTTTTTTTTCTGCTGTTAAAACCTTAAAACACTTCACACATGACCCGGCCGGTGCAGCCGCCCCTCTTGGCCGATCAGAGCAAAGAGAAACATGACCGAAGAGTTAGGTTCGAGGAGGGCTGATTGTACCACAGTTAGTCGTCCAATCGAGACTTAAAGGAGGCCCCGTGAACAAACTACAAACTAGTTCCTGGTACTCGTTATCGCAGATATATCGCAGGTATCTGGTGTACTGGTGCCAGATAATGCAGTACAGAAATACCAGAAGCTGCGTCCTCATAGTTACATAGTTACTATAAAATGTCTCGGTACATATCTTGGTCACGAATACCTCGCAACAACGTGAAGAAAACCTCCGAAAAAATGCAACAACTACTTGATTAGTCGATTAGTTGTCCACTATTAAATAAATCTGCAACTATTTTGATAATTTATTGATCATTTTGATCATTTTGATAATCTAAATTATCTGATTTCAGCTTTTTTTAGTCCTCTATGGATGTAAATTAAATATCTAAAGGTTGTGGACAAAACGAGACATCTGATGACGTCACATTGGACATTTTTCACCATTTTCTCACATTTAATGGATCAAACAACTAATCGAAACCGATTGACAGATCAATCAATACTAAAATAATAGTTGGTTGCAGCCCTTTGAGGTTAAAATAGGAGGATGGGTGGGAGTAACTGAGGTTACGGTTTGTCTCAGGTTTGGACAAACTCTTCTGGGACTGTTAGTATCCAGATCGGAGATTTTCTAAGATAAATTAAATGGTGAAATGTTTCGTCTTCGACGCTCCGGGCGCCTGAACGCAACACCAAGAGCCAAGAGGGGTGGCCAGGGAGGGGTGAGTGGGGCAGGGAGAGCCACACAGTCAAAAAAACACCCAGTACGTCTCAGTACAGTAAGAAGAGGGAGAAGTAAAAAGAAGGGAAATAAACAACAGCTAAGTCTGTTCATGCCCGGTGTGTCCGGGCGTCGGGTGAGGATTTGGGAATGCTACTGTGCTTTCCTATTCAGTAAGTGTGTGTGTGTGTGTGTAAGTGTGTGTTTGTACGCGTGTGTGTATCTATGTGAGGGTTCATAGAAGAGTAAGCTTATACAAAGGAGAAAAAATACAGAAACATCACTTTTTTTTTTCCAAAAATGTCCATGTAACTTAAAAACATCCACAATAAAAAGATTTTTTATATATTATCTTCTTTATTTTTAGTTTGCTCCGGACCGACCTCGAGTCATGGGCTGAAGATTGATCCGTCATCTTCGTCGCCTCCTTTTCGCTCCTCCAGAGGGGGATGAAGAGCGAGCTTGGACGTGGTGGAGGAGGAGGACAAAGACGAGACTTTTCTGTAAGTGCAAGGAGGTTCAATTTTCACCGTTCTGCTTTTAATTTCTAGAAGTCTCGACCTTAATTCTGACTCGTGAGTCCGAGCCCTCGTAGAAGTCGTTGAAGAGGAATATTTTTTTTCTTTATAAAACGTTTCGAGGACAGTTTTGTCTTTTTTAAAACAACCACCTCTGTGGAAGTCACTTCAAGTCTCGTGAACGTCTTGAAGACCTCGGCCTAGCCTAAATCTGACACAGTCGTCTCACGGTCCTCTGACGTTTGTCCTGCTTGCCGTGCTTCCTCCCTCGGTTTAGTCAGTCGTGGAGGAGCTCTTGTAGACAGTTGGGGGATTTGAAGACCTCGGGAACCTCGCTGTCCAGTTTGCAGATCACCTTGTAGATGGCCTTTTTCCAGGACGGGTCCGCGTCTTTTCCTGCCACGATGGCGTTGAAGAACTCGCGAAGAGTCACCTGGGCCACCTCCAGAAATCGATCGGGAACCTGGTGGAGAAACGGGAAATCATGAGCGAGTGTCTGCTTTGATTGTTTGAGAAGAAGAGGAACTTCCCTTCAATCATCTTCCCCTTTCTCGTCTTTGAGTATTTATGACCATAAAAACCTAAAAATACAGAACTGACTTACTTCTGTATGAGCACATTCACATCTATCGAGTAGACACCTGAACACAACACATGTATGTGATTATCGAGGGTTTCAAGCAAGTTTCTGTCAGCTGACTGCAGGGATTCAGTGAGGTTAGTTACTGATGTTTGATGAGACGTTCCAGTTCGTTGTAAAAGGTGTTGAACGGGAGCGTTCACACCAGACTGGGGAAACTAAGGTGGTTTGTAAAGGCCAAAGTCACTGCAGCCGTCCTAGTCAATGTTTCGAACCCCACCGGAGCACTGCGGCCTGTTTCAGAAGCGTCTGATCTGCACAGCTCGAGCTGACAGGAAGTCAGACACAGAAACAGCATCGAGAATGCTGGTTGATTTTCAAAATAAAACACCCTGTGCAAACTTTCGATCGGAAAAACAGCCTAAGGGGAAACAATTTTACTAGAAGCGCTTGAACCAAGTAAAACGACCAAATCTGAGCAAGTTAACAAAGTCTGGCGGGCAAAGTGTGGAGCTTGAAGTCACGTGGAGGACGGACCAAAACAACGACGTGACGGAGACGTACCCGGTGGCGTTTTGGAAGTGTGTCCATATTTTTGACCATATAATGCGTTAAAGGGACGCATACGATCGGACAAACTGAGACCTGTTCTCATAAAATAATTATTTTATTATTCCAGTTTGATTCCAGTTAGAATATTACAGAATAAGATATATAATAATCAGCATTTTTAATGAGTAATTGATCTAAAGTAATTCATAAATGATGTTTTTTTCTCGTGTGCCACGGCTGTTAACTCTTTAAATGATGAACATGTGTTCACACACATTTCTCCTTTAAAAGATGTGACTGAAAACGATAAAGGATGAGGTGTGTGTGTGTGTGTGTGTGTGTGTGTGTGTGTGTGTTTCAGGTGTTCATATTTTACTATTTCTGTACCGAGTTCTTCTTCAGCTCTCAACTTCCTCTAAATCTACTTCCTCTTTCTCAACAGCTCCCAGCTGTGTGCGTGTTTGGTGTCAGAGTTCCTCATAAACACACACACACACACACACACACACATACACACACATGAAATGACACACTCAGTCCTTGACTATGGCAGGTGAACAGTTGTCTGCGATCTGTCACAGTCAGTGTGTGTGTGTGTGTGTGTGTGGTAGAGTTTAAACACAAGCGAAGGGATTGCAGGGATCCAATCGTCCTTTCCACATGCAGGCATAAATATACTGTCATCACAAGGCTCTGTGTGTGTGCGTGTGTGTGTGTGCGTGGGTTTTAATGCTGTGTGTGTGCTCATAGCAGTGTTTGACAGCAGAACAATGGCACACACATGCACACACACATTTTTCATTCTTTCTTCTGCCCTTTCTCCCGGGGGCAAGATCATTCAAAGACACTAAACAACCTGACCAGGATCGCCCCCTCCTCTCTTTTTTTTTCTTCTTCTTTGTCTCTTTTACTTGCATGCAGATGCACGCACACACAACTACACACACACACACACACACACGCACACACACACACACGCACGCACACAGAAGGCTGACTCTTCCAGATGAGGAACATGCACCTATACACCCCAACAAACACACACGCGTAGAGGACGACGGAGTGCCGTCTGGGTGTAACCCCGTCACGCGTGGCAGGACATGCCAAGGTTAGCCGCCACCAGAACGGATGAATCTCTTCACACACACACTCACACACACACACCCTAAATGATTCCCTGGACTCTCATATACTCTGTCTACCCTCACCTACCCTCTCCCTTTTTAGCTGGCCCCTTGAGACCACAGTTATTTCAATGAGGCCCTCTGTCACTGTCTCGCTATAGACACAACTGTACACACACACACACAGGCTTTCACACACACACACACACACACACAAAGATTAAACTTTACAGGTGATACCTACACCGATGCAGACTTGAAAGGAAAAGTTGTAGTTTCAGGGCTTATATTTGTAGTTTTGGCACAACACGGTGAGACGTCATCGAAATCGCTTTATTAGGAGGTGAAACTGAAACCGAGCCGGCGAGTCGCTCCATGAGGTGTGATAAAGTTTAAGTTTGACTAATCTGTAACTGTTTTTAGCGACGTTTCTGCATTCGGTGAGCACGATCCTGTTATCAGAGAGAGGAATGACGCTCAGCAGGTGTGGGAACATCTCTGTAATCTTTAAAAAGTCTTTTTCTTCTTGTTTTACCTCAGCAAGAAAACACAGAAAGCCCCAAAGTCAAGCTGTTGTTTTTAATAGTTGCTGTGAAAGTGCCCACCGGGACAAATAAAAGTTGAAACCTGAGCTTGATCTTGAAGATGAATGTGCCTTTGAGGCGTCCTCCCTCTCTCTGTCTCTCTCTCCTGGATTACATCGCTTCATCCTTCAGTTATTTTAAATTTGTTTTCATCTTTTTAAACGATGCCACTTTAACGATAAAAGCAGCTACAAAAACTCGCCCTGATCGAACGTTGCTCAGAAAAATCCGCTCCTCTGCTTTGTTTTTTTTTTCTTCTTCACGTGTTCCCGTCGAAACAAAAAACCGCCACGCGCACTGAGATCTTCGCTGACCTTGACCTCACAGCGCCCCTCTCCCGGCCTCGCTGTGTTTTTTTTTTTTGTTTGGTTGTTTTTTTGTGTTTGCCTCGCTCAGCGCGTTGATTGGTGTGTTTTTAAAATGTTTCAGGATGACGCGCGTCATTGACGAGAAGGACTCGAAGTGCTGAAACAAGACTCGACGGGGAAAGAGAGAGGGAAAGGACACTGCTGATTCACAGAGAGGTAGGAAAACACGAGCAGAAAGGAGGAGGAGGAGGATATTGTGTGTCTCGTTTGGGTATCAGCTCGACTGGACAAACACACAAACACACAGAGAGACACACACTTGGGTCCAGATGCCCAGATTTGTCTGGCCATCGTAAATCAGTCCAATAAAGAGATCTAAATTAGGCCATCATCAATACAGATGGGCCTGTTTCCCCTGTGTGTGTGTGTGTGTGTGTGTGTGTGTGTGTGTGTGTGATTTACTCCTGGCTTGGATCTTGATATGTTGTGTAGTTGCCAGGAGAGAGAGAGCGAGCGAGGGAGCGAGGAATGGGGAAAGTGGGAAGAGAAAGAGAAGATAAAGAGGAAGAAAGACACTTGGTTCCCAGTAAACATAATTCGCATGATTGCTCCGGTTTGGTGGGTAAATATTGGATGAAGGGAGGCTCAATTACTCTCTCTTCACACACACACACACATGCACACACACACAGAAGGACAAGAGCCTGTAAATCTCTAAATCGCTGCCCAACAAAGAGGCCTATTGGGACGCCCGCCCTCCCTCTTTATTCTCTCTTTCTCTCATCCTCGCTCTCTTCTTCGTCCTTCTTCCACACCTCGCCGAAACCCGAGAAATCTCAGCTCACGATCAACCAGACGACCTGATCGCGCTCATTTTAAGACAAAGTTGATGGAATCGTTTGCTGCCTCCAGCCCGCTCGATCTGTTTTTTTTCCACGGCGTCGCACGCTTTCGTTATTTGCATTTGCAAATGTATCGATCGTTTTGAGTTTTATCGTCTGCAGCTCTGCCTCACGGTCTCGTTTGCATTTAAGGAATGAGTGCAAAGTTCTGACGGAGCATCTACAAACAGGAGATGTTCAGCAGTATAAATATGAATTTCATGTTTAAAAGTAGTGATTCAACAGGATATACTGTTATAAAAACACAGAGCAGAGCGCCCCCTAGCTGTCACCAGTCCGACCTGAAGTGCAGAACAGCACAGCGTTGAGCACTTAGCAACAGTGACGTCCACCTCGCTAATTCAGTCGTTTTTTTTTTACAGTGCAGGCCACGAGCACAAAAGGCCAGTGTTGCACTAAAAATTATTTTTAGAATAAAGGAGAGCCTTTTTTATAAGTAGGTTACTTCTTTATGGATACACTGCCCCATTTTAACACGTCCAAAATAGAAAAACTTAACATAGACTTAAGTTACACACTCACGTGTAACATCAACAGAATATATATAAATATAACTTTATCTAAGAGAGTGACACATCATTAGACACTGAAGATGTTCATCCATGAAAATAATATTCCACCTTAAAGGTGTGAAAGTTTCAGAGGAATATAATTTGCATGGCTGTTTTTATGAGTGTAACCACCTGAAAATAAGAATCATCATCGCAGAATGAGGCAGACGCCACAGATCCAGACGTGTTTCTACAGCAGCCCAGAGCGGACAAACCAAACACGAGCTCTCACGTGTTTTCAGAAGGTGAGGGTGAAACTGTCACTACAGCTAAAGACAACTTTCTCTTCCTTCTGCTTCTCCTCTTTCCTTTCTCCTTACCTCCTATCTTTCCTTCCTCCCCTCCTCTCCCTCTCCTCTCACTGACGCTGATAGAGACGTCTGTCCTCAGTTGACTCCACCTCTCCATACGTCTCTCCACCTGCCTTCCCACCTATCTCATTTCCATGCTCACTCGCTGCCTTGCACAAGAGGAAACACACACACACACACACACACACGCACACACACCGGGCTCTTAAGGAATCGCTGTACAAACACCATATGTTTGATTCTCAAGGTGTACAAACAGACGGACGTAGTCGTCGCTTCTCTTTTCTGTTTTTACTTGAAGGCCTTTCTCTCCATTAACGTTGCTGATGATGTTTACTCGTGTGTGTGTACACGCGTGTGCTTGTTTAGTGTGTTTCCTGACACGTTTACGTGCGTTACGTGAACGTTGATCATTTTCCAGTTCGTTTTTCTCTTTCAAAGCGTCTTTTCTTTAAATTTCTGGTGCAAGGTGTTGCTCTTTTCAATTTCAGATGACCCTCACTGCCCCCACACACACACACACACACACACACACACATGCACACGCACACCTTTAATGCTGTCCATTTTGTTGCCATTCATTCTCTCGGTGGCCTTGAGGTCCACTTCACCGTTGGTCAGTAGAGTATTTTTCTATCGTCGAGACAATACTGGAACTCTTTCATGTGCTGCCTCCTTCTGTGGACTAAGCAAGCACTCTGTTCGTGTGTGTGTGTGTGTGTGTGTGTGTGTGTGTGTGTCTGTGTGAGAGAGAGAGAGAGTGGACATACCATTTTTGTGCCAACACACAAGCATCTGCTTCCTCTTCCCTCCTCTTCTCTCACTCTCCCTCTCTTTGCCTGCTATCAGGCCTGGCTTCAGTCACACTCACACACACACACACACACACTCACACTCACACACACTCTGGCAGGAAAATATGAACACACACAGACACACATTCAGATTAGAAACTCTTCCTCTTCTTCCTCTTTTTCCTTTCAACCTTTCTGTGAGTCGTAGTTTTAGACGTGAACACTCAATTTTTAACGTTTAACATCGATTCAAACATTCAAAGGACGCTCCGTCATTTGTGTCCAAAACAGTGTTGTTTTGGTTTTAAACTCCAAATACACACACACACACGCACACCCTTCCTCCAGGCACTTTCTCTCTCTCTTGTTTTTCTCTGTCCTCCTCTGAGATCGTCTTAATACGTCAGACAGATGTCTCTAACATTTAGGAGCATCTTATTAAACTATGAGTGACTTCTTTTGGAGTGTTTACAGACAGAGCTGAAGATAAAGACGGGAAAATGACGGCTTAATGCTCGAAGGAACGTCAAAAAACAAAGAATAAAATGATGACAGGCAGGCCGCGCAAGAAAAGTTCAAAATAGAGCTGCAACAATGAGATGGATGGAACTTTAATGATCGGCTATTTTGATAATCTATATACCATTAAAGTATTTCTTTATTCAAAAATGGCATAAAATTCTGTTTATAGCCTCTCAAATATGGAGATTTCCCGCTCTGCTCTGTCTTATATCATATTAAACTGATTATTTTTCGGTTTTGGAGCGACTCAGACGGATATTTTTCACCATTTTCTGACTTTTTATCGACTAAACGATTCATCGATCAACCTAGAAAACACTGCAGATGAATCGATAATGAAAATGATCGTTATTCATCGTTTTCTCGTCTTTCATAAACCTGCAGGACTCGTACTCGCACTCAAAACTTTAACTCTGACGTTTCTTTAACTCCGGTTGTTGGTGGCAGAGCGAGCGAGCGGCACTCGTTTCATTTTGTGCCATTGTATCCCGCCGGGGAATTCGCTCAGTTGTGTTCTCGCTGCACATAAATAGCACAGACAATAACCTGCTGGTGAGCTGCTGTTTGACACAGTCACCCATATTTGCAGCAGAGTGAAGCTCGGGAAGGATCACATGTATATATATATATTTTAGAGAGATAATCAGCTCGGAGCCTGAAGGTAACCGTGGAGACGGGGGGTTCCTCCAGGACATCGGCAATATGTTTCCTTTCTCTGCTGCTCTTTTGTCAATCAGTCACTGATCTCACTGTCACCAGGACAATGGCAATAAAGTTTCTCTTTGTTCAGACGGCATGTGACCGAGAGGAAGGGTCTGCGTCCTGAGATTGCGTGTGTTTGTGTGTGTGTGTGTGTGTTTGTGTGTTCTCACTATCTCATGAATGTGTGTATCGTCTTTTTGTGTTTAACCGCGTGTCTTCGCATCACCGTGCGCTCGTACACGTGCTGTGCTTCCTTGGATTTGTGTGTGTGTGCGATGTGGTTGTGTGTGTGCAAGTGTGTGTGTGTGCAAGTGTGTGTCACCCATAGAGGACAATAGGCTGGGTCATCTGACTGAGAGGCTGCAGACCACTAGTATCACATGACGGAGGCTGAAGGCCACGTCTTTGTTACCAGGCCTATTGTTAAAGCTAAGGAGACAGCTGGGGCAAGGGAAGGGAATCACTGCATGCACAACACACACACACACACACACACACACACACACACACAGGAAGACCATACACATATACACACACACACACACATATACGCCGCCCCCTCGTGACTCCAATCAGGCTCAGTGACAAAGATGATGCCTTCTTCTTCTTCTCAACTGGAATACTAAGACACACACACACACACACACACACACACACACACACACTGCGAGCAGATAGCTATAATTATAGTGACAGAAACTGGCAGGTGGCATTGTCTGTACCATACCGCTCTCTGTCAAGCAGCAACACAGAGGAGGAGACGGCGAGGAAGACTTAGTTACTTAGTGCTCATACTTGCTTATTGACATTGAGTGACAGCGACAAAGAGTGTGTGTTCACATAGATTAAGGGCTTATGTGTGTGTGTGTGTGTATTCAAACTTGTTTCTTAAAAAATTTATGTTCATATGAAACTAATTTGCATAAACAAATAGTTTGTTTTTTTGGCCGACAGTATCGTGTCAACTGACTAAAACATGAACGACTAACTACAGAGTTTAAAACTTGTGATCAGGTGAATGGTGTCTCTGTCATTCGTACGTCTGTTCTCACACTATGTAACTTTGGGCTCCGGGTCGGGAGAAGTACGTAACGCTTTACGGCACTAAGTCACACACCACCAACTATTTCACTGATTTTGGTGAAACTGGATCATATTTTATGGAGAAAATGTTTTCTGGTTTTCCCTCTGATGTCCTCCGGCTGCTCCGCCTCAACTCTCAACTGTAGCTACCCAGACTGTGAGCTCAGAGCGCCGGGGGGAGTGTTAGTGTTTGTACCACAGGCAGTGTTGTGCTAGAACAGGAGCTGGGTCTCAGCAGCCTCTATGACCAATGATGGCAGAGGCGAAGGGAGTGAAGAGGATTTTAAGACGAGAAAAAGAGAGTGAGCCAGCAAGAAGCCGCTTTGGGACTGACTTTTAGTCGTTGGTGAGAGTGTTAGTGTTTGTACCACAGGCAGTGTCGTGCTAGAACAGGAGCTGGGTAATCGTGCTCGACATAATGGCAGAGGAGAAAAGACCAAAGAGGACGTTGACGGAGGAAGCTAAGAAGAGAAAAGGAGAGAGTCAAGAGGACATGAGTAAATCTGGGACTGACTTTTAGTGGTTGGTGAGAGCTTGGTGAAATAAAAGGCTGAAAGACAGACGCCGAGCTGGGCTGACTGCTGTTGGACTAGTCAGTAATATTAGCTGGCTGCTATGTCTGCTGTTGTTGACCTTGTTGATGTTTGGTTGTTAGGGGGCGCTACATCAACAAATCCAGATTTCTACGTCATGTTTCTTTAAGTGTTTCGGTCGCCTACAGCTAACAATCGGCTAACAGTCTCCAGTGTCAAAAGCTTTGTTTGCCCTTCTACCCACCCTGACCTACTCACAAGTGGACCTGGCAAAGCAAATCAGTAGCATGTAAACACATTTTATAGGAGATAATGTTACATGTTCATTCGTTCTAATCTGAACTGATTCCCTGAAGATTTGTTTTCGTTGCCTTGGCACCGTCTTTTACTGTAATCCATTTAAACGCTTGGCATGAAAACAGTCAAATTAAAGCTGTTTAAAAAGCCGGCGTGTCTCTTTTGTAGTCAAAGACTTCAAATTGTGACCCTCTCTGTGTGCAAGATGTAGATTTTTTTGCCCCAAAGGTTTCTACGCCCAGAACAGGAGGGAGAGAGATCAGAGTTGGAGAAAGAGGGAGGAGAGAAAAAGAAAAGCAGGACAGGTGTAGTCTTTGAAATATGTGTGTGTGTGTGTGAGCCTTCTGGGTAGGTTACAAATAGAAGACAAAAAAAGCAAAAGGACAAGAGAAAGGCGGAGGAGACATGAGGGAAAACATTATAAACTTAAGGCTATTGGATTGAGACGGATGGATCTTTAATATTTTTAAAAGTTCAGGCGTCTTTTTAAACCTTTTCTGTGAGACTCAGGACTGAAATCCCACTTTGAGAATCGATTCCTGAGAGCCAAGCTCGACCCCCACCCCTGCTTCCTTTTTCAATGGACTTGCATGGAGATGAAGAGGAAGCGGAAAAGATGAGTGAATCGATGAATAAGGAGACACAAAGGATGACAAAGAATCTAAAACGGCGGAGAAAGACATGAGAAGTTTAGCCTTTCATGAAGTGCACAGCTTATGAAACCAGATAGCCCTGAAATGTGAGTGTGTGACCACTCTGTGGCCTCCAGGTGTGTGTGTGTGTGTCAAAGTCAAAGGGCAGATTTTGGTAGCAACCACACCCACCCCTCGAGGTGCTCTTTCAGACGAACACAAACGAGTATCTGTGTGTGCGCGAGGTGCAGCTGTGCCGCCGCTCGGTGCTGACAGAGCCAGCGAGGATCCTTGAACTGGAAAGATGAGAACGTCCTCTAGAACGTCTCGTTGTCCCTCACACCCACTAAAATATGACAACTTCATTCCTCTCTGAGCTCTCACACGTCCATTTGGAGTTCGGCGGGGGTTTGCCGAAGTCGCCAAAGCGTAGGCGCGCTTCAAACATCGCACCAAAACTTTACAAGTGAAGCATGCACCGTGCCCGACGCTGCTCGGCAAGACGAGCGCTCGTCAATCTGTTAAAAAAGAGGAAATGTTTCTTTTCCTCTTGGCAGCAGGTAGAAGCTCACACCTTTCCCTGAGTGTCCTGGCAAAGAAAATCTCTCTCTGTATCTTTGTTTCCCACACTTTTGAAGATTCCCCAGTTTCCTTTCCCTTTTTCTCTCCAGCCTCCTTCCTCATTAGTTAGTGGGCAGAGCTGCAATTAGGACAAAATTGTTTCAGAGACGAGGAGGGAGGAGGAGAGAGGAGACAGTAAGGATAGAGAGAGAGAGAGAGAGAGAGGAGGAGAGAGGTAAACAAGAAAGAAGAGTTGAAAGAATGTGGCGGGAGAGGGGAGGAGGAGGTAATTAATGAAGCTGCTATAATTACTGAGGCCTGTTTACGCCAACTTTGGACGACGACGCACACACACACACACACACACACACGGACAAATTACACTCACCTTTCCACGACGATAATCTACAATGAGTATTTAAAATGCTGTCCGTGTACGTTTACTAATGACAAGCTTTTTTTCTTTCAACCCATCAAACCGAAGAACAGTGTTGACTAAGATAAAGTTCTTTTTTAAGCAGAAAAACATCATAAATGCAAATTATTTAACCTTGTGAGGCCTTCTTTGAGCTGTTAATTTGACAAAGAGTGGATTTTTATGGAAGAAATAAAAGCTGTTGGGGCATAAAGATGAGAGGACAGAAAAAAAAACGACAAAAGAGGAGACAAGAGTCAGGAGGAGTTAAGGGTGGGATGAAGGAGAAAAGGAAAGAACAATAGGAGACGAGGCAAAAAAGGCAGCCGGGGACAGATAGGAGAGGAGAGGACGAAGCTAAATGAAAGAGGGATAAGAGAAGAAGAGGATAAGGAGAGGAGGTGACGGAGCGAACATATCGACAGAGGACAGATTCAGCAGGAAGGGTGGGAGGAAGGAGAGGGAGCAAGGAAAGAGCAAAAAGAAGAGGAAGGAGGGGGGAGGAGTGGAGGTGGTGGGTGTGATGGGGGACAAACCAAGGTGGAACTCTGATGATGCTAAATTTGGCAAAAGGAGAAGACTTGTGTGTGTGTGTGTGTGTGTGTGTGTGTGTGTGTACGTCGGGAGACTTGCTGAATCGGCCGTGGTTCCAGTTTCACGCCTCTGAGTTTGACAGAGGAGGGGAGAGAGGGAGAGAGAGAGAGAGAGGGTCCCTAGCCAGTAATGTTCCCTCAGGGCGGACGGACGAAAGGATGAAGGGATGGAAGGAGGGAGGTGAAGGGAGAGAAGGAGGCAGGCAGGAAAGGGGACAAAGTACGGGGAAAATTTTCTACTTACCTTTGCAAACACACCATCGCTTTAACTCGTTCTCTCTTCTACTGACTACGATTCTACGTTACAGCTGCGACACGACGAGTTCTTTTATCGATTTTCTACCTTTGAGACCGCCGTTAGTTTCCGTTAAACTCAGGACACGAGCAGAGGCTTGAAACAAGTCCTAATTTGTGTGTCAGGATGTCTAAAAACCTGCATGGATCTTTGCAGCTCGTGCTTGTAATTAGGGTTGCAAAATTCTGGGAATTTTCAAATGTGGAAACTTTCCATTGGAATAAACAGGAATAAATTTTAAATAAAAAAAAATTGAAGGTTGGCCCTTTAACAGCAAACTTAAATACAGTTGGGGAAAATATATTTTCAGCATAATCTTGACTAAAACAACCAGATTTCATGCACACGCCCCAATTTACAGTTAATTCCCATAAATTCCAAAATTCCCCAGCTTAACTTCCCATGGAAAGTTTCCAGAAATTTACTGGAAACTGTCCGCCCCTTTGCAACCCTACTTTGTAATGCATCCTTGAGCCCGTGTTGGACCTGGTGGTAAATGTTGTAAATGTATTTCTGCTTACTGAGGTTTTGATTTGAGCCTTTTGAAAACTTTAAATGAATCAGCACCTGTTTTGATAATCGTTTTCAAGCAGTCTTACCAAATATTCACTCAGTTAAAACTTCTTAATTTGGTGTTTTTATTCGTCTTATGTTGAAGTAAATTGATTATTTTTGTAGGTTTAGCTTCAGCTCGGGCTTCAGGAAGTTGTACCAGTTGTATTTTCTGACATTTGATGTATTTAAACATTATATTTATTTAAACTGAAGCTGCCACGATATCGGCTTTTTACCACACGATTATTGTGGCCAGGAGAATTCACAATAATCACGATATCTATAGAAAATCTAAATAATAATTCCTCTTCTTCCACAAACCAAGAACAGGTTGTTTACATGATATTATCATGCGTGTGTATAACACAACATCTGCACCCATAATTCAAACTATTAACTGAGAGAATAACTGGAAGGTTAATTCATGTTAATCACCCTACATGAAGGTTATTACAAGGGCCTTTTTGTAAACTGGTGTTGATGGTCGTCTCTAATCTTTTGGATCTGGATTTGAGAGTCAAACTATCGGCACGCTCTCCGTACAAAATGTTAACTCCCTCCGTCGCGCTGAGATCAAATCCCAGCGTTCGTTTCATCGAGTGCACCGCCGAGGAAGAGTTTGCAAAAACAGTCGTCACAGTCACGATATTCAAAGCATGACAAGAAAAAATAAATACAGGCTAACTAAATGTGCACTGTAATGTTTTGCCTATCTCAGTTTCTGGTATCAAGTGTCTTCACGTTGATTTTCATATTGGATTGAACCGAGTCTGACGGACGAGGACGTCAAACTTAAAGTGTAACTGAGACGCGTCGCAGTCACGCTCCTTCAAACTCCTGACCCCTCGATGAACCTTAACCCGTGAGCCCTAAAAATAATCCCACTGACGACCAGCTAAAGTAAACACACACACATACTATTTGCATGTGTGTGTGTGTTTCCTGTTCAGGTCCTTTACATACACACCTGTGAAAAGCTACCTGACTCTTAGTATGCAAAGCATGCAAATTCATTCCTCCGAAACAGAATACCTTAAAGTCCGTGTGCGTGTTTCTCTCCAGCGAAGCTTCAACTAAGCAAAAAAGCAAAGTGTGTGTGTGTGTGTGTGTGTGTGTGTGTCGGCGTTGAGGTGTGTGCTAATGGACATCTAAATGCTGCTGATGTTACGTTGAATAGTTTAAGGGCCCTCAGGTCCCCTTAGACCAATATTGGGAGAGAAAAAGTGAGCGAGAGAATGTGACTTCTGCAAATCGCTTTGACAAGGACACCCGCGCCTCGAGCGGCGTCCTCTTTCGCCTCATCGAACACACACACACAAACACACACACATACTGCGACATCCACACCTCAGCAGAATCGTGAGGTGACTGTTGCGCTCTGAACAGCTGACTTGGTAGAGGACGTTCGTGTGAGTGCGTGCTGCTGAATCCAGTTTGAATTCAGAAGTGAGAAACAGCTTGTTCACGAGTCTTTAAGTCTTTTTTAAATCGTGAAAGTTGAAGGCGTCTTACCTCGAAGTCGTTGGCCTTGTTGTAGTGCATGTTGAGCGCCCTGAAGAGCTCGGCGTCGCGGCCCACCGCCAGCTCCTCCACCGAGGTCACGCCCTCGTTGATGGCCTGCCGGGCGAACTTCTCCATCTGGATGTAGTAGAACTCCCTGAAGTTGCTGAACCACTTGATCAGCTGGGAGGTGATGCAGCGATTGAACTTGAAAAACAAACATTATAGAGAGATTTGAAACATTTTTAAAGGTCGGCACAGGTCGGCTGTTATGATAGAGCAGCCTCGTGCTTGCTTTGCTACTTATTTGCATGATGGATTATGGCACAAACATCTATTACAGGGTGCATATTTCATTTCATGCAGGTGGATTTTGAGTCTTTACGTTGTGTTTTCTCTAAAGAATACAGGAGAAATGAAAGGAAACATGTTTGTATGCATCAAAAATCAAACATGCAGCTTTAAAAACACTGAAAGGAAAAAAAATTGTATTTGTTCAACGTCAAAATGAAGTTTTGACATCATAAAACTAAATATTCAATCTAAACAGGAAGAAATCGTGTTTGTACATAATCCATGTGTGTAAATACACTCCAATTAACTTTAACTAACACACACACACACACACGGTTAAAATGTTTCAACCTCATTAGCCACTAAAATGCTGTCTGCACCTTGAGGGTCCTCTCTGAAACAAATCGGCCCCTAGAAACCGTCCTAATCAAACAAGAATGACCTAAATATCGTCTTATTGTTATGCCATCATGGGCTTTCAGACCGAGCCAAACCAACATTAAACAACTCTCTCTTCAAACACTGCTGCTGCCCCGAAGGCCTGAACGGCACACTGCAAGAAGTGTCTGCCAAAAGCTGGACGTTTAAACCGTCACAGCGCTACAAAGATTCAGAATAATGGAAGATTTGAACATGTTGGAGTGTGAAAACAACCCCCAAACTTAAACTAATGAAATGTTAGGATTATTTTGTAGTTCCCACTTGAGAAGAGACACTTTTTTTGTGTTTGATCACCTTCAAAGTTTTTAAAGAGATATAGAGCGCTCTAATCTGACCACTTATGATTGAATATGTCTAAAAATATTAAAGTAAATCACTTGTTTTCATCGTAGTTATTTGTGTTTATACGTGCGATTATCATCTCGTCCTTTCGCGTTTTCATCTCTCCCCCCGTAAGAAGCAAAACATGCAGAAAAAAAAACACGTTGACAGCCGAGTGAAAGTGCATGTGCGTGTTTGTGTGTGTGCTCGGTGAAGGGGAAAAACGGCTTTGATACGGAGATTAAGCTCGGTATTGTTACAAGACATTGTCTCACAGGAACGAGGGATGAGAAAGAGAGATAGATAGATGGATGGAGGGGGGAGGAAAGGAAGAGTGAGAGATTAATGGAGGGAGGTAGCATGGAGAAAAAAAAAAGGAATGCAGAGAGAGAGAGAGAGAGACGAGGATGACAGAGAGGGAAAGAGATATTTTTTCAGGGGCTGTCAGAGGGGGTGACATAATGGAGCATAATTGGGTGTGTGTGTGTGTGTGTGTCTGCAGCCGAAGGAAAGGGAGTTGGTTTTACAAAGCACAGTGACGGGAGGGAAAATGTGTGTGTGTGTGTGGTTGGGGGGTGTTTTGACCCACAAAACAGTCGCACGAAAAATGAACGTGATAACTCAGCAATTAACACGCAAACACACCCACTTACACACACACACACACACACACACACACACACAAGAAGATGTCACCCGTCTGTCTGAGATCACAAACAGATCGAACGTCACGTCGCAGACGACGTCTGACATGCAAACAACACGAAGTGTGTAAAATAATACACTCACAGCTTCACGTGAATACACAGTACACTCCACTGATACTCTCACGTGTGTATAAATAAAGATTGTACAACCTTACACATGAATATTTGTACCAGTGAAGGTAATTATTATTATACTAATATATAATAAACATGTTTCACATGTTGAGGTTATATATCGAACTGTAGGAATCTAGTTCATGGACGTCCGGTAAGAACTCAGTCCATAGATTTGTTTGAACAAACTGTTTCAGCTTCTCCAGTCTGAATATTTTCTGCTTTCCTTCGTCTTTTATGAGTGAAACAGAATCTGCTGCTCAGACGAACAAAAAAAAGATATTTAACGATGTCACCTTGGACTTCTGATAGACATTTTTCACTATTTTTACAATTTATAAACCAACAATAAACCACTGCATCAGTCTGCAGCTCTCATTCACATAATTTCATGCATAAAAGAGCTTTTTTTTTTTTGATTTATTTACTCTGCAGAGAACTGCTTTTACAGTTCACCACTGGGACAAACTGGTTACAAGGGCGACTTTGCCACATTGTACAGTCTGAGCAGTGAAACCACAGCGGTCAACATAACTGTACAGCCCAGTCTGATCGACGTCTTTCTGTCGATGCTGTCCCACGTTAGCCTGGGAACTACACGAATCTGCAGTCTGGATCAGGTCGAGTCAATCACAACAGTTCATCTAGTATGAGGCGGGTTCAATATGGCATGACCTTATCAGCGGTTGAAGCATTTGCTGCTTCTTCTAGCGTCCTACACGACCTGGATAGTATATTTTCTCTAAAAGAACAAACACTTAAAGCTTTTGTTGATAAGAAAGATGTCTGTCGTCAAGGTTTGCGTGAGTTTAATTTATTAACTACACTAAGTCACACGTTTCGTCTGTCCGGTTGCGCCCAGAGAATTTACATTTGCGAAATTGGTCTGTTGATTCTAGGCTAATATTATAATTTTTCTTTTTTCAAATGACGGCAAATTAATAAAATTGTCCCTCCCAAAAAATGGCTTTATCAGACTTTCGATGACTCGATGCTGTCCAACAAATCAACGCCTCAAATCAAAGGACAAACCGCTCGCTGTTTGACGCCATACGAGCTGCAGAGTCTGACTTTTTTGAGTGTCGGTGCAGCCTAAAATCAGTGACTGTCCTGATAATTTTCTTTAAAAAAAAAAAAAGTTGATATTTCAGGGGTGACCTCACATGTAGACAGGACACAAACATGCATACACTCATCCAGCCACCTGCCATCCCAACCAAACCCGCCCACTGTCCCGTCCAGCTCGTCACAATCAGCACAAACCAAAAAAAAAAGACAAAAGACAGACAGAGAATGGAGGTGATGGGGTGTGGGGCAAAACGCTGAGCTCGGGGAATGCCATTTTCTGTTTACAACCACAGAGAGTGTCAGAGAAAGTGTCAGGGTGCTTCACCCCCTCTCTCCTTCCCTTGATGGCCGGGTGTTGTCAGCCTTCCCCCCGTAGGCCATGTTGGAAGGGCAAACACACACATCCTTTAAGAATGTGCCCACTTCAACCGGATTCGTCGTAGCTCGGCACATTTTTATAGAGGACAGTGTGAATGTGCACGATCGACATAAATCTATGAGTTTGTAACACCGAGGGTTTCCTGTGGATCCTGTGAAGAAAAAGCTGCTGTAGTAACTTTTTCAAATTATGTTTTGGGGCATTTCTGCTTTACTAGACAGTATACAGTGCAGGGAAGGGCTAGTGTGTGAAGTCTATGAGGCGGCGTACAACCTCCTAATTCATAGTCACACAATAGTTGTAGTTTATTGTGTATTTACACCTTAAATTTGTCCCATTTGGACCCAAAATCTACTGTAAAGTTCTAAATTTTTCACAGGTGTCCACAGACGTAGATTATCTTCCCAAAAAGAAATAAAAGCACCCTATAAATTCCTGCCTTCGTAACCTTAAACCCTATTCCTCAACAATATCTTTATCGAGAAGCGGTGAAGCCGCAAAAACCATTGGAGGCAGCTTCTACATCCTATGTTTCTGTATAGTACAGCATCAAGCAAATAGATGTTGTAGCACTTGAGATCAGTCTTGATTTTTAAAGGTCTTGGTCTCAGACAACGACTAACAACTTCTGGAATAAAATTCGATTTCTTAAACGACAAAAAGGTTAATCCACAAAACAGTGTCCGAAAGAACACACAGCGGTTTGTAAATACTTAACGAGCAACCGCGCTGAACCCAAAGACTTTCTGTGAATATTCACGACCTAAGCAGTCTATATACCGTCTGGGCTTGGTCTTAACGTGATCTCAACCCCTCAAAGTCTTGTCTCGGTCTTGATACACTCTGGTGTTGACTTGGTCTCGGTTCATTACAACACTGTGTTGTAGTCCAGCAAGTCAGTTATGTGTTCATACAATGTGTCCGATCATAACTGTAGTCTGCCAAATCTTTCAACGCAACGGCTCCCAGTCTAGTACAGATATATTTCAAGAAGTAGAT
Organism: Sciaenops ocellatus; assembly: GCA_033000465.1. Classification (NCBI taxonomy): domain Eukaryota; kingdom Metazoa; phylum Chordata; class Actinopteri; family Sciaenidae; genus Sciaenops; species Sciaenops ocellatus. The sequence continues at coordinate 12,484,700 of CP136876.1, read as the reverse complement.
CTTATAGAATAGATTGGACTTGGATCTATATGTCAGATATTCCATTGGTATTGGTATCGGCCAGTGTTGGAGGTTTGCAGACAGTCCTCTGCAGTAAAATGTTTGTTCTTGCACAGAAAGTAACGATACGAAGCAGACACGCAGCGTCTTTGTTAAAATAGTGAGTAATTAAATCTTTGTTTTAACATTTCCCAGCCTAAATAATGAAAATAGTCTTCATGACTCATCAAAACATTGTAAAACTCTGGACAGATTTAAATGCTTTGTCATCTCGAGGACTCCGACACTTAAACGTGGTAATTGCTGTAAGTTCAGGTATCTGTACGGGCAGATGAGCTGTTGCTGCTTCGTATCCTGACGTTGCCAAATTGGCTGTGTAGCTCTAATTGACAAGACGGGTGAGAGGCGGGTTGGACGCTAATTGATTCCTGCTGAGACGGCGGCATCGAGATGTCATTCCAGCCTCTCAAGGCGAGAGTCTTCAGGGCTTTCTCGCTGATAAATGTGTCGCCGCTTCGTGTTCGGTGTAAAAAAAAAAAAAAAAAAGAGAGAGCTGGAGCTGGCAGGGAACTTGTGAGCGAGAATCAGAAGGAGCTCCCCGAGCCAGCGAGCGTCTAATTAATCCCAACTCCGCCGGTCTTAACGAGGTCTTAATTACTCTCACTGACTCTCTCAAGGCGAGACGACGGGGACCTCGGCGTCTCATGCTAACATATATGATTGTCTGGTCAGAAGGCAAGAGCTTTCACTGCTCAATTAAGCTCCCGTGTGTGTGTGTGTGTGTGTGTGTGTGTGTGTGTGTGTGTGTGTGTGTGTGTGTGTGTGTGTGTGTGTGGACATGCATGCTCGCGAACAGTTGTCAGCTCAACCCACTTCCCACACCGAGCGAGGCGGCCATTGTGCGTAAGAGGCTCATCTTTAAGAACCGGTTTTCCCAGAGACAAAGTCCATTCAAGTCCAATTAGGGGAAGCCATTCAGGGCCCTAATTCCCTTACAGTGAATCTGCCTGATCCTCCCAACACATGCTACTTATTGTTCCCTGGGAAGGAAGGGGAAGGGAAGGGGGGAGGACGGGGGAGTAAGAGAGAGGGTGAGAGAACGAGAACGAGAAAGAGACACTGACCCGGATTTTTGGAAATATGGTAATGATGAGGGTAATGAATGCAGTGGGACAATGAAACAGGACACACACACACACACACTGCGAGCGCCTTGAAAAGAACAGCCTCGCTCATCACAAACAGGATTATCTATGATTCATTTTTTTATTAAGCGACATGAGATCTGCAGAGTTCCTCCCACTGATAAATATGCTGGATTAAACGGGATTACAACTCAATTAAAACTCAATTTGACTATAAATCATTATTTGCATAAAATGTGAACAATAAGAAACATTAACACTCCACAGATATTCCTCTTATTGTCGACAACAATGAGTTATCCTGCTCGTATTGTCTGCGGATCTGAAGCCTGTTGGACCTGAGCAACATGTTGCTTCATTACCATGAACACACACACACACACACACACACACACTGTTGCTGTAAATACTAAAATAGTCCCGTACCCCCCACAAAATGGCACTTTTTTAGTTTGAGTTTGAGTCACTGCGGTGTCAAAACTTTTCATTCAGGACCTTTTTTGTAAGATTTACATCTTCAGAATGAAACCGTTCATACTATAAATATGGAAGGAAAGACGTATAAAGATTTATTTACCACAGAAATGTATTGCTGCCACATCAGAAAAAATAAAAAATGATCAGTTTCACGTTAGAACGTGATAATTTGGGCGCTGTAATAACGTTAAACTCTCTTTTTCTAACGTTTGAATGAGGACAAATGTGCTGAGAGCGAATAGACTGAAGAATGAGGCTCATTTACACGACTTGATTCAGTTCTGTTTATGCAAAGTGGGTGATGTTGTGATAAATATGCGTACATTAAGAAGGATTCGACCTTTGACCTGTTGGAGGTAGTGTCGTTTCTCACTGATCGGCTGGAGGGACACAGAAAAGACTCCACGAGTCCACTTCCACCTCCAACTTATCAGGTTTTAACAAAAGAAATCATCACATTATAACGTGATACTGATTCATTTTTATTTGTCTGGCGCGGCCGTGATACACTTGTGTAATTGACTATATGAAAAATATAGACTCTTGTCCTTTAAAGTTCAAATTTTCACGACATTGAATCCTGTTTTTGATTCCGTTGTGCCTTTTTCAGCCATTTGAAGTATTTATAGTTGATAATTAAAGGTAGTTTTCACTGTTAGTGGCGGAGTCCGCCACCGTGCTGGATCCAGATTGCCTACAGGAAGTGATGCATGCCTGTAATTCACTCTGTTAACTCCACATCAGAGCTGCAGTGAAGCTGGAAGTTATTGTTTATGCTTAAACTCTTCAGGATTATTACATTAACGATGCATTAGCAGTGTGAGTTTGACTAAACTACAAAATAAAAGCCTCGTGTTTGTCTCTGAATTCCAGCAGAAAAACGTCTCGATGCCGATAAATCTCACCGTTTGTGTTCGTCCCGACTTCAGTTACACGTCGAGGCCGTAATAATACACCGAACGTCCATCTGCCGAGCGACGTGGCAGCGCAGATATCTCCTAATCTAAATCTACGTTTGTGGAGATGAAGAGATTAATTGAATATCAGTTTGGAGGATAAACCCACAGATTGGAGACAAGATTAATTTAAAAAAAAAGCTAATATCAATGCATTGGATCTAATTTGACAAATCCACGTAAATATTCAACATATTTACTCGATAAGTAAGCAGATTATGGAAAATGATAAATGTCAGCGCATTTAGGAGACTTCAGCGATGTGCAGTAATGTTAAATCTTATAATGGGATTTAAATTAGCTCATCAATATTAATCTGTGTATTCAGAAGTTTGTAGATATTTGTTCATTTTCACTTTCCTCTGCCTGAAACGTGTGTGTGTGTGTGTGTGTGTGTTGTATTATATTAACCTGTAAAAAAACATCGAGGTGAGACTTTTTGGAGGGATTAAAAAGTTTAAAAGCACCTCAGTTTGTCAGATTATCCACATTTTATCCACTCTGATGTAACCGAGGCATCACGGCGTCACTATCATCCCCGTTTTTATCATCTAACGAGCTCCCGGTTAATGACAAATCACACACACACACACACACACACACACACACATATATGAGGGGGGAGCAGGTAAGGCTTAGCAACCCTGTGTTTGCCTAGCAACCCGGTGTCCCAGCGACCCTTGTTGCCATGGCAGCCGATGAGGATGTGGCACTGCCACGAGGAAGTGGTCACCACAGATATGAGCCAAAGGGCAGCTGGTGTGTGTGTGTGTGTGTGTGTGCGTGTGCGTGCTCATTTGAATACAGCGTCCTGAATCCGTAGATTCAGGAGCCGTATGCTCCTTTTGCAGCCTGTAAACACGAAACAATCAGCGCCTTTGTTTTAAAGCTGTTGTTCTGTTGTTTCATTTGTTTGTCCTCCCCTCCCCTCGCTCCCGCTGTCATTTTCTCAAACCCCACCCCAACAAAACACACACACACACACACACACACACACACACACTTTAAATATTCTTACTTTTAAATTTCTCATCTTTGTATATAAAGAACTTCTTTTTTTACGCGAGTGAGAGTGAAAGCGTTGTTGTACGTCTGTCTGCAGAGGTTGAGGTCGAGGTGTGTGTGTGTGTGTGTGTACAGGCGAGGGAGGGGTTTACAGTATGTGTGTGTGTGTGTGTGTGTGTGTGTGTGTGTGTGTGTGTGTGAGAGAGGGAAAGTGGGCGTTAACACCCCCCCGTCCAACCCCAGACCGATTAAGGCCAGAAACTCTAATTATGCCCACAAAGACGTGACAGACTGGAGCACCCATCTGCGCTATAGGGTCTCCCACACATACACACCACATACACACACCACATACATATATATGTACACGGAGTAACGGAATAACACACAAAACAATACAGCTGAATAATATCAGATACCTAAATGCACAAAAGTCACAAACAGACGAGCGTGAGACGATCAGCCAGTGAAAGTCAGTGAAGACAGAAAAGCTTCACCTGTTTCTCATCGGCCCCATCTGTCACCGCCAAACATGATGCGATTTATGAGATCTGATTCCAAAGATGCCATTTTAATGTTTGCGTCCACGTGTTCTCATTTCACTATTCAAGTCAGAGGATGAGTCACTTTTTCCCTCCCAGCGTCCGGTCGTATACGAGCACGCTGTGGGTTTTTACCTCAGCGTCGTTTCCACAATGCAAACTTGACCTTTTCCTGCGTCGAGTTTTTGAATATCCAAAAGCAACTCGAGCAAAATCTAAAGCACCCAGATCTGTCTGTTAATTTGCACTGACATGATCAAATGACGTCTTTTTCTGCACCTTTGTATTAATCTCCAGAGAAATAAACAGATTTTATTCAGGGTGAATAAAGATAAAAGAGAGACGTGAACATGAAACGGTGAGAGAAGATCTTACCTTGACGTCGGAGAAGAATATCTTGAGCATGTTGGATGAAGGGTAGCGGGTGTAGAAGAACATCAGCTTGGCCTTCTTCAGGTGGTTTGGAGACAGACCCTCCTGAATCTGAAATGATAACGTGTTAAGGAGGCAGCAGAAGAGTTGAGATTAAAAAATCATCTTCAAATCACCTGTTTCGTCTCCGTTAAAGCGCATTATATCAGCTTTACTTGTAACAATGGTTCAAGAGAAACTTCAGAGTGACACAGCAACAATCACAGTTATTATATGCAGCAAAGAACGGTGCATGCAGCTCTTTTAAAGCGGCGTAACAGGAGTCAACACACCTCCAACTGTCACCTCTATTATCAGACAACTCCCATTTCAGTTGCAGTAAAGTGCAGAGATTCTTCTTGTTCTTGGAGCGCTGCTGTCTCAGTTTATGTTTATGAATTTGGTCACAAATGAGCTGCAAGATTTAATTTGTCGTCTGAGGAAAATGTTGTTTGGCAGCAGAACTACAACGGGCTCAGCGGTAGACTAGCTACCTGTCCGAGGTGAACCCCGCGTCTCACCAAGTGCAGGACGGGACAGGCTATTCGAGGTGATTTGCACGCAGATTCAAGGAGACAAACAAAGCATCAACACCAGCAGATCTTCCAGCACGGAGAATTTATCTATTTTATTGAAACACAAATCTGAGCTGGTCAGTGCTGCGATCTGCTTTGTTTGTTTCCAGAGTCTGGCTGACCATGAGGAGATACTCACTGAATTTGGATTAGAATACCAAGAATCGCTTACCGCATGTTTAAGTCCAATAAAATTTGAAAAGTCTAAATTATTTTAATGCTATTTTTGAGCCTGGGTAGCCCTCAAACCTGGGAAGATGAAGCAGGTTTTGTAATGTGGACGGATGGAAAGAGAACTTTAATCCTGGAGGGAGGGATATGTGAAATTTAGAGGGTGACCATCCTGGTGAAACGACAGCACTGCCGTCAAAAACAACCACAAAAGAAGAAAAGCACTTCTCTGCTCGGCCCAAAGCAAAAAGCAAACACGAGCACCTGCTGACTTTGGATCAAATCCCACATTCACCCCTTGCATCATGCATCTCGCCGGCTTCTGCGAGCCGCGGCGTCTCTCTCTCTCTCTCTCTCTCTCTCACTCTCTCTCTCTCTCTCTCTCTCTCTCTCTCCCACCATCTCAACAAGGCAAAAACAATAATTGTGGAGGCCCCCGGTTTGCACGGGCCACAGAGTGATGGTGTGTGACAACAGCTGTGCCCCACCACGCTGCCATTTCCCCACCACATTAACAGGCCTATAATCTATCAGAGAAGATGAGGCAATCAATGGAACCCCCCTGCAAGGTCAATTAGCACGCAGACAAACACACACACATCCACACCGAGAAACCCCCCGGGCCCTATATGGCTGCAGAGAGAGAGAGAGGGAGAGGATGGACAGTCAGGAGAAAGTGTAAAGAACGAGTGAGACGAAGCGGCTTCGAAATTAAAAAGTAATCTGACTACAAGCGACCGTAATATCGCAACACAACACTCGGCCTCAGCGTGATCCATCATTCATTTAGCAGCAGAGATGTCAGGTCACCGGACAACAACACCATCACCTAGTTAACATTCATACCAACCTGTCACTACCTGTGTGTGTGTGTGTGTGTGTGTGTGTGTGTGTGTGTTGTTTTCTACGAACACACACACACCAAACCTCACGAGCATGACTCAGTGTAAACACTCTGAAGCGATATAATGAAATAAAACGTGACGTCTGTGTGTTTGTGTGTGTGTGTGAACAACACAGCCGATGATGTTCTTTTTCTTCCTCTCCTGTTGGTGTGTGTTCATCCTGATGTGAATGTGTGTGTGTGGCTCACTGTATCAGCTGTAACTTGACCTTGCTGCCAGGTGTGTGTGTGTTTGTGTGTGAATGGGGAAGGAGGGGTGAGGCAGAGGGATTGAGAGGGAGGAGGAGGGAGGAGAGAGGAGGGAGGTGGGGGGGTAAATTCATAAATGAATGGGGGACATCTGCTCAGCTCTGTACAAAGGATTAAAGATACACAGACCTGAGAGAGAGTGTGTGTGTGTGAGGGTGAGGGTGTGTGTGAGAGTGTTTTTAGGTGAACTATGATTGATGCAAAACACCTTAACTGAACCGCCGGGCTTTAAATCCACCGACAATGCCGTCAGCATCACGCAAATCCAAAGCAGAGGCAGAGAGAGAGACGGAACGGGAAAATAAACAGTAGACGAACAGGAAAGTTTATATGAAATGTAGCCGCAAATAAAGTTCCAAGAGCTCAAACTTCACTAAAAACAGCTTTAAAATGTTTGAATCGTCCAATATATCACACAGAAAATGACGTAAATGTGTGGCAGCTGTGTCTGAATGTGTTTACATTATAAAAGTGTGTTTAATTGGCAGTAAATCTATTTATAAATTACACATCACGACATAAATAATCTCAAATAAAAGCCACAATCTTAATCAAAATTATTTGTTTTTTCAGTCCAAAAGTCAAAAATATTCATTTTACAAAGACAGAAAAACACACAAATAAATAAATTAATTTTCAGTCCACCGACGAGGACTGGTTATCTTGTGATAATATTAATTAATAAATGGAAAAATAAATTTCTCCTCACTGTGAATTAACGAATTTTGAAGGATTGCTGTTATTAAAATTTAACCACCGAAACAATTTTAGATTATTTCACCTCCCAAACACAAACAGGAGGGTTGAAGGGTGGTCACTATCTTTGAAATACTAATGTCCCGTTTCAAAGACTTTTTTTTTTTCCTTCTTATAAATGAATAAAAAAGCATTTTGGAATGAAACGACGATCAAGAGACGTGTCAAATATTTCTTTTAATTAAAGCAACATCTAAATTGGCTTTGAAGACGACACTGTGATCACACACCCCCCCATTGCAGCTGCAAGGAGTTCCTATTTGTCGGGTTCAAAGTCTGATTTTTCTTTTCACTTTGTTGTTCGAGCGAGTGTGTGTGTGTGTGTGTTTGTGTGCGTGTGTAGCGTGGCCCGGGAGAAGCCCTCTTCATATGAAAGGTTAGGAACGAAAAGATAAACAGCTACCTGCAAACACCTGTCCGCACGCACACGCCATGAAAGGGAGTGTGTGTGTGTGTGTGTGTGTGTGTGTGTGCGTGCAGCGTGAAAGGAAGCAAAACACACACAGCTGCCGAGCAACTGCGAGCGAAGGCCAACAAATGAAAGCGAGCAGGAGACATCGACGACCACGACGGCGACTAACCTACAAAAACCTAAAGAGGAGATCAACGTGTACATTTCAGATCTCCTCCTCACACACACACACACACACACACACACACACACACACACTTAGAAAGCCTCCATCAATAAGGCCAAGCATTCACCTGTTCCTCTTTGAAATATGATTAGCTTTGAGCTCCTATGTACAAGGTCTTAGCCCACACCCACACACACACACACACACACACACACACATGCACACAGTGAAATATGATTTGCTTTGAGCGTTTATGTACAAAGTCTTTGTGATGAAAGAGAACCTAACAGCACAAGAGTGTCTCAGACAGTGTGTGTGTGTGTGTGTGTGTGTGTGTGTGTTGAAGGGGGAGCTCACTCGCCTTTCTCAGCACCTTTAAACACCACAACCTGCTGCACAGACTTAAAAGAGCTTGAGAGAGCAGCGTGCGACCTGTTTAATCTTCCCCCTCTCTCTCTCTCGCAAGACTCATCGCGAGCCCCGTTTCATCTTCCCCCACTCAGCGAGGAAACAAGAGGGTTAGAACCAGGAACCAATTAATGCAGATTAATTGATATTAAAGACTTTCTTTGACGACTGCCTGCTGCAGCTGCGGCTGCGGCTGCCGCCTCTCTGAGTGGCCTCGGTGTGTTTGACTGCATTTAAAAAGTGACTCTTGGTGGAGCGGGGACATAAAATGATCGCAGATTTAAACTTTTTAAAGTGCAAGACCAAAAACTTACTTTGCATGCTCCAAGATATAATGCACCAAATACATTAAATAAAGCCAAATTAATGAATTACGTCAGACAAGTCAAATGACCCGACATGAGGAAGGAAATACACCAAATTCAACAGAATATTCTGTATATTTTAGGTCATATTATCAGCTCTAATAGCAGGTATTATCCACTAAGTATATTTTTCTTTTTTGCAGTTAGTTTTAATTACTTTAATGTAGTTTTTAGTCTTTTGTACTTGCAAAATAACTCAAACCATTTAAACTGAGCAAGAGGAGCGATTTAAATACTTTTATATGTTCTTCAAGTTATTAATATTTATTTATTAATATTTGTCTTTTAGTTTTTGAGCCACACGCTCAAAAGTTTGAGTGGATTTAATGTGCAAAATAACTTTAATACTCTGGATACTCAATCCAAACGTAACCCACCACACACTCACACACACACACCGGTACGAGACCTTTTAGTATGAAGGATACGGTGCTGCCCGAGTATGGCGAGATGTCGGACATGTCCTGCAGGTCCCCGCACTCAGACTTGATGAGGGACAGGGACAGACCCTCTGGCCCGTGTTGACTCGGCGAGCTCTGCCTGTGGTGGTGGTGGTGGTGGTGATGGTGACTGAGATGGCCTCCTCCCAGGGACGCCATTTTGGTTCTGAGGCTGACCGTTTCCCGCGTCATGTCCATAGAGTCGGGCGAGGACCGGTGGTGGTCCTTGGGGCCTGGAGGGTAGCCACCGCCGCTGTGTGGCCCCAGGGGGTTCTGAAAGGGGTAACCCATCAGGGGGAGAGGGAACGGGTGGCGAAACGACGGAGGGCTAAACCCGAGCGAGGCCGTGAGCGGAGAAGGGTGGAGGGAGGGATGGTGGGGCGGAGGAGGAGGAAGAGAGGAAGAGAGGTTGGTGTTCTCTCCGCCACTTCCTCCACCGCTCTTGCGCACCACCAGCGGCAGTGCCTCCGTCTGGTCGTTGGGTGTCGGCACGCCACTCAGCCTGCCACTCAAACCAGCGAATGAATCCAGCGGGCTCGGGACGATTACATCGCCGAAGCAGTGCAGCCTCTGGTTGGAGGAGTGGTAGTTAGGAGTGGGACTGCCGTCGCCGTTCAGACTGAGGGCCAGGGCGCCACTGCCAAAACGTGAGTCTGGGGTGAGGGAGGGGAGGGGACCGAAAGGTGGAGGACAGGAAGAGGACGAGTTGGAGGAAGATGAGGGCGCAGCCGGCGTGCTGCTGTGGCAGCCATGATGGTGACTGACGGCCGGCTTGGGCGACGAGAAGCCCTTGACGACGGTGTCGACGACCTGCGACACGGCACAGTTCAGCTCCTGCTTCAGCGTCTCGGCCAACTGCCTCCCCCCTCCTGCCGCTCCTCCTCCTCTCCTCTTCATCACCCTCTCTCCATTCCTCTCCTCCTCCTCCCTGCCGTCCACGTCCTCCTCCATCTCCCCGTCGATCAGGGCCTGTTCTCGGAGGAGAGCTCGGGCCCGGTCCAGGAACAAACCTGGATCCAGCTCAGAGAGGTCGTCGTGGCTATGCCGGCCTCTGTCTCTGTGCCTCTCCTCCAGGCCGTCGGAGCGGATACTGTCCTCTGACAGGTTGCCGTCCTCCTCTCTTTCTCTGCCTCGGTCGGCCTCGCCGCTCTCGCCGTTCTCCTCCTCCTCCTCCGTCTCCGAGTCGTAAATCTGGTAGAACTTCTCCTGGAGTTGACGCAGCTGTTTCTGAAGAACAGAGGATAGAGAATGTTAAAGAAGACGTCTTTTGAACCTGAAAGTCACCTGTTACCATAAATACACCGAAGGAGAAATTAAAATAGTACAGTATCCCTCAGACAGCTCTGTACATCTACGCCTTCGAAACATTAGCTCAGTCATCTTCTATAGCAGCTCTCGCTTCTCTCCAGGTACTCAAGGAAGAGCATATCATGACGTCTTCCTTGAATCTGCACTTGTCATTGAGTCACCGTGAAAAGTTGGCCTTCCTTCAGACCTTGTACTTCATCTGCTACCCACCTGCATGTCCTCCAGCTGCAGTTTGAGCTGCCGTCTCTCTTCCTGCCGCTGTTCCTGCCTCGAACACACCAGCTGGGTGAAGCTGTGCTGCTGCTGTGGCAGGCGCTGCTTCCTCTTATTCTCCCTGTAAACCTCGCCGACGCTGACCACGCCGCCCCGCGAGCCCGGAGAGCTCAGGAGGGAAGAAGGGCCGTCGCTCCGCCTGTGGTCGTGGCCGCTGATGTTGTGGCCATTGCCATCTCCTCGGTGGTCATTGCTGCTGTTGCTGTTGTTGCTGCTGTTTTCGTTCTCGCGGTTGCTCTCTTGGTTGTGGTCGCCGGCGTTGGGCCGGACCAGCGGCGAGTGACTCATGCCGCGGATGATGTTCTCCACACGGGCGCGCTTGGCACGGAGGTGCTCGTCCGAAAGCCTGTCCAGGTCGAAGGAGGAGAGGGAGAGGGGCTGAGAGGGAGCGTGGGAGTTATGGTTCGACGGCGGCGGAGGCCGCCCGAAGGAGGAGGAGGAAGGTGGAGGAGGAAGAGAAGGCCCTGGAGAGAGGCAGTCGGAGGGGCTGTCCCGGTCACGGGAGGAGTTGCTGCAGGCATCCTCGGCCTGGATCTCTGAGCCTCCACTGGACAGAGCTCCACTCCCCTGTGATGGAGGACAGACGGACTGATTAATAAACAATTAACAAATCAATTAATTGACTAAACATTTCACCACGAGCTGTACCTGGAAGCCCGAGTCACTCCCTCCATTCTTCCCCATGTTGTTCTTCAGTAGCTGAGAGATGATGGTAGCGCCGGGGAAAGGCATGATGGCGTCCTCGTACGAGTTGGCCCTCTTCAGCAACTTCCTCAGAACGTTTGACTTCTCCCCGTCGCCGTTGGCGCCCCTGTGGCCGTGACCGACCAACGAGCAGTCTCCGTCCTGATCGATGCCGTGCGATTGGTTCATGCTGTCGAGCAGGGTCTCCCTGGCGCGGCTGAATATCGCGCTACCCACGGTCCTTTTCACCCCGATGTCGACACGTCGGCGCTTGGTCTGTCTGGTTAGGAGGGTAGTGCTGTCATGATCAGGCATCACGCATGGGGTGCTAAACGGACATGACCAGGGGTCCTCACAGGTACGCAAGGATGAGGAGTCACCTGATGACGAACAACACAAACACTTTCATTTACAGCTCGACTCACTGAAATATGTAGCTTTATTTGCTGCACTTTATTTTGAAAATATAGAAATAAAAGAGGAGATATCTAAAATTAAAAACTGGATAATTAAATCACGTGTTCTCGTCAATGTCAGGCTCATTTCAATGAATATCTCTCAGCTGTTAAAAGACTTTTCTCTGCTGGATAAATATAGAAATCTGCAGTCCAAAAAATTTCAGACGAACACACTGAGACAAAGTCATAAAATTAAATGACTCATTGTACATTTCTTGACCGAAAGCCACGAGAAAACACTGAAATAGTTCAAGGATATATTCCCACAGAGAAGTAACACCTGCCTGTAATAACCAAAATAATTTCCCATTTCCTCTCCTACCACCACCACCACTACTACCTTCTCCTCCTCCTCCTCCTTCTTCTCCTCTCCTGAGGAGTAACCTTGATTTCTGCATCTTGAGAAGACGAATTGAACGTCTCTCTTTTTTTTTTTTTGTTATCGTCGGAGGGATTTCACTCCACTCCAAGAAAAAGAGATTTATTTGTTTTTATTTCTTAACACGACTTGAAAGAAAAATCTCACATTTTTTACAAGAATTTTTGATTTTATTGATCTTAGTGTGAGAAAAGTGAAATTCTTGTAAACGCCTCCACTTGAGATTTTAACAAAGTTTCTTCTCCTGTTATGAAATATCTCATCAGTTAAACGGCAGGTGTAGAGGCACACCTGATGATGGTGAAGTTTCTCTGATTTGACGCTGTGGAAGCAACAAAAACTGTCTGAAATGATCACCTGTGCCTGGAGACTGAAGTCTCTACAGGTGATTCAAACCTTCTCAACATTTAAGGATCAAATCAAATCAAATAAATCTATTAAAAATCAGCTGTTGCCATTTTAAAACAGGTCAATGCTTGACGTGAATATCTGCGCGCAGGCAGCGTTTTTCCATGCTGCACGTTTGCATCTGTTTTGCAAGTGATTTCAGGGTCAGGTCTAGGGAAATATTTCACAAATTAAAGCAGCTTTCCTGCGACAGTTTGTGCTCACACTCACACACACACAGATTTTTAAAGACAGCACAAATGAAATGCGACAAAGCCGGACGCTGTCGTCGCTCCTGCGGGGGCCATTTACCAAATGAAATACTTTCCAAGCAAGAGAGGGAGAGAGTCTGAATGTGACTCCGAGTTAGGTGTTCAGAAAAACACTCGGCGGTGACCCAGATACACACACACACACACACACACACATTGCTCTCTGTTTGCATTATTACACACACTCAGACAGATTAGGGGGTCCAAAGAGCTCGGAGACTTTTTTGAAATTTGGGTGTGAGGTCAAAGTGAGAGTGCAAATGTTTCAAACCTTTACGTGACTAAAACAGTCAAAGTTAGACTCTGCAGGAGTGTAAAAACCTTCGTGCTGCGTGTGGAAGGTGAGCGAGGAAAAGGAGATGTGAGAGTGTGTGTGGTTTCTGTGTCTAAACTGAAAGTCATGGTTTAATCTGGATTTGAAGGGCAGGAATACCTCGGCCTGTGATTGAGAAGTGAAATGGGAAGCAGCTGATGACGAATATCTGTAAATGTAAATGACTTTAAGACTTCATGAGACTTTTAGAGAAACTAAAAATGCCAAATAATTTTTGGAGATAGAAGTTGGAGCCCCTTCTTCGTCTGTGAGAGGAACCAGAATGATCAGTGATGGCTCACAGAAGTGAGAAGTGGATCATTACTTTTCGCTGCGCGCTCTGCGCGGAGAGCACCGCAGTCCAGAGTCTGTGACAGAAAAACACTTTTACGCACGGCGGTAATAGACTGCAAACACGGAGAGATGTTTGTCACAGTCCAGACAACAATTAGTCCACGATGGTGACACGATAGCTGCCACATTCCCGCCTTTAAAAAGCAATTTATTGTTTTTTTATATAAAGTTTTGTTGAAGTGGAGGCGGAAAGAGAGAAATCAGCTGGATTTAACGACAAAGAAGCGTCAGGAAACATCTACAGATCAATAAAACTGACTCATTTGTTTAGATTTAATCTCACAGTTATTAATTTGTGTTAATTAGAGGAAATAAATCCAAAAGCAGGCGCGTGAATCCATCCCAAAAAAAGAAAAAAAAACATTTTATTTTGAAAAGCAGACTTCAGTCTGAGATCTGAGTTTTCCAAAATTCAACTAAAAGCGTCCGGATCCGAGGATGAACCGTCTCCACCAACTAAACAGCGCTGAAGTTAAATCACACACACACACATACACACTCTCTCTCTCATAAACACACACACACGCACTCCAAACATGTAAACCCACGAGTGCAGCAGTAATAATGGTCGTAAATAAACCGTGTGTGTACTCACTTTCTTTGTCGAGCCTTCCTCCAAGTCGCTCCGTCGAAGAAAAAGGGACGAACACCGGAGACAGATCCGCGCTCCGCCGTTAAGATCAATGCCGTAATTTACTACGGCAAAGTGGAGACGTATGCAGAGCGTGCGCGGGCGCGGGCGTGAGTGTGTGTGTGTGTGCGCGATAAAGAGAGAGAGAGAGAGAGAGAGAGAGAGAGGGTGAGAGAGTGAGAGAGATCCACAGAAAGAGAGAGAGAGAGACTTGCTCTTGTGCGCCGCTCTCCTCCCGGGATGGGAAGTGTTTAGTATCGAGCGCACCCGGTCCGTCCGCCACTCTCGGCTCGGTCGCGAATCCCGTTTTTCTCCCTCTGAGCGACGGCAAGACTCTCAATAAGAAACAAGAAGAGACGCACATGAAGGATACGTGAAGACGTTGCGTCACCGGCCCCGGAGTGAGGTAACGGCTCCACCTGACCAATAAGGAAGAGGAACCGAGGGGGACGGTGGATTTTTATTTATAAGGAGTGAGCACCGACCAAACGGCGCGGGAGAGAGAGGGAGGAGAGAGGAGCGGAGGATGGAGCGGAGGGTAAAACTGACAGTCAGCTTCATCTGAAGCTGAGGGGGGGAGTGAGTGTTCTGCTCACGGACACTTCAGCAGAGGCACCGAGAAACGTAAATAAAACATTCAAACAACGTTAGAGCGAATTTAAAAAAAAAAAGACAAACGAGGCTGAGGCCTTTTAGGAATAAAACCAGATTTATTCTTTTAATGACACTCAGGCCTGATTGAATAAACACACACCTTCCTCCAGTCTGATGATCTGAGTGCGCAAAAAAAAAAAAAAAAGACAGATTTATTCCACAGTCTGCTCCTGCAGGAGGTGTTGGGTTTAAATCCCGGAGGTGCTCAACAGATGAAGAAGAAATCAAAAATCAAAACACAGAAAAAAATAAAAGATGAAATGTTTGTTGATGGAGGTTAAAGAGTAAAAAATCTGTGCGTCTTTGGATAAATTCAATTTGTGGATAAACTTGATGGATTCTCATGAGAAAAAACATAAAATCTGTGAGAAAAGTTGATTTATATGAAGGTAATATTTTCATTTATTTTTTAAAATCAGTTTAAAGTGAATTTCCGGCTGATTTAAAGTGAATTTGTGCAGAGGTATGTGAGCGCGCTGCGTCTCTCTCTGGGCCACAACACGTCTCTCTTCCTATGAATAAAATAAAATAAAATAATTCCTGAAGTATAATTTGTGTTTCCTCCTGATTCAAGGTGGATTTTCATCATTAATACTCAAACATTAAATATCAGCGGAGCCTCTCGAACAACAAACGAGGCGGCGTCAGAGCGGCGCGCCGCGCGGTGCCACTCATCCAGCATCTCTCCTCTTAACTCGGTTACGCACGGGAATAATCGGCGTTTACACGAAGTCACATTTCAAGTACCGTGCAGCTGTGTGCGTGCCGTTATATCTATATATAAAAAAAATCTGAATATTACAACCCAGAAATGTCCAATAAATACCCTCCACCTTTACTCCTCCACCCCCCGAGGAGAGTTCCGTGCTGCTCAGGTCGCCTTTGCATGCATGCAGAGGCCTTGTTTGCTTTTTTTTTTTAATGGTCCCGGCCAATTATTTATCACAGACATGACTGCAAACTTAACAACACACTGTTAAAAAAAAAAAAAAAAAAGCTGTGACCTATTTGAGTGATGGCGCTCTGGGTGATGCCATTTTGTAGTTTGGGAACTCTCAGAGCGCACAGCTGGAGGAGGAGGAGGAGGAACTGTTGAAGAGGAGAAGACAATAAAAAGTGCAACTCCTGTGAGAGGGGCTTATGGAAAAATATATATTTGTGTCCTGACTGTGAGGCCAGAATAAGAGGAGGTGGATGAGTGTGTGTGTGCATGTGGATTATCTCTGCAAAGAGGAGGAGGAGGAGGAATTATGAGACAGATTTGCTGCTGGAAATTTAAAGGAAGCTGTAGTAAATTTAAAACACTAAGAAAAATAAGAGGACGTTGCTGCCGAGCAGCCAACATAGGATGAAAAATAACCTCTAAACACAGAGAATATAATATTCACCGCATCATAACTGATAGATTTATATGTGGACGAGGATAGTTGCACTAGTTTTCGCAGAAAAAAAATTGTATTAATGTTTAACGCATTGACCTCCCTGTGTTTACTCGCCTCATGTGGCGATGACCCCCAACCAGTGAGTCATGCACACACACACACACACACACACACACACACACAGAGAGAGAAGACGGTGTGAGAAACAGAAAGTGTGACATTGTGTGTGTCAGTCACGGTCAGTCACCCTGAACCGTCCCTACAGTTTACTCATCGCAGAGTTACTTTACAACCCAAATACCAGCAGAGAGGCTTTTTTAATCAACCACACACACATTATAGGATTTAACCAAAGAGCCATAGTGACGGTCAAAACAAGCAGGAGTCACGGTCAGACGGCACAAAGCTCTCCAACGTTCAGCTGAACTCTCATCTATAGTGACTGATTTTATTTCCCACCAGAGAAAAGAGAAAATTACACCTGTGCTGGGTTTGAAATGGAGAGTATTATTCTCAATAATGTTTTCTTTTTAACGTGATATTTTTCAAGGAGTCAAGTGTCAAAATTTAATGAAGCGTGCAACACGAATGGAAGAAAGCGTTCACTGTATACTTGGACACAGTTTTTTTATGATTTATTCACGAGTGCAAACAACTTTTTTAATTTTGAGTTTAAAGCTGCATCATGCCGCTTTTAAAACCTGATAAGAGACGAGACAAAAGTTTCACATTCGTAAGAAAACCTGTCAGACCTCTTTGTGGTTCAAAAAAGGAACCGGTTTTTTATCTTACGAGTCTTAAACAGTTTTCTTCCAGTTCCACTTTTCTGTTTCAACCAAAGACCCGAAGAAGGCACGCACAGAGCGTCCGTGACGTCAACTCGAGGATCGTTTTGGCACGGAGGAAATTTGGTGGTGCAATCAGAGATACAAGAGAAAACATACACGTAAGATACAAAAACCCCAAACCAGCCAACACTCTTCTGTTCCCATCACGTATATACTGAGTCCACCTCTCCACTTCAAACTGGCAATGGAGAGTCGACAAAGTTAACAATAAAAACACGTCATTTTTGTTGGATTCTTTGATATATAAACACAAATATTGCAGATTTAAATTAAAGCAGTTACATGTACAACATTTAATATCCAATGAAATCAAAGTACACACCTACTCATACATCCCATAACACGATGGCCTACACACAAAGGGCTCAAACAGGTTATGTTTGTCACCACATTATATCATGTTTTAGAAATAAACTTAACTCCAACGTTGACAACAATTCTAATACTTCTAATACTAATAAAGAAAAGATGGACGATTTGGTGCTTCCTCACATTTCGTATCAAACCCAAGACACGTTAATTTAAATACTGAGATCTACAACAAGAAGCTGACTTCATCTAAAGTCAAACAAAATCTCACTAACAAAATCTTTTTTACTGTAATAATAACTGAGCTTGGAAATATCAAAAAATCGACCCAGTAGAGCGGCTGGAAATTGATCAGCCTGGTTTAAAGGACGACTTTCAATCCGAATGTTCAGACATCAACATGTTGACAACAGCTCTGCGTCTCTTTCATCTGATTTTGTGACTTAAAGCGAAAGAAAATAAAGAAAACCGTCGAAGATGGTCGAGGGAACGACACCAAACTTAAAATCCAACATTTATGTTTATTAAATATTGAGATCTACAACAAGAAGCTAACTTGATAAAAACTTCCAACACTTCAGTGGAACATGTCGTGGCTGTCAGTGACGCTATGTCTCAAAGGAGACTTGGAGGCTAATGTTGCTAAAAAACACAACACGTTCCCTCTTCTTCCTCGCAGCGCCTCAATGGCATCAAAAGTTAATTTCGCTCGAAGGTTGGAGCTCACGCTGAGATGTGAGTAAAAAATGTGCGCGGATCATGATGATGCCGAAAAAACCAGACAAAAAGGGAATAATGAAAATAGAAAGGCAGAGAGAGGGAATAATGATAGGCCTGCTGCTGATGGAGGTCTGGAGGTAGAGACAGATGGAGGCAGAGGTTTCTCTCTCTGTCTTCCCCCCCCCTCTCCCTCCACTCTCTTCCTCTCCGTCTCTCTCTTTCTCCCCCCTTTTCTCTCCCTCTTTCTCTTTTTTCGTCTACTCTCCATTAAGATGCCATTATTCAGGACATTAGCGAAGAAGAGCTAAAAGCTCTCACTGTCGAGGAGGGTCCCAGGGTCCTTTCTGAGAGCTGTGACGCAAACACACACACACACACACACACACTTTGACTACAGAAGTACCATATAGTATAGGTGAAGAGGTAAGAGGTGGTAAAAAGGTCTTATTGCAAACATTACCAGGTATCTCGGCTCCTCTACTCTCCCCCTGTGGCCAAAAACATGGACATTAGCTGACACAAAGAAAAATGAACAGTGCTCGATAAAGCGACACACACTGGGCCGGCACCGCGTCCTCGTGGGTTTATTTATACTTTGTGAACTTTGATACACATCATCTCCTCTCTCTGCTCGCTCTCCTCGGCTCTCTTTTCTCCCGATGCTCTCGTAATATGCTGGAAATTGTTGCATATTGTTGCGAGCAGATGAGGGTCTGGCAAGAGTTACGGAGAAATGATCCGCTGTATTGTGATTTTTTTAATCAAGCTCAGAGTCTAAATGTTTATTCTCTAAGTTGTGGACGTGTTTTCGTGCGTGTGAATGTCTGACTTCCAGAAATGAGGCTGAGAGTTTTCTTTAGAGCAGATGTGTCATTTTAAAAGTGAATTTACAGACGCAGGTGAAATAATTCCGACTTTATAGATAGAAAACAAACCGAAACAGGCCTTGAATGTCTTTGAAAGTCTTAATAAAAATGTCTCAGTCTCAAAATCAGGCAGGGCTTCAAACAAACTTGGTTTTTACTGTAATTATTCAGCACGGAAATATCAAAAATCGACCTAGGAGAGCAGCTGGAAGTCAATCAGCATGATTTAAACGAAGACTTTAAACAAGACAAACATATTTGCTCGCTTCCTCTGGTGGCGTTTAACCATGCGGACGATTTTTACTTCTAATATAACGACTGATTCCCTCGCAGTGACGCTGCACGACCAAAATAAAACATAACGGCCCGTTTATCGCCTCAGATTTATGCAGAAAGCCGCTCGTGTGTTCACATGAAACTATTCCACACTGAGGGAGCTGTTGGAGGTGACACTACACACACTAAACGGGGAGTTGCAGCAGCAGTGGTGGAGGTGGCACGTCCATTAGCAGTAATGTAGTGGTTGTAATGGTCGTTGTGTGAGTTAAAGGAGGTGCAGCGGTGGTGCTGGAAAGAGCTCTGTCAGTTTTCCAGTCAGATTATTTGATTAATACCGTTGACGTGAACCTGTAGCCTCTCCCGTGAACTCACAGTCCTCCTAAAGTTCATTCCTGCCGTTAATTTCCAAACTCGCCTCTTTAACTTTTCCTAATTATTCCATTTCCTGAGCTCAGGGACTTGGAGGATTTTCATAATTCATCGTACTCCTTTATTTTTGTCCCCTTTCTCTTTTTTTATTTTTTTTCTCCACAATTACCGTCGTACAAAAACCATCAAAATTATTCATCTGTTCCCTTTTTTTTCAATTTGCCATTCTTTATTTTTAGTTCCTGTAATTCATGTGTGTTTTTCTTTCTTTTTATCAGTCCTATGGAGCTCTGCACTGCTCATGTATTTATTCATGCTTTTCTGCCTCTGATGGGCGACATGGACGGAGCTGAATAGAGGCAGTGTGTATGTGTGTTCGCCTGTGTGTGTGTGTGTGTGTGTGTGTGTGTGTTTAGACCTCCTCCATTGTGCTGATTCTAAGAGAAGGTCTTAATCTAGCCACTGCCATTACCGCTGCTGAGACCTCCAGCCTCCATCTCCCCTCTTGCCCTGATGTTGTGCCCAGCCACGAAGGCCCTTTAGTGGGGGCCGGCTGGCAAGCCAGATCAGGGTCTTGGGTCTAGGGCTTGGCCTGGATCCCTGGTCCTCATCCTCTAGCACCGACCGCCCCCCTTGCATCCCCACAATGAAGCCTCCGTCCTGGCCTGACTTGGCCCCCGAAGCCGCCTTCCTGGCTCGAGGCCTGGATGGATGGATGGAGAGGGAGGGAAGAAAGCCTGTAGCTTGGATGTGCACTGGAGTGAGGAGAGGTGGAGAGGCTAACAATGCTATCAGAGAGCTGGCGTCCGTCTCTGAAACGCACACACACACAAACAAACACGTACTGCTGTGTTTGTCTTTATTTATCACAGCTCTTCACACATAGACGACAACAAAGGAAGAAAGGCGGCGAGCGGAATAGAGAGGGTCAGAAACAAAAAGAGGGAAAGAGGAGAAAAGTGGCAGAGAAAAAGAGAGAAACGAAGCCGACGGGCGGCTTAAAGATGCCGAAAACAAACGGCGACGGCAAAGACGCGGACAGAGTTGGACAGGTTGATAAAGAAAGTGGCGGAGACGACGACGCGGCAGAGATAGAGGGGGACACAATGTGAATAAAAGGCGTCGGTGTTTTCCACCAGTCTGTTGGCCGAAGCCTGTGTGACATTGTCAGGCCTCCCGGATCCCCATGGAAACAAAAATCAACATGTTTGCTCGAAATGCTTTCATTAACGCTTCGAAGCCGAGCCAAAAAAAAAAAAAAAAACGACAGGGGGACGAAGAGATGCAGAATAAAAAATCCACAACACAAATAATGCAAACAAACAAAGGATGGATAAAAAGAGCAAAAACAAACTTCTGTGGCTTTTCTCTCTTTCTACTCATTGACCCGTGTCCGCGTTCTGTACACAATGTGACCGGCACACTTTCAGGACGTTTTTCACTCGCCATCACTTTGGGGGATCAAGCCATATTTGCACGGGGGTATTATAATGATAGCCTTTGGCACATCGGAGGAAAAGTAGCTTAAACAAACAGTTTGAGTTTGTTGACTTGTTTTATTTAATAAAAATCACCTCTGAGCACATTTTTAATCTGATTTACATCATCGTTTCTCTTATAGCTTCATAAAATTAACATTCTTCAGCTCGTTTCATATCATAATATCATAAATACAGCACAGCGGTGTCCCCCTCCTCCTCCCTTTACATAGAGTCTAATCAAGCAAGGAGAAAATAGGACATCCGTGTGTGTGTGTGACACACACAGCCCGGCCATAACGACAATCAATTAAAGCTTCCTCTTCTCTTCTCCTTTAATTGAAATCGAATTACAGACTTTTACCTTCCCCCGTCGACCGAGCACGTAAGGAAATGCCTCGGGGAGGCCGAGCCGAAGCCGAGCCGCGCTCCCATTTAACCGACGAAGAAGAAGTTTAAGGTGGAAGCACGGCAAGTAATAAGGCCGTTAGTGTATTAAACGCACACGAGATAAGGTAACGGGGTAATTAAACGGTGAAGCTCAGTGTAGCTGAAGTAAACATGTCTAGAAGGAACACGCTCAAGATCGTGACTCCAACCATCAAATAATCATCAGTAAAATGTGACTCTGCTTTAATGTTTCAGTTTGTTTTAGTTACACTGTAAATATTGAGGTATAATTCCTGTAATATTATAAATTACGGCTCATAATTAACGGCCTCACTGACAGTTTGAGGAGTGGAGCTGTGAAAGCAGCAAACATCTCTCTGACTGTCAAGACAACATCATCAGGGATGGAAGATATTTATTGCATAATTAATGCTGATATGTTTGAAGCAAAGCCAGCCAACAGCTCCTCGTCGTGATTGATTATATATATAAAAAACCTGGAGCTCACCTGGTAGACTATCTGCAGACTTCCGCGGTCACTTGCAGACGTTTGCAGTCGGTCGTCGATGCATGTTCCCCGTGTATAGAGGCTAGAAGCCGAGTTTGATTCCAGCCTGCGTCCTCTGCTGCATGTCTACTCTCTCCAATAAAGCAGAAAATGCCAAAAAATATCATAAAAAAAAGAAAAATCTACTTTGGAAATATTGTCCAACTTCTCCTTAACCAGTTTAATGTATTGATAACACCTAGTTTTGGTTATTAAAAATGCTTTGGGGGTTTCTGAAAGGTACTTCCCATATTTAGCTGATGATTGATCAGTGAATCGATTCTCAAAGCTGTGGATGTAATACAGAGCTGATCCACATGAAATATGTTTTTCTACAGTGTCATTGTTTCAATTCCCACATGTTGGATTCGCACTCTGTCAGCAGTTATTCTAAGTTTTGTTCCATCTTGTTTTAGTTGTAGCTAAATTAACATTTGATCTTATACTAACGATGTGGGTCCTGCTGATGTTTCTCATGAAGTTCGACCTGCTGACACACAAAGTACTGATCGTGAGGAGCCGCCGATCTTTCCAACAACATTTTCATTACTGTCTAATCACCGACGTCGTATTTCTACATGCTGCGTGTTTAATAGAAAAGGTTTCAGACTTAAACACGAGGCCGCTCGCTGATTTGTTGTCAGCGTTTCTTTTCTAATGTCGCCATCTCTGTCCAGAGCGTCCTGGTCTCACCCCAGCAAAGCTTTCATGTCTGTTTGTGGAGGTTTAAAACAAACCGCTGAGGTTCCAACAGGACTTGAAAGCACAGATGAAGGTGAACAGGTAGGAATGAGGAAGAGTGGATGGATCGATTGACGATAGAAAGCTACAGTAGATGGTGTAGGATACTAAAGATTTAGGTGGAGGTAAAGAACAAAAGGTTTATGAAGAGAGAAAAACTGAAGGAAGAGAGAGAGCGGTGCCAAGCTGTGATTTCCTGTCAGGAGAACAAAGCCACTCGTTTATCGCCCATTTTTCATCTCTCCATCTCTTCTTTTTTTGTCTTTCTACATCCAAGAGAGCTCCCTCCCTGTTTTTTTTCTCTCTGACGCAGTGGGATAACCCTCACCCTCACAACCTCGCACCTCCCCTACCGCTTCATGCACAGCCTCTGCCAGATACTGATGGAAACTCAGTCGTCGGCTCACTTGTCAACTTTTCCGCTCCCTTGTTAGAAACTTTTAAGTTTCATGAGCATCACCACCGCCGCTCATCCACCCTCCTGCCCGGACCTCAGTCCACCCCTCTCCCCGGTGCGGGTCAAGAGGCGGTGTGCTGACTCCGCCACCTGCTGTCTGATAGCACGTAAACAAACCGAACACTTATTTCCTCCTGAGCCGTACCCCGCAATCACAGCACCAGTAAAACCTCACACTCCATTTACCTTCAGTGCAGGTGACTGCCTGGGCACCGTGTGTGTGTGTGTGTGTGTGTGTGTGTGTGTGTGTGTGTGTGTGTGTGTGTGTTACAGTTGGGGGATGGAGGATTTTGTAGGAAGCAGTACGCCCGACTGTGGGGTTATTTATCATGGTTTGGACTCGACATACAGCGATATGTTAGACGACAGCTTGGGGGAGGCCCTCGGTTTCCCCACTTTGGTGTGAAAGAAGCAGTCTGTCCCGCACAGAGCGCCCCATCCGACACCTTTAAGGGGCCAGACCTCATCGCCCGACATCAGCGGCCAACCTCGCTAATGCTCTTTTGGCCGGACGGAGGCGAGTCCCTGCAGCCGCTCTCCAAAATATCTCAGCGAGGCTTCCCAGACGGCGGGTTCGACGTCTCTCAGGCGTCCACATACTTTTGTCTATCAGGATCCAGATATGATGAGAGATGGCGGCGCTGTATTACGGCGTCATCGCAGAGATGGCTTGACCCGCCGCTCACCCCTCCATCTTGTTTGTGTACTGGTTTATTTGTTGGAAACAACAACAACAACAACAGCGACCAGCCTCTGTAATTATTCCTTAGTGCTGCTTCACTCACTGTAATTATACACCCATACGGTGTGTGTGTGTGTGTGTGTGTTTCGGGCATGTACACGTGTGTGACGGTGGATGTGAATGTCGAATACGTGTGTGTGTGTGTGTGTTAGATGAAGAGAGAGGGGGGTGGGATGAAGGGACAACAAGCTGAGGTCTTTGTTGCTAAATGACAGTGATTCACCATCAGGCCACCCATTTAGTTTAAGTGTGCTGCTCATTTCTGTGTGTGTGTGTGTGTGTGTGTGTGTGTGTGTGTGTGTAGATGAGAGGATGTAACAGACATAGAGGAAGAGAGGAAGCAGGACAATGCGATGGAAAAGTGTGTGTGCACACACTCCCCTCTCAGTGTCATCAAGAACTGGCAGTACACCAAACTCTGTCTGTGTGTTAATGTGTGTGTTTTAGCGTGTGTGTGTGTGCATAAATATGTGTGTGTAGAAGCATCTCTGTGTTTTTTTTTTTTGCGTGTCCTCTGCAAGTGATGTTTAGCTCGCGCCCTCTCCTCGTCGCTCCTCTCAGGCGGAAACGTTTGAATTTTTGGTTCGTCTGATTTTTTTTTTTGTCAGTCTGGCGTGTAAAGCGCTCTCGTAAAGTCGACCTCTGAAATGTTTTTTGGTGTTTTTCTGTAATTTGACTTGAATTGAAGGTTTATCTCGTCCTTTTCAAGGGCTGCCGAGTAAAAACAACTTTTCTCACAGCTCATTTAAAATCACGCTCGGCGGGGGAGTCATGGCGACGATTACATGGAGCACCTGATTGAAACATCTTGTTTAGATTTACAGCTCAGAGTGTGTTAATGTTTGTTCATGTTTGTGAAACACAGATGATGATTATAGTTCTTCCTTTTGATTTTTTTATATTACAAAATGTCCGCGATCATAAACAGATGTGTCACAGGTGAGTTCAGGAGTGGACCAGCATCGCTTGCTATCTCTACAAAACAAAAACCCTTTTCCAATTTTTACATACGTACATGTACATATGCACACATACACGAAAGTACTGCATCCAACCGATCCTGCGGGCTGTAACTCGGTCCATGAGAGAAAATTAAAAAAGAATAACAAAACACTCATTTCTCTTTTCAGGCGTAACCAACCTAAGGGAAGTAGTACTTAGCCACAGTAGAGTCATACAGCGTCTGCTCTCATTGGGGTTATGAAGTCAACTTGGTAGAATTTGTCCTTTTGAATCTGCAAAGAATAAGTCAGTTTCTCCATTTTAAGTATTTCCAAAATTGTTCCATACCAATCATCTAGTGTACGTGGTACTGGACTTAACCACCTTCTTCTAGTGATTGATTTTTTTATTTGTCGCTAGAAGGGCCTACAGCAGCTTTGTGTCCTTCATCTGTTTGAAAAATAACACGTCCCAGATAAAGAGTCTCCAAGTTCAGTTGTATCTGAGCTTTGAATACAAAACGTAACTTTAATGACTCAGGATGAAGCACAAAACAAACTAAAGGAACAGATTCCAGAACTGAGAAAGAAAACGCGGACAGACGCCTTCAGACACAACACGAACTGATCAAGACACAAAGAAAACACAAATAACGAGGCAGGAAGTAGAAATACATGACACAGAGAGGGGAGAGCTTCAAAATAAAACAGGAAACACAAAACAAACCCCAAACTGTCGCACAGATATGTAGAGAATACCTTTACACTAGTATTTGCATCAGTCATCATCATCTTGGTCTTCTTCAGTTAGAGACGTTTGTAGCTCTTCATGAATCGTTGTGTGTCTCTTATCCAGCCTGTGAAGCTCGGTGGAGACTGCCGCTTCCAGCAAAGCCGGATGTGAAGGCGGTAACTTCTCGAGCCTTTAACGGGACATGATTCATGGTGTAATGGCAAAAATGTCACATAGAGGGTTGCTAGAGACTGTTCTCTTAAAGATCTTTGTGTAAGCGTCAAAAACCAAAACATGTGGACATGATCTGCCGCTTGGCCTCACACAGATGGTTTTATCTGATGTGGCGGCTAAGAAAGTGTCTCTAAATGTAACGCGATATGTTTTGAGGGATTATTTCCTGTCAGGGACTTCCATTTCTTCCTGTGTGTGTCAGGTGTTTTCCAGGAAATGGAGGGCAGTGATTTGAAAACTAATTTTTAAAGCCTGTTGGAGTTGATGTTTATAGCAGATCGGTTCCTCTCAAGGTGACATCTCAAAAATAACACAGTGGAAAGAGTTCAGATCTTCGTTATCGTGCACGAATTTGAGTTCAGAGTTCAGAAAATCAACAAAGAGTCATCCCAGTACTTTCTCGTGGCTCCTCTTTCCTCAGGTAAATCCTGCCGAGGCGTTTCCTCGCCCCCTCCAGCTGAAGTCTTATCCATTATTAATGTCTGAACACGGTCTCTAAGGAGCCGTCATCCATTATTCATGCCCGACAATTTCTCCCCGTCTCTCCCAGGAGCTCCTTCTGTCTCCCCCCTCGTCCTTCGATCCGTCCGTCCCGACTTCCAACCGATCGACCATCTGAAGAAAAGCTAATAACAGGTGTGTGTCCTCCTCCTGCTCCTCCTCCTCCTCCTCCTCCTGCTCCTCCTCCTCCTCTATCTTCTGTCGTCCCGTCTTCAGTCTGTGATTTCTTCTGGGTCACCAGGGGTTTTCACAGGATGTTAAGCGCGCTAAATGTGTGTGCGCCACCTGGGAAAGGTGGCAACCTGCTAAACATGTGTGTGTTTGTATTAATGATGCATGAAGGCTTACTCGTCTTACTCCTTGAGACAATTAACACACACACACACACACACACACACATCTGTGTGAGACTTGAACTGCTTTTGATTGATGGGACTGAAGCGTCACACGTATCATTGAACACAAACTGATCGTTTTCATAATTATATGTGATGTAATAAACCTCTGAGCTGCATTAAAATATGCTTGATTTGCACAAACTGAGCTTAAATCGCCGACACGATGACGTGAAGTTCGAGTCTTTCAGGTCTTTCCAACGTCAACACGATCTGCCGTACGTAACAACACACACCTTTATGTCAAACTCATCAGCTCGCTGCAGCTGTGGAGCCTGATTACCGTTTAACACAGTCAGTCAGTCATAGTGTTGTCACGATACCAACATTTTGGTATCGGTATCGGTACCAACATGTATTTCGATACTTTTCGATACTTTTTCAAATAAAAAGAGAACACAAAAATGCCATTACTGACTTTATTTCAATAGAAAATTTAATAACAATAACATATCAATCAGTAAATAAATTAAAATACCAGAAAAACAAGTTTTTCTAATGCCCAGAACCAGCACCAGACCTCTGTAGTGAAAAAATAAATATACCTTTAAATGGTATGTTACTATGCTGTAGTCTTTATAACATATTAAATGGCTAAATGCGTATGTAAAAGTTTGTCACTTTATAAAGATCATGCATGCATGCATTTTACAGCTCTGGAAAAAATTAAGGGACCACTTCAGATTTATTGTAAATCACCATGTCTACATGTATGTCAAGAAGTGAAAAAAAATCACTGTGATAATATAATATAATATAATATAATATAATATAATATAATATAATATAAATAGGCTATTTTTTTTTCCAGAGCTACTTTTGTGGAGAGGGAAGGGGGGTGGCGTTACTTGCTTCTAGCACTGCATGTGGCTTTCTTTCATGGGTATATTTATTACCTGTCGTTCCCTGAATTCAGCGCGCAGGTCTGAGTGCTTATCCTTCAGGTGTTTAGCTAGGTTTGAGGTGTTCCCACCCTGAGCCAAGCACGTTTTAAAACATCGTTTGCACAATGGTGCATCGATGTTAATAGCTTCGCCATGCTCGTTTGTTTGTAGACCGAAGAAATGCCATATTGCACTTCGCGCCCCTGGTTTGTCTACAAGTTGGGGCGTGGTGACCGTTCCAGCAGCCATTCTCCTCTCGAGCGCTCTTCCTCTTTTTTCCTCTCCCCGAGCTCCGGCTCGCTCCTCTCAGCTCGAGTTATAACGCGGTGACGTCACGCGGCGACGTCGCCGCTGCTGCCGGCTGCGTTGCAAGTACCGGTCCCATCCAAATGCAGTATAGTACCGTTTTAAATGCCTCAGTACCCCGGTACCAATTTAGTACCGGTATACCGAACAACCCTAGTCAGTCAGGATGCAAATGAAATGTTGCACGTTCAGCTGTCGGACAAGTTCAGTGAAAACGACATGAATCAAACTAAACCTGCTGGAAAATGTTAAGAAGACATATAGAGGATGTTTATGAGTGTGTGTGTGTGAGAGAGAGAGAGAGAGAGTGTGTGTGTGACAGGAACAGACGGTGCTGTGGCCTTTTGCTGGCACGTGAGTGTACTCAGGTGCAAGGATGTGTGTGTGTGTGCGCGGTGACAGTTATTCTTTCCTCAGGTGCATCGAGGAGGGTGTTGTCTTTTGGCAGGAACTGTTTCTGTGTGTGTGTGTGTGTGCTCCTGGATCATCTTCCAGAGAGGCGTGTGTGAGTGTAATTATTGTTGCAGGAAAACTCTTGCCAGCAACCGAAGAATCATCTTGGGAGTGAGGTCGTCACAATAGCAGAATTTTAAACCTCTTTCGATACCATGGCGACAAGATAGAAGTTTAAAATGTTGGTGTGTGGTGTGTTTTATATTTATTTGAATACATCACCGTGTTTCTAGTAAGTTATTTCTTACACCACCGTCTTAATTCTCCACTTTATTTGACTGTTTTCTGAACTTTAATCTGCTCACCTTGATTTGACTACACACACACACAGCCTGTACATGCACTGTATATACAGGAGTGACCTGCCTCCCACTCCACAATCATCCAATCAGAACACATCATCACAATTCAGCCGTCTATTTAAGCCACCATCTGTGGCGCCAAACTCTGACTGTGTTCTGCGGCTGCGTGAACTCACATTTTGGAGGCGAGCGGTGTGCGGAGGTACCGAATGACATCAGCACCAATCAGGTGTGTTTACTGTCGCTTCACCTGCTCCAAGCACGTAAAATAAATGCTGCGTTTGCGTCTTCAACATAAAACCCGATCACGTCTCTTTCTGTGATTGCCAGCAGACGATACGGGAGGAGGAGATCGCGGTGGAGATGGTTCACCAGTTATGTCAGATTGCAGATGACGTCTTAAATAACTTTAGTTGATGTTGAATGTATAAAAAAACAGATTATTTCACTGCATCAGTATCTTTAAAGACTCGTTAAATAACCTCTTTGTCTTTACTTTAATACTGAAGTTGACGATGTTTGCCAGTGTGTTTGCCACCCTGGGACCTCCTCCGGTGGGTTTGCAAGCTAAATGAGAGGCGTCCCAAGATATTTACTGACAGCAAAGAGAGTCTAGGCCAAGTATTTAACCGACCTATGACAGTCGCCTGAAACATGTGACACACACAGAAAAAGGCCCTGAGAGCTTTTTATTAAAAACACATGCCAAAAGACACTAAATGAAAAATCGCTCTCTTAATTTGCATTTTGTGTCTTTTCTTGAGTCGCAGTGTGAGGAGCTCTCAGGGACGCCGTCTTCGGCCTCGTCTTTTGTTGAGAGACTCTGCCAGATTTAAAACGTTATTAAACATATTTAATAGGCTGCTCAGAACTGGCACTACTGCTCTGATTTCTTTCACTAATTTACCTCAAACGTGGAACATAAGAACGCTGAAGACCACCCACACCTGCAAGCTATTGTTGACTGTTTGATCGTTGGGATAAACTTTGATTATCGAGTGTTTTACCCAGAAAATTCAGTTTCTTCAAAATCTGAGTGAAAATCTCTCACTTCTTAACAGATTCTTGTAATTAAACGCCGTTCTTGAGTTTTAATTAGAGCTCAGACTACTTTTATGTTCCTCTGAACTTCATAAATGCCACATATTCAACAAATAACAATTAGGTTTAATTAAGATGATTAAAAAACTCCCGTCTAATCCGTCAACACACCGCGTTCATATCTTACACTGCACGAGTGTGTGTGTGTGTGTGTGTGTCCACTTCACGCTTGACAAATCAAGAAGATCACTGTATAATGACTGCATAACGAGCGCGTCCTTAAGATGCACCGCACACACACTGATACATATTCACAAACAAACATGTCCTTAAGACAGACAAAGCTTATCAATAGCTGTTAATTAAATTGTTGCGCGTATTAATGAAAGACTTGCTGTTTACGGCGCTCTCTAAGTGTGCGTGTGTTCTCCGCTTGTTTGTTTGCTTTAATGAAAAGATTTCACCTTGCAGCAGTGTCGGCTGTGTGCAAGTACGTGTGTACTGCTTGTATATACAGTATTTACTGTGTTTGTTACCTCAAAGTAAATGACAAACGATGGGCAAATCTGACAAGATGATGTGATGGAGAAAGAGAGATAAAAATTTATTTTAAAAGGTTGTTTGACCTACATTACAAACAGAAACTCTTCTGGTCGTATCCGTGACGTCACCCACAGGTTTCTGAAGAGCCGTTGTGAAGCTCAGGGTCGTGGCTCTGGTTGCCGGCAAAGACGTGGATCATCGGTGGACTTGAGGTGGCTGATGTGGCTCAGATAAGCCAACTACCATAATGTGTGGCGTCCCCCAGGGTTCAATCCTGGGTCCTCTGTTATTTAACTTTGACACGCTCTCTTTTGAGACACTGACAGTATAAAGAACGGACAGGGTATCCGTGATGTCACCCACAGGTGTATGAAGAGCCATTTTGAAGCTCAAAATATGCGTCCACGCTCTTAATCCTGCATAACTTTAAGCCTTAATATGATTTGAACAGGTGAGTTGTATAAAAATTCACCCTCAGTACAGTTGTCATGAACGGGGAAATTAGCTATAGAGACCAAAACTGTTTTTTGTACCAGGCAGTAAACATGTTTATTTCTGCTGTGAAGTTGGACATTTTAACATGGGGACTTATGGAGACTGACTCACTTCTGGAGCCAGCTTCAAGTGGACGACAAGAGGAACTGCAGTTTTTGGCTTCACTTCATTGAGGGTTAACGCTTGATCCTGACAAGCACAAGACGGGATTTTGATTGGCTAACAGCGGTGGGACACAAATAAGTTGATCTTAACTGGGAACCAGAGTTGAAATTTCACCTAAAATGTTGCTGTGTTACTCAGAAAATTAGCTGTAATTCATTTTTAATGAAGTCATGCGGCCACAACAGAGTTCATTTCAGGACACAAACAGTTTAAAGATGAGGGAATATGTGCACATCATCGAATTCAGAGCTCAAAGTGATGCCTTTGAGCACATCTTCATTAGAACAAACCAAATTTATGTAATTAATTTACATTATCTCAGCATGTTACTGTTAACTTGTAATGGTGGAGCTACCAGCTTCTCCTGAACACTTCAAGTCTTCCCACCTGCTCCACACGTGGCTCTTCAACACAATGCTTCACTTGACTTTCACGTTCAAGAGTTCGTCTTCATATGCCGGTTCACAATTCATCCTCCACACACACACACAAACACACACACAAACACTTGCATCTTTTCTTTTGTTTCATTTTCACTTCTTGTCTTCCTCCGTCCTTCATGTGGATTCTTTTCACCACCAGGTGCAGCTCTGACACTCTCTCTCTTGTAGAGAGTAGAGTCTACTGAGAAACGCACACCGAGACACAGACACCCAAAATGAAATCAAGCAGAGCTTCCCTCCTGGGTCCATGTCCCACTTCCTCGCCAGGCAGTTACATGGCCATACTGCCGCCGTGCGACTGACGGACTTCTGGCACAGAGCGGCAGAGCGGCGGACACAAAATCCCTCTCAAGGAGCAGATGCTTGCTTCCTCTTGACATATGCCCCCGAGATGGAGCGGGGTGGAATTGGAGGGGATATTAGAGGGGGGGAGAAGGAGGGTGTTAATCTGGAGGAGCATACGATAAGAGAAGTGGAAGGAGAAGGATCTGAGGAGTGTTTTATACCAAACATTTGATCTTAAAATTAATTTTAAAGTCACTATGATTCTGGGTGCAATGTTACTGACTGTCAGGCTGTCATGTTGAAGCCCGTTCGAGGACGTTAAGGACGAGGATTTAAAGAAAAGCTTTCACTTTCTAATAAACTAGAGCCAACAGGGCACGGGGCCAATGTCAGACAGTTTAAAAACAGAGAGAGCAGAAGAGAGCCAGAGAGGAAAGTGAGCTCCTTCTCGGCTAAACATGAACAGATGGCATCGGGTAGTGAAAGTGGAGATATGAACGGATGAGACAGGATGAAGCAAGAGAGAGGAGAGAAAGGGATGAGGGCATCGCCACATTTGTGTGTGTGAATAGACGCCGTGCATCATTTCTGCTCTTGACAGGTGACCAAAGCATTCAGAAATTATATTTATTGGTCAGTCAAAGCTATAGAAAGTCAGATTACTCCTGGCCTTTGCTGTATGAAAGGTATCTGCGGAGGTATTTTGTGAGAAATGGACAACAAAAATAGATATCAGTCATCACGTTTGATGATATTTTCGAGGAATGGGAATGTACGTGAAAAACGGAGGGTCATGATCTGCTTTCAGAACCAGGATGATTCATTAGTGGCTCGTTTCAAAGACTTCACAGCAAACTGGCCTTGATGTTTGAATCTTGACTAAGAAAGAGGACGAAGAAATAACCATATTCATATATGTTTGATCTCAAAGATCAGGTCAATTAAATTATAATGAATAAAACTACTAAAGTTACTTACCGCCAGTCGATTCTGGGGAGACCAAAGTATTTCACAGCTTGATGTGTTCATAAAAGTCAGGAAATATTTAGCATTATTAGTATAGTAAATATTAAGTTATTACAATTCATCCTTCAACAAAAAAAATCTGAAGTCCACTTCATGGTGGCACTAAAGGCAAATGATTGGGATCACCAAAGTCATTCTTCCAGTGAGGTGAATACCAAGCGGCAACCTCCGTGGCTGTGAAGTGAAGCCGATGTGGAAGTGTCAAAAACTGCAGTTCCTCTCCTCGTCCACTTGAGGCTGGCTCCAGAAGTGAGTCAGTCTCCATAAGTCCCCATGTTAAAATGTCCAACTTCACAGCAGAAATAAACACGTTTACAGCCTGGTACAAAAAACAGTTTTGGTCTCTGTAGCTAATTTCCTTCGTCCATTCTCAGTGAGTTTCTAAGCCTTACCTGCTTCTTGAATACTGTTTGACAAAGTGTGTGTACTGCATGTGTGTTGACCTTGACGTGTGGTTCAGCGTCCTCACCAGCTAACTGTGAAACACACACACTGACGGTGGCCATGAGCACTTGCAGGACTGCCAATACCTGAACACACACACACACACACACATGCACACACACTAAAACCAAGAGACAGCAGCATACAGGCATTGATAGATCATACACACACACAGTATGGTACTGAACACTTGCGCTCCTGCGTGATGTATGTTATCTTTGTCATCCAATCAGAGAGGATCATACAGTAAACATGTTCAGCCCTGGTCAAGGCGAGCTCTGAGAGACCTGAAGAAGGTCGTACATCTGTTTTGTTTTAATTTCCTTTCAATGCAACTTTCTTCTGTCGCTGTTCAGTGGGAGGAAGGTCTGTCTGCTTGTGTGTACGTAGGTTGCTGTTCCTTGTAATTAATTATTTCTTTCCTTTATGTATCTGTATTGTACCTTTGGTACACTCACAGATGATTGTCCCCTCGCAAAGTGCAGGTTTGTTGGAAATTGCCGCTTTCATGTTGCAAATTTTATCCATAAAATAGCCACAGGTTGGAAAAAAAGTGTAAAAGACCTCGGTGTTTTAAGTTTAGACCAATTTTATCTGAAAAATACCAAAAAAAAAAACAAATTTTAACAGAATTTTACCTGAATTTTATCATTGTATTTACATATTTGCTGCTGCAAACGTCAGTTTACACAAAAAAAGCCCCCCTGTGCTCATAAATAATTATAATAACAGCAAAAAGAAAATTCAAATAAGCAGCTGATTATGCCGCACAGCCGGTGAATCTACAGCGTCTTAGACGGCAAATGGTATTTTTAAAAAAAAATCTGGTTTCTACCTTTTACCTCTGCGCCATTGTTTTGCCTTTTATTAGATTTCCATCTGTTTATTTAACATGAACGCTGATAAATTTATAGGTTTTATGAAAATCATAAAAAAAACAAAAATCTAATGAGCCCTAAGCATATTGAAATGACACACACTGCCACACACCTACACACGCCGCATTGCGCCTTTTAAGACCTCTTCGCTCTGCAATTTAGCGCAAGGATAAACAACAGCGGGGGGGAAAGAAAAGAGTAAATGTGTCATTAATAAAAAAGAAAGAAGAGCTAATTGTGTCGCATGCTCTGGAAAAATCAAAAATCCATTAGAGGGGGGGCGAAAGGACCGAACATGGCTTTTTGAACAGCGATGATGTCTCACAAAAGAAGAAAACCAAGAGCGCTTTTACCTTTAATTTGTCCCTATATCCCCGATTTAAGATGGTCTTCGTGTGTGTGTGTGTGTGTGTGTGTGTGTGTGTGTTATTGTTGTTCTCTGCTTAATGCATGCCAATGAGTCACGCAAGAGGCAACTTTATCTAATCTCCATAAATGGCCGCACAGTTCAGGAAGGTCACACACACACACACACACACACACACTCAGGAGAGGAAGCAAAAGGAGTCGGTAATTGAGAGAAATTAGAAGAAATGATGGAAGGGGACCGGTCCAAGTAAAAAGGATTGAGACAGAGCAGAGTGGACTCTGAGGGTGAAACAATTAGCTCTGTCATTTAATGTTTGCTCTGCTTTACCAGCTCAGAAAAGGTCAGAGCGCTCCTACGAAGGATAAATCATCCTCCTACGGGGTCCAGCGAGGGACGACGTGTCTTCAAGATGTTTTTATCTTAGTCGTATGAGCAGAGAGCGCTGATTTCAGTCTGAGGTTAGACTTTTCTTCTTTCCTAATCATGACATTTCCATCTCATAATCATGACTCGGCGTCTTCTAATTACGAGAAAAGGATCTTTCGGTA
Organism: Sciaenops ocellatus; assembly: GCA_033000465.1. Lineage (NCBI taxonomy): Eukaryota > Metazoa > Chordata > Actinopteri > Sciaenidae > Sciaenops > Sciaenops ocellatus. The sequence goes on along the minus strand of CP136876.1, from coordinate 12,449,890 downwards.
ATCAGCATTAAGTGCTGAGTCAACACGCTGCGTGTGACCCGGACACGGGAGAGGAGGAGGAACATCAAACGGACGTTTCAGCTGAACCGTCCCGACGACTCGCGCTGCCGGCTCAGTGTTGACGCATTAATTATGGTGTACATCAATGTCCAGCGCCTAATATCAAGACGGTGTCGTCACCATCTTCTTAAAGGGCCAGTGCGCAGGATTCAGTGGCATCTAGCCAGTGGCTGTTTAGTAGAAACATTCAATGTTTTGTAACTAGAGTCTAAATCTGACGCACTGCTCCTTTAACTCGTGATGCCTGTGACATAAAGTTATTTGTCGTGATGCATTTTGTTGCTAACTCAGTTACGTGTCCGCATCCTTTGATTGGAGCTGATGTAGAGTTGGATGTACCTGACGGCAGCAGTCTGAGGAGCGCTAAACTAAAACTCTGTGTTAGTTTGTTGACTTTTTATTTGACTTAAATTCATTGTGAATAACATCATTCATCACCCTGAGTCCAGCGATGGAAAGTATCTCAGCACATTTTGAAGTACTTCCATTTTCCTGTACTTTATACCTCTAAATATTCTTTTTACTTTATCTGGACTTACTAGTTAATTTTCAGTATAGATTTCAACGACTTATTAATGATCAGACCAGTTGATCTAAACCTTTTTCTCATTAAAGTGTCTCGTTGTTGCTCCTCATCATGTTTCCAATCACGTGAGCAGTTTGACCACAGAGCAGCGTCCCCTCTAAACTCATCAGATATCGTCATTTAAATAGTCGATCGAGGTGAAGTGGTAAAGTAAAAGTACATTTTCTACTTTTACTTGTGATGGAGTGGTTTTACACTGCTGTATTTGTACTTAGACTCCAGTAGATGACCTGAATACTTCTTCCACCAGCAGGTGCAACAAAAGTAACATCAGAACAGAACTCGTTCCTGCACTCGGTGTTAATAGTTGTTTTTGTTTGTTTGTGCTTACAGACCCTCCCTCCACCTCCTTACACTCGGATTTTGAGAGAAACAAACAAAAGTTAAAATTTAATGTGACTCTACAGTTATCTCTTTTAGCCTCAATGAAAATCTCGACAGTCCTACCATGAACGACGCACTCTGACTCCGTTAGTTGGGTGTGTGTGATTGTAGACGTGAGGACAGAGTATATTTGTTTGCTCTCTCTGAAGCTGTGCATGGTTGTATTTGTCTGGGTTACACCCAAACTGCCACAGAAACACCGCCAGAAAGATGAACTGCAGACATGTTGAACTTACTGAATGACGACGTTGATTTTCAGGGAATCCCCCTTTATACTTATGTGTGAAATAGATTATTATTTCACTCATTGTCTTTCTAGTGTTCGTGTGTGTGTGTGGCACACATGCAGGCGCTGCTTTGATGATCTTTTCTTATAATTCAGTCTCCCTCCCTCTCACCACCATCCGTTTTTGATTCAGCCTCCTTTTTTTATGCTTTGTTTTTGATCCCTGCATGAAACCTGGTTAGAGAGGTCTCAGGGGTGGGTCATTACTGTGTGCACGCTTATATCTGTGTGTGTGTGTGTGTGTGTGTGTGATGCTGGCATTACCCGTTGTCTCTTTGAGGCCATCTGGAGTCGGCACATGTGGGAAAACCTAGTTGTTAGCTCTGAATGTGGATGTGTCGCTGTGTGTCACTTTGACATGCCAACACATTTGTCATAGATAACATCACAGCTGATTTTAAATTCAACAACAAGAGTGTGCTATTCTACATCTTGTACGGCAGCACAGTCGTACTCACACACACTCATACATGTAGTGTTTTAGCAGATGGGTCCAGAGTGTGTGTGTGTGTGTGTGTGTGTGTGCAGGCAGGAAACTGTTGTGTGGTCTGTTGAGCTTAAACAGGCTGACACAGACTTAATGATGCCCCACTTATTCTCTTTGTGTGTTTACTTGTACATCCTTGTGTTGAGGATATAAAGACAGTTTAGTGATCATGGTTGGTTACAGCTGGAATAATGAGTCGATCAGCCTTCAGTTAGGAGTTAAACATGGTTAGCCGCCATGAGGTGGCATGTTACTATAACCAGCGGGACTCTACTCTAAAAGTTTGATTTCGGAGAGTATAAATATGTTTTTATATTTTTTTTTATCTTCCACATTTTCTTGTAATTACACTGTAAATTTCAGCTGTGAAATCCACGGTAATTTACCGTGTTTGTGCCCAGTGAATTACTGTAAACCATTTCACAGAAGTATACTGTGTATTCAGTCAAAAACTACAGTAATTATAGTTACTGTTAAGATTACAGTAGCGTAGAGTTACTTGTCAACAGCTGCCAGTTAGTTAGAAGGCCACAGAGGAAATAAAGCGCAGAATAGACGACCACCACAAATGTGAGATTTTACTTTAATTTTTAATTAAAGTATTTTTCACTTTTACATTAAAAAAAAAAAATTAGGATGTGGACTCTAAACTTTAAACTGACTGTATCTGAGGGAAACTTTTTTATAAAAGCAGGTGTTGAAAACGAGGGTTTGTCTAATAATCAGGGTCGTGTGGTATTCATAAACGAACACTGGCTCATTGTTTGAGAGTCCTGCCTCAGGATCTCCTGCAGCTCCACGCCTTTCCCCTGAACTACAGATACAAACACACCTCCCACATTCTGTTAAAACCTTTCAAAATAAAACAAAATGCTTTCTTTAATTGCTTAAGCAGAAGAGCGGGGATTCATGTTGCAGTCAGACACAGAGAGGAATGAATTAAAAATAAGAGGGCTGTGGATAGAACGAGGAGGCCGCGATAAAGGGAGGGCGACACAGCATGGTTGGAGGTTTATTTAGGTGTGAACGTGGCTGCCAAATGGGGTGAATAATAGATGTGAGGGAACAGAGGATAAAAAGTGGAGAGGAGGAAGGGAGGCATGGATGGATGACAGGGATGAAAATGTGGCCCCCTCCACTCGTTCTCTTTCACCACTCAGCTCTCGATTTATCAAATTTTCCTTGTGATTAAGGATTTACATAGAACAGCTTCATTAACTCACATTAAGTTGCCAAGAACTTTTTTTATTTCACATTTTCAGGCTCAACAACTGCTGCAGAGTACAAGTATTTAATTACTCTCAGTAACATAATGTACATGTTGTCATATTTGATTTGCAGACTGCAGCCTACCTTTCTATGGCCCCTTTAAAGCCCCCCGACGTTTCACAAAGGAGTTCCGCCCTTTTTATTATAACCACATGGGGACTTCGGTGTCATTGTACAAAGCTTTATTTACATTTATGGTGACAACAAGTAGAATTTTTAATCTGTTTGCATGTTGTTCCTCAGCCTCCTGCTTTATATTCCTCCTCTGCACGGCCATAGGTATATTCTGTGGTTAAATCCTCACTCGGTTGACCCCGTGATTTGGATTTTGGGATACAAAAAGGTGTCTGAGGAAGTCTTTACCTGGAGCTCTGATTACCAAAGCACTGATGCAAACATTCATATATTTCGGAGTGAACAGCGACAGAAACACACAGCCTTCTAACTGTGATCAAGAGAACAATGTTCTGCCCTGCGCAGTGATCACTCTCCCTCTTTCACCTTTTCTCTACCGATCTTTTATCTTTTGCTTTCATCCCTCGCTCAATCCCATCAGGCCCGGGACCTGAGCAGCTGAGCTCTGCTTCCACCGACTCCAGTTGGACACACACACATACAATAATTTGCATTCATGCTTGCACACACACACTCAACACTTTATACATTGGCTCTGATTAATTTTCTTCCCTTATTTCTTTGAATCAAGACCCTTAAGAGTGCATACAAATGCTGACCTTGAGACACAGAAGATTAGACACTTGAACTCCGACTGAAGAGACACGCATCCTCCGAGTGGGGGAACCTTGTGGAGAAGCGACAGCATACTTTTCTAAGAGATGGGAGGCAGGCACTTGAGGGAAAATTAAATCTCTCCAAGGATGCTGTCGGGGCATTGAGAAAAGATTGTCGTTTTGTGTCTAAATACATGTACACTGAACCGGCTTGGTTCGCTCATTTTCATCGATTTATGCATGTTTTTGTTTACGGCCGGTTCATTTATTACGGCTTTAAATGCCGTTTGAGAAACTTAGCAGGAGATTGTTGCCTACAGTTGCACATGGGAGATTTAAATATTTGTTTTTTCTTTAATGCATGAAGAGATGAAGAGGTTTCTCAATCAAACTTGGGGGTATAAAAAAAAATTAATTGAAATCTCTTTCGTCCAAAGTCAGAAGAAAGTTCCATCAGTGCTGCAGCTCTTCCTGTAAGTTTTTTTTCAATGATTCTCCAATTGTAACTGTCTAGGTCATTACCTTGTCTTTTATGCCTTTTGAAATAATTTCTCATAATGTGAACTCTTTTTTTTTTCATCCAGCCATGAATTGTGAGCAGGCTTATTTTTTCTCTTAAATTGATTGAGCTTGTAAAGAAGGTGTATGGCTGTTTCAAACCAATTTTTCAAATGGTTAATTTGTATTGCTCATAAGTACCAGAACAAATTTAAACTGTTGTTAGTTTTGTTTGTAAAGAACATTTTATGCCATCGAGTTTAACCTGTGACAAACCTAAACTAATCAGAAATAATGAGCTGCATGGGTTGTCCCCTGTACCAGCATGTCAGCTATTAATACAGTGAATCACATCACAGATTGAAGCCACCACAGAGAACTTTCATCCACCGCTGTTTTGTCTGTTTTTGAGGGGAATGTGATCGAATCTAATTAAGTGGCAGACATTAATAATAACCATATAAAAGTAGCTAGGTCATATAGAGGCATCATTGAGACAGTTAGTAACTATTGAGTATGTTTAACCGACAGCAACTACGGCCCATTTTCTTAAAAATTAGCAAATGTGTCCTGAAATTTTGCACCATCAAATTATTACTGGCTAATGCCAGTTTGCAGTCAGCTGTTCAGCCGCAGCACATTAAAAAAATATATAATCATACCTGCAAATGTCCATTTGGGTTCAATTAGATGCTGGTGTTGTTTCTTTGGTGTTGCTAACACTGTCACATGTCGGCTGCAGTGTTTTTGCTTACTCCCCTGCTGGTGCTCAGCCTGCCAGCTGCCTTCAGTAAAACACTGGTATTGACACACCTCTCCAGTTGGCTGAGAAGGGAAGAAGAAGAAGGAGCATTTCTCATATATATTTTTTTCTTCTTAATAATAAAAAAAATATTAAGTTTCCAAAGTAGTCTAAAGTCACTGCCCTATTACTTGCGTGGCTAAATCTGGGGTTTAACAGGTAGATCCTCATGACTTTACCCACGTCTACCTTCTGTCGTACTTATAACCCAATGCAGTGCAGCAAAAACCAAAGTGAACATACACTTGTGCAATGTCTTTGTTTCCTTCAGCCTGAAAACCAATACCAGTCACACAGGATCTGTCTCTGATAAACTAATTCTCACTAACAACTCACGTCTCTTGACATTTCTGCCATCTGAGGTAAAAAGTGGGAATATAATATGTCGGATTAAGAGATTTTCACATCGTTTGTTTGCGTTAAACAAAGTAAATGTGTTCCACCGCTGCCCTTCTGACTTCTCATTGTAAATTTGAATAAAGTTGAATATTAGTCATACCGTATCTATACAGACAGACATTTATTTTGAAGGATTTCCTTGCACTGAGAGATTTAAAGGGATTCTGCTGCTCGCTTTAGCTTTTATTATAAGTTCTTTTCCTATTACGTCTCTCAGCTGAATAAAGAGCGCGATGGCACTGACCTGAATTCTCCTGACTAAAATGAAGCTTATTTCATTGCCATGGTCAATCATGTCTGTTGCATATTATATGCTGATGTGTCTATGAGCTGCCTGGGGTGGCTTTAGTATAATGTTGAAGGGCTTGATGTGGTGGATTTCTGCAACTTTCACCAAACTTAGAAGTTAAGAGAATCCTTAAAGCCTAAAATGTTCTGGTTTTTACCAAAAGCAAGGAGCCTTTACAGCCTTCGTATTAACGCCGCTCTACAATTTCAGGTCATAACCCTTTTGCGTCTTCCATTTTGATTTTTAATAATGGCTTCCAGTGTTCGTTCGGCTTTTTGTTCAGTGTTGAATTGTAAGTAGGAACTTGTAGAAAAAGTCAAGGTTTTTTCACCAGTTTTGAAAGGCTGGGGAAGCAGACTGAGGCAAAGACAATTGATTGAGACTGACACACAAACACACACACACCACACACGCACACACGCACGCTGGTGAAAAGATGAAAGAATCAATCATTCAAAACTTTCTCCAAAACCACAGGTTGCGTCGCAGAGGGAACAGAGGGATGAAAGGCGAGGAAAAGTGCGAATGAAAGAGAAAGGTAGAACGGCAGGGTGACTGACTGGCAGGGCAGATCGCATGCCAAGCCACTGTCACTGGCACTTAAAGGGCAGAGACACACACACACACACACACACATACACACACACACACACACACACACACACACAAACACACTGCACAGTCCAACCTCGCTGATATGTTCACCTGCTGCGGCATAGTCGGAGTAAAAGTCGAATATTTTTAAAAATTTCTTCACATTTGACCAAATCAGGTGATCGAGATATATTTTCTGCATTTGGACACACACACACACATGCATGCTCACACACACACACACACACACATGCATGCTCACACACACACACACACACACCAAACGGCGATTAGCTAATGATGTTTTGTTGAAAGTTTCCTCCCCATCTCTCCACTTTGTTTCTGTACCTGTCTGGTTAGCGTGACGCCCAGGGGCTGTCACTCAGACAACTGTGCAAAAGATGACTAAAACACACACACATACACACACACACACACACACACACACACACACACACACACACACAAACACACACTAATGCACAGTGGGCGACGGTGTACAAGTGACTGCTGGTGCCCACATCAGAATGCAGGTTGGAGGTTTGACATTCCTGGAGGCTGTGTCCGTCTAGCCAGTTAGGGGGAGGACAGCCAATAACACACACGCACACACACACATCTACACACACACACACACACACACACACACACACACACACACAGCACTGCTCTGACTATCTGATGAGCCTAATGCTGATCCAAGTCAATAGTGAGAAAAAAAGATGGCTTTTAAATGTTCCACCGCTTACCAGGCCTGTGTGTGTGTTCAGCTACGTATGTGTGTGTGTAGGTGTGGCTGTGTTCAATGTATGTGCTTTTTCTTGATGCTTGTCTCTGCGTGTGTGTGTGTGTGTGTGTGCATGTGTGTGTCCTATAACAGTAATGAAGGCAGTCTGAGAGATTATCACAGTTGGGCGCTCGCAGACCTCAAGGTTAAAGGAGCACAAAGGCGCAGCAGAAACTCTGTGTGTGTGTGTGTGTGTGTGCGCGCCTTTGTTTGTGTGTACATTAGGTTGTATGTGTGTGTATAAGATTTTCGGACGAGACAGCGGAGCCACAAAAGACATTATGATTGATTGGCTTTACGCAGATAGAGAGAGAGAGAGAGAGCGAGGCAGGAAAGAATTTGGCAGGGCTTCTGATTTTTCATCTTAAAAAAATCAATAAATCACAAAAATATGCAAATTCAGGTGAAAATCTGACGAATCAGGGCCGTTTGTTTTGTTTTTAAGAGCGAGATGAGAGCAGTGATCTCAATCTCATGTCTGTGTGTGAAGTACAGAGCTGAATAGAGCTTTATCGAGGCGAAATCTGGCTTGTTTAAAGCTCAGATGGAGCCACGTTATCTGTTTGCAGCTGCCTCACACCTTGTGAATCACATCCAGCGCCACATTTTCCCAAAAAAGTTGAGCTTTTCCTTTAATTCAGCTCATTTTCAGTTCCTTTTTGTGACCACAGACACTTTATGGGCTGTAAATGGACTCACAGGTGTATTAAATGTTAGCTGCATTCCATTTAGGATCGATCCTGCCACTGTGCATGCTGGTTTCACTGACAGTATAAAGAGTGGCGGACTTACGGTGAGCTGAATGACGCCTGGTTGCTCAAACAAGCCACCCACCTGTCAGTCAAAGCGTCCACGCTCTTAATCCTGCATAACTTTAAGCCTTAATATAATGTGAACAGGTGAGTTGTATAAAAATTCACCCTCAGTACAGTTGTCATGAACGGGGAAATTAGCTATAGAGACCAAAACTGTTTTTTGTACCAGGCTGTAAACATGTTTATTTCTGCTGTGAAGTTGGACATTTTAACATGGGGACTTATGGAGACTGACTCACTTCTGGAGCCAGCCTCAAGTGGACGACAAGAGGAACTGCCGCTTGGCTGGTTCATTGTCACTGTTACTGGGACATTTAATGGAACCACCTGTGTTTTTCTGGCTTTGACGAATCAAAATATCTGCGGTGCAACCAGTCCAGTCTTTTTGCAGAAGAAAACATTATTTTTGGGTTGTTGGGACATAAAGTTTGTCCAATAATCTGTTTAAACTGATGTTTTATGGTGTATTTTGGTAAAAACGTCAAGCCTAATCAGCAGTATGTCTTTCTTTTACACCTGGTTGTGGTTCTTGTATATTCATTCGGTTTATTGGCTGCAGAGAGGCGACGATTCTGCTCTTAATGAACTGCCAACTTGTTCATTTCTCAGCGTTTTTAAAGTATGAAACTTAAACTTACTCAATTTGGGTTATGGCTTCCCCGCAGCTAAAGGAAGAGGACACTTTTAATGGTTTTTGAGAGGCCCGTCGCCTCAGCTTGAAGTGTTTCTTTTAGTGTTTACGACTGTTTAGTCAACCTTGCCAAATGGCCTCCGAAGTTTTTAATGTCGCTCATTCAATTAAAGTTCGAGGAAGAGCTGAACCTGAGGGGGCAATAAGTCACATATTGTTATTATCCTGCCCTGCTAATTACTGAAGCAATGAACTTTAATTAATATCTGAGCTTGGTGTCTGTGTATGTGTGTGTGTTAAGGCATGCAAATGTGCATGTGCGATGGTGTGTGTGTGTGTACTTGTGGCTACCTCTCCTTTATCTCAAGCCATCTCTCTTCAACACACGTTCATACACACACACGAGGCGGCGGCTGACATTTCGCGGAGTGTCTCAGGTCACGTGAGAAACGCTGACACCGTGAACCTGCGAAGGCTAGCAGTGCCGTTAGCATTAGCATAATTATCTCAGTTATCAGCGGCGTCGGAGACAACGGATCCAACAACAGGAACGACAAAACACTCACTGAGCGCACTCATCTGCTCTTATTTTAGACTTAAAGGTCCGGTGTGTCAGATTTATATTCACAGAATATTCATAACTCTGATTTCATGAATATATAATCACCTGAAAATAAGAATTATGTTTCTGTCATCTTAGAATGAGACTTTTATATCTACAGACGCTGCAGGTCCTCTGCATGTTGAACTGTTTCTACAGTAGCTCAGAACGGACAACGCCGGCTTCGAACAGGAACTATATTTTACGGCACACCTCGCCTGTAATCTAAGTGAAGATTGGCGGAGTGATATGAAGTATTGCGTACGTGGTCAGTGTTCAGTTGTCCTACGATGGAAGCTGACATCAACGGGGCGCAGTGATACGCAGCCGTTCTAGTCAAGGTTTCAAACCCCACCGGCTCCGCCGCGGTCCGGTTCGGAAGCGTCCCAGAAGCGGGCCTCTGTCGCCGCGAGCAGCCCCCGTCAATTTACACAGAGCGCGTCGAGCTGACAGGAAGCCAGACACAGAAACAGCATAGAGAATCCAGTGGATTTTCAAAATAAAATACCCCGTGCAAACAGACAAAAGAGAAACAAATGAACTCAGAGCATCTTTACACATGTAGAAGCACATTTAGAAGCACATAAACCAGGAAAATGACCAAAGCTGAGCAAGTAAACAAAGTCTGGCGGGATAAACGCTTCCGAAATGCTCCCGGGGTAAGCTAGTGACTCAGTCGGTGTACCTGACATTTAATCATCACGATAAGAACAAAGGAGAACATATGTGAGTAACAGAGACTTGCAAAGTAGACATAACTTCTTCTGCTCTCTGAGGCGAGAGGGTTTCAATCAGCAACTGCACCGCTAAATGGCACTGGTCCGTTAAAAGACGAGCTCCCACAGTGTGAAAGAGCCAGTTTGTAGTTCAACACATGGTGAGTTCAAGGACGCTTTAACACGTCGTGTTCCCCTAAATAAAATTCCTCTGATGCATAAAATAAAATCTGTTTTTTATTCTATATCATCGTGGTCGCCAAATGGCACTAAAGCACACAAAATGTTACACGTACCTGCGTTTGATCAAGCGGGATTCAATTCAGATGTTGCATAATTAAAACGTGTGTCACAGTAAACAATGAAACACGACGGTGTGTGGCAGCGTTATATTCATTTGGACTTTCATCTCAGCCACATTTAAACTCTCTTTCTCGTGTTAGCGTGTGACAGTTTACAGACGCAGAGGTGTGGGCTGGTCACAGTTGTAGATTTTACTCAGGTGCTTCAACACTTTCTCTTAATCAAGGTAAAAATCTCACTGCCGAAGACGAAGTTTGACCTTTTCCTCAGAACATTTCCCATTAAAATTCCTTCCTTCCCTCCGCACCTCTGCTGCGTTTTGTGTCCAGACAAAAGAGCATTTAAGATGCTAAAACACCCAATTACTCAGCTCCATAAAAGATGTAATTGTAAAAGTACAACAAAGGTGCAGTTAGTGTAAGAGTGAGCTGTGTTTGTGTGTGAGCCACACTTACCTACTGGGCTTTGCCTTGAGCTAGCGGTGCCCTTCACTTCCCTTTGCCCAGAGCTTTGCTACAGCCACGACTGCTGCGAGGCAGACAGAGGAAGTCTCGCAGCTCAAACAGCTGTCCTGATGAGAACAGTGGCTTCTTGGACGTGTAGGAACACTTTGATTTTCAGCCGTCCTTGTGAGGAGAGGGTGAACGTTTTAAAAAGAGTCGTGGAGGCTTGCTTGAACTTCTCGGGCCTGATGTGTGTGATATTCAGATTGTTCTTTGATCCAAATGCAAATGTTTGACAAACTACATTTACATTTATTCGTGTAGCTGATGCTTTAGGTTTAGATTTCTCATGTGCAGCTGTAGGTAGTGTTGGAGAGGAGGTCCTCTCTGAAGAGCTGGAGGTCTTCAGGAGGTTTGTGAAGGTAGAGAGGGCGTTCATGATAGGACGTTCAACCAACGGGGAACAACAGACGAGAAGAGTTTGGATTGCCCTGAGCGTACGGGTTGTCGTTCACTGGTCAACTTATGCAGAACCGGGGACTACTTTTGTGATTTGAATTTAATGCGGGCAGCTACAAACCACTGACGCTAAAGAAATTCAAGTTACACCGTCAAAAGACCGTGTTTCTTTATTTTTTGTCGTCATTCAGCTCAAAGTCAAGTTGCATTGTGATTTCTGTCAGACTGGATAAAGCCTTGAAGAAAACAGGCTGAACTTTGTATTAAACTTTGTATTTTTAGGATTTGAGTAAATTGGTGATAATTTTGCTAAATAATAAGCAGCTGGTACCTGAGTGCACGTTTCCTAATTTAACAGGTTTTGTTCAGTTTGTGAACGGTCGCTTTTCAGTCTCCAGCGAGCAACAACAGAATTTTAAAATTGTTCTGCACTTTTAACTTCATCCCATAAACTGAAGCAACTTCAGGAAAAATGAGTCTGGTTGAGATGGATGTTGTAAAATAAATGAAGTCGAAGTTATCAGTAGTTCATAACAGATTTGAATTAGTCTTTTCCTTCCCTCTCTATCTCTTCTCTGCCACCCTTTCACTTTCATCCTCTCCTGCCGCTCGCCTCCCTATGATTTTTTTTTCCCTCTCCCTCCTCCCGCCTCTGCCTTCCTCTCTCTCTCTCTCTCTCTCCCTCCTCCACCTCTCCCCCCTCTATCTTTTTGTCTCTCGCTATGATCGTTTCATGTGGGCTGATCTCACCTTGTGTGTTTGAAGCCCAAAGAGCAGCGGCAGGCGATTCTGGATCACACTACTAAAGACCCCGACACATCTGAGAGATGGATAGATAGATAGATAGATAGATAGATAGATAGATAGATAGATAGATAGATAGATGCAGGAAGACAAAGAAAGGAGAGACTGATACGTAAAATGTGCCTTTCATGTCTGTCTTTAATGCCACTCATCTGCAGATGTCACCAGTTGTTCTTGCCAGCCAAGCACACACACACACACACACACACACACACACACACACACACACACACACACACACACACACACACACACACACACACACACACTGTGCTCTCTCAATCACCTTGCCACAGGCTGTGTCCTCCTGCTTCAAGCCGGCACTGTCTGTGAGTGTATTGAGTTGGTTCAATCAATGGTAAATTGTGTGTGTGTGAGTGTGTGTGTGTGTGTGGTGAACTTATGTGTATTTCCCCCCCTGTGTGTTACATGACAATATGCACATATTAAAAGGAACATGTGCAACGAAAAAAGCGACACGCGCTGAAAGAAATAACAGGAAACACTCACCTGGGATGCACGTGTGTGTGTGTGTGTGTGTAGAGAGACACACACACACACACACACACACACGGCGTGTTTTTTGCCATATCCTCGCGGATGCAGCTGCAGTTGGATCCTACACCTGCCCCCGACCTTTGACCCAGGAAGTAAAAGTTGTTTCACCTCTCGTCTGACCCCGAACAGGAAGTATCGATGGGAGACGATGACTGACTGAGCGCGCTCGTAATGTATATCCACTCTGCTCTGTTATGTTATATGTACTGGTACGAGTACCACTGGTGGCACACGACCTTCCTGTATTAATACTTAGATAAACCTGTTTTTAAATTAATTAAATTAAACACACAATATATGAAATATAATACAACATTTGAATGAAAATAAACAGATCACAGGAATTTAATTTAAAATATTTTTTGTGTCCATATCGGCCTGATGCGTCGCCACGTTTACTTCATATTCGGAAGAGAAGTGCGGATCCTCCTTTCTACCAAATAAACTGGTTCTTGAAGCGGTTCTGTTCAGGATTTAACAATAAATAATCTTAATATTTAGTATTAAATCTGCCTCCTGTGTGAACTGTCTGTCGCTGAGTAACGTCGGCCTGCACTGCTGCATTTTAACGGTGTGGAAAGTAGCAAATTCTTGAGCTGTAATAAAAATAGACCGTGCACATATTGGACAAAGAATATGCCGATACAGATATATATTGTCCGATACTATCTCCACTACATTAGCTGCTTTTCATTGCTCTCTTTGCACTTAAACTTTTGCTAAAAGCCTCTTCAAGGCATGCACCAGTGTCCTGTCTGTGTCCTGAACTCGATCTGAACTGTCCAAATAGCAGAACAATGCCACTATAAAAACACCGCTGTGTGTTACTCATGGGGCTGACCATGAGGTAAGCAGGTTTTAAGACAGCCCTTGTGTTTCCTGTGCTGAAATAACGACTCCTGACTTATAGCCCGTTAGTGTACGCGTCTTCGTAGATTGTAAAACATTTGCGTGCATTCATGTGAACGTACCCGCGTGCTGTAGGTGTGGCGTGCATTCTTATATTTTGTTAAACATCAGGAAGAGTAAATCTGTCAGCACCCATTATACACATCTGGTGTGAGGAAGTCACCAGGCCAGTGTGTCCGTACCGGCTCTAAACAGGCTTTTCAACAATGTCAATGTGGAAACTGTTCTTTTTATAAAGAGTACAACAAAAAAACACTTAAAAGTTTGATATATAACCAGAATATTAATCCCAATGCCCAATCCAAACAACTGGCATTTGTGCCAAACACCAAGAATTGTGATTTTTCTTCTGCTCAGCGAGCTCACAATGAGCCAAAGAATAACCAGAGTTCATCTTTTCTGAACAGACCTCTGGCAGCTCACCAGGAGTTTCCTCTGTCATGAAGCATTGACGCACAAGATCTTCCTCAAATTAAAAAAGGAAAATAGGCACACCTCGTTATCGCTGTTCCCCTGCGCTCGCTGACAAAAACCCACGAGCAGCACTTTAAGATCCTTTCTATAGCTAAGTAGAAGCCGGTGTAAAAGATTTAAAAACACAAGTGGGGTGCTTAAGGCTTGTTGGAACGTTGGCGGAGGCTGCAGAATCCACTTTAATGAATGAATGAGTTCCTCCAAATGTAAACCAAATTTTCTGTGTTGGCCTTTCATTGTCACAGCCCTGACCTGAATCCTGACACCACACATCCAGTTGTTGAAGTGCTTTAAACACTGGCACAGTGGACCAGTATTTGTATTTTAAATAAGATTTTTTTTTTTTTTAAAGATATTTTTTTGGTATTTTGAAGCTTTATTTAATACAGACAGCTGTAGAGTGACAGGAACGTGGGGAGAGAGATGGGTAATGACATGCAGCAGGTCGGATTTGAACCATGAGCCGCTGCGGCAAGGACTGAGCCTTCGTACATGGGGCGGATGCTCTACCAACTGAGCTAACCGACACCCCAAAAATTAGATATGTTAAGTGTCATGTGCACAAACGGCCAACAACTGCAGTTCCTCATACGTGCACTTGAGGCTGGCTCCAGAAGTGAGTCAGTCTCCATAAGTCCCCATGTTAAAATGTCCAACTTCACAGCAGAAATAAACATGTTTACAGCCTGGTACAAAAAACAGTTTTGGTCTCTATAGCTAATTTCCCCGTTCATGACAACTGTACTGAGGGTGAATTTTTATACAACTCACCTGTTCAGATTATATTAAGGCTTAAAGTTATGCAGGATTAAGAGCATGGACGCTTTGATTGACAGGTGGATGCAGGCTTGTTTGAGCAACCAGGCGTCATTCGGCCCGTCTCAGGTCCGCAGATGATCAACGTCTATTACCTTGCAGGCAGAAGAGGCATATTTGAGCTTCATAAACCTGTGGGTGACGTCACGGATGCGCTGTCTATTCTTTATACTGTCAGTGTCTCAAAAAGGAGCATGTCAAAGTTAAATAACAGAGGCCCCAGGATTGAACCCTGCGGGACGCCACACATTGTGGTAGTTGGCTTAAAGCCCTCTGTATATGTATGCATTGTCGGGTCTGAACCAAAGAACTCGGCATCAATCTTACCCAGTTTTCTGTCTTGCAGAAAGGTCACGCTGAGATGAAGCAGCTCTTCTTTAATCAGAGCCTCAGGTGTTTATAAAAGATAGATTTAAATAAATTATGAATGATTCAAAGAAAATTTGTTTCATTTTGAAGTGGCTGCAGCAAATATTTGTGTTTCAATTCTTTTTATTTCATTTGCTGAGGAGACTGAGTCATGTAGCTCACCTTGCTACCATCACTGTGTGCAGAGCTTAATAATGTAGCATGTTTCACAGCATTAGAGCAGAATAATTTTAGCTGCCACTAAAACACAGTAGATCAGCGTGGATGACCCCTGAACTGTCTGCACGGCCGCCTTGTCTATCTGTCGGTCTGTGTGTGTGTTTTCTGTCCGCCTGTATCACAGCACGCATACCTTCATCCCATTTCCTGTGGAAAACTTTACACGCAGCGTCTGTTTTTAGGTCCAAAAGGTGAGCGTGGTGTCATTTCACATTGTTTTTCAGCCGTGCTGCAAAGAGCAGCATTACACGACGCTGTCCACGCCCAGGAAGAGAGGACGGATTCCTTTCCGTATGGAAAATTGGCTGATTTGACTGTATTTTAGTGCAGATAGAAAGAAATACGTCACCTGCAACAGTTTTAATCGAGTGTTCTGTTGGTCTGCTCCGTCTCGTGTGTTTTCCCGTGTCCCGTAGTGTGTCCGTGTGCCTCTGTTTACCTTCGATTGAGCGCCTGTTCTGTGTGTTTTAGGCGTAAAGAGGATAAAACTCACACACTGAGCCGAGTTTGATGTTCGATTGATCTGAAAAGCCTGATTACCCTCCATGCATCTTAGAAATGACCACGTGAACCCGAACGTGTGCTTGTGTCTAACTTGGGTCGCACTGTTGGAGCTGATCAGCTTGTGATTTTATCCATAAAGGACTTCCTGAAGGACATATGTTATACGTTGATGTTATAGTAAACTATAACTGACATAAGCGGGAACATTAAGGCAAGAAAAATACACATTTACCTCTCTAAATATATGAAAATTGTAGCTTCTGCTCATGTGATAACTCCATGTTTACACTAGAAGATGGTGTGTCGCCCTTCACCTGCATCCATCTTCACTCTTTCTCCACCCTCGCCGCTCTGAATCTCCTCTTTATTTGCTGTTAAACATTAGAAAGCTAGCAGCTGGTCCTCTCTCCTTCTTTAACCTCTGGCGCCCCTCGCAAGCACATGTGTGCGCATCTATCTGCCCAAAGGCACTGAGGCAAACGCCGAAGTCCAGCGGCACAGGCCGCATGCCAACGAACATGATGAGATGGACACAGACGTTAGAGTATCTTAATTATCATGTCACGAAGGAGGCTCGAATGAAGTCTAAAGACGAGGCCGTATCAGTCGGTCTTTGCGTCTTTGGCTCCTGCTTCCACGAGCGAAGCGGCGGCTGCAGTCGATGGAGCAGAAAAACACCGAGCTTTTCTTCTGCTTGTCTGATCAGCAGGGTGGCACTGAGGCACCTGGAAAGACTCCAAAGGAAACACGCACACACACACTCGCTGTCCACCAGGATGAGTGGCTAATGTGTAATGAAGAAGAAAAGACACATCTGCACATCGCTGCTGTGTTCTTGGAGGGGGAGAGAGAGAGAGGGAGAGACAGGCAGGAAGAGGGAATAATAAAGATGTACAGTGTGCACCAGCTGCTGGAGTCAAACTGATGAACAGTGGTAATCTGCCTCCCATCATCCCACATCAGCACGACGAAAAGGATGAATCTACTCGAGAGAAGACGGAGAACTCGCCTGTTTTTGTCTGTATTTATAAGCTCATGAATCAGGTCAGAATGAGGTGAATATTTCGATATTTAGTCAGACATTTTGGCGTTAGTTTGCTCAAGCTTAAATAAAGTAAAGTGACAATTAACAGCTCAAACTCAAATCACGCATTAAACCCCTCAATATTTCTTTGGGGAGCTCAAGTTTTTCATGTTTTTCTCCACGTGCAGATTAATTTAATTCCTGAAAAGCGGCAAAGTCCTGTTGAACATCGTCAGACCTTTCGGAAATACAAAAAACATAACGTGAGATTAAACGTACCATTTTTTGGGGGGGCGGCAGCTCAGAAAATCAAACGTGAGATTATGAAGAACAGATTTAGAAGATTTAAGAGGAAGACGTGAAGAGACAGAGGGGATAATAAAGAAAGACATCTGTAGCAGTTGTAAGGACATGGATTTACTGTCTTAATACAGTTACATCTCTCCCAAGGGGGGACCGAAGGATTAGATATGGTCATTTCATCAGGCGGAGGGGGAGCGGATGGGTGGAGGATTAAGACGCGACTGAAAGAGGAGAGGGAAAAAATAGACGATAAGAAAACAGACGAGAGGATTGAGGGAAATCATTTTACGGAATTGAACTCAATCTTTAGGAGTTTGATTAAATATATTTTTATCAACAGGAAGTGAATTTCAACAAAAGCGCCCTCGTTTTTATTTATTTTTTTTTTTGGAACCACTGCCGTTTAAAACCCGCGATCCTGCGCGGACCCAAATGGCCCCGGGAATTGTGGAGAAGGGAGACATGAAAAAGAACGAGGCTTCCTTCCAGCCGGGGTCACTGCCACACCAGCTGTCTCCACACAGGGGACCGGGACACACACACACACACACACACACACACACACACACACACACACACACAGCCTGCTAGATACATAAAAACACAAATAAATCCACCTACATACAGATTTATAGATGATTATTGATTCATTTAAACGTTGATAAAATCATCAAGATCGACCTGAGGTGACACGACGTACACTCATCTCCCGCGTACACGTGTTTGTGTCTCTTTAAGTGAGTCAAAGTGGCTCTGACTGAAGATGAAAGAAACATTGTGACGGAGGAACAAAAGAGGAGATCGAGAAGATCAATGCAGAGACTTATGGAGAATGAAATGGAGTCTGAGAGAGAGGGAGACAGTTGAGAAGGAGAGAGGCCAAGGCTCAGCACCCTCAGACATATGGCTGTCTCCTTCTTGATTACACTTCAGCTGGCTGGAAGATTACCAGCTCTGTGTGTGAGTGTGTGTGTGTGTGTGTGTGTGTGAGTGAAAGAGAGAGTCATGCATATGCTCGTGTGTGTGTCCAAGAGCTCACACTGAAGCCCGCTTAAGATTACTCGATACCACTTAACTTGTGTGTGTGTGTGTGTGTGTGTGTGTGTTTGAGACTCTCATTTAAGATTACAAGGCTCCCTTGGTGTATGTGTGTGTGTGTGTCTTGTGCACGGTCACCATTTGTGTGTGTGTCATCACGAGTTGGTGCCAGATTATGACGACGGCAGACGACACAATATTTTTGCTTACGTGATTAAGTGTGAGTGAGTAAGTGTGTGTGTGTGTGTGTGTGTGTGTGTGTGCGCTCTTGAACTTCTTCACTTGGTCTTCGGTGGATTACTGGCATATTGAGTGTGTGTGTGTGTGTGTGTGTGTGTGCGTGTGTGCGTGTGTGTGTTAAGACCAAGATTACTCCAAGTCAAGTAGATTGAGCCCCGGGTCACAGAGAAGATGACAAGCGAGATCAGATAGCTCGTGGTTTTCTTTAATCTCACACACTTCCACCTCTGCCAGTGTGAGTGTGTGTGTTTGTAGCCGCGCAAAACACACAATGCGCGTATGTGTTTTTATTTATGGTGTTTTATTTTTATGTGTATGGATGTACCGTGTGTGTGTGTGTGTGTGTGTGCATGTGTGTGGTCTCATCTGGCTGGCCGGGTTTTCTTGGAAGGAAACGAGTCCATATGCTACAAGAAGGCTGCCTGTGACCTCACACCAGGACCGTGCTGTAGTCTGCCACTATCTGCAAGGAGGAGGGCGAGAGACATAGAGAGAGAGCGAGGGGGAGAGAGGGAGAGAGAGTGGGATGGTGGGCAGAAAGATGGAGGAACAGAGAGGGAGAGATGCCAAGACAGAGGGAGATAACAGCAGAGAGAGAAAAGTGTAGACGCTGCAGACACAGGAGAAGTCGCTGCATCACTTTTATTTTTACAAATCACACAGCAGGATGAAGATAAACTGTCACAACGTGCTCACGTTTACCAAGAAGTCTAATGACGGGGGGAGGACGGAGATGGTTCAGATTTGATTTGTGACATCTTGGAGTGAAACTTCAGTTTTATGTGGCGTATATTTGTAGTGACGAGTTCATGTTCCAGGTCAAATCCTGAAGTGAACAGTTGAAGTGAGGTGTGATCTACCGTCACCGTGTTGCAGTCGAAGGTTTGAGGCAAAATCTGGTTTTCTGTTTAGAAATCTGCTGCCGGGCGCAAGATGAGAATGATTTAAATGATCTTCCTTCCCGTGTTTGATTATGGTCATATCATCCATGGACATTTATCACTCTGATATTCGATTGGAACACTGTCTTCTGTGTTTCCTGGTCAAATTGTCATAACATTCTCTGGTTTACGCTTTAAAACTCTTCTTGGACACTCATCTCTCTATTAAAGGTTATTGTTGCACCAATATCGGTGGCTCAGATTAATAATACACACATCATAGTCAAGACATCCTGTGGTCTGCTCTCCAGTCTGCTGCTGCTAACGATTGACACAAACAAATTTATCTCAGTCACTGATTTTAAGGGTGCTCTTATGAAGCTCGTATGTTTGTAGTGCATGTTTAATGTCTGTTCTTGTCTTCTGGCTCTTGCCAGGCCTTCTTAATGGTGGAGATACGGCTGCTGTATTTCACTCCGAACACCGCCTGACTTTGCTGAGTACGTCGTTTGATAATCAATATAAACGATGACCAAATTAATAAAAAAAATTAGACGTTAGTTCTAATGAGCTGATTGAGCACTGTCCAAGGTGCTGATCTCACCGAGCCGACACAAAGATTTTAGTTTTTCTACCGTTCATTCGTCAAAATTCACTAAACTGACGATTCATAAGAATTAACCTTGTTTACAATATGTTCTTTGTGTGTGTGTGTGTGTGTGTGTGTGTGTGTGTGTGTGCAGGGTATGTCAGTCCACGTCTGTCTACGATACGTTTGCGTGTGGAGGTTGAGCCTTGAGAGGAACGAACTCGCAGAGCAGGAGACGGTAAATCCAGATGGACACTAATGGGTCAAGGTTTGTTTTCTGTGTCCGAGGCGTGCATAAACATCGTTCAGAGCCCATTACAGCTGACGACGAAGGAAACGCTGTCGCGCAGAAGACGCAGAACGCCCGAGGGCGACGAAAAGGAGAATAATAAGCAGAAATCAGTGTGTGTGTGTGTGTGTGTGTGTGTGTGTGTGTTTCTCCATGCTAGATCATCCCCTGCAATCAAACGACACTCTAATTATCTACATATTTATAAATACTCTATATGCCCACATACATATCAGCATGTATGTATATAGCCAGTAGCAGTGTTGTGACTGAGGATAACAGTGCACATATATCAGATACTGTGTGTCTATATTTTTAACATGCTGACATGCAAGTAAATATTAACACTGACCCAGTCATCAGGGTGCTGTTCCTTTCAAAATAAAAGACACAGTGTGTTAAAAGGTGTTTTGTGCCCATGATGAACATAAACACAAAACTCTGAGTTTTCTACTGCTGCTACGCCTTAAATGAAGTGATTTAAATATTTTAAATGACCCGAGAAGTCTAAATTGTGAGGATTTGTTTGTTATAAGAAATGATGTATCAAGACACAATAAGAGAGAGATGAACCAGATATCAGAATCAGGTTTTCACATTCAAGGAATTTGAAATCAAATAAAAAATACAGAACAAGTCACAAATAATATGATGTAGAAAATTTATATGATAAGTGTCAAATATATCTGAAGAACGTGCGGAGATGATCAACCAGAAGACGCTGATTAATGTAACACACTGAGACATTTTGGGTCGTCATCCTGCCTTCAAGGCCAATTCTTCATACTGAGGTGTAAATCTTAAAAACAGACAAAAATTTGAACTTTTGTGTTCAAAAATTACTCGTTAATTTCCTAAATCAGCCAGGCGCTGTAGCTTCTAGTGTTAAATCCTCAAACAGGTGTGAATAGAGCATTTGTTGGGGACTATTTTCTGCTGCGGATTAATACACTGGTCAGTATTTACAGCAGCGTTTAACAGTGAAGCTCACTGACATGTTTTTAATTGTTTCTGGACTGCAAACAGGAAATGGTTAATAGAATTTCACAATAAAAGTCTTGAGCTGAGATCAATCGCTCCGCTTCTCTTGATCACAACTTTTTAATCAATCAACAACATCACAGTTGAAGCGCGGCGCCCACTGACCACAGCTGTGACACATAATCCCTGGACCGAGTCAGGGGCCGGCTCGTCCAGCACTGCCCACCTCTGAAACATTTAACCCCCTCCCCTCACCCTCCCGCTGTGTTGAAGGGCAGTCTCTCTAACCATTAATACCCCCACACACACCCTCCACCCACACACCCACCCGAGCTCCGGGCCACTGATCTGGCTAAGGACCTAAAATCGCTTCCACAAATGGGAGCCATGACATCGACTGGATACACAGATACAGAGCGTAAAATATCCTGTGGCTTTTAAAGGACTTTGGCCTGTGTGTGTGTGTGTGTGTGTCACGGCCACGGAGAGAAAAATAAAGCTCAAGCATGAGTGCAGTCTGCGTGTGTGTTGCCATGAAATCTTTAGTAAAATATTTGCACAGCGGCCACTGTGGATGAGCGAGATAACCTCCGAGCTTGAATTCGATCCCCGCGCACCGAAAAACAACGGCTGGGCTCTCTCTCTTCCTCATCCTGTCTCCACCTCTGAACCCCCACCCGTCCCTCTTTCACTCTCTAATATATTCATTTTTATAAACTCCCACCGCGTGCTTTTCTCAGCTCGCCACCCATGATGACCAATCATCTATTATTAGCCCGCATCGAGCAGATCACCGTGTGTGTGTCTGCGAGCGTCCATCAGATGTAAAACTCTCGCTGTCTTGTTCGACTTGCAGAGCAGCGTGTCTTCCAGAGTGCTCATCGATAAAACAGAGGGAGATAGAAAGAGCGAGAGGCGAGGGGGGGCGGGTGGTGAAAACAGAGAGAACGAGCGGCGGAGAGAGAAAAATGTGGACAGAGGAAAGGTAAAGAGAAAGGTATTGCCAGAGGAGTGGATGGATGGAGGGATTGGGCGGAGGGAGAGGACTCTTGGCAGAGCGCGGCGTTAATCCTGTGCCTGTGTGAACGATTAGCATATATGCTAAACACTTCAATTCTATCAGCTAACACTGAGAGGCCGAGATAACTAACGCAGTACGTGCTCAATCCTCCACCTCTGCCTCTATCGCTTTCTGTCTTCTGTCGCTTGCCTTTCTTGTTAGTATTTCCCCCCTCGTACTTTCCTCCATTCATCATTAATTTCTCTTCCATATCCGATTCGTCAGACGCTTTCTGTGGTCTCGTCTCCTCAGGAATCTTTTTTCTTCTCTCTCTTCGCTCACTTTTGTAAGAAAAAGGTGGATATCCAACACACCGACAGCAGCATCCGTTGATGAAACACAGCGACGACTTGCTGAATTAGATCTTCAGACAGCGGCTATAACGCACAAAAATGCCCCAGCTTGCCGTCGAACATCCAGTTTTTATACCTGACACCTTAAATTAAAAAGCATGAGGCTGACAGTGTTCGATATTATTTATTTTGTCTGCAAATCTCATAAAAATACCACCGACAGGATAATTAAGCCTTAATATAATCTGAACAGGTGAGTTGTATAAAAATTCACCCTCAGTACAGTTGTCATGAACGGGGAAATTAGCTATAGAGACCAAAACTGTTTTTTGTACCAGGCTGTAAACATGTTTATTTCTGCTGTGAAGTTGGACATTTTAACATGGGGACTTATGGAGACTGACTCACTTCTGGAGCCAGCCTCAAGTGGACGACAAGAGGAACTGCAGCTTTCAACACTTTTGAATTTCCTCCTCTGGGGACGTATCCAGCTGCCGTAAACACTCATCAGATCAGTGTTCATCCGCAGCTGAAAATAGTCCATGCACTACTTACTGAACTATAGCACTTTGAGAAAATGAAGCTACATATTTGTAACCTGTGCGTAAAAATAGACTTCTGTCTGACTTATTGATCGCGTCTTTTCATGAATAAGAAAAATACAGAACGTCAACTGTATCCTGAACTAGACTCATTTAGATTTAAAGGTCTAGTGTGTCAGATTTAGGGTGCTTTATTTACCAAAAAATGGCAGAATCATTCATGTTTAATCACCTGAAAATAAGAATTATATCTGAGTGGCTCTAAACAGGGTCACCGTACTCACACAGAAACGTCCTCCGGTGTATTTATTCGTCCCAGAGTGTTACACAACAAGACGTTTTTCATTCTACAACCAACCGACATCCTTGTTATTTACAATCACTGATAATGTGTCTGAACACACACCTTTATGCCCGCACACACACACTCTTACACACACATGCACTTGAGAAGGTGTGAGCGTTGTCTATGAAACACTAGCTATGTTTGTGCAGAGTGCTAGTGAAACACGTCGGAGCTCTTCAGCTTCCATTCAAATGCAAAACACTTATACAAACACACAGACACACACAAACACACCCATACAGTACTCACCCCTGCCCACACACACTCAACTCATTAACACACACTTACGACTCATACAGTGTTTTACAGCACAGAGTGAGAGAGAGAGGAGGGAACGCTGTACGGAGAAAATGAGGCATTTAAAATGGAAACCGTGACGAACAACGTCCACAAATTCATTTTCAGACGTCTTGAAACTGTCGATTCTCAGAAACATCCACAGAGAGACGAGCTGCTGTGAAAATAATCAAATTAAAGTTCAATAAATGTTCAATAAATCCATCATTTTACAATCTACATGCTGTAAACTGTAATTTCTACAGAAGCAAAGAGTTTTTATAATTTGGAGACTCAAAATATCTTCTTAATTTTTTATTTTTTAAAGAATTGAAAAACATTTTTGTGGCTCGAGGGGACGTGAATACCTGACAAAACACAAAAAAACAAACATTTTAGCTGAATTTCTTCAAGAAAAACATGAGCACTGCAGCAAAAACGCAGGTTTTTTTCCATTAATTTCAATGGGGTTAGTGCGTTTTGGTTGCAGCGGTGCTGGTCCACCAAAAAAAACGCAGGAACAACTGCAACGGAGAAGTTGAACCGGATCCAACTGACATCAGACTCTCAGACCGGTCAAACTGAGATGATCGAAACTCTGATACTCGAGCTGTCGGGTTCTGGCTTTGTTCATTTCATGAAGCAGCTTCTAAATCTGAGTCTGAGTCTAGAGACACGAAGAGGTTTAAGACAGAGAGCGAGCAGTGGTTTGGCGACATAGACAGCGAATGAGAGCGAGGGAGCGCCGGCATCGATAAAGCCGATTAATCGGAGAAATCGCGATCGTGTCTGAACGTTACCTAAGCTCTGTACTGTAGCACATTGTTGGGGTCCTTGTGAGGTTCCTTTTTCAACCACCTTCTGCTGTTTCTCTGTTACATTTCAGAGGGAAACCCTGAACTTTACTCCAGTATTCGACAGCCATAGTTAGTAGTTACTACAAGATAAAAAATGTCAGAGCAAAACATGATCCTCCATCCTTCTGATGCATTAATTAAGATTAAATTGCCCAGTTATATAAAGTAAATAGCTTAATATAGACCATCTTAATACATCAGTTATAATTCATAAGTAAAGAAAGAACAAGTATAAGTTCTTTCTTCATGTCATCCATCTTCTCTGTCTCAGCTAGCATCTGTTTGTCTTCAGCGTTGAGGCGTGGGGCCATCCCAGCGCTCCTGGCCTTCCAGACTGACACTTCCCTCCCATCTTTTATTCAGCTGCTGCCCAGCTAAGGGCTCCTCCAGACGGGCTGTGCCTTCAGGCGAGCCCCAGGCCTCGACTCCCCAACAAGGCCTCTCGAGTGGAGCTCTGCACTCTCCAACCAACCCCTCCTCCTCCTTTCCCACACACACATTCACACCGAGGTGGCACTCGCATAAGCATGCAGCACACACACACACACATACAGCGAAGCATCCGGAGGGCCATTCATATTGGTCACGTCACCTTTTGTTTTTATTCATACAACTAGTTATTCATTTATCGTTGCTCTTTTATTCATTCGCTCACGGGAGAGTAGGAAACGAGTGTTTCATGACAATGCCGAAGATGAGGAATAACAGCCACTCCAGCTGAAAAGATGTCATTTGATGGATTTTAAGTGAGCGATATCTTGCAGCGTCTAGATTTCCTCATAAAGATTTGGACAGAGGAGCGAGGTCAGGCGAACGCAGCGTGGTGAAGACAGGTGAAACACGAGCGAGAAAAGTGCGAGTCTGATAATGTTTGACATGTTTTTCTGTCTCTCTGAAGGTCCGCAGACAAGATATTCGAGTGGGTACATCCTTGAATTTGTTTGTGTCTACGTGTGTGTGTGTGTGTGTGTGTGTGTGTGTGTGTGTGTGTGTGTGTGTGTGTGTGTGAGAGACAGGCAAGCTGCTTAACCCTGGAGCGCCTCCAAACAGGAAGACTTCAGCCGTGGTGTTGAGAAATACTTCCAGGTTAACACAAGGTCAGCGGACGGGGTTACAGGAAGTGTTAAGCTGACAGCTGTGTCCATCTATCTTGCTGACACATACACACATGTAGAGGAACGCGTGCACACACACAAAGGCACAAACACACACACACTCGCGGTGCCCAGGGACAGCGAGGAGCCTCCTGGTCTGTCACATGCGTCCTGTTTTCACTGCATGGCACAGATACAGACAAACAGGCAGAAGAAAAGCAAAGAAAGGAGGCCGGGGCGAGCCAGAAAACGACATTTCTGAGAGTCACAAGACTGGAGGGGAATATTTCCACCTTCTACGGGAAGAAAATATGATTTTAGTTTCATATAAGACGTGTGATGAGAGCATGCGTGTTCGTATCTTCACCTGAGTGTGTGTTTGTTTGTGTCTGCCCGCGTCGTCTTGAGGATAGTCGCGGCTACGCGACAGCTATTGTGTTCAAGCGAGCATATGGTTTCTGACACGTCTCTTTCTAGTGCCATACTGTCTGTCTATACGGCATAATGGCAGCCAAGACAGAAGTCCTTTTTACTGCGACTGAAGGCCCGTTTGAAGGAAAACATGGACCAGCATTAGTGGTTTAGTTTTATTCCCCGGCTTATCGTTTTGGACTCCACGGACGAAGACGGTTTTTAAAAAGTGGATTCGCTTTAAAGAGAGAGAAAAAAAAGTTTGTGTCTCTAACTTACTTCATCTTGATTTCTATTTATACTTCCTGGAACAATGTGATTCTCGGTGGGAATGGGAGATCGGGGGAATAATGCCTTCCAAGTGGCTCGGAAAGTCAAATAGAAAAGGAGGAGAGTTTCCTTTCTTATTGTTTTATGGGGGATTGGGTGGAAAATCCTGGAACTGGTATTGTTTTAAAAGCACTCGGTAATGATCCAAAGGGGACGTGAGATCCTGTTCATTTGTCTGTCACTCTGTTTTTGTAGTTTAAAATAGGGCAAGTATCCTTAAAATAACAATAATAGTTCCTTGTAGAGCCACACAGTCTTTAGGACATTAGGTAGCAACCCCAGTTTCAGAGTGTACACGTGTATTTGTTATGTTTACATTACTTATTAAAGATTACTTAACTTTGCTAACAGCCAAACATCAACAAGGTCAACAACAGCAGACACAGCAGCCAGCTAATATTACTGACTAGTCCAACAGCAGTCAGCCCAGCTCGGCGTCTGTCTTTCAGCCTTTTATTTCACCAAGCTCTCACCAACCACTAAAAGTCAGTCCCAGATTTACTCTGAGGCGGAGCAGCCGGAGGACATCAGAGGGAAAACCAGAAAACATTTTCTCCATAAAATATGATCCAGTTTCACCAAAATCAGTTTGAAGTTGCACAACAAGGCTTTAAAACATGTTTTATTTTGTTGCTTGAATCATTTAAGCTCTTAACTGGAGCAAATAAATCACAATAAGAAGCACAGTAAAATGTCTTTATCTCTGTTTTTATATTAATATTAAAGCATATCTAAAAGTAAAGATATTAAAATGTACATGTATTCAGTCCACTGCAGGTACTTTTGTCTCATGCCAGCACCATGATGTAGAAACCATGAAAAATGGCACCATGTTTGGTGTTACTCATGTCATGTTCGACATGTCCCCTCTCACTCTCTTCAGTAAACACTGTAAAAGAACTGATAACAGCGGTTTGAAAAGCTGACACACAGCAGCTGCTAAGACGAGAGAGGAAGGACATGAAAAAGAGAGGATAAAAGACGAGGGAACAAGCACGCGTCGCCGAGGATAAGAAGAACAAATAAATGTGTTAATCCTCTGTAAAGACGAGAAGAGAGAGGGGTGGAGGCTGGAAGAAGAGGGGGAAACATTGTTTGATTGCCGTTCTTCTTAAAAGGTGACACTCTTGACGCTGCAAAGAATGTCTCCGCAGAGCAAACACAAGCACACGCGGTGAAATTAAATACTCCTGGGAGGCCACTGAGGATGTAACAGTGACCGACACACTGAGAAAGAGAGAGTTTATGAAGATAATGAGCCGGGGGGGGGGAGGAAAAAGAACAGGAAGAACAAGAAAGACAAGAACGTGCGAGGGAAGACAGGAAGGTCGAGGGAGCTCTCAGGATGTAGTGTGTGTCTTGGAGATGCTCGGTCAGGATGGATGATTGTTTGGAGATGGTCACCGGGGAGATGCCGCAGAGGGCTAATGGAAAAGAAATGAAGTGGGGATGAGCACACTTGGCTCAAGAAGTTTAAACATGATTTACTCTTAGTTCATTTAATGATTCATCAGCTGTCAGATGAAGTTGAATTATTGTTTTTTTGTCATCATAAATTGAGTGTCTTTGGATTATATTTGAACAAAGTGAGCCTTTTACGTATAGACATGCCCACGGCAACCCACCTACGCTCCCCTCACCTTGCCGCAACGCCTGATCCTGTGTGAATCCACGCTTAGTCCGACTGTCCACCACTCTGCTCGAGACGGAAATATCTCAACACCAGCCTGTTGGATTGAAGTGCAGACGCTCATGATCCTTCGACAATCTCCTAACTTTCCGTCTCGCACTTCTACGTTGTCCAGTGCTTCGGTTTACGACCAAATAACTACACGTTACGTTTTAGTACAGTCTCATCGGTCACAGTCACATTGGTGTGGCCGCATCCATTAGCATTCTGGTATAAGGGGAAACATGCTGTTTATATTTTCATCAAAAACTACCGACAATTAATCAAGATTTTGACGTTTCTTATGACTACAGAACTAAGGATGAAGTACAGTCCAAATGCAACACAATATTTAAGATAAAATACACGATAAGACACAAAAAAACATGAACTGTATGTGAGATTTATTTCACAGCACACCTTTCATTTTTATTTATTGAGGCTCAGTTTTCTGTGTGAAGATCGGAAGAATTGCACGATGGTTTCCCGACCAGTCGGCCTCCCCTGCCTTGGTGAAAGATGCTCCTCCAGTTGGAAGCTTTGCCACCTCTTGACTTCATTTTTTAGCCCTTTGTCAAAGAACAGGCTCCTGCGGCGTAAAGGAGAAAGAGGAGCAGCGAGAGAAAAACAGAGAGGATGGCGGGAAAGGAGACGGATGAGAGGTTTTTGTCCCTCCTGCTGAGAATCAGAGAGCGATTTATCATGAAAAAAAAGACAAGTGTCGAGTTCAACGCCTTCTTGACCCTTTAACACACACCCAAACACACACCGTTCTCTCTTTCACACATAAAACACAAATCAGCAGCGGTGTGAGGGAACAAGTGTATCTGTCCCTTCAATAAAAGCCACATACCGAAGCACACCCACCGAGTATCTCCTCCACCTGCCGCCTCCTTATGATCTCTGTCCCTTTCCATCAATTACTCCATCTCGTGCTTTCAACACCACCTCCATCCATCACTCCTTCCTCTCTTCTCTATCCACCCGTCCTTTCTTTTGTCTCCATCCTTCTGTCTATCCTTCCATCCATCAGCCGATACAGTGGTAATGTTCTGACAAGGGCATGGCCATAGGTTAGCACATGCATCATTACTGTCAGCCGCAGCCTTGAACGGCTCTACGATCTGATATTTAGTCCTAAGTTTGTGAGGAGAATGTTTGCAGTGACTGATTATTTATGTGTTATGATTGTATTTGTTGATTGTCTTTTATTAATTTATAAGTTAAGTGCATAAATGGTCAGAAAATAGTCCCTAAACTAATAGTCCCTTTGCTTTCCTCCGAACTAACAGTCCAAAATCTGAAGATATTTTATTCCAGAGACACAAACTGACTTAAAAGATTACTTGATTATCAAAAATGTTGTTATTTTGCTGTGTATTTGCCTATTTAACACATAAATAAGGTCTTAAGAATCTTCTGACCTTGGAGAAAAAGACGTGGAGCAGAGCCAGTGTCGTGCCAGAACAGGAGCTGGGCAAGCGGGCAATGTAACCGAGCTCAGCAGCCTCTGTGGACATAATGGCAGAGGGGAAGAGAGCGAAGAGGACGCTGACGGAGGAAGCTAAGAAGAGAAAAGGAGAGAGTCAAGAGGACAAGAGTAAATCTGGGACTGACTTTTAGTGGTTGGTGAAATAAAAGGCTGAAAGACAGACGCCGAGCTGGGCTGACTGCTGTTGGACTAGTCAGTAATATTAGCTGGCTGCTGTGTCTGCTGTTGTTGACTTCGCTTTAAACAATCGCCCGTTATGAGATCTTGTGTTTTCTTCTCCACTTCGTGCACCGCGACACATTTCACAAACTCATTCAAAGTGCAAAGAGACAGACAGAGAAGGAAACTCGAGTAATTACCACCCTCTTCCTCTCAAGAGCTCTCTCCTCCTCACTCTCTCCATCCCTCCTCCACGCCCCTTCCTCACCCCTGCTCTCCTCCTGCCCTCGCTCTTCTCCTCGCTCCCGCTCCTTCCTTCCCATCAACCATCTCACCCGTCACCTCCTTAATCTCTCCTCTCTCTCTCTCCCCTCATTTCCTCCGTCACCTCCGTGCCCTCGGCGGTTTTTCCGAGGATGCTCTTCTAACACGCACACACACACGCGCACACTTGCACCTGCAGTATTCATATGCAAACATGCATTATTTATGGTGATATGCATGCAAACCCGCAAACACAGAAAAACATGAATGTATGGATCTTGTTTGCAAGAAAACACACATTCAAATGCACACACACACACACACAAATAGGGTAATGGAGGATGATTGGGGGCGAGAGGAGGGTGGAGGCGAAGACATAACCCCTCGGCTCAAGTAACCACTCAGAGCACGACGTTCGTGTGAACTACTCCAACCTTTCCACAAGAGCTTGATTGCCTCCTGGAGGAGTTTGATGTGTGTGTGTGTGTTGGGTGGAGGGGGAGGTGGCAAAGGTGATGAAGAAAAGGAGAAAGACGGGGAGAGACAAGAGGTATAGAGAGAGAAGTTGTCTTCCAGCACATCCACCCCCTCTCCTCCTTTCAGCAGAGTACAGTACTTAGCAGAAATCCTTGATGGAAGCGATCGGCTAATTCAGCCTTTTACCTGAAGAGACCACTTGAAGAAAAATTTGAAGAAGAAATTGATTAGTGTGTGTGTGTGTGTCTCATGTTTGAGCTCTGGTTTGAAGTTACTTAGGTACAAGGTAGTGTGTGAGTTTGGTTGGAAGTCTTTCAAGACCGTCAAGGAGCAAAGTTCAAACATAGAAAATCCAAATCTGTTGTTACAGTTACAGAAAATATCTTCTTTTGCTCAAATTCTGTGCGTCAGTATAGATTTCTGCTTTCACTTGGACAGCTAACCCACTCCCACAAATGTTGTAGAGGAAGAAGAGTAAGGAGCTATTATCACCTTCAAGGTGCTGCAGCCGTTGGCTCCCATTCATTTGAGCTCACGATGAAAATGAGTTTGCTCACACTTGAAACTTTTTCTTTTTTTACTTTTCTTAAACTTTTCAGCGTCGAGCCGGGCACGATAATCATTCTGTCTCTGCTCAAGGTTTCACTACTCGTTTGTAGACACCAAACTTGAAGGATAAAAAAGAGAGAGGAATTCAAATCCTGTTTTTTTTTCTTCCTTTCTCACTTCCGCACATCAGGGCCTCGCTTCTCAAAATCGCACTCTTCATGAGCTTAAGACATGTTTCCTGAAAGCATCGTTACTGAAGATGTTGTGTAAATTACAAACACAGATGTATAGATCGTCAATGTTACCTAAAAGCCGACATAATTCTCTCTAAATAACTCGGAGGTCCGAGCATATTTCAGGACATCTGTATCGGATCAAAAAGACTTACTGTGTTGTCCCATTATCTCTCCTCTCTTACTAGCAAAGAGCAAAACATTCAGCCGGCAGCTTCTCATATTTCACTGCACCGATCGTCGCTTTCACTGGTTAAAATGATACGGCGGTTTGTGTGGACTAGATCCTTTGTGAGGGAGGACCTTCAGCTGTATCTTTACTGTCCAACTGTGAGTGTTTTCGCAGTATCAGATCTGATACCCATTATTAAAACAACTTGAAAAGGCCAAATTTATGACTTCCTTAGCCACAAACATCCACCCATCTATCCATTTTCTTACGCTCTTGGTTGGGTTGCAGTGGGATCCCAAGGCGTTCCCAGGCTAGATGGTCTATGTGGCCCCTCCAGCAGGTTCTGGGTCTCCCGGTTGGACGTGCCCAAAACACCTCCAAAGGAGCAAAGCAGCTCTACTCCGAGCTACCTCCGGATTTTCCGAGCTCCTCACTCTATCTCTAAGCTCATTTCGGCCGCTCGTATCTGAGATCTCATTCTTTTGGTCACTACCCAAAGCTCATGACCACAGGTGACGGCTGGAACAAAGATGGACTGGAAAATCGAGAGCTCAGCTCCCTCTGAACCACAATGGTCCAATACAACCTGCCGATCCATCTCACGCTCCATTTTCCCATCACTCGTGAACAAGACCACAAGATACTTGAACTTCTTCGCGTGGGGGAGCAACTCGCTCCCAACCTGGAGGGAGCATTCCACCGTTTTCATGGTTCGGACCTCCGACCTCGTGGTTGGGTGCTTTGTGCTTTACATGGGCCCTCAGACAACACTGTCACTCATTATGTGGAGACCCGACTTGAGCTTCCAGGCTGATGCTTTAATTGATATCAACAAAAGAAGATAATAATACGACGTAAGTAAAGAACCCTGCTCTACAACAATGGAAGAACAGGTGAAAAAGGGGAGGTGGAAGATTCTGGAAACACAAACAGATGATGAGCAAGAAGTGCACGGGGAAGGCAAGGTGAGGAGAGAGGAGGCGAGGGAGGAGGATGGCAAGAGAGATAGAGGAGAGATGAGAGGAGCGATAGCGCGATGGACGCCTGAAGGACGCGTGTACTTCGATAACAGATACCATCGGAGAAGATGTTATCGCCTCTCCTATCGCTCGGCAACACACACTGTTAATGGACGGCAAATAGAGTGCTGTGTGTGTTTGTGTGCGTACAGTGTGTGTGTTTTGTGTAGGGATGCTTACTTTCACGACGCTGGCGTGTGCAGTTCGACTCCTGAGCCTCTTCTAGCTTCACCATTTCCCTTTTTTATTCACCCTACATCTGTCTTTTTCCTGCCGAACCCGCTTTCAAACCATTATGTGGCTATTATATCACAAATGACTCATTCCAGAGAACAAGAGAACGAGCGAGCGAGGGAGAGGGGGAGAATTATCTAATTGAATGAAATCATTTCTCCAAGTTGGCAAACTGGTTCAAGTGCTATTAAGTTGTTCACGGGCTTGCATTAGCTCTGTGTCTCTCTCTGAAAATGTTGGTGGTTGCGGGTAACAAAAGAAAATT
This sequence comes from Sciaenops ocellatus, assembly GCA_033000465.1. Taxonomy (NCBI): domain Eukaryota; kingdom Metazoa; phylum Chordata; class Actinopteri; family Sciaenidae; genus Sciaenops; species Sciaenops ocellatus. Next base: position 12,417,010 of record CP136876.1, on the reverse strand, counting down.
GTCACTGGCTAGATGTGTTTGGGGGCTCGTCAGAGCGTTTCACACACCGAGACACACACACACACACACACACACACTCACACTCACACTCACACACACACTCAGGCGCATCCATCAGCCAATCATGTGGACAGATGGGTCATCAGCTCTCTAATTGTGTGATTGGCTAAAATCAGCGGCAGAGGATGCACCGGACGGTTGGATGACACATTAGGTTTCTTTCCATGTAAACAGGGAATTTGTGTGTGTGTGTGTGTGTGTGTGTGTGTGTGTGTGTGTGTGTGTGTGTGTGTGTGTGAATTTATGTGGGTTTGTATACATGATCATGACCGGCTGGATGGCAAGGTGACATTTTCTACCAAGCTAAACCGACGAATGGAGAAAGAAACATAAAGCGACAGTGTATTAATAGCAAGAGGAGCGATTTAACACTCTTTTCTTGCTTCCACCAAGAGTAACATAAAAGAAAACATAATAGATAGGCTGGCTGACTGACTTGTGTATGTGTGTGTCGGTGTGTGTGTGTGTGCTCATGTTTTTGTCCTTGCAGAGATCTGGCCAAAACACATTAGAGCACATCTGTCCACTCCATATCCACTCCTCATCCTCCTCATCCCCATTCTGAAGAGCTCTCTCTCTCTTTAGCTCTCCATCCGTCCAACAGAAATGTCTTCAACAAACTAATCTGTGTAAATTGTCTTTGTATTTTAAAACAGCTTGTAGGTCTGACGGATTAGATGCATGTAGTCGTCTCTCCTGATATCACTCGGTACATATTCTTAATTAAAATCTGCTTACCTCACTCTGTGGCGCTCATTAGAATAATTTTTATGTAAGGCGACATGAGGCCAGGATTGGCTGCGGTGCTGTGAAGTAAAAAGTCTGCAGCCAGCAGCAGCAGCAGCTGAAAGAATGCAATTGATGGCAGAAACCTCGAATTGTAAAATGACAGTAACAAAGAAACCCTATATAATGCAGATCGTTCACATATGGACGATCACCTAATGACCTGATCCTCTTAATCAGGTTGGTATTGACTCGTATACTCTACTATGTACAAGAAATGAAATTGCTGCGTCCTTACAGACACGGTTCAAGACCCCGATGAACGATATGCTGCCTTACATTTATACCCACAAGACTGGAGATGCTCTTACACAGTTTTATTATGCACACACTTTAACCTCTTATTTGAAGGGGTGTGCGTAAGACTGGCATGAAACCAAGCTGTCTGTAGATCAAAGTCTTGAGTCTTGGTGATAGGTTTTTGGTTTGGCAGTCTGAAGCAGTCTGTATCTTCTAATTATGAAACTTGCAAACAGCACAATAGTAAAGTAAGGCTAAAACCTACTAAAGTCTACTTCTGTTGGCTCGTCGTAAAATGCCGCTCACTAAAAGTAAAAAAGCTGCAGTTCCTCTTGTCCTCCACTTGAGGCTGGCTCCAGAAGTGAGTCAGTCTCCATAAGTCCCCATGTTAAAATGTCCAACTTCACAGCAGAAATAAACATGTTTACAGTCTGGTACAAAAAACAGTTTTGGCCTCTATAGCTAATTTCCCCGTGTCAAAGTTAAATAACGGAGGCCCCAGGATTGAACCCTGTGGGACGCCACACATTATGATAGTTGGCTTAAGGACCTCTATATATGTATGTGTTGTTGGGCCTGAACCAAAGAACTCAGCATCAGTCCTACCCAGTTTTCTGTCTTGCAGAAATGAGCGTTGAAGGTCACGCTGAGATGATGTTTGGGCAACCAGGTGTCATTCAGCTAGTAGCACGTCAGGTTCGTCCACTTTGATGAAGAAAACCGACTTATGGGTATTTCAGTTCGGAGGTCAGAGATCCTCACGCACAAAGTAATTCAGAGTCTGACAAACAGTTCAAGTTCTCCTGACACGTCTTCCCATACGCTCGTATGCTTCTCTTAGCCTTGAATGATATCCCTGTAGAAACTTCCCATGATAAATCACAGAGAAACCTTGAAAACGGTTAATTATTTTTGACATAATTCTTGGGCAGGCACTCGTAACGAGTCACAGCTGTGAGGTAATACACAAAATTCAGTATCGTTAAAAGGTGAACAGTCACCACACACATATTAAACCATCTATATAAGCAGCGCTGGACATTGATCGATCCAAACAGCTAAAGAGCAACACAGTATTTTGATTTTATGATATTAAATTGGCAAATATCTCTGAATGGCATGACACAAGGGTAAAGTACCCGGCTGGGCTTCTGCTGAATAAGGCACTATAACACACACACACACACACACACACACGTACAAAAGGCTTATTTCACTTTATTGATTTGTCTTTTACTCAAGACTCTCTAATAAGTGCCATTTACTGGAGGGATTACTTTGTTATTGAGTTGATATCACACACACTTGCCCATGAAACGAAGCCGTGTACGTACATATGTACGAATAACAAGTGTGTAAAAGTGTGTCCACGTCTAATCGCTGTCGTACTTTGTGTTTTTCGCACTAATTCCTCTCTTAGCCCACTCTTACTCTGCCTCTGCCTCGCCGTGGCTTTATTTCAAATGTTTAATTTATATGCTGTTACGTCTAATTCAACGTGTTTCTGTCTATCTTTCCATCTTTCTCTCTCTTTCTCTTTCTCTGCTCTCTGTGCAGCCTCATAATTAAAGCGCACTGATATATAATTACTGTGCATATTTACCTCAAGTCCCAGCTCGGTGAATAGGAGGCCTCTCCCTCCTCTTTTGTGGCTCTGCATTATCAAATGTTATTATTTGCATCCCGTTCAGCTTCTCAGCCATCCACTCATTAAGTCCGCGGCTTTGAGAAAATTAACGACCTCATATGCAAATTGAAAAAGGGGAAAAAAAAAAAAAAAGCATGGGCCGTATGTCACAGTGTGGGATTGCGTGAGTGTGTGTCCTCAGGAGTGTGTCATAACATCTTCATCTCCCCTCCTCTCCCTGCTGCACATAAACACACTGTTAATACACTTTTTTTTTTTTTGCTTGTACCAATGGCAGTATTCAAGGAAACTTCAAGTTAATTTCAAATTCACAATAGTCAGCGGTGAATATCTCCTAAAGAATTGCAGGAAGATAAATAGAAAGGTGCTGACCTTGGTTGGGTCCTAAACAGACATAGCTGCGCCTTTATGCAAATTGTTCCAGTCTAATCAAAAGTCACCAATAGCTCGAAGAAGAAGAAAAAAAAAAACTAATTAACTTTTTTTTTCTTCTCGGTTATTCCATTAAAGGAAGACGTCTAACTTTAAATAGTTGAATCCAGATTTTTTTATAATGTTTCTTTACAAATTCCTTAATTGCTCTTCGATCACTTTGAAAGAAACCTGTGTTTGAACGGAGGTCATCTTTTATTAAAGTGTTCTCTTATGCCACAAGAGACATCATTTCTCCTCTAATGTCTCTTGTGTGTATTCCTAAAAAAAAAAAGTGAACCAGAATAAAAAAAAAAAAAAGTTTTTATTTGTATTTATTCACATTTGTTTTAAGTTTAGTGCCATCCTTACCTCTTAAGAGAAAACAAGCCTTCATACTTATCTTTCAAAACATACTGCATTGTTTTTCCCTCTTGACATTTGAACTGCAACAAAAAACATACTTGGATGACTTCTTCTTGATTATAGTTAAAATTCTGATGTCGCGGTTGCCAAAATTTGGAGCACTTTGGAACAAACAATCGTTTCTTGCCACCCTCGGTCAAGTTTAAGATTATAACTGTTTATCTACAGCGTTTCTTTTGACGTTAATCTTCATGCATGCTCGTAGTTCAAGGAGCTGGCGAAAGACAATAGACCCATGTGATGTTAACGCACTTTTTGTTTAAAGAGACTGCAGACATTTTGTCGAAACTTCAGGCCTCTAGAGTCGGTGTTGCTAGCAGACAAGCCGCCAACGTCTGTGGCGTGCTTCTGATCGAATCACGTCATACTGTAGTTTTTTTTCTTCCCCTCCACATCGAGTTTATTACGTACAGCACCGTTACGACATTCAACATTTGGGAGGATCCGTCATGCCGCAAGCTGGACTAACTAGTTTCCACTTATAAAGCCGGTTGGCTTAGCTTACTTATGTTGGCACTTGGTGCCAATGATGTGAAGCCAACGCCGAAGTGCCAAAAACTTGCAGTTCCTCAAACGTCCACTCGAGGCTGGTTCCAGAAGGAGGCAGCTTCAAAACAGCTCTTGTGGGTGACGTCACGGATACGCCGTCCATGCTTTATACTGTCAGTGGTCAGCACTGACTCCCAGCAGCAAGTCAAAACAAACAGTAAGAACATACAGTATGTACTTAGCAAAACTGAATTATCATTTCAGCTTAAATGTCACGGCTCCTCCTTTAACCATACCGGACTGAAAAGGCTGCTGCAGCTTCATTCAGAGAATTCATAATAGGAACATATGCAAATGCTAAATTGCTCGCTTTCTGCATTGATATGTAAATAAACACATGTCCACATAGCATTGTGGTCGTACATGATGACTCATATTCATCAGTTCTGCCTCTTAAAGACCGCTGTGTCGGCCCTCCGTCCTTCAGTTCAGCTGGTCAGCTCGTCTCTCACTGCTGGGGAATTTTTTTTTTTATCGTCGCTCTCAGGATATTCTGTCATTTTTTTATTTTTGGGTTAGGATTACGACTTATCTGGATAGTTGATTATAATGTTTGGCTGAAATCCAGGTGCAGTAGCTCTGAGAGAGAAAAGCTCACTGTGTATATGCTCTTCATTTTTCTGTTTTTAAGCATTATGAATATGGACCAACATGTCACTTTTAACTTAACCCATAAATAGTCATAACACGCAGAGCTGTCGCAGTGTTACACTTAGATTAGTCTCTTCCCTCGAAGCCATCTGCATTGGACAAAAGCCCAAATCACATTTTTCTGAAAGACAAACCCGTCCATGCGTTAGCAAATACGCGAGTGTACACAATGGTGGTTCAAAGCCAAAATTAACATCAGTTACATTAGCAACAACTGTACTAAAAAGAAACCAAAGTGTAGCATCAGCTGCAGCCACAGCACAAACACTTAAAACAACTTAAACACAGATACTCGCAGTGTTACTGCCACAAATGTCTACAGCCATCATAGAAAGGCCTGAAGGGATAATTCAAGTCTTTTTATCACCACTTCGGTCTTATTTTTTTATAGCTTGGACACATTTTCTATCAGGTGTGATAAAGTTATAGTGACGTCTGTATAACAACGTCCAACAGGGCAAGAAACACAAGTGACAGGTTGTAAAATGAAAAGTGAGTGCGCTTAAGGTGTCAGTAAAAATCCGTCATCACAGACACTCTGTCTATAAACTGTAATGGATGTCCAGAAAGGACAGAAACCAATCATCGTCCGAGAAGTCTAAGCGCTGTCTGACATTCAAACATCTCTAACTTTTTATTATTATTCCTAAGGATGCACGATAAACATCACGAACGATGAATTATCAGTCGATAACTGAACGTTTCTATCAGTATTGTTCCGATAATGTAATTATAGCCTGTTGATGATAAAAAAAATAGTTTAATTCAACATTTACAAGACTTCGTGTTCTATTAAAGCCAAGGTATGTTTGTCAGGATTTCCGATGGACGTTTGGAGAGTCAGAACTGTTCTTTGGTTCTGTTGCGTCAGCAGTGATGTCGGTTAGATTTTGGGACATCAGAGTTACGAAATATTAAATCATCCATCATTGCTCGCTACATTTTAGCCTTTTTCTTTAAGTGTGCATAACCTTCTTTTTACAATACAAAAATGCCAAACGTTCCTCTGAAAAACATCATCATCCATCCTTAAATAGAACAGGTAGGAATGAAGACAAAAACTATACAAATATGTAACAAACATCACTTATCCTTTAATTAAATTAATGCGTTTGCTTAATGTATCAAACAAAAACTCAGACATCCTTGTGCCTGAACTTTTTAGTACGATTATGATGTAAGTCATGCAGCTGCAAGGCAAAGTTTAAGGAAAGTTCAATTAACAAACTTGTCAGATTTGAAGGTACCCCGACCTTAACACTCGGTTTTCTTTCCTCCTATACAATGCCTACATCAATCATCATGCAGACTGGCTGAATATTAAAAAATACATTTTTGAGTGATTCACTAAATGTATCTTCAGTAGCATTGGAAAACGCAGGTACAGAGCATGAACGCAAACTAACTTTGAAGGGGAAATTTAAGGTGGAACATTGAGGTTGAAGAGGTTTAAGTGTGTCGGAGCTGCCGTGGTCGGGGGCCGGTACGCCGGTGACTTACCGCTCTCGACCCTGCACCGCATCAGACGCACAACGAATACAGACAACTCTTGACCCTGCTGTAAATTGAAGCAAGCCCGTGTTTTTTGTCGGCCAGTCAGGCGGTTTGATGAGGGGCGATGGAGAGGTTTGGTATGAAGACATCGTGGAGAGGGTGCAGCAGTGGAAAGTGGAAGAGAAAAAGAAAGATGGAGGAGGGGGAGAAGAGAAACACGGTCGAGTAGTTAGTGGTAAAAATGCAATATAACACAAGACAGAGAGAATAAAAAGCTCCACAAATGAATACATACTTCAAGGAAACAGGAATACGGTGAGTGTTTAGTTTGTTTGGGGAAAGGCACAGACAGACCGGCAGACAGCATACATCTCCATACTGATTATGCAGCGTCTATTGTCCAATGCCTTGATAATTATTGCAATGCACAGTGCTCTGCTCTTCAGAAACCATTATGAAGGCTCGGATAAGAAGTCTGACCTCTTTCTGTCTGCCAGACTTGTTGGTTCCTACAATGGGAGGGGGCAGCGAGGGGGCGAGGGAGGAGAGGCAAAACAGGAGAAAGAAAGAAGAGGGGGTGATCTTATGTGGCTTGGAAAAGAAATGGAGAGGGGGGGGGGAGGTCGGAGAAGAAGCGAGAGAGATGTACAATTTGGCAGAATAGAATTTTGATTAAAAAATTCGAATATATTAGTTCATTGCCATTTGTTGTTTGTGTTTAAAGGGCCACACAAGGCAAAGGATGGTGCATTCAAGTGCTGGTAGGAAGCTCTGACGTCACAGTTTCATTCTTCTTTTTAAATCATCAAAATTTCACGAGATTTAATTTGGCAAGTGAGGTTTAATACGACGGCAAATTACGATTTTTAATGCTCAGTGACGGTTTAAATAATGGACAGCGTACCCGTGACGTCAAAAACAGTTCTCTTATGTTGGCGTAAAGATCGGCAAATGCAGATCATCGATGGACCTGAGACGGGCTGAATGACACCTGGATGCTCAACCAAGCCATCAGTCAAAGCGTCCACGCTCTTAATCCTGCATAACTTTAAGCCTTAATATAATCTGAACAGGTGAGTTGTATAAAAATTCACCCTCAGTACAGTTGTCATGAACGGGGAAATTAGCTACAGAGACCAAAACTGTTTTTTGTACCAGGCTGTAAACATGTTTATTTCTGCTGTGAAGTTGGACATTTTAACATGGGGACTTATGGAGACTGACTCACTTCTGGAGCCAGCCTCAAGTGGACGAGAAGAGGAACTGCAGTTTTCAGCGCTTTACTTCACAGCCATGGATTTTGCCGCTTGATCAGCGCTGACCTAGTTGACAAGTTTATTGAGTTTCCTGTGAGTGTTTCACAATAAAAGCCGCCCTGTGTTTAGCAGTAACTCAGTTATCAATGAGATAAAGTTACATACAGTAACATCAGATCACATACATGCCTGGGAAACAAACTGCTGCACAGAGAGGTATTTACTGAATGTAAGAGTATAAAAACACGTTTAAGTTCATGAAAATCTTCAGGATTGTTTCTCCAGTGCTCTTTAATATTCTTCAGTCTTATCGTATGAATTGCTTTAAGTGGAGAATCTGTAACGCGCGAATGAATCGGCGAAGTCGGAATGTGTAAGTGTAAATCTGGAGTGTGACTCAAACAATGGCTGTGCCGCTGATCCCTTTCAACACATACAAATATTTCTTCATTGGAGCACCACTTAGGAGCCTCTACACCTGAAAATGGCTCCACAATGCAATTAATTGGATTATTTCCACTAATGCATCCATTTGATGTATCAGTTTTTTACCCCCTCGTAAAATAATAGCGTTTTTTAAAGGGGAAGGGAGGAGCTCGCCTGTTAAAGGAGGGTGGTGCCTGTTTGCTGTTCATTTAGGATAATTAGCTTTTGTCTCTCCTGTGGCACCGTCTTAATTAAAAGCGTCTCATTATTCAAGGCAAACTTTTAGATCACTGCCTCTGTAAAATACGTCATTTTACAGCTACATTTATGTTTATATATATATATATATATATATATTAGGCTCTTTTCTATCCCCCTTTTTTAGTCATTTTTACGTTTGTTGCTCAGTAATGCAGAAAAACAAGAAAAAGCATGTAAAAAAAAACAACAGCAAGTTTTTATTTGACTTATTTACCGCTTATACGACCTATTCTTAATGCTATAGAACAGTTTCTGCCTTTAAACGACAAACATCTACTATGTTTACCTTCCTGCGCTTCGTATCTGCTGATAAACAATGTTTAAATGTATATTCTCTTTAAATGTGGACTAACTGGGTAATCCCTCCCACATAGACACACCATAAAGCAGTCCATTTAGACCAGTGTCACTGCTACATATTGTTCTCTCCCAAGGCTAATGCAGTGTGTGTGTATGTATGAGAGAGACAGAGTGGGGAGGAGGGGTAATAGTATTGTTGGTAATGGATGTGAAGAGCTTGAAATTGGATGTTATTAGGACTACAAAGCTTTACTACATACTTTACATGGACACAATAGAGTGGAAAGACGGTGTGGGGGGTGGAAGTGTACGAGATTTTAAAATCAGGGCGAGATTTAGAAAAATACTCCAGCCATCAACTTAAAAATTAAAATGTTTGAACAGCTCCAATGACTTTTTTTACTACCTTGAAACCAATGTGGAAGTGAGTCAGTCTCCATAAGTCCCCATGTTAAAATGTCCAACTTCACAGCAGAAATAAACATGTTTACAGCCTGGTACAAAAAACAGTTTTGGTCTCTATAGCTAATTTCCCCGTTCATGACAACTGTACTGAGGGTGAATTTTTATACAACTCACCTGTTCAGATTATATTAAGGCTTAAAGTTATGCAGGATTAAGAGCGTGGACGCTTTGATTGACAGGTGGGTGACGTTACAGGTGGCTTGCTTGAGCACCCAGGCGTCATTCGATGATCCACGTGTTGAATAACTCGACCAGTTCGTTTGGAGGTGCTCAGCTGTGCTGTGCCTGCAGCAGATGACCAATCAGATCACTTGTACGTCAGCTTGTTGCGTAAAGTAGAAAAGAAATATAATTACAAGTATAAACATGCATTTACCTCATTATTTGACACTGACCTTGTTTAATATCAACATCCATTATTGTAACACTATATACTGTACATGATTGTCCTGTAATGTGGGCATGCACGGCAGCTCCCATGAGCTCAGGCTGACATTATGAACACAGTTTCTCAAAGAGGAAGAAAACACGGGTGTGAGCGACCTCGTGGAGGAATGTGAGCTTTTATACCCTAAATGTGAAGCCAGAGGCAAGGAAGGAGTCCTTAAAGTCAAGAATGCAATCTCATTTTCTGGAATATTTAAAGCACGTTATAAACTCTATAAATTCTGCAAGTAAAATATGAAACACTGAAAAAAGAAGGAGAGTGGAGCCATAAAGGACGAGGCAGGAATGATTTGGAAGACGTGAAAAAAGAAGGTAGGAAGGTCGGAGTGACGAGAGGGGAGGATTGGGGGGGAGGGCGGTAATCAAAGAGCAGGAGAAAGACTAGAAGATGCTAACAAAAGAGAGGGAAGGGAGGAGGAGGAGAAACGGGAACAGACAAGAGAAATAAGTGAACACACAGCCGAGAAGGTGACAGAGGTAGGAGGAGAATAAAACGCAGACAAAGTTTTGTTAAAAAAGATTTGAATAAACTGCAAGGCACACACTAGTTATAATACCTCTTCAGATCAGGGCACGGTCACTCCTTTGGAATAAATGAATAGTAATTGATTGGAGCAAGAACAGTACATAATGCCCAGCGTGGCTCCTTCACCACCCACTAATCCACCGAGGAGGGTATGAGTGCCCTATACGTAGGTGTGTGTTTTTTGTGTCTTAAGTATCAGTCTCCAGTCTGTTAGCGGACTGAATAGAAGTTGTTTGACAGGCAGATATTAGGCCGTCATGGCCAACATGAATAAAAGAGACTCAGATAGCAAGAAACATAAAACAGTCATTAATGTACGCACCCGGCTCTCCTCTGGAGGAGACAAAGACACACACGTGTTCATACGGGCACGCTTATAGCCGAAGGCACAGACTGACAGACAGACACGCGCTGAGGCCAGAGGTGACCAGGGCATCTTTTCCATCAACTGCAAAAGGATAATAGCAAGGGCTGAAAAGATTGTAAATTATAGGACGGCGGTTCAAAATTAATCTATAAGACACACACACACACTCTCTCAATCAATTCACGCACACACACACGCAGATATCCTTCTTTTGAGCGTTAGTAAAATATAAAAAAGCGTACTGAAGGAAGAACAAGCACAGACACAAGTATATGCTCCAGGATGTCGCGGCTACAACGTCGACTGGCAGAAATCTAAATAGATATGCAGATCGCGTGTTGACAAGCAACTTAATTGATGGTTTCTGTGTTTCCCGGGCTGATTGCAGACAACGCGTAAATCTCCGCCTGCTTCTTTGTGCTCTCTTTTAAAGTTTTCAGCAGTCAGCTTAAGCCATTTATTATTTTCACATCTTCGTATCATTGTGGTGAGTATTAAAGCTTGATTACGAGAGCTAATTTGCTCGCATTCATAATAAATAATCAGAAAATAATCTAATCTGTGACATTTATGACGCACAACAGTAAATATTTGACAATAAGGATTCTGAATTAGTCGTATTAAACCTGCAATAACTGATTTATTGGCCACTCTTGGCAGCAGAAACAAGCTGTGGACGCAACATTGACGTTTTATCACCTTATAAAGTTGATATGTTAGCAAACAGTTGCTTATTTACATATCCAGCAGACGCAGAGCGACATTATGCAGTTATGTTTGTGTCCGACTGATGAATGGAGGTCCTCCTTTGAGCTCTGTGCTGCTCTCCATCAACACCTGGGGGGGAAATATCCGGCTCTGTAGCTGCTGAACGCTCCACTTTGTTCACATGCTAGTCTCTAAGTTTGCTGACAAGGTGGTGCACAGCCGGTTTCTAAGGTGGAGAAGAAGTCACAGCCCCTTAAAACATCGGATAAATGCTAAAGTAATCGATTGTTGAAGCTGCCGAGCATGCCATCGCCGTTGTTACTCTTTAATATGTCTTGAGGCGGTCACCTGTCACTGCGCAGCGATGGCAGCAGTCTGCTAAATGATGCATTCAGGGAACAGTGACCAGCAACATGCAGGGGAGCAACAGTTGGTGAATAAAACAGCGTGTAAGGAACACGTGTGTGCGCACGGCGATACGTGAGATGTTTTATCATCCTTACAGATGCTGACCTTCTCCTCGCGTGTAGTATGCAGCGTGTCTTTCCCTTTGTCTGTCTCCAGCTGTCCACTCTCACACTCCGTCTCAGTGTTTGTGTATTTGATGTATCATCCTCCCTTCAGTACTCCATCCACAAGCCTCTCTCCCAAACCTAGAGGCTACACCTGAGGAGTGAGAACTGTGTGTGTGTGTGTAGGTGTTCACTGTCCGTTGCCATATTGGGGGTAATCCAACTGGCAGAGTAAAGATGGCACCCTCAGTAAGACACACAAACACGTGCACATACATCGACAGTGTAAATCAGATGCAGTAACCGGCAGCACGGTTTAAACTCTTCAGATGTTTGTTAGAAATCATCAGTTTGTGGTGCTAAACATATTCCATGAGTTGTTTCCTGGAACGAGCTCCTTCATCCCGCCTCATTTACGTCTTCACTTCGTGGTTTCCTGAAAATGTCGATGTTAAATGAGAACATTGAATTCTGGTCTACGGAGTTTACTTCTACATGTGCGAGCAGAAACATGCTCTGACTCTGAAGGACTAACGCCAATTGCAGAAATATTTCTTGTGTCTAATCTGATGGAGGTTTTTTTTGGGTGGATACCGCATGCCAGCACCCAGAAATACAGTTTTCATCGTGCGTTCTGTCGGTTCCACTCATGAAACTGTTGCTACATCCAGCAAACCTTTGCTGAAATCCTTTTATAACAACGCATTTTTAACTTTTAATTAAAAACAGCCCTCTTGAGCCTGAAACATGTTAGAGGTGAAGCAGTGGTTACCAATCTTTCATGCATGGTCACAGTTATATTTTTGTATATTCAGGCATTTATCTTGGGCTCTTGCACTCACATTTGGGTTCCCTGTAATGTTAGAAATCTAAAAATTAAACCTGATCAGTCTTTGATTTACTTCATTCCCACAAACTGGTTGAATTTAGTTTACGCTAACATTTTCAAAATGTCCTTTTTTTTTTTTTTTGAGAATTAAAATGAATATTATGAGCTCTGGTAGTCAGTTTGTGTAAATCAAACCTGTTTGGTTGGCTGATAATCTGTCCTGCAGTGAGTCTACCACCGTACAGTGCAGGTGCCTGGAAACACTTTGGCAGCACATAAACATGCAGCACATCATCCAACTGAGGCGCACACTGTAAAATGTATTTTCCTGAATCAAAAACTGGAAGTTGTTTAACAGACGGGCAATTATGGCAGAAAGCCTTTTATTTCATCTGCACATCAGAACTGAAACTCTGCATATTTGTGGATGGGTTTAATGCAAACCTTGTGGGAGTCGGTCCACTTACAGATGCACCCTGTTCACTGATTAAACTGACGGTAGTTAATGATGCAAATCAAATCAGATGTGTGCACTGTTTTGTGGACTATTTTTATCAGTGCAAACAAGAGAAGCTTTATTCTCCTAAAATGTGTTCAGGTGATTAAAAAATTGGATTTATTTTATCTTTATTTTCATCGTTTACAACCTGCATTGCTACATGAGCTTTTCCCCAAAAGCTCATCATATTAAAAACATACATTTACCTGCAATTGATGATTTTTTTGGGCCACTTGCAGGCAGCAGAAACAAGCTGTGAACCAACAAGTCATCCAGATTAAAAGACAAAATATATTGTTGGTCCACAAACAATACGTTTTCTGATCTGACACTCGGAACAATAAGACAACTTCCTTTCTCTGTGACTTCCAGAGCAACTACAAATTCAAACTTGGTTAGGTTGAAGAAGGATCATGGTTTGGGTTAGGACGTGGTTCATATCGGTTGGAAACAGCCTCCCATGTTGAAGCTTCAAGTTTTGTCGAGCCATCCATCCAAACCCACCTCCTCTCGACATGGACATGTCACTCTAACACCAACCGGACACTAGAGGGCTTTGTTACTTGAACGTAAGCGTGGTTTTGTAGCACACTGAATACGATGTCAGTAATTTGATCCATTGTTAGAAAAATACTGATTAAAGTCACTTTAACTTGTGACGAAGCACATAGTTTTATTTGTGTAAGTGCTGCAACAGCTGCCTAGAAATAAATGACACATATCAAGGGGACACATAAACAACTGTATCATCTGCATATAGGCGAATACTTGCTCCATGACATGATTCGGGGAAGTCATTTACAGTACACTTAAACTGTAGATGTTAGTCCTGAAATAATCATCTGTTATAGTGGCTGTGTGTACAATTTAGTGGCATCTAAACACTGAAATTTGCAACCAACAGAGCACCGCTTACCGGTGTTTAGTCACCGTAGAGGAGGATCCGTGTTGCCTGTAGATATAAAAGCTTCATTCTAAGCTAACAAAATCATAACAGTTCTTATCTTTAGGTGATTATTAACTAATGAAAACATAGTTATGGATATTCTATTTAATTCCTGTCATATTATGTAGATAGAGCCTTCTAAATCTGACACACTGGACCTTTTAAACCTTGAAATCATCACTTATATTTCCACTTTCTTGCTCAGATAAAGGTGGAAACTAAAAATCTATCATCTCAGACGAGGTAGCAAACGTCCGTAGTTAACAGTGAAGCTTGAATGAGTTATAACGGACATAAAAAGATATTCTGATGCTTTGTAGTAACCATCTTTTTTTTTTTTGTACACATACAACTCCACATTAAGCCCTTTTAATGTGCGTGCCCTCCAAAACACTGCCCTCACACACACACACTGTATATCTGACCATCGGTGAATAAGGGCATATCTGAAGTGGACTGCGGGGTACTTAAGGCTATCTGCAGCTAATTCAAGATATGTGAAATTGAAGGGAGATATGACATGAGTGGAGAGAGGGAGGGGAGGAGGAGAATGGGAGAGGAGGAGAAAAAAACATAAGGAAAGAGAGATCTTTGAAAAGCATTCAGATAAATGTAGAAATGATAAATAGAAGCACACAAGGACAGAAAATGTATGTACGGTGTGGGCAGGGGACATGTGTGTTTCAGATGGTTATGTAGTGTGTGTGCTTGTTTGTATGCACTCATGCCTGTGTGTGTGTGTGTGTGTGTGTGTGTGTGTGTGTGTGAGAGAGTGACTTTGAGGTGCAGTCCTTGGCACACAGATGCCCCTCCATTATCTGCCTGTCTTCGTCCGCTCAACCTACTCTGCCTCGGGCAACTCTCTACTTTAAAGAGCTGTCCAACGGACACACACACACACACACACACACACGTGCACACACACGTGCACACACACACTCCCTCGCTCCACGTTCCAGTGGGGCAGGGTGGTTTGGCATGGAAGTGTTTGGCTAACAGCTTGCAAGAGTAAGGTGACATTTCTCTGTATGCAGAGCAGTGTGTGTGTGTGTGTGAGTGAGTGTGTGAGAGAGGTTTGTGTGTATAATACTAGTAAAGTGCATCTCTGGAAGTTTCTACGCTCGAGCCTGTGTGTGAATATCTGTGTTTAACCACCTGCGTTGGAGAGTCAGTGTTTCTATGGAGGTGTAGGCAGACACACATCAGGATGTCAGGGTCTCAAACTCACTGTATTCAGACATTTTCAGAGTATTATTCAGATTTCTTCATCAAAATATTTAAAGTAAATTAAATATCAGAGTTTAAATCATGTTGATGCTACACTCAGGTGAACGGTGTCTCTGTCATTCGTACGTCTGTTCTCACACTATGTAACTTTGGGCTCCGCGTCGGGAGAAGTACGTAACGCTTTACGGCACTAAGTCACACGCCACCAACTATTTGACTGATTTTGGTGAAACTGGATCATATTTTATGGAGAAAATGTTTTCTGGTTTTCCCTCTGATGTCCTCCGGCTGCTCCGCCTCAACTCTCTGTGATTTACAGAGTTTCCTGATGGACAGTGAAGTAAACTGCTGACAGCTGTAACTGCTGTTAGCTCAGGTTGTTAGCCAGGGACTGTGAGCTCAGAGCACCGGGAGAGCGTTAGTGTTCGTACCACAGGCAGGTGTCGTACCAAAACACCATGGTTTATATTGAATATGAATTGAATGGACAGAGCTCATCACAAAGAAGCCAGCAGCCGACATAAATTTCCTGAAAAATCAAATGAAAAAGAGGAAATGGTGTCTTTGAGATATCTGCAGACTTGACCTTTTTACATTATTGTGTCATTCCGGGGTCACGATCACCAACCATCTTCAAAGAGTCCTTGGTAAGCTGTATTTATGGATAAAAAGCATTCATGACTTCAATGTTAGACTTATTTAAAGTAAAATGTGACCTTGTGTTATAACTCGTGAGCTTTTGTTCACTTTGAAATCTGCAGCTCTTCTAGGTAAATAATTTTCTTCCAACATTGAACACACAAAAAAAAAATGCTCCAGTCTTTCATGAGTTAAAGTAAACTACCGAAGACTTCTGTGCACGCTGATATTCCAGTGAAGGCAACATGTATGACTGTGGTATGTATGTGGAGTCTGTTCAGTCTGCAGCTTGATTTGCCACAGCTGTGACAGTGATGGATTATCTTGGCAAACGAGAGATTTGTGACCAAAATTTGATAGAAATGAATCTTTTGTGTGCACAAATGGGAGCAAAAGCAAAAGTTTTGATATTTTTTGTTGCATGTAAAATTCAGACTACTGTGAATCACTGCTACAGTTAAAATATGCTACATATTTCCAAAATAAGGTCTGATTATTGATCTGCTGCATGTAAATGTGGATTTTATGGTCTCTCGCGTGCATCTAAACCTTAAAAATGAGCCGTATCCTCACGCGACTTCACGTCTTGAGTTAGCTTTTCTTAAAAAATGCAGCATTTATTTATTTTTCCTTTAAAATGTGATGAATGATGAGGTGTAAACGCCGGAGAGGAGAGGAGAGGAGAGGAGAGGAGTCCTGATATTGCAGATCAGCGGATGTCGAATTTCAATCTAATGAATGAAAAGTGCACAGCAGTGCGTGTGTGTGTGTGTGTGTGTTTATGAGTGTGTCCCTATCGACCAATCAACAGTACACCTTGAAGACACAGCAGATAAGGGAGGAGATAGCCTCACCTTGAGACACACACTGTATCTAAACAAACATCCACACACTACCTGCTGCTGTGACGTTCCTCTTTGACCCGAGGCTTCTTTTTTTTTTTTTTTTTTTTTTTTAATAACCTCAGTGTGACAAAAAAGGCTGTTACTTTGTGGCTGGTGCGATGAATAGATTAATTAGAAAACACAAAGAGAGCTCAACCTCTGCCTCCTCTCCAGTTCCTCATCGTTGATGAAAGAGGTACACCATTCACAGACCTGCAGGGGGAATGGGAGGCACTTAGGACGAGACAACCGGTACTGAGACAAAGCAAATGGAAGAATTAGACACAGTTATATATATATATATATATATATATATTATAATAATACACAGATCAATGGATAGTTAGCACAATTCAGCTCTACCAGTGCACCAATTAAAACACTATTTTCTCACGGCGAGACTGCACTTTACGGAGAAAGTTCAGCATGTGTAAAGGTCTGTTCAAGGGTGAGAGGCTTTTAAAGTCATTGATTGTGTCTGAATGGAAAACTGTCACGAGCAGTGCCAACGCCGGAGATGTTTTGCGGCACAGCTCGAGGTGCAAAGGTGGAAAGTTGTTGAACCTTTGAGGAGATGCTCTCTGCTTCTTTATGACGTTACATGACAACGTCTTTGTCTCCCCCTCTTGCATGTGTCTGATGGAAGGCAGCTGAAAAAGGAGAGCTGAAGGTCTGAAGTCAAAGCTCTTTATTAGACATGTTTCTTTTATATCCTTAAAGTAAAGTGCTGCAGAAGCACGACTCTTTCAGCCCGCGTTTACCTGACTATTTGTTTTTATTTGGTATAATAATCATCATGTCTGTGTGTGTAAATACTGTAATAGTCTGTGTGTGTGTGTGTGCATGTGTGTGTGTGCGGTGCTTATGTGAGCTATTAGCGGCTAAGTAGACTACAGTGTCTGGCAGCGAGCCCAGTCTGTTCCCTCTGGAGGGGAAAAGCACGTCTTAAGACCGAGAGAAGGAGCGGCACTCTGTCAATGTTTGGTTTCTGCTGAGTGTGTCTGAGTGTGTGTGTGTGTTCAGAGATTCATCTGATGTTTTCTAGCTTTATTTTTATCTTTTATTCACCGGCTCCCTGCAGATTATTATAATTGTTGCTAATTGTTGGCTGCAGATCATGTTTTCATTCATCAGAACGTGCAGGCGTTAATACTCACGATGAGTAAAAAAGTATTAAACACTCACAGGGAAAAGAGCAGAACGCGTTCACGTCGTAACTGCAGTGCATTTCGATCTAAGTCAAGTTTATTTTCACATGCAAAGAACATGCAAGCAAGAAAATGAAAAAGTGAAGAAATATACAAAGAAAATAGAAAAATTGACCAGAAAATGTGAAAAAAATGTTCAAAATTCAGTCAAAATTTAAAATTTGGAAAGCTGAAAAAATGTTTAGTTTGTCACATGATTTTACCACTGGTGGTACGCGAGTTTCTTCGAGCTGTAAGGAATGAATTTCCCTTAAAATATGTTTTTTTATTTCCTCTAATACTTTGTTTCAACATCACGTTCATGCTGGTAGCACGCAGCGCGCAAACATCCATGACTAGTTACGAGCTAAAATGTGACGTGGAGGTGAAATAAACGATCGTCGCTCCAAACAGGAAACTGAGGAGAGCTGAATATTTTCTGAGGTGGTACGTGGTGTAAAAAGTTACCAAACTGCTGTTGTGTGATTTAAAAACAGGGAAGCACCACCCGACCGGCACGTCAGGGTGACTAAAACTAAATCTTTAGAACGCATTGTATCTAAACCAGGTCAAAACCAGATAAATACATCCATCCAGGCAACCTGATTAATAATATTAAATATCTCGCACACACACATGTGCACACTCACTAATGCCTGTGTAGAGAAATGTGCACACAGATCCACATCCATGCTACAGGAGAGAAGAGAAGTGACCTTGGTCCAGCCTGGGGGGCTTCAGCAGATGGAGAGAGGGGCAGAGGGCTCTGGCACGATAGTCCACACCACACACACACTGAAAACACACACACACACACACATACGGACAAATGCTCAAGCTGGTGGGGTGACATTGTGTTTGCCTCTCTTGCTCCGACACAATAGCTGTAGATGAGATGGAAATCCAGACGGGAACATCCCGATTTGAGAAGTTACCGTCTAATAAATCTATTAGAAAATCCCGCAATGTAAAGTAAGGAAGTTTCGACATCTAAGAACACACACACACACACTAACAGGTGCTCACATGCAAAAATCTGTGGCTGTTTCCTTGTTTATTTCCTTTAACAGATGCACATCAGAGAGAAAATAAAAGCATCGTTCTGGTGACAGAAGAATTCATAAAAAGCCATTTGGTCTGACTAATTTGCAACGTTTATGTGGGACAGTTTCTTAGGAGCCTGAACGATGGGGGAAATCTGCGACTGCATATGTCCCTCCAGATTGGGACGGGCGCATTAAAAAAAAAAACAACAGCAGCTAACGAGACGAGGAGGAAGGCAGCACGGGGGAGGAGCGAGAGGGAAGGACGGAGGGGGAGGAGGAGGGAACATTTGTGAGGCTACGACTCTTTGGAAGGGAAGTGCTGCCTGCCCACCTGTCTGCAAGGCTGCCAGCTGTACAACAACACACACACACAAATGTGCACGTGCATATGGGGCGGCGGTGCACAACACAAGAACGTCAACACATAAACAGGCAGACAAGAGTGCACGAAGACAGATTTACTGAGCGTAACAAAGGGTTGACTGAGATTTTGGGAAGTTTCGTAACACATTGGAATAGATGTTTGACTGAACGGGGATGAGTTTGATTTTGGTTGATAAAAGCGGCAGAATTAAGCAGTGCGGCATGTAAATACAGTACTTTGGATAGGTGTGAGCTGCCTAAAATGGAGGAAGCTAGCTGTGTCTGGAACGCCGGATGTCCATTGGATTTGGCCGCGTCACGTTTTAGATGCACCAAGTCTTCGTCACGTCTCACAGTTTGATGTCGACTCAGCTGAATTTTATAGAGGCTGGTTTGTAGTCGGTCACGGGACAGAGTGGATCGTACAAATACATTGGCTTCAATGAAATGCTGCAACTTTCTGTGTGGTTACAAAGCAGGGAGGAGCTGAAATATTGAAGATATATCAGTTTTAATACATGGCATCCATCCATTATCCATTAACGCTAAAACTGTTGTAGATAGTTATGATGAAGGTGATCTTAATGCACCAACAAGAAGAGAAAGTACGTGAGTAAACATTCAGAGTCTGACAACAAAACAGATCCTAGGTTTTCAAAATAAAATGGACAGCCCACAAAAATAATGTTACAGTAATAAAAAAAAAATCTGCTACATCTCGGTGGGAACGTTGACTCGGTCAGTCCTCCTTCCCGACTCTTCGGCGCACTTCCCGTGTGAAAACAGCGTCCGCCTTAAGAGGTCCTGACAGTATTTATGTGACGTGATTTGAAGAAAAATCGCTGTGTTGTTGTCGGCGGTGTCTTTGGCAACTCTTGGAGAATAATCGACACATTTATACTTGTCCAACTCACCGTGACTTGGCCAGTCCTCCCTACCGACTCTTCGGCGCACTTCCCTCGTGAAAACAGTGTCCGTCTCCCGTTGTAAGAGCCGGGTAGGGTCGGAATGTGATGTGACTTTGAAATACTTATTACTTAATAAGTATTGAGTATTATTGTTTACTCACAAAGACAGAGATGCTTGTAGTGGAGATGTATTTTGATAGTTTCGGTTATTGATGACAGCGTAAATGATCTAAACGGTCTTTGTTTCCCTGTTTTGACACACTGGGAATGATTTTAAAATGACAGGCGCTCTGTGGGGGTTAAAGACACTTTCTTTCATATACACAAACATAATGTGCATATTAGCATTTGACCCCCTCGGTCGTCCTTGACTTGACTAGCTCTGAATGGCTTTCTCTTGAGGAGCACATTAAATGCTGCATCTAATAGTCGAAGACCTAAACTGGCCTGACGAGAGACCTTAGAATACAAAGAGCGGATGTAGTGCTTCTCATCTTAATGGGGTCTAATTACTGCCACAGCCTTCAAAGTAAGAGAAAGGAAGTCATGTATGAAGAAGAGAACATACATATAGAGCCATTTATCTTATTAGGAATGTAGGAGACACAAAAGCAGACCTATATAAACACACACGCACACAAACAAATGCATGAACACACACACCGGGACCGGAGAGCCAGCGTGGCTGAGTTAGCCAGCACTGGATCTGTGCAGAGATGTCTTCCAGATGAATAGGTGGTAATGAGCGTGTAGTGGAACTGATTCACTCCCCATCATCCCTCCTCCTCCTCCTCCACCTCCTCATCCTCCCCCCACAGTTCTCCCTCCTTTTCTCAGGGCTCAGGTGTGCAACACATGGCATCCACCTCTCCCTCGTTTCCTCCCTTGTTTTCTCGCTGACTCCTCGTCATTTATATCCCTCTTGAAACTCTCTCTTTTATTTTATTTTTTATTATCACGCCCTTCTTTCTCTCTCGTCTGAAACTTTTCAGGCCGTTAATACACAAACATGCACGCCTACGTCCCATGAAGACGGCGTGGCCGAACACGGAGTCGACTCGTGTTCACATAAAAGGCTCCGACTCTTGGGAAAACAAAATCCTGTCTTTTCACGGCGTTTTTCGAGGGGACATTTCAGCCTCACTTATTTAAATAGGCCCTGTTCCTTTTATGTGCCTCGGCATTCATGCAAGACCCCGGGGATAATGATGAGACATAAATAATGACATCTTCAACAATGAGAGCAGCTAAAGGAGCATTCAGAGTTTGACTGAAGAGAATAGGTAAGTAGACTGTGACGCATAAAAGAAGGTTGGTGATTACGTGCTTTTTTTGACGCTCGCCGAGGTGCGTCAATAAGAAAAAAAAAGAGACTACATTGTTGGAAAAAGTTGAACAATTTGAGCTTTTTTTTTTTTGTACCATCATGTAATTTCCCCTCCACTTTGTGACATTTCTTAACAGTACTTTTCCATATGGATCCATAAGCTCCACGATCACACACACACACACACACTAAACAGGCTCGTCCAGGGCGGGTCCTCGGGGACGGAGCCACTTGAAGGAGTGACTGCCTAATGAGGGAGAAAATCTGTTTTACTGTGGGACAGGAGGCGCAGGAGCAATCAAAACAGACTGTATTTACATTACACACGCACTAATTAAAGATGTAATTGACATCAACAAGGAAACCTCAGTGCGCCCCATTTAATCATTAGACATTTATTTCTACTCATCAGTGTCGCCCTGGTCAGAGCTGGAAATGGAACTTTTGATTGAGACGGCTGCGAAAATGAAGTCGTAATCGACTCACCGACGCTGTTGGCTCACATTTTCACTTATTTCCTACGTGGAAAAGTATAAACTGAAGTCTGAGGGCCGCTGACAATCCACGTCTTCACCCATTTTAAATGAGCCGGACCACCAACATGAGTTTGAGCTTCAAAACGGCTCCTCAGAAAACCCGTGAGCGACGTCACGCACACAGCGTCCATTCTTTAAATTGTCACTGATTGTTTCTCATCCGAATTATCCACAACATGTTCATCACTTAGATTTCATTTTCAGATTACAACGATACCAGCGAGGAGACACATCACACCTTTAAGCCAAAAGCATCATCTTATATTTTATAATAAAGAAAAAGGAGTTGTAAAAACAGGAGAAACACATGCTTCAGAATATAATTTGGTGTTTAGACCTCTCTGGTTGCATGCCAGCTACACATTTACACATTTAGGTGACGTCTCTTGAGCTAATCCAACCGTCCTGTGCCTCGCTATGAACAGTTTTCCGTTTGGACGTCGAGAATTCGTCCCAAAAAAATGCAAAAATCTGTAAAAATAAACGTCTTCACTGACAAAAACCTTTTAATCTAAAGGAGGCACAGACTTGTAGACTCTCTGCTTGCACATGTGCACATTTAAATGATGTCTATTGATCTAATCCAGCTATCTCGTATCATTCGATGACCAGTTATCTGTTTGGATGTCAAGATTCTGACACTGAAGTAAGAATTTGCCTCAAAATCAAAGCTTTTAATCTGAAGGAATCACAGACGTTTTATTTTGTAAAGTTGTGTTAAAGTGATCGCAGCACGTAGATGAACACACAAAGACACACCACAACAACATGACGTCATTATTAGTGTTTGTCAGGTGAATAAAAAGTCACTGCCATCGGTTCAGACAGCTGCATCAACATCTGTTCAGCGTGTTTGCATTAGAATACTTGTTGAAAGTGTCGGTGCTGAAGACAGAGAGAAAATCTGCACACACACACACACACACACAGGTGTAGTTATCCAGGGATTACGAGGGAGTGTGTTCTCTGATAAAGAATCTGTGTTTGAGTTTGGGATCTGTGTGTGTGCGGTTCAGTGTGTGTGAGACGCTGTGGTGGAAGTGAACACAGAACATCAGCTGGACGACGCACCGTGAGTGAAAACGCTGGTGATAGATTTAGATTTAGTCTGTTCAGACAAAGAAGCACGATGGAGGAAAAAGAGTAATAACATGATGTGTGTGTGTGTGTGTGTGTGTGTGTGTGTGTGTGTGTGTGTGTGTGTTGATAAAGGAGGGGGGCTGTGTTTGGGTTGGGGATCAGAGTGGAGACCGATGTGTGAACAGCACTCTATAAAGCACACAGATTATCAGGTCAACACACACATAGACATACTTACTGAGCTGAACAAAAGAGGACCACTGAAGTCCACACACACACACACACACACACACACACACACACACACACACACAGAGGAAGAGATGCCATCTGATAAACGCTCTCAGGCAGGACAAATTAAATACACTCCAGGAGAGACTCGGGAGAGCCGCGCTGAAAGACGAGCGAGGAAAGTGAGAAACATTTTAACTGGTTCAAACGTGAGAACATCAAACTAATCTCACTGAGAGACGTCGTCTGTGTCTGTTGTCTCATTTGAAGACAGGCTGAGTCACTTTGAACACATCTGTAAACATTAACATTTATTTACTTCAACACAAAACCCAGAAAAAAGTTTAAAAACGACGTTTATCTCTAATTAATAAGAATCAGTTCTCAAGTTTGTCTTCTGCAGAGTCGAGTGATGCCGAGTCTGAGGACTGAGCATGTCACCACCTACTGGTCAAACACGGCGACTACAACGTGCACAAAACAATTCAACAGGCAAAGAACACAAATACCAACAGAGCACACGCATGTGATGAAGATATGAGCAGCAATAAAAATAAAAATAATAATAATAAGCATTTTTTTGGCCTCTCATAATTGTGACACTTTCTTTAGTGAATATATTTAAAGCATCAAATATTTAGAAATAAATGTTGTCACGGAGATGTAATGTAAGATTTGAAGAATTTGATGTTTTGTGAGTGAAGCAGAGGAATGTTAGTGCAGGTTTTAGTGTTTTTATTTCAAATGACAGGACACATGTTCAAGTGTGTTTCATGACTTCTCATAAAAAATGTTTATTTCTGTTATTTTCCGTTTGTTTGTTGAGATTCTCACAAGCTGTAGCCCTGTTTGGATCCTCACGTTTTAATACGTTACGCGCAGCAATGACTTTCAGCCGTAAGCAGTCAAATATTCAGACGTTTTATTTCCTTCCCACGTTTTTTATTTCGACATAACGACATAAATAACAGAGGAAATCAAACGTATGAGCGTATACTGATCAGTGAACAGCACAGCAGTGTCAAAGAGGCTTTACGTCCTGAATGCAGTACAGGTTTGCGTGTGTGTGTGTGTGTGTGTGTGTGTGTGTGTGTGTGTGTGTGTGTGTGTCGCACTCATCATCTGCAAAACACACTGAGAAAAGTTGAGAGAATTCATCTGGCAGAGAGAAACGAGCTGAAGAAGGTTTGTTTTAAATTTACAAAATAAAACTCATCGTGTGTGTGTGTGTGTGTGTGTGTGTGTGTGTGTGTGTGTGTGTCATGGAGACAGATGGATGTGATGCTGGCACAGAATCAGAGAAAACATCAACAAAGAGATCTGAACACACACACACACACACACACATACACACACACACACGACTCACAACTCTATTGTGCTTACTTGTACTACTGCCCAGTTAGACATTTATATGCTAAACCCTTTTAGAGCTGTGTGTGTGTGTGTGTGTGTGTGTGTGGCTACCTGAGGCACTCTCGGGCGTTGTCGTCATCCCGTCATGTCAAACCTGCAGCTCTGTGATGACAAGTAGCCACAGAGAGACTCCCCTCTGTGAAACACACACACACACACACACACACACACACACTGAAACAGCCAATAATGTGTGTGTGTTTTATTGTGTGTATTTGTGTGTGTGCACTTTTTAAAATTACCCAACAATCGAAACAGGTTTTCCCGTCGCCTCTCTCCGGCTCGGCAGAGGAGAGAAGCAACAGCTGCAATTAGCCCTTTGTGGCTAAAACCAGTCTGATTAGACGTCTCGTTAGGCATCGTTAAGGCTTTTACTAACGGGGCGCATAGATAATGAGCCTGCCCACTGAACAACCAAGATACTAATCATAGGATAAAACGCCTACACACTTAATAGGAGGCAGGAGAGGAGAAAGGAGACACTTTTACAGAGAGAAGACTGAGCAGAAGGCAGAGACGGAAAAATTTTGCACTTTATAAAAACGAATTCATAAAAGTCTCGAGGGGAAGAGTTCAAGGTCTGATTCATCATATCATCACTAGATTTAAAGCTTTCACACCAGTCGATGAAGTACGTCTGTCTCTGTCGCTTGCAAACGTTTTCCTCGCTCAGAAATCGTCGAGCTGAAATCTGACGTGTCGGCGCGGTTTGTACGGAAAGACGACGCAAATAAGACGAAACAGGAGTGTAATATTGACGCTTTTATTGAATCGAGGTGCAGGAACCTGCGCTCAGTGAGAAGAAAGAGTCGAAAAGAGGCTTAAAGAGGAAGCAATTAAATAAAATCTAGTAAAAGTGAGCGAGGTGAGAGGAGAAAGGGGTGAAAAACAGCATTTGAATCATATTTTAGGGGATATTTTGGCAGTTTTTGAGCTTTATTGCTAATTTATGTTCAATAGAGTTGCAAAAATTTAACATTTATTCAACTTATATCTGAAAACAAGCAACCAGAGAGACAGAGGGAAGATATTTAAACTCCATAATCGTCATAATACAGTAAAATGTCCAGACTTGATCATATGATCAGCTTCCTTTCCTTTGTCCTCCCCTCTCGTCGTCGTTGTTGTTATTTTTCGCCGACAGGCTGCAGGAAAACTGTTGTTTCCCCTGACGAACACACTGTAAACTCCAGTTAACACGGAGGTCACGTAGGTGCAGGCGCGGGGTCGACTCCCTCCCAACACCCAGCGCCCAGGGGCATTCTGGGAATTTCTCCCGGCTAATCACATCGTCCGGGTCTCGAGATTTTTACGTTTCTTCTCTCCGTTCACCAAAACAACGGTTTCACGTGTACATTAACGGGGTAATTTAGAGCGAGGAGCTGATCTCAGGGCAGCACTTCAGCGCCGCCGCAGCATATGGACTAATGCAAATGGGCATAATAGTAGCAGGGAGTATTAATGCGACACATGCTCTCACCTCTGTCACCCTCACCTTGTGCTATTATTACAAGGTCCGCCACACACACACACACACACACACACAGACACGTTCACCTCGCACAAAAGCATTAGCATATTTTCCCGATTAAAAACAATGTGAACTTGTAAGCACAGAACAGACATATGCAAATGACTCCGCAGCAATTTACCCAAACAAAGCTGCCACCGCTGTCACGTGAAGTGAAGGGAACGAACGGGGAGGTGACGCGACGGACGGACGGACACGTTAACCGAAGGTTCAACATGTGAGAGTGTGTGTGTTATATTTAATCTGTTGTGCCTTTTTCAAGTCAATTATCGG
Organism: Sciaenops ocellatus; assembly: GCA_033000465.1. Taxonomy (NCBI): domain Eukaryota; kingdom Metazoa; phylum Chordata; class Actinopteri; family Sciaenidae; genus Sciaenops; species Sciaenops ocellatus. The sequence goes on along the minus strand of CP136876.1, from coordinate 12,390,555 downwards.
CACAGTCTTTTTGTTACAGTCCGGCTCCTCGTCTGTTTTCTCTGATACTTCTTAAACCTCGTGTTCGTTCACTTAATTAACTTTAATTTGAACGTTTAATTGTTTTTATTGCTGCAGTTTTTAGGTTTCTACCCACACTTAACTTCATTTTTTAGATCATTTTATCATTGTCGGATCAGTTTTTATTTATTTATTCAAGCATAAATTCTCTTTGTTTTTTCTGTGAAGCACTCTGGGCTTCATGTTTGCAGTTTAACTTTCAGTTTCCACTCTCCACTGTCACTCCACAAACAGCTCACGTCCACTACACGACCTCCTGACGGAGCAGCAGAGCAGAGTCAGTCGGAGACTCCTGCAGCTCCACCTGTAGAAAGGACCACACTGCCATCACACTTCATAATGACTCTCCTCTGTGCAGGGAGAGGAGACTCACTGGCTAAGATTGCACAATGCACGACGTTACTGTACAAGTTTATGTATATTTTTATTTTGTCCTTCTCTCTTCACTTTTAATTCTATTTATACGTTAATATAACACTTTAAACTCATCTAGCTCGTGGTTTGTTGATCTTGTTTTGTGTTGTGATACTGCGGCTGTAACACAAGAATCTAATCTATCTAGCCCATCTAACATTTACTGTAAGGGATCAGTGTGTAGGATGTAGAGCTGAGGGTACAGAGTGGGACCAACTGAATACCGCTTGCCTCACCCTCCCTCTTCCAAGTAGTGTACAGTTATATGACAACTTATGTATAAATATTACATGATATTTCCTTTAGACGTTTAGTTACATTTTAATTTATTAAATATATCATTGGAAAGAGTAATTCAGCCCCCGTCCCCCAAAAAACGGAATAATAACAGAAAATAAATAAATAACGTAAAAACTTAATGCACATAACGATGGTGATGTTAAAAAGATTTTGAGATGAGAGAAGGACGTAGAAGGACTGAGAGAGAGAGAGAGATGGAGAGACTACAGTTAACTTGGCAGGAAAGGTGAGAACGCTGGGTAAAGGGTAAACATGAAAAACCGGGAGCGAGAAGGTCAGCCAGCAGCTCAAATGGAAGACATTTACAGCTCTAACAAGACCGTATGTACACACACACACACACACACACACACACACACACATATAAATACATCTGAGCCAATGTCTTTGCTGGAATAATTGTACGAGCGAGCACATCTGGTGCACTTTGAGATCGAGTTCTGGCTCGATGCAGCGATGGTAATGACATCGTGCATGTGTCTGTGTGTGTGTGTGTGTGAGTGTGTGTCCACTCCAAATGCCACTGTGGTGCTTCACAGGGTTCAGCTCGTCTCATTGTCACTCACAGGAGAACGGAAAGAGACCTCATGTTTGTTCATTTTACTTTGTTCTAATTGTTTTATGTGTTCATGTGAGCGCTTCCATCCTGAAAACGTCCAAAACTCTCGCTGCTGCTCGTCGCTGCATTAACACGTATTATTACAATATTATACCAGCATCCTGCGGACTATATCTCTAAACGTCGACCCAGCAGGTTTCGCTGTATGTGTGAATATTTACATGAATCAACGCAAGCTCTCTTCACCTTTTCTGTCTCCTCTCCGTCATTTTTGGCTTTTACCATCCATCCTTCACTTCGTCCGTCCTCCTACCACCTCCTTCCTCTGCAGTTCACCCTGAAATCCGCCTGAATCTGACCAGGATCTGGTCATATAGTTGAAATCAATATTAACACAGATATCTTCAGCTGTATGTCACAATATTTATTCTCAAGTGTAAACACTTATTTGTAGAAGTTTATAGATAATATTCGACCATTTATTTGTTGTTTCTGAAGCTTTCCATCACATCCTGTGGTCTTCCTCAGTAGATGGAGATGAGAACATTCCCTGTCACTAAATCATGACTAATGAGCTACTCTTTCCGTCGAGGAAGGCCAAGAGATGTGGTCAAAAGTTTTGAAGCACAAAGTAAGACTTCGTGTCGATGATCTTCTTTTGTTAAGCTGCTGTTGTCAAGGTCAGATCTTTAAAAAGTTATTTTGTTGGATTCATCCTCTTCGCTCTCTTCTCCTCTGCCATTATGTTCATAGAGGCTGCTGAGCCCGGTTACATTGCCCGCTTACCTGACAGCGGCTCAGCTCCCCGCCAGCACCTCCTCCTCTTCTTCCCGGCGGTCCAAAACGCCTGTGGTACGAACACTAACACTCCCTCAGTGCTCTGAGCTCACAATCCGGGCAGCCTGGCTAACAAACTGAGCTAACAGCAGCTACAGTTGGCCATAAAATCTGTTATTTTACAGTAGGAAAGTTCCAGAATGTCTCTTTAAACTCCGGATGAGGTCCAGGGTTTGTGCTTTAGTCGTAGCAGAATACAAAATACTGATGCTAAACGCTCCTCGCCACGGGCTGCCGGTGTGACACCGGCGTCTGGCCTCGAGCCGCCGAGCGAGAGCGGCTGGCTGCGAAAGGCGCCCACCTCCTCCTCCTCCTCCTCCTCCTCCTCCTCCTCCCGGGAAAGGGCCTGCGAGGCGTCTTAAAGTGCAGCCATTAGGCGCCCACTCGTGTAGGTGTTCTTGCAAGAAATCTTGTCAGGCAGATACCTGCTGTCTAATTAGGCAGGCGGCACACACACACACACACACACTTGCTCAGGGGGAAGAAGCGAGGAGCGCAGTCAGTGGATGTGCAATGTGGTGAGTAGGTCCACTGCTCAGTGTGTGTGTGTGTGTGTGTGTGTGTGTGTGTGTGAAGGAGTGTGTGTGTGTGTGTGCTAATAATGACCTGAGGCTCAACCTGCTGTTGAGAACAGTAACTTGTGACTCAATGCCTTTGTTCACCCTGTAACATCTGGCTCTGACCGAAGGCTGTGTGTGTGTGTGTGTGTGTGTGTGTGTGTGTGTGTTTGAAATGCATTCAAGCCGAGTGGGCTATTGCTCAAAGTGTGTGTGTGTGTGTGTGTGCTGAGGCGAGCACAGCAAGGACTAAGGCGTGAGGACTTGAACATCGTCGTGGAAACCTCTGAGGGGTAAAAAAAAAAAAAAAAGGCCTGGAAGCCCCTTCTGTCAGCTGGGCTCTGCAACGCTTCCCCTCGACTGCCTTCACACACACACACACACACACACACACACACACACACACACACCCCTCCAGTGTCCTAGCTGTCTCAACTTGAGCAGCAAATGAACACAATTATCCACGGCTCCACAAACACACACTGGGGTATTGTTTTGCTCACACTCACTCAGACCTTAATCTGGTGCTCCAGAGGGACCTTGTGTGTGTGTGTGTGTGTGTGTGTGTGTGTGTGTGTGTGTGTGTGTCGCAGTGAGAGAGCAAAAACAAGGATGAGAAGAAGAAAGAGTGAAAGAGGGGAGGGGAGGATGGAACAAGGACAGATGAGCAACTGCACAAGTGTGTGTGAGGCCATGCAGGTAATCCTCATTACGATGTGGAAGTGTTCATTTGTGAGGTGTGTGTGTGTGTGTGTGTGTGTGTGTGTTGGTATGTGTGAGGTGAGGTGAGTATTTAAGAGAGAAGCGTTAATTTCTCTGCGTACATCTGCCCCGGCCTTGTACGCATTACACACTGAGATGCACTCGCTTAGGTTCTTGGAAACACAAACACACGCTCTGCTGGCGTTTCGCATGAATTCACGGCTCATGCTCGCGTGGCACTTAGAGAAATTAAACCCCCCGTTTGCGTTAATCTTTGAACAGCGCGCGCTCGAGCCAACAAACGGACAAGTTACTTCCTGTTGAAGCTCATTTAGAAACTGTGTCTGCGAGGCCAGGTGCTGGACGGATGATGGAAAGCTTCGTCATGTCCACAAGTTCACGCTCAACTTCTGCTTCTTCTCTTCCATGGTCAGATCGAGGGAAGGATTCATCAGCTTGACATAGAAGAAGATAGAGACTAAAACAGAGTCAAAGAAAAAGTGAATATTGAACCTACAACCACCAGGAAACAACAATTCAGAGTTTCTGCAGGATGTGTAAAGAGGCACGTGTTCAGCCAACTGAACTTTCTGAGGTTGTGATGAGTCAGTGTCGTGTTTGCAGCTTGTTGCACGGTCTTAAACAGAACATGATTTAGATCCTGCAGAACCTCAGAGGTTTCTCTTCAAGCTCCCGTTTCTGTCCAGAGTCATGAAGGAAGTGCAGCTCGTACGGCTCGATGAACGATACGGCAATTTCAATCAAAGATGTTGTATCAGCTCAGGAAAAGACTCAAACAGAGGATAAACTTGGATCACGACATTCTGGAGTTACCGTAACAGTTTCAAACTTCCAAGACTTCCAACTTTAACATCTGAGTCAAAAAATCTCTGATGTTTTTTAAAAAAACTTAAAGGTCCAGTTTGTAGAATTTAGTTGGCGTAATCGCTGCATTGCCATCTCCTCACATCACCCTCACCCTCAAAAACAAAAATATTCTGATTTAAAGGTGATCATGCATGCATGAAAACATAGTTATGAATATTATATTCCATGACTGCCTTATTCTAAAAATAAAGGCCTCAAATCTGACACACTGCACCTTTACCATTGTCCCTGACAACAAGGATGACATCTTTAAACATATTTAAACGCTCATTTTAAATGTGGTGCTGCAGTATATTTTTCTAAAGTGAAAGTTTGTCCATAAATGAACATTTTGGGGCCTTCGTTTGGCTCGAGCTCATAAAACACGTCGTTGGTATTTTGGGTTGAGTTTGAACAAAGACACTTTTGTTTGGGTCGGTTTAAATTTCACCCAAAAAACACAACAAGAACAGTTTCACCTTTTTCATGCGGGAACGTTAAGTAGCTGTTTGTCTTTAAAAACAGAACAATGGAGGGCGATTGTTGGTACAGTAGTCCCAGTGAGACAAAATATGAAACAGAGGCAGATCAATGGCAAATAATGTCATCTTAGAAGGTCATACCTGGACCTTTTCGGCTCTGTCAATACAAACACACACACTATAATTACAAAAACATAGTCAAATGCGCACAAGCCCTCTGACATCTTTATAACATTTCTAATGATAAAACGACACACACACACACGCTGCAATAATAAACTTGCACACACTTGCACTTTGTCTCTCTGTGCCTCCCTCACATGTAAACTCTGCAGGCTACTAAGCGGTATTAAACCTCCCTGCCTGGCCACGCTGTGTTTTTCCCCGATGCTAAGTGTCCCCTCTCTCCTCCCTGCCCGTGGCGAGCGAAGGAGAAAATAAACAACTAAAGAGACAAACAGCGAGAGCCACTTAGAGCCACTTAAAGCCAAGGCTCCTTCCCACAGTGAAGCACTTCCCCAGGGCTACTGATGTCTGCCCGCCACGCTGGGAGACGGAGGGGTGGAGAGACCGGAGCGAGAGCGGGAGTCAGAGACAGAAGGGAAAGAGGAAAAGGTGGAGACGCAAGGAGGAAAAGTTTAAGTGAGAGACGGGACGCGAGGGAGAGGAAAAAGACAGGAACAGAAAGTCACTTTTGTTCTCCACGCTGAGCCTCCAGAGGAGAGTCAGCCTCATGAGCAGCGACAGCTACCTGCAGAGAGGAGACATGGATCTGAATATAGCCTCACTGATGAGTTAAGACACACAGACCTCCCCGCTGAGGGCAGATGGCGCAAATGGTGCACCGTCAGTTTTACAGTCGTCATGAAGAAGCAGAAATGATTGGCGTTTACAGTAGCCAATGGTGTGTTTACATCCCCACCGCTATAAATCTGTAAATCACCTCAGTGGTGTAACTTCATTCCCTGTTACTCTCACAGGCTGTGCTTGAACCCAATCCAAGCTCTAAAATACCACGAAGAATACCTCAAACCTGACTCTTTGTCATCGTCGGTCCAGATACTGGAGCCAGTATTACCACGAAAACCCAGTCTGCTTGACTGCTTTTCAGAGAAATCCTGTTTGTTTCATCAGATTTCATTAAACTCTGCAGACCTTATTCTTCATCGACTATCAAGAAGATGAAAGCCAGAACTGCAAAATTTAGTTTTAGAGCTTGAAGCACAAGTTCGAATCTCACGTTTAAAGGTCCGCTGTGGAGTTTTCTTGTTTACATTCAGCGTTTCTCATTAAAACACAATTTTAGAATCATTTAGCGTTTACGTCCGTGTTTTCTCACTGCCAGCGTCTTCTCACTTGCCTTTCTACTCGTCATAAAAGTCCACAGAGCAGCTTTAAGTCTTTGACACGTCGCTTTGGGTCCTTTAAAACCGACCTAACATCAGGATCATCACACGTTTTGATTGGATGTATTCACCTTGTTGACGGTCCCAAAGTCAGATTTGTGTTTTAACGCACCATAAAAATGTGAAGTAAAGTTGCTCACTCGTCATTTGAGGCGTAAGAACTTTAAAGTGTTTATTTCATGAACTTTCTGAAGCTTCCTCTGCACTCAGCCTCTCTCCGCTCGGCCTCCCTCCCCTCCACCTCCCTTCGCCTCCTCCTCTCCCTCCCCCCCCTTTTTTTGTCCCCCTGACTGCGAACCCAAAGGTCACCTCTCCCCTGAGAGCCCTGTTTACCTGAACCGCTCCCCTCCTTTTGACATTCACCTACTTGGAGATAGAAGGAGAGAGAGAGAGAAAAAAAAAAAAGAACAACAAATTTAGCTACTCTTGGCTCGGAGGTCGGTCTTTCCACGAAACCTTTACGGGCGCACGAAAAAAAAACGAAATGTCACTTTTTGTCTGCAGAAAGCTTTAATCAGCGGCACATGACGGATGTTAAAAACCTTTCCAACGCGGCCACATCTTCTTTCTTTACATCGTCAGTCACATTTCTCTGTAACAAATCGACTGTATCGGGCTAAAACCGACAATGAAACATCTTTATGACTGTAAAAACATCTTCCAGTCCTTGAGATTCATTCACATCAAGCTAATTGATCCTCCATGTATAAAAAAAAGAACTTCTATGGGACGATTTGCACACGTTAAGCTCCTTGAAAGCCCTTTGTGCTGCTCGCTTCCAAAGAGGTTTTAAAAGGCACGCCGTGAAGAAAAACAAGTGGCCACTTTAAAAAGGATGCATGAGACACCTTGTGTGTGCGCTGTATGTATCTGCAGCTGCGTCTCTCATCATTTAATCGATGAAAGGACACTCTAAAGACCCGACAAGCCACACTTTATCCATATGAAGTGCTGTAACATACCTTAAATCCTGCTGTTCCTCTCTAATCGAGCTCTTGCGTGCCTTCACTGTCTCGCACGCGGCTAACAGTGTGTGTTTATGTTGAGTGTTATGCATGCTGATGGTGACCCAGACCCCCACAGGGTCTCCCACCCCTCAGGCCTTCCCCTCCCCGAGCGAGGGCAGCAGGATGGGGTCAAACAGACAAATCTAACCCCCCTTTGCTCCATGGAGGCCTGCCCAGGGCCATTAGTATCCATTACCAGGAGGCGCGGACAACCGCAGCCTGTGGCGCTCCGTCTCCGCACACACACATTCACGGATAAGTGATTAGACTCAACATACATTTTTACACACATAAGAAATGTTATAAATATGGACACACACACACACACACACACGTGTGTGTGTATAGATATGTAAAAACACACACGTGACAGTGAATCAGGCCTCCAGCAGCTCGCGACAGAGGTCCTTACTTCAAACAGACATTCTCCGAGGGGATGACCTTCTGGGAGTCTGTGGGGTGTGTGTGTGTGTGTGTGTGTGATGAAGGTGTGAGTTACAGTCGCCTCCTTCTGACAAGTCGCACACACACACACACACACACACACACCTTTCCACCAAACAGGTGCGAGCTAAATGGTTATGAATGGGCTGCCGGACGTTCCAAGTTTTTATGGTTGGTAATGTCATTTTAATAGAAACATCAGGAGCAGCAGGCCGATCCATCTGTCTGAGAGAGAGAGAGAGAGGCAGAGGAGCGATAAAGACGGGAACATTCGGAAAGATTCAGACGGAAAGATTCGGAAAGAAAGAGCCAGAAGACAGAAGATTGAGTCATCACTGCATTCAGTCGCTCTCTGCTCAGTTTTTTGGCTCTTTCGACTAATGTGTGTGTGTGTGTGTGTGTGTGTGTGTGTGTGTGTGTGTCTGGCATGTCAGCTGTGGCTGGCTAACAAGCTGCACCCTCAACAGCCAATTATCTAGAGCATGGCAACTGGCCCATACCTGCAAGGTGTGTGTGTGTGTGTGTGTGTGTGATTCAGAGCGTGGCAGCTGTGTCATACCTGCGAGCGTCTTCGGGACACTCTCCTCGTCTGTAATGGAGCAGGAGAGGGGGATTGTGGGAGAGATATGAAGGACAAAGCTGATATCTTCTGTCCCCCCGTCTCCTTCCCTGCGTGCGAGGAAGGGCGGCCGGGCGGCGTGGACGTTTTCCTCTCGCCTCCTTGGAGGGCAGAGAGGAGACAGGACGCCAGAGGCCACATGTACACACACACATTCAACACACACACACACACACACACACACACACGCTGGCGTGAATGAATGCAAATACACACGAGGATATCAAGGACGTTTCTCACCCACGCCGACAACCTCACACACTCTTCGTGACGCCTTACGAAGACGAGGAAACAAAACACTCGTCACTTCCTTTTTTTTAGAAAAATGACACGTGACTCGTGGTGAAGCTTCAGCGACGTTTATGAAACTTAAACTCGCGATTAAAGCGACAATTTTTGATGCTACCTCAGCCCTGCATGTTTCAGTGAGAGCCGTTCGATTTCCAAACGACCTTGTTATGAAGCAGATTTCATAATTTCTCTCTTGTTCCCTCAGATTGTGTCCTCGTGCAGAAGGAAAGGAAATGAAAGGAAGTGGAAGAAGTTGTTAAATCATCTTTCTTCTTAATCAACACAGTGAAGCTCAGTTAGTTTGTCTACATGAGCTGCTCTTCTCTCACATTTCTGACACAGTCATATCTCTTTGGAATAATACTATGCGACATGTATGATTAAAATATACTCATTATTACTAGTAAGGACAAGTTAAGTCGACCAAGACTGAAATATTCATGTTCATAACTTACTCTCAATAAGTTAGTTTGTCTGACGTGTTGTGAAAAACTTCCCATCGTGGTTTAAAGAAACAAACTTGAACAGTTAGCTGTTCCCATTCTGACTTTTTCTTGTACTGTTACTGCTTTGGTACTAAACCTGTGCTGTGTCTCAATGCAGATACTTCTGTGTAGTACACTGTGTACTTCCTGGCGTAGTGCACAAATTTCAGCAGCGTTCTGTTGTCTCAATTCAAGTACAGCCAGAAATGACAGTCGCTTCTTTTTCTTCACAAATTGCACCCAGCGAGTACAAGTAATATAAATATTAAACATATGTACAACTTCCATATTCAACCACTTCAGCCCCAGCTGCTTCCTCTGCCGCCATTTTCACGATGTCGGCGGTCCCTCCAACTTCCTACGTAGCCAAAAAGATGTTTGTTTCTCGTCTTTTTCTCTGTTTTCAGCTTTAAATTTATTCATTTTCTGGACAGGATTTATCTTTTTATTAAATTCAAATGTCACCATAGAGATTCAGATGCCGACTGTAGTGTGGGAAGAACATTTAGCCGTAGCTGTGAGTGTTTGGATCTGCTGCTCACAGTGTATGTGAGGAATAATTTTCAGAATAAAAGACACCCAGGTAAAGACTCTCTCGTCTGTTCAGCTGTGTTGGATTGTCTCCACTCTCTCTTTCTCCATCCGTCCTTTCCTTCTGTCTCTTTCCTCTTTTCTCTCACCGTGACCAGAAGAAGTTCTTCTGCACTGGTGCCCCTCCATCCATCCTTCCAAGCAGAAAACCTGCACACACACACACACACAACACACACACACAGACGGACACTCCTACCACCTACCCACACACACCTACCTCACACCCCCACCACATGCACACACTCACCACCGGCCACACCAGCGGAGGCCTTAGGGCTCAGCCATCTGCTGCCCACCCAGCCCATCTCCCCCCCTCTGTCGTACCCACCTTCCCAACATATGCAGCCCTTGCCCTGGGTAAGGTGGCAGGGGCACTGGCCCCGGCCCAGGCCAAGAGATAGGGGTGAAGGAGCACATATGTAGCCCAGACGGTGTGTGTGTGTGTGAGAGAGAGAGAGGGAGGAGGAGGGGGAGGAGAGAAGACAGGGAGACAAATCAAGGATTAGATGGCTCCCTCCTTGAGTCTCTACATCTATTTCTCGCTCTGTCTCACCCATATGGCCGGTTTTCTTGCATGTCCACACCAGCTCAGTGACCACCAAGGTCACACCCCGCAAAGGGCTAGTGAGGCCCCGAGCAAGGCGACCGAGAGCGCAGCAGAGAGAGGGGGAGACATGGAGGGATGAAAGAGGGGGGAGGTGGATGGTGGCGGGGTTGGCATTGTCACTGAGACACCTCCCTTTTTAGTGTCCTTTTTTTTTTTTCTATCCTTCACTTCCTCTCTCTATCTCTTCCCTCTGTTAAATCTTGCCTCGGGGCATTCTCCGCCACAGAAGGCAGGCACTTTCATCCTGCCATCATCCTTTCCATCCATCTACCCGACCCTCTGTCTCTTCCCGGATAAGATGTGTGTGTGCGGAACAAGCGATATGACAGCAGGGGTGGACGTTTTGTTTCAACGCTAACATTAATTACATTGACTATTCCAAAGTCGTCCATATTTCATGAGCGTTCTTTTGCATGCAGCGGCGGGCGATGCGCCACTCTCCTATTCTCTTTAGTCTTCCTGTGCCTCTTTACGCGTTCCAGGAAACCCGGCGCTCGTGTCAGTATCAGGTTGGGTTTCGAAATCCAGCGGGGAATCGGGCCAAAAATACCTTGGAAAGTTCACAAAATGCAGCTGTGGTGTGGTCCAACTAAGTTCAAGTTCAGTTAGGAGATGTCTAAAAGAAGAAAGAGCGCAGGAAAAACTCTAAAAACTGACTTATTCAGTAGAAATGATGTTCGTAATGTCCTCAATATGTCCGTTTGTAACGCTCGCTGTTGGCTGCAAATTAAAATATAACAGTTTTGTCATTATAGCTGGGACAAAAATACAAAAAACAAACATGCTGACCATTTCCATAACCCGTAAACCACAGCAGATAATACTTACAACAGAAAACTTTATTTTAAACTCTTTGTTTAGTAACCAAGCCACCAGTTGATTTAGCACCCATGCTTTCAACATCAAAAAAAATGCAGGCTTGGATTGGCAAAAACACAGTTTGTTTGTTTGTTGGAGCACTCGGGCGGCGTTCAGGCCGCCTCAGGTCTGCTGATGATCCATGTCTGACCCTAAAACCCCACCGGACACGTCTCTGTCACGTCCCGTCCCGTCCTGCACGTGACTTCAAACCCCACAGGGAGCATTTCAAAAGTGTTTATCCCGTCAGACTTTGTTTACTTGCTCAGATTTGGTCATTTTCCTGGTTTATGTTCTTCTACATGTGTAAATATGCTGCATACTTCATTTGTTTCTCTTTTGCCTGTTTGCACGGGGTATTTTATTTTGAAAATCCAACAGATTCTCTCTATGCTGTTTCTGTGTCTCGCTTCCTGTCAGCTCGAGGTGCTCTGTGGAAATTGACGCAGGCTGCTCGCCGCGCCCGTCAAAAATGGAGCCGAGCAGAGGCCCGCTTCTGGGACGCTTCTGAACCGGACCGCGGCGGAGCCGGTGGAGTTTGAAACATTGACTAGAACGGCAGAAAACTGTGGGTGACGTCACGGAGACGTCGTCCATTCTGTGTACTGTCAGTGTGTGTCGGACAAATTAAAACTTTGACCTGATGAAAAGTGAAGAATCATGAATGTCAGGTCACACTTCCATTATCGTACTGTAGATTAAATCTACTCTCTGACGGAAGATGAAGCTGTTAAGCACGTGTGACGATAAGTGTGTGTGTGTGTGTGTGTGTGTGTGTGCGCTGCGTCTGATGGATCAGTGATTAAATAAATAATGCTAACCTTTCCTGTAACCTTTCCTCCCTCCCTCTGCAGCCCCCGTCTGACCTTACAAGACCCACGCACATTAAAGACTCCTCTCTTCTCCTTCATCTCCCTCCCCTCTTCCTCACCCGCTCCACCTCCTCTTTCTTCATCTCTTTTACATAACTCCGTCTTCCTCGCTCGCTGATACTGTCTCGGAGAAGGTTAACTATGTTTTTAATAATGATAACGGACCACGACACTCAGCAAACGTGACACGAGGAGGGAAGCTGTGCTAGTAAAAGTATTGTTGCTTTATAATAAGTAGACGTTAATGTGCTGATTACATGAGTGTGACAGTGGTGAGTAGCTTTGTGGGCAAAAATGTAGTTTTTTGTCACCATAAATCTTCACCTTTATTCTGACTTTTCTTTGTTTTGGTCATGTTTGACCTTTGACCTTTGTCGTGGAGCTTTTGACCACATCACATGGTCCTCATCAGCACATTTGGTAAGTCGTGTAAGACTGTCCATGCTCCTGAGCAACTCCAGAACTTCTGTAGACAAACAAATCAATCCAGATCTGTAACTTTTGCCCTAATCAATCAATCAATCAATCAATAGAGTGTGGCTTATTTTCTGTTTTGCCAATGTTATATTTAGTTGGCATTAAAGTTGCACGAGCATTTGCTAGGAGCAAAGAAATACGCCGTTAAACCTGCATCAATCGACAACAATCCACGCTTGTCATCATCTGTGTGGCCGTTTTTTTAAGTTGACATCTTTAATGAATGGTAGTTATGCAGAGAGATGATTGGTTGACTCAACTCAATGAACACCAGACTCAAACAATACCACAAGAACCAAACATCAACTTCCATGGTGTGTTTTAGAAGTAGGAAAACCTCGTTCACACACATTCAGTACACTTGTTCAGTGCTCATTGATGCAAAAGTCTTATCAGCCAATCACGTGGCAACAGGTCAGTGTATTTAGGCGCGTAGTTCTGGTCAAGACGATCTGCTGAAGCTCAAATAATGATCCACAACGCGGCATTGTCGCTGGCGCCGAGCAGGTTGGGGTGAGTATTTCAGAAACAGCTGATCTGCTGGGACAGGGTGGCAGCGGTCGGAGGAGAATGGCCAGAGTAGTTCAAGCTGATACAAAGAAGACAGATAACCTAAGAGGTTTAGAACAGAGCCTTTACTCAGTATTTGTTTTACTGAACACCGTTTCCCATTAGCTCAAACGTTCATGGTCCCCAGGGGCGAATCCATGGACGAGTCACTCGGCTTTCTTAGACAGCAGCGATTACAGCTGCTCTCTTTCCAGTGCGCTCGCTGCTCCTTTCTCTTCTTATCTCCGTCACTGTGATTGTCAAATGTTCTCTCTTAAGCTGCCTCACTCCCACAGGTATCTGTTTCCACCGCTTTCCTTTCACCAGTCCAACCCTTGAACCCCCACGGACAAAAAAGGTTCAACTGGTTCCTTCTTTTAGCATTAATCTGCGTGTGTGTGTGGTCCTCAGCGTGTGTGTGTGTGTGTGTGTGTGTGTGATCTTTAAGATCTGCAGGTTCAAACGACTACTCCCACCACGCCTTGCCACTGAACTCACCAAGAGGTCGCCGAGACACCGCGATGTGCGGCGAGTGTGTGTGTGTGAGCCGCCTCCCTGATCTCCTGCTCTAATACCCTGAGGACCTTTGGTTCCTTAACTATAGGAGGTCCTCAGCAACACACACACACACACACACACACACATCTTCAGAGGATATCAAAGATTAGACATCAATCATTCTCGCCTCTTGAAGTCTTGAAGAACGAGCACCTCATACGAAAGGTCAGCGCACGCCTGGAGAGCGACGACCAAATCAATGTGCGATGATGAAGGTGATGATGAGGACGATGAAGGAAGAGGCTGGTGATGGTGACAAAAACAAAGATGGAGAGGATGTTCCTTTCCAACACGTCCTGTTATCCATAACTACATAAATTTCTAGTAAGTTTAAGGCTAAACTTTAGATTAATCTCTAGAAATTCATGAATTCTAGATAATTAAAGAGCATCGACATTTGTTCAGTTTGTGGTCGTATTTTTGTCGACTAACTGTTAAAGCCTCGATCGTGACTTTTTTTGGGGATTGTCATCTGTAAAATCTGAAAGTTTTGTGTCAGAGATGCAGCTGTAATAAATTAGGGCTGTCAAATTAACACGTTAAATTCGATTAATTAATTCTAGAAAAAATAACACGATAAAAAAATAATAACGCAGATTAATCGGGCTGCGTCCACGAGTGGAGTTAGGAAACGTCAGCCCGCTCTCCAGCACAGCAGGTGGCGGTAACGCCCGGCTCTGTAGCTCCTCTTACCTCTGCAGAGCTTTGGCCAACATGGTGGAGCGTTTAGAAGATAAAGACGGAGTGTACTTCTGGACTTAAGTATGTCAGGAGACGATGAAATGAAGCAAAAAATACAGAAAGTATTTCCATGAATATTATCTCTGACGTTCATTCATGGAGTGGTTACAGGTCGTTTGACTCTGGCTCGTGTGACTTCTTAACTTCTGTATTTAAACGTTGGATCAGCTCCCTTTCTTGTGGATGAAGCAACAAAAACTTCGGAGGTCTGCACATTCGTGTGCGACGGGGCCTCTGTTCATCATCCTCGGAGCCACAATAACTTTCATAACTGGCAGACGCGAGAATAATTTGTACTGCCGTCGTGTTGCTGTGCTGAACTTCGCTTGGCCTGCGGTGGCTGAGTAACTGATTGAGATAGGAGCAGGAGAGCTTATCTCTGAACGCTCGCTGTTTTCGGACACGTATGATGTCAGACCAGTTCTCGTGATGCTTTCTAGGCTGCGTGCACAGATAAGCGTCGGGATCTGGAGGAGGTAGAGACATATGCAGGTAAGCAAACAAGACACAATTGAAATTGGAGCAAGAGGAAGGGACCCGGTTTTTGTTTTGTTCAAGTGTGTGATGTTCTTCTACTTTTAGCTCGCCGCTCTCCCCGAGCAGTGACCGGAGCAGCAAAGCCTCCCCGTCCAAGCACTTGGAATCTGGAACGAGGCGAGGAGAAAGAGGAGGATGGACGGGAAAGAAAGGAGAGCGATGCGATGGGGGAGGAAAAGGATGGAGCGCAAAGAAAGGGGAGGACGGGAGAAGAGCGGAGGCAGAGCGAGCGAGTGAGCGAGCGGCACATGGAACGGCACAAAACGGAAAAAGAACTGACGGATGAGTGGAACCAAACGAAAGGAGGAGAAGTGTTGGATTGGGGGATGAGAGGGAAGGCGAGTCCACCACCACCACCTCTTCTTCTCCCTCTCCTCCTCCTCCTCCTCCTCCTCCTCCTCATGTGCCTCCTCTTCCCGCCCCCATGAGAATGCAGCGTGTTTTCTTCCTCGTCAGATCTGCCGCGCTTTCATTCGCACACAAAGACGGGACGTAGACGTACCTGGCACGGCGGGACGTGAAGGAGCTGGCAGAGGTGTGTGTGTGTTAGTGTGTGTGTGTGTGTGTGTGTGAGAGAGAGGGAAACAGATAAAGAGACACTGGCTCACCTGCCTGGCAGACGAGCGTACCTGTGAGAGGATGGCCTGTCTGTCTGAGATGTCCCACTTAACACACTTAACACCAGCAGGCCTCACGTTCTTCTTCTTTCTTGCTCGCAGTCAGATTCTGTCACGTTCTTTTACAGTTTTCTGTTGAATATTTCAATAATTCATCTAACAGTGGTTGTGTTGCAGAGCTGGAGTGTCGTTCCCGGTGTGTAGGTCTGCTTTTACTGTCACTCTCTCACTCCAAGCTGAGTGAAGGATCATTTCTATTGGTCATTCCTGCTCGTAATAATAACGAGATCCAGTCCGACAATAAAAGTCCGAGCGGAGTTTAAATCCTGTTGATGCTACACTGACTTGTAATCAGGTGAATGGTGTCTCCGTCATTCGTACGTAACGCTTTACGGCACCAAGTCACACACCACCAACTATTTCACTGATTTTGGTGAAACTGGATCACGTTAGCTGATGTTAGCTCAGTTTTTTAGCTGCTGTTAGCTTATGTTGTTAGCTGCCGTTAGCCGACGTTACCTCAGTTTGTTAACTGCTGTTAGCTGCCGTTAGCTGATGTTAGCTCAGTTTGTTAGCTGCTGTTAGCTCAGTTTGTTAGCTGCTGTTAGCTCAGTTTGTTAGCTGCTGTTAGCTCGGTTTGTTAGCCGGGCTGGCCAGACTGTGAGCTCAGAGTGTTAGTGTTTGTACCACAGTGTTTTGGCCCACCAGGAAGAAGAAGAAGAAGAGGAGGAGGAGGTTTTCAGGGAACGCTGACGGGGAGTGGAGCCAGTGTCGTGCCAGAACTGGAGCTGGGGCAAAACAGGCGATATAACCGGTCTCAGCAGCCAGTTGGACGGAAGAAACTAAGAAGACAAAATAAGAGAGTAAATCTGACGCCGAGCTGGGCTGACCGCTGTTGGACTAGTCAGTAATATTAGCTGGCTGCTATGTCTGCTGTTGGTGACCTTGTTGATGAGACGCCGGTGTAGCCGTCCATGTTTACCACGGGGGTGTTACACTCTAAATTGTAAAAAGTCGCATTGTTGCAGCTCTTAAAAGAACAACTGAGTGAGGAGAAGAATTCACTATTAAAAAAACAGAAAATTAAAAGTGAATTAATTCTTTTCACTGGGTGTGATTTATTGTTTGAAATACAATTTATGTGCAGATAATTTCCTTTTTTTTTTTTATTGAGCAGCTTTGAACAAAAAAAAAAAAAAAAAAAAAAAAAAAATTGGCTTAAAAGTCAAATTACTGCCCAACAGCTGCAGCAGAATGAGTTTTAACGCCGGAGTGAAAATGTGTCCATGCTAAAGAAATTGGAGGGGTCTGCAATGCGACACAAACAAACAATAAACAAGGAAGCAAACAAAACTGACACACACACACACACACACACACACACACACTGAGCAATCCGCTATGCTGCAATTAGCTTGTTTTAAAGGAAACAAATAACAGTAATTTCAACAGAACAGCATCCATAACAATTCACCCCTGGAGGGGATCAGCTATTTGAACACACACACACACACACACACACACACACACAGTCGGGTATGTGCAAACAGTCATATTCAAACACACACACACACACACACACAAAGATGCACATGCATGCTAACACACACACCTCCATTAAGTGTACTTGAGAGCGGCAGAGAGGGTCAGCTCAGTGTCTGAGTTATTACGCTACTTTGTTCTGCCTCAGTGGGAAGGCTGAAACACACACACACACACTCACACTCACACACACAAAGAATTATTATCACCTATCAACACTCAAGGTGCAAATATAAAAGGGTTGCGTTGATAATGGATTGAAAGAGATGAATAAAAAGATGGACGGATGAACGGAGGGAGAGGAAGCGGCTGGTCGTTGTTTTCTTTGCTGAAGTTTTGCAGCTGGCTCGGAGGACCGGTCTCTGTCTCTCCACCTCTCCGTCCCTCCATCCATCCATCCATCCATCCATCCATCCGTCCATCCAGTCGTCTCTGTCTGTGTGTACAACAATGGCGTGAAACATCTGCGGCTACCAGGTAATTATGGCTGAGCCAAAACAGCGGGCAGTGCCACGCCGACGAGCTCAGGCACCCCGCAATTAGCCCCACATCTCCATCTCCCCTCGCCTCTCTGTCGCCTCCTCCTCCTTCCTCCCCCCACCACCACCGATGACCGGCGTATTATCTCTCCGAGGAGAGAGGAGAGTGGTGGGAGGTGAGGACAGCAAACTGACATCATTTTGGCTTTCTTTGGGTAGTTTTTAGCATTCATTCTGCCACCTGTGACAGCACCCACCTGTCAATCAAAGCGTCCATGCTCTTAATCCTGCATGACTTTAAGCCTTAATATAATCTGAACAGGTGAGTTGTATAAAAATTCACCCTCAGTACAGTTGTCATGAACGGGGAAATTAGCTATAGAGACCAAAACTGTTTTTTGTACCAGGCTGTAAACATGTTTATTTCTGCTGTGAAGTTGGACATTTTAACATGGGGACTTATGGAGACTGACTTCTGGAGCCAGCCTCAAGTGGACGTTTGAGGAACTGCAGTTTTTTTGGCTTCACTTCACAGTCACGGAGTCAGGTTACCGCTTTCGCCAACTGAGTTAAGTTGCGTTGTGGGTAATGTAGGCGTTTTTTTGCTATATAAGAGTTCATCAGACCAAAGAAGAAAGTGTTATTAACCACCCAGCCAAATTTGAATGATTAAAAATATCGACAAGTTTGTGAAATCAGGCGTCAAAATCAGGTGAAAATGAATTCTCAGCTCCAGGACTGTGGGGGCGTGTCCTCTGCGTGTCAGATGAGTTCAGAAAATGACATGACTAACTTTGAAACTCTCTGAGCTGAGATGAATTCATCTCTATCTCTCTCTGCTCAGGGTGGCCTCAGTGTGTCATCGAGCCACCCTTTAAGGACCGCCCACAAAATCCTGGACTAAAAACTGTTTGAACCTCTAACTCCACATTTCAGTAATATATCATTCAAAGTCTTTTCAGCAACTATTGTCCAACATATTTAATGTGTTTGGAAAGAAATCTCAGAATCGCCTTTACACAGACTTTAATCTTTTATTTTAAACTGTCCATCGTGAGTTCAAGTCCCCAAAGTCACTTGCTCATAGAGAGACACTTTAGAGTGCTCTTATTGTGTAGAATCACCAAATCTGCTTCAGAAGTTTCACGAGCAGTCAGAGCCTTTTTGTAAATATTTTTACATTTTTAAAAGTGTGAACTTCAAACGGAGGCTGAAGACAGAATACATCCTAACAAATTAAAGTGTACTCTGAGTCCTGGCCTCAGCGTGAAGAGGCTGCCTTGTTGTATTCTCTAAGTTTACCTTGACGTTAGCATCTCATGAATGTTACACAGTTTAATGTTCATTTGTGAGGATAGTTCCATTTTTATACTAAATATCAGCGCTTTTGTGGCCAGTGTGTCGTTTTATTTGTTTTTTTTTATTTATCTTTGTATCAGTCGTGAATAAAGTTGTCATCGTGTGGAGGACAGGCGTCGACTCCAGCTGCTCACGTTGAAGCGCCGTAGTTTAACAATTCAAATTAAAACTCCGGTTCATTCTGTGATTTCCAAACTTTTCCGCGGGGGCAGCTTCCCTCGCCTTCTCACATTTCCCGTCCACTGTGTGTGTGTGTGTGTGTGTGTGTGTGTGTGTGTGTGTGTGTGTTTGATTGGTAGGTGCACGACACATTTACACATGTCAGTGTGTGTCTGTGTTAGCTTGTGCGATTGTTTGCTTATGCATGTGCACCCCGTGAGCGTGTGTGTGTGTGTGTTTTTGTGTGTGTGTGTGTTTTTTTTTCATGATGTGTACTTCTTTTTTTCTCTTCCGAGTCCAGGAGTCCCCGTCAGGACCCCTAGGCGTCCCTGTGCCCGCCTGCCAAAAACGTCTGCATCTCCTGGACCCCCCTAGAGGCAGGGGACAGCCAAATGTCACTTGGACCCTCTACAGAGTGGTGAGAGGAGGACAGGAAGAGGCGAGCGGGAGAGAGAGAGAGAGAGAGAGAGAGGTGGGGAGGAGACTGGGAATTGAATGAGAGGGAGACGAAGTTCGAGAGGAGATACGAAGATTTCCAGAGTGGCGAAAGAGTTTGAGACTCGCCGCTTTGGCCCAAAGCTTTGAGCAAACTTTGACGGCGTGTTCTGCTAATTTAAGGATTTATTCCTGCTTTTAATCCTCGACTCCGGGAACTTTAAAGACCTCCATGTTGGATCAGATTCAGCATATTTCCTCCAGCTAGAAAAATGCTCATTTTAGTGCTCGTTATATACAAATGTATCTATTTTATGTACGTCTACGTCTACTCAGTCCATTTTTAAAACTCAAAGAGCCGCACCATGATGAGAAAAGTACGTCCTGTTGACGGTTCAATATTACATGGTGCAAAGCCGCCAAACCAATGTGGGCGTAAAATGACCTTTAAAATTCTGTACTTATGTGACATTTAGTATCAACTATGAGCACGTTTCATGACGACATCTCGAAGTACGGATGCACGGATGTGACACAGTCCATCGTGTGTGTTTCAAACCCCACCGGAGCCGCCGTGGTCCGTTTCACGAGCGTCCCAGAAGCGGCTCTCGGCTCTCGGCTCTGCCGGGAATACGCGGCTGTTCTATTTTTGAGCAGCCCGCGTCAATCTGCACGGAGCAGCTCGAGCTGAAAGGAAGCCAGACGCAGAAACGGCACAGAGAATCCGGTGGATTTTCAAAATAAATCGTAAAAACAGACAAAAGGGAAACAATTTAACTACGTAGCATCTTTACGTATTTAGAAACAATGACCAAATCTGAGCAAGTTAACAAAGTCTGGGGGGTGAAACGCTTCTAAAGGTTTGAAGTCATGTGGTTGGGTTTTGTGTCAAGTTTTTGTCGCGTGTTGCAAATCCAGTACGGTAAATGCAGATATCTGGAGTTGCTGTACTCAAGGGAGCATTAAAAAAATGATATTTGGCTCCAAAAACATCAAATTATTGAACCAAATGAGCTACAAAATGAATTTAGCTTGAAATCTAAGTATCAGATCAGGCATTTGGAGGAGGTGTTGGAGCTTCTTTGCACATAATGCACCAACAAAGAACCAAAAATGTCAAAATATTATATAAAAATTGTAAATCAGTCGCTGCCTGTCAGATAGGAAGTCTAAAAACGTGTTTAAATGAATGTGTAGTGTGTTTATGCCTGCTATAATGAAAGAAGCAGAATAAACAGACTAACTGGAGCTCCGTCAGCTCCTCCAGATGACGACAGGTACGGAGACCAAAAAAAAAGCCCTTTCACATTTATATGAAGGTGTCCTCTCGCCCACCTCCACCCATTCATCTCTGCCAGTCCGGTCCTCCTTGTCCTTGCACGGGGGGACAACAGGAAGACAAGGACAAGACGTCTGGCTCCGTCACACACAGAAGATTAATTCACACGGTAAACTGAGAAAGATATAAATCTCCTGTAGTCACTTCAAGTGTGTACTTATGTGTGTGTGTGAGGAATATGATAAAAACATCTTATTCTGGGTCACAGCTGCCGAGATGAAAACACACACACACACACTTGTAACCCTGTGCTTAACCTTAATTCCCAATAGAGCCACGCACACACACACGTGGGATGTACAGTATTGAACAGAGATGTAGACACACACATGAATAGAAACAATACAGCGTCCTTCACGCTTTCATTCCCCGATTGATACGACGTGAACATTTCTAAGCTGATTATGGGTCAAGTTCACACACACACACACACAGAGAGGCTTTAATTTTTAGACATTTTGGTGTCTTCAGCGGCTGCAGCAAGTGTGTTAAAACGCTGCATTAGAAAGGCAGGTGAGTTAGAATTAGCACCAAAGTCGGAGTATGTAATTAAACGAGTTGTCATTCATTCACGATCCGATGCATAATTCAAGCAGCCGCACACACGAGAGAAGAATGAGCCGGCTGGAAGTAGCAGCTAAGCTCTCCAAACAGCACCTACACAGCAATTACGTGTGAGAGATATGTGTGTGTGTGTGTGTGTGTGTGGACGCGACTGGCTAAATGTGTTCATCTGTAACATTTTATCCCGGTTCATCTCACTCAGCCACTGTCACGCAGCAAACACACACACAAGCAGGAAAACAGACAAACGCAGAGAGAAAATCTTCAGCTGAGTTTTTTTTACAAAACTCTGGAACTTCTTCAAGAATTCGGGGATTAGTTTGTCTCTTTTTAGATCTCAGTGCTGTCCAAAGAATCGGCTGACTGATGACAGGATACATTTTAAGATGAGGAGAGTCTCTGTTGTGTCAGGCATCGCTCCATCTTCTCACAGACAATCTCCTCTAACATAGAAAGATACGGTCTTACTCTGCGTTTAAGACACTCCACATCTGCTCCACCTTTGCCTCCTCCGTTGTACATCTTAAATGGCGTCCCCTCCAAGAACTGATCAACTGAAAATGTCCTGAACAACATCACGATATCTGTCTCTGGCCTGTGTTAAGATTTCTGCCAGACGTGTGAATGTCTGATGAATGAAGACAAACATACAGCAACAAATGCATCTGAACGTAACTGAAGATATCGGAATATAAATATTAAAAAACAACCTCAATAATAGCAACAGTAGTGCTGTGTTTCAAGGTTTTCAAGGGTCTTCAAGGAACTTCTGTAGTCCCTTGAAAACTTTTAATCAATCAGACTTTATTTGTGTAACACAGAGCACATCAGAAGTTTATTTATACTTCATTATAAACAGAAACAAACTGAGGAAGTGTTATCATTTAGCAGAGAGGTTAAAAAGAGATTTAAAATTAATAATAAAATAAATAAAACTCAACAAAAACAGAATACAAGTAAAAAAACCATAAAATATAGAAGGTCCAAAAACAGTTGAATAAATAAATAAGAGTAAAAATAATGTAACAAGTTTATCTCATCTCTATAGCTTTAAATATTTCTCACTAAAATCCTTAAAAATACTCGACCAATTTGCTTCATCTGGACTGTGTGTGTGTGGATTGATCTGATTTAATTGAAGACTGTCATCAGATTTAATTAAAGTTGCTGATTGGTGTGACGTCGCCTTTTTTCCCAACGATTCGAGTGAGTCGAGCGCCAAGAAAACTTCCAATAAAAGCAAAGAACGAGTGACGAAAATGTGTCGGAGCGTGCAGGAAGGTTCAGCCGACCTGACCACTGAGCTGTGTTCGTGATGAACTGTGCTGGTCTCCATGTGATGACTCTGTGTCATCGCAGAATCTGTCCGGTGACGAGGACCGCACGTGAGAAACATGACTATATAATAACGTGATATCCTCCCTCTCTTCTCTTGACCTCTCAGCAGGGTGTCAGAGCTTTTAGCTGCGAGCTGAAATTCATTTTCTGTCACAGAGGAAGCATTTATCTGACGCTTTCTTCTCCTCCAGAGTGACTTACAAAGGCCATCTTATAAATACTGACAAGGGACAGCAATGAAATTACGAATTTTTCCCCTTTGGTGTCCGTAAAAGTGAATAAAATCAGCTATTCATGACTGTGACTGCAGTAGCATCACCTGCAGACCCCAAAGCACGCAGACTCGACTCCTCATTCAGCGCAGAATACTTGCTGTGCAGAAATTAAAGCCTGCATGTTGTTTGTGGAATTCAATTAATCAGCATTTTGAATGTAGTTTATGTTTATGAAAGCGTGCACGTTTAATTAAAGTGAACAAAAAGACTCTTTTCAGCATGTTTATCAGCCATTAATACTTCATTCATTAAGAAGAGGGAGAGACAGAGGGGAGCATTATTGGATGTTCACTTATCTCCCCCGTGTGGTGACTGAAGTGCCACTACACCTCAGCCACAGCTGAGCGGGTTTTAAAGGGAAAGGTTCATTTCTAAAGACTGTGGACAATAAATATCTGCAAACAGAGACAACTGTCTCCATGAGGGGGACACCAGGACTTCAGAATAAGTCTGATGATGTCCCTTTGTCCTTTTCTGTCCCACTGAAATCACCAAGAGTGTTTCAAAAGAAAGAAAAAAGGAGGAAGGAGATGGTCAGGGAGCATAAAATGAACTTTATTTATCTTATTCCAACAGGTACCATGACCATAATTCATTGCAATACAACCGAGACCTCCAGAAATACAGAGATGATTCAATCAAATTGAGAAATAAATGAATATACTGACACATAACAAAACAAAAGTAGTTTTAATGCTTATTTTAGCACTAATGTCATTTTTTTTAGCATATTAGTGGTAAAATAAGCATTTAAACTACTTAATTATCTTTAAATAATCTTTCAAACTAAAGATTATAAAGAAATGGTAAAATAATAAGTCATATTTTGTCCGCAAAGTCGCATTTTTTAAAAGATACTCAGCATTTTTTTTTCATGCGTAAAGATGATGAGGGGAATACGGCCGACGTTTGGAGCCAGTTCCAATTCGTGGTGTGGGAGCCCTCTGAAGGACACTACGCCTACAGTAGGTGAGAAACTTTTATCAAGTTACAGACTTTTAATTCAAATTAACGTCTCTTGTTGTTCCAAGTCAAAGGTAGTGTAATTTTATGACTTTATTAATCGACATTTGACTTCACGATGTTACAAGTGAAGCCGCTAAATGTTTGGAATGCGGCCGTGATCGGCTCCGTAGCGTCCCACCAAAACAGGAAGTTTTTACAGGCTAGCTGGCGTGCTAACTGCTACATATGTGAATATTACTATTTTAACAAATGTCTGGCTCGTGTGGATTATCTGTCAGCGCCACACACGACAGAGGATCAGCTCGGCAGTAGTTGTGAGTGAATGTGTTCGTCGGTTTCTGTTTGAGGCCTTTAAAGTGAACAGACTGTTAGCCGTCGAGCTAACGTTAGAGGATTACAGCTGTGTGTGTGTCGTGCCTGCTGTCAGCTGTTTCACCTCCTCTCTCTCTCCCTCTCTCTCCTCTAGCTAGCACCGTAACATGAAGTTATGGAGGAGCGGAAGCTAAAGCGAAAGAGTCCCCGGACCAACACCTCCAACGCCGCCAACACAGCGGCTCCCACCGCGGGCTCTGGCCGGAAAACGAGCACTTCCTCCGGGGGGCGGCACGTAGGCTACAGCCACAACATGGGGACTCACTCCAGCCAGAAGAGCAAGAGCAGGAGGTGACGACCACATTGTTACAAGTTTAACATCATATTTCTGTTAAAGTGATGATGTTATTTGAGTTTTATTGGCTGTTTGTTTGTTTCCAGGGGTGTCAGAGATAAATCCAGGCATCATGCAGGTTTGGCTGCGAAGGCTAATCCGAGCCAGAGCCAGGCAGCACCAACCATCCAGCACTCCTTCCTGACCGACGTCTCAGACGTACAGGAGATGGAGAACGGTCTGCTCAGCCTCCTCAACGACTTTCACTCAGGGAAACTACAAGCATTTGGTAATCTGGACTCTCGCGTCGTCCCACAGATGTTTTAACATGTTTAAAATAAGATAATAAACTCCTCCTCCTCTGTCAGGCAATGAGTGCTCCATAGACCAGATGGAGCACGTGAGGGAGATGCAGGAGAAGCTGGCCCGTTTGCACTTTGACCTCTACAGCGAGGTGGATGAAATGCCCGAGGACCAGAGGAAAACGGCCTGCGACACCAACATGGACAAGTTGCTCCTTAACGTAAGGCTGTCACATCAAAATATTCTCCAACATTCCTGCTCCTGAAATGTTGGCGACGCAGCACGCCGAGCTCATTATAACCGTACGGCGCGTGCTTAATGTCGTCCTGGATAAAGCCGTGCATTGATGTGGTTTAACATCCTAACGAGGATTTAGCTGCTTTAGGTGTTAAACTCTTTAAGCTGCTCGTTTTGTGTCGACAAGATGTTTAATAAGATCAAAATGTTCTTTCCCTCCACAGCTCGAGGAGCTCAGTTCTTCTATGTATCCTTTCGGCGTCACGTCAGTCCTTAATTTGCTTTTTGAAGATTTAAGCTTGAGATCTCGGCCTGTGTTTTTCCTTGACCCTCCTTCTCCAGTCAGAAATTGAATCTCGCTGACTCCCAAGAGATCCCGAGGACTGCCAGCATGTGATCTTATCTCTTCCTGTCAACTCCCGGTCTGACCCTGCTGTTTGTTTTTACGCCACCCAGAGGGGGGCTGCGACGGATAAAAGGTGGAGTCGAAGCGAACTCGAGGCACTTTCTCTGAAGTATTACGGCAACGGAGCTGTTCACCAGCGTTCCCTGAACGAACAGGGCGATGGATGTATTGTACGATGTCCCATCGGGGATGCACCGACGGGGAAGTTCACGCTTTACTCTCGGCGTTGGTGCATCCCCGTCGTGGCTCGTTTTAAAGTCAAGTTGTAGTCAGTTCACTCATTTCCAAACAGTTTTAGATTTGCAATACACGGCTAACCAAAGTGATACTGATGTAAAGAACTCACCTTGTTTGTTTAAAGTGAACCGACTGCAAACTTTCAGATATATATATATGAATATAAACTCATCCTGTTGCACTTTGTCTTATCAATCATCACAGGTCGGTCAGTGTCGTCACCCAGAGCTCGATCTGATCTGTGAATATTCCCTCTTTAGATAAATCATAGTTGAATTCATTGAATCGGCCAAAAAGTAACATCTGAACGCACAGCGCTCTGTTTGTTCTGCAGTCTGTGATTTTTGATTTCTCGCTACACGTCAGTGGCCTGATCACCTCCAACACCTCGCTCAGTGTTGAACATATATTTGCACATATCCATGCAACATGCGGAGCACGCTGCACATAATCACCGGCGTGTCTGTTGGACGCTGGAAAAGATGAATCCAAACGTTGGACATCACAACCATGCCTTAATTATTTTAAACTTTACTTTTGCCTTATAACGTTTGAACACGACTTCCATCACACGTGTTGATTTTAGGTTGATTTCATCTGATGCTGCTTTGATTGTAAATCCGACTTTCACTTCTGATTTTAACCAGTGTTGTTGTTGTTGTTGGGGGACGCGGGACTATTTTAAAGTGTTTTAACTGTTTTGTGAATTTATTTTTATTGACTCAATAAATGTGTCGTGTGAATCTCGAGGCTACAGTTTGTTTTGTCTCCTCATGTTACGTAATAACTGTACTTGCATCACGGTCGGTTGCATCATTTTGGAGCATTAATTTGCATATAAATGTTCTTGAAAGTCCAAATTTAAAGAGTTGACTCATTAAGAATGAGAGCATGATGATGTGTGAAATATATTTGAATTAATTGCATCGTAATATGAATAGATTTATCATAATTACATATTATTTAGGCTTTACACTTACAAATATCCAAAATAAATAACTAATATTCAAAGTAGTACCTGAAATAATACCAAAAAAGTACCCAAATATTCTCACATAATCAAAACAAAATCATTTCTTCTCACCCGAGCTGCTGTTTGTTTCCTGCTCGTGTCCCTGAACGCATCTCGTGGCGCGTTCACGTGCAGGCGGACGCGCCGTGTGCAGGAATGTTGCGCATCCTTGTGTTGACGCGTCTCCAAGGTTACTGCAGCGGTCAGCAGGGTGTCAGCCCGCGCTCTCTGCTCTGCACAAACCTGACGGCCACAACGAGTTCACACATTTAAACACTTTTCTTTAAAAACATGGAGTCGAAGCTGAAATCAAGCCCGCACTCGGTGAAGCGGTGGCAGCTCAGCGGGACCGACTACAGCGCGCGGGCCGAGACCCTCTTCAGCACCTGGACCCCTCTGAACAACAAGACCGGCAACATGCAGGTCAGAGAACCGAGAACCACCTGAGAGAGGAAACTTTACTTTAGATTTATGTTGTTAAAAACCAGCAGAGGGCAGGAATGACCAAATAATATCCAACACTGTGGTGCTGAAACATTGAATCTATGAGCCGCTGTGACGCAAACTTGACGTTAGAGGCTGATTAACCTGATTTGAAACAGGTGTGCAGACTCAGGGAACGTCTCCTCTATTTGCACGATGCGTGCAGAGGTTTGTAGGTTCGAGTCCAGCACGCTGGAGTGAATGCACAGCAGCTCATTGAAGCTACTGTAATATTTAATGCAAGTTTTGTCCCCATGTGTTCCCTCTTGAAATGATCATATCACAGTTTATGAATCTAATGCACGTTTACTTTTTTACTGTTTTGGATCTGTTGCACTCATGTACTCGAGCCTGTTTTCCTCTTTAAATGTAACAGGCTGTTGCATCGCCACAGGTCATCTGTAAAGGTTAGGAATCTACAAACTAGGGGGCCTCCAAACAGCTAGACCCGGCCCTGGCTCCGGTACAGCACTGAGGTTGTGTTACGGAGACGAGGTGAAGCTCCTGGTTTGTACCGTATGCATGAGAGAAAAGAAGAGACGTGATTCATGTGAGCGCATCCAGCATTTACTATAATTCATAATAATTAAGAAATAAAATGACACGAGGCAGTTTATTCAGAGAGGTTAACATTAGTGGTTTACCGTTCATTAAAAATCTATTTATGGACGACAATAACTTCTCCTGTCCAAACTTTAAACCCTCATTAAATTCTACTGCGTGCAGTAAAATAAATTCATGGGGGTGTCTTGGATAAAGAGAGGCTTCTTTCATCGATGGACCGCATCTTCATCGTTTGTCCTTTTTTATGAATTATCTGGAGGTTTGGCGCTCCGACAGATCAGTGTCTTGGAGGACAGTTTTGTAGCTCTTGGCAGAGCGGCCCGACTCTTCCTTACGTCCCTCACTGACTGTGTAACGTTTGTTGGTGTCATTTATTCCCAGTTGTTTGAGGAGAGGATGAACCTTGTGCTCCACTGGTTTGATCTGTGGACTGACCGACAGAGGAAGCACTTGATGTACTCTCTGCTCTCACGCTGCACCAAATCACAGCTCAGGTAAGTTCGGCCTATCTGTGTCGTGACGGTCAGGTGTTGGTAGTCTTAAGTCTTACAGCCTCTGATGATCTGAGCAGGTACTGTCGGGATCTGCTGATCGAGACGCTTCCTGTGACTCAAGTGGACTTCACCTCGGTCCTGCCTCGGTTCCTGTCCCTGTACGTGATGTCGTTTCTGTCCCCTCGTGACCTCTGCTCAGCCTCCCAAGTCAGCTGGCACTGGAGGGTCCTCGCCGAGCAGGTGAGACGCCCAGCGGAGAGATATTTGAACTTCACTCACAGGCTCATTGTTCAAATCTTTCTTCGTCTGTCTCTTTGTGTTCAGGACTGTCTCTGGGCCGGCCGGTGCATCAGGAGAGGCTGGTTCCTCCCTTACACTCCCGTAGAGAAAGAATACGGAGCATGGAAGAACCACTACGTCTCCTGCGTCTCCACGATGGACTTGCTCACTCCGCGGGAGGCGGCCGAGCAGTACGGGACCCTCAACCAGCCGAGCACAGGGGCGACGGAGGAGGAGGAAGAGAGGAGGAAGGAGAGGAGGATCAGGCAGATGGTCAGAGAGAAACTCCAGGAGGAGAAGAGTGAGTGGAAAAGAAAGAAATCAAATAAAAAGTACAGATCAGTGCTTATATCTGTGATATTCACAGGAATGTCTATAAGAACCAGGAGAGCCTGGGGCGGCTACGCAAAGCCAGAAGGAGCCAGAGGTGGAAGTACCCAGACAGGGAGGCCCGGCTCTGGACTGACATTCAGCTCTTGGCCCTCTCTGTCCTGGCCTCCAAGGACTGTTGCGTCTTCCAGCCTCTCTCTCAGCCTGGACAGCCCCAGGACTGCAGCCCCGAGCTCGGATAGAGTCCAGACCTCCAGTCCTAGAAGGTGAAACTGAAGCAGTAACTTTATGATCAGAGGCGCATAGCAAAGACGTGTTGCTGTGGCCGCTGAGAGCCCTTTAATAAGACTTTGTTATCCTAACTTAACCTCCATCTTTGTCAGTGAACGGCTGAGCAAAGCCAGCGGAGCGTTGTCCTCCTTCACCTACAGACCTGCACCGCCACACACAGTCCCTCCCATCCATCTGCCCTCTCCTGCCCTCTTACTGCTGATCTCCAACAGGATTCCTGCCTATGAGGTGAAAGGAAAACTGTGAGTGTAAAACAGAAAGAGTCACAGCGGGAGGATGAACATATAATATTTCTCCCCGTCTGCTCTTTCTCTTTCTAGCTGCTGCTGTGTGGTGTGAAAGCAGGAGTCATTGTGGTTCTGTACGACCACAGAGGGACTCTCTCGGCTCTGCTAACCCAAGCGGAGAGGGCTATTTCTGGGCAGAGAATTCAGAGGCTGGGCCTACTTGCTCCAGGAGGAACTGATGAGATCCAACTGCTTCACAGTGAGAATTAATAATCCTGTCGATCTTAATGTGTTGGAAACTCTACCAGGGTTACTTCCAGTCCAACTTGCTAGAGGTTTATCTCTCAGGATACCGTGAAGCACATCTGCTCAAACCATTTAATGACTTCTTGTATTATGATAGTACCTTTTTGTTTGGAGGCCGTGGCGTCCCCTGGTTCAGAGTTGGCCAGAGACGAACCGCAATAAATCTTAGATTAATTTTACATTATGTAGGACCCACCACGCTCCAGAAGTTTAGTCAGTTAGGGATAGATTTAGCACGACCGGCTGTTGGTAGTGTTGGAGAAGGAGGTACTCTGTGTCTGAAAGCTTTAACCCTTCAGGTAGTATCCTGTCAGAGAGGACTCTACTGACCCCCGACCGCAGAGACTTCTGGGAAAAACTGAGTGGCTGGGTGGCACCGGCTGAACAAGGAGGAGGGATTGACATCTTCTCCCCGCTGGCTGCATGTGGTAGGTAGACACAGATGTGGAAACACACACACACACACACACCCCCACACATTACTCTGGAATCTGAATTTCTTCGTGTTTCTCAGCATCAGGAGTGGCTCTCATCCAGACTCTCTCCACTCTGACTGGACTGGAGGTTCGAGCGCCAACGGGTCTCGCCACCGGAAGTTTCCAGAACAGTGAGTCAGCCTGACTCAGCTGAGAAACTTTAACTGAAACATGTTTGTCAGAACCCCATTAGCTCAGGAATATGCTCTGCGTGACGACTAACACTTAGAGATGAGAGTGTTGAACCAGCTTTTGTTCCGTTCATATTCTATATAGCCGTTTTCATTGTGAGTGGCGCGGTCTGCCACCCCGTGCTGCCTCCAAAAAGCTTCAACATGCATGCATGTAACCTATGTGTCAGAGCCGTATAAGGTTACTGCCAATACAAACAGAGCAACTTCCTGCTGCTGCTTGAACTCGTAAAACAGGAGATGGCTTTTATTGTGAAGAAGCCACAGGAAATGCTGTAATTGGTTATCAAGAATGTGTCAAAACAAGATAAAACAATGATTTTATCTGGACAACACAGCAGCTCAAAGAGTGTTTACTGTAGCATTACTAACACTAGCTTCACCCTCCCAGTCCTGAGCGAGTGGTCCGACGGCGGCGTGTGCACCGGCCTCTCGGACCAGCGGCCAGCAGCTCCGGCGCTGCGATTCATGTGTGAGAGCGTCCTGCAGGGCTGGTGCACTCAGGCTCAGTGGATGGAGGAGGCTCTGCGGGAGATGAGGGGCCACCTGGGGTCACAGCTACAGCGGGTGAGCCTCCAGGCCAGAGGCCGAGCTCTGGGTGGGTGTCACACACACACACACACGTAGATTTAAAACACAGCTGGAGGGTTTAAAGACGTTCCTGCATATTTTGCGTCCTGTAAACTTTGAAGGACGTGTCGATGCGTTTGCAGGTCGTTGTCTGTGGGAGAACATCTGCCTCGAGGAGCTTTGTGTGTCCGCAGATCTAAACGAGGCTCTGACGGAGGGACTCACTGCTCTCACAAGACAGGAAGAGGTGAAGGAGTTTATATTAATTAAAAAATGAACTGCATCAAACATAGTAATGTTCTCTGTCCTCTTCAGACCAGATCTTTGGAGTTTCTTGCCTCGTTCCTGACAAGATGGAGTGAGGAGAAGGGAGGTAGTGGAGAGGGAAAGTGGAGGAACAAAGGAGGAGATCTCTCTTTAGCAGCACATAACTCACAGAAATGCCTCAGCCGGATACCTGACCTGCCACAGGTGTGTGTGCTTTGTGCATCCAGAGTTGCTTGACGGAGTGCACGTCATCTTTACGACTCTTTTCTTTTCTTTCTTCAGGAAGCTTTAGATTGGAGAGGCGCAGTCGCCAGAGAGCTGCACCACAGCGAGTGTGTTTATCTGGGGAGGCTGGGCGCCGTGCTGAAGGTACATGTTAGACTTTAACGTCATACAACAATGTTTCAATCAGGAAATGTAGTGACACGTTCAGAGTGAGAGAGAATTTCCTCTGAAACTGAACAGATTCAGTGATGCTGTCCAGAAAACAGCCGCTGACTGTTGATTTAAACCGTGGGGACTTTATGTAAAACCTTTTATAATCCAGGTGTGTTAGATATTAAATTAATCACAGTTCTGCAGCTGCATGGCCTCCGTATCCCCCCACATTTTTATTCGTCTGATTTGGGGAGGAGAAATTAGATGTTTTGCAGAACTAACGGCGAACAGAGACACCTTTCACCGATTACAAGTCTTTAAACTCTGTTATTTATGGTCGAGAAGTTGCACAGCGTTGCTTTAATCGATGCCTGTTCTTCATGAAGGTTTACCAGGAGCCTCTCACGGCAGCACTGAACTCCAACAGAGCCATCCTTAGCTACGCCGACATCCACATTGTCCTCAGCCCCGTCACACAGATACTGGAGCTCAACAGGTACACAGACCTGTGTGTGTGCCTCGGTTTGAACATGACTGTTTCCTGCCCGCCGTGTTGTGTGTTTGGTCTCGTCTCCTCTGTCTGTGCAGCCCGGGTGTTCATAAACTTTCTCAGCCTGCGTCGGTCTGTGTTGTTGTTGATGGATGTGTGTTTCAGGGTGTTTCAGGTAGATTTACGAGCCAGGCTGCAGCAGTGGGATGCAGAGCAGTGTGTCGGAGACGTGTTTGTAAAGCTGTGCTCAAAACTCAGAGTCTACACCAACTACCTGAATAACTACACCACCGCCCTCCGCACCATCGACAAGGTGAAGTCAGACGACGTGTGCGGCGTGCACGAGTCACCTGGTGTGTACAGTTACATGATGTGTAAACAAAGTGTGTGTGTGTCAGTGCAGAGAGGCCAAACCTCCATTTCGGGCTTTCCTGAAGAGAGCAGACAGAACTCTGGAAACACACATGCTGAGGTAACACACACACACACACACACACACACACACATTTAAATGTTTTTATTTGTTTCCACGACGATCATCTGCACAAAACGTGTGTGTGAAGCCTTCAGGAGCTGCTGCTGTGTCCGGTGTGGAGAATACAGGAGTACGTGACTCTGCTTCAAGCTCTGTCTGTGCACACACACCCCGGTCACCCGGACCACACACACCTCTCCTCCGCCCTCAGCACCCTGCTACGATTCAGAGAGTTCGTACAGAAGGTGCAGCGCCCACACCGAGCGACGAGTCTGCTTTTTGAATCTGTGTTCAGTCACATAAATAAGACACGGATGTTTTTCTCTTTGTTTGTAGTTAAAACGCAACTCGGAGAGAGACAGAGTGATGGAGGAGACGCAGCAGATGATCCAAGGATGTCCGGTAAGAACACAGCTCCCTCTTCCTCTCTCTGTACAAACCCATTTTTTTCTCACATGTTGAAGTGTTTGAATAGAAATTACGGTGTGTGTTTTCTGTGTGCAGAGTCTCAGTGAATCAAACAGGCAGCTGATAATAACTCAGGACGCTGCTTTGCTCAGGAGCCCCGACGAACAGATTCCAGACTCGTTCAGGTAACACTCCTCTTCTTCTTCTTGTGTTCAGAGCGTTTGATGACCTTGACTTGATGATCTTTTCTTCTTCTTCTCTAGGACCTACGAGCAGGTGTCTGACGTGAGCTTCTTCCTCTTTAACGACGCTTTGGTGCTGACGCAGCGAACAGTGCAACACACACCTTTCACGCTGGCTCACCAGAGCGCACACACCTTCATGGCCTCCGTGGCTCTCGCCAGCCTGACCGTGAGAGAGATCACACACTCACGCTGTGAGTTTCTAACAAGTAAAGACGACGTTATGTGCTGAATATTGCCGGTGAAGTTACTGGAATGTCTTTGTCTCTGCAGACGTGAGTCATGCTTTTGTTCTGGAGGGTCCGTGCCGCTCGTGGGTTTGTGCCACAGAGAGAGGTGAGGAGAGAGAGCACTTCCTGTCTGTGCTGCGTTCGGCGATAACCTCTGCGCTGAGAGGACACGAGTGACGGCGCATTGACGTACGCCGGCAAGACAAGAGGAGGTTTGAACAATGTTTAGGCAGAGCACTGTCTCATGTCCACCTTAAAAACATTTCCAGACTTAATTTTGGAGTTATAACAACTTTAATAAGTCAACATGAGCGAGTATCTTGATTATTGTTTCTATAAATCCATACTTCGTGCATCAATCACTCAGTCGGCGTCGACTCGGCGTCAGCTCCAAACATACGTACATGTTTTGACAGACAACGTTCTGTTGAAAACGTACGGCCGTCACATCTGCACTCTGTCACTGCACATCTGCTGCAAGTTAAAAAAAAAAACTGCTGTCGCGGTTTGGTTACAGCTTTTATAAACTTTTTATGGCTGTTTTTATGTTCAATATGTTGACGTGTCAAACGCAGTGGATATTAGAAAGCGGTCTGTGTCGTGTTTTGTCCCGTCTTTGTGTTTTGTGTAAAGTAGCTGTGTGCTAAACGCTGCACATACTTGCTGTAAACTGAGAAGCCAATTAAAAACAAAAACAGTTAAAGCGGGCTGCGTTAACGAGACGATCCGAGCTTCACGAGATGCATTCCTCTTTGACGTCTGTGGAGCTCTCAGTCGTCCAGGTCGCCTTTCTTCAAGGAGAGTTAAACGCGGGACTGGACTTGGTTAGACGCTTCACCTCTCATCCAGGAGTTCAGATCGAGGACACAGTTCACCTGGGCTGTTGGTGCTCGTCGTCAGTCGTGAAGGTCACATAAGGTCCGGAGTGTGACTTCCTGTTCAGTCTCCTGGGAAGGGATGAAAGGACGACATTGTCGGTGGAGGATAAGTGAGGCCTCCTCCTCTGTCCAGGGATGGTTTCTCTACTTTTACGTCGTCTCCCTCACTCCTCTTGTCTTCCCTGTCCAAAACACGAACATCACTGTCCCTAAAAGAGCGTCCCTGAAAACTGCGGAGTCCAGTCTTGATGAGTTTGCGCTCCTGTGCTGTATGTTTGGTCGGTGGATCACCAGACGTGGGTTGTTGTTCTTGTTCTTGTTGTTGTTGAAGCAGAACTGAAGAAGCCTCTTGGATGAGAAGTGAAACGTCTTCACGGGTCTCTTCTGGACAATCATTTCATCCCCTTACAAATATCAGATCCTTTGTTTCTCATTGCACGACTTTAACTTTAATGTATTTCCACATTTTCACTGTTAATAAAGCTTCATGTTCAAACTCTGTTTATTCTTTATAATCAGATCAGAGACGTTTCTGTTGTTCCAGGTATAAAAAGTCTTTATTGATAACCAAAAATAACACAAATGTCACATTTTAAAGATCATCACTATCAAGGAGCTCCATTACAACACGTCACTTTTACACTTATGTACATTATTGCCACTTTGTTTTTAAAAAATATCCTCAGAAATGAATAAATGAAAATAATTAAAGATCAAAACATTAATTTTCTTTCATATTTAATATTCTAGTGTTACTCTTCACTTTATGATGATCACATGAAATGAACATTGGAACTATTTTCTAAGTGTTTTTCTTTATTTACACCTCATACAGTGTGTACCACAGACGAGCGTGAAGTACGAGACTGAACTTTACTTCTATTACACATTTAATATCTGAAGTAGCCGTGAGGATGAACGACGAGCTGATACAAATAAAATAAAACCTTGTGAGCAAAAGATTTAAAGAGCTGAGACATCACAGTCTGCGGTTCACGAGATGTGGGTTGTTGTTGTTGGGCTGCTGATCTTTCCCCGTGGCCTGATGACTCGACTTGTTCTGCAGCCCCGCGTTCGCTGCTGCTGCCGCCGCCGCCGCCGCCACCACCACCGTGCTGTTTGTCCCCTTCTGGGAGCTGTAGCCTTTCGGTTTGGGGATTCTCGTCGGTCCTGGTCGCCGCAGTGCTTCCAGAGGTATCTGTGTGGGTAAACAGACACACAATGAAGTCTGACGAGGAGTGTTTAGACTGTGGGTTTAAAAGCTTTTAAGGTATGGAGACTTACAGTGAAGAAAATGGGGAGGAAAGATTGTATGCACAAGAGGTAGGACTGATGATTTTAGACAGCTCAGCCCAGATCTGACGCAATACTGATGACGACCACTAGATGATATCAAATCATGTTTTATGAGCACAGTGCCAACGTCTGACTGCAGCACTGTGTCCCTGAAACAACTGTTTTCTCACCTCGACTAGATACAAGACAGTTCAGTCTTAGTTTAGCAGTTCTGTGATTAAATTCTGTTGTTCAGTCGGTCTAATTGTAATTTTAGCCACTGAGGTCAAACCTGAGTGAAGGTCAGCTGATCAAAACAAAAGAATGAGCAACTATTTTAATATTTTCTGACACTTTATAAACAATAGTTTTAACATCAATTCATGATGAAAACAGTCATCGATTGCAGCCCTTCTTTATTCCAATTATAACAGATTGCCGTCTTGCTGATGGAAAAACCTCGTCCCCCAATATTCCCCCACTTTACCGCATTAATAAAAACAGTGTGAGTTTGTTGCTTGGAGACCAGTGTTTGGCTTTCACAGCAGCACAGTCCGGTCTGCAAACAACTAAGAAGAAAAAGAGGAAGCATCGCGGGAAACATCACATTTCTCCGATACCTAAACAACTCACTGCTCTGCTTACTGTGCAGCCACTTTTCAATCAGCGTGTTTACGTTAACGCCGCGTCGTGCCAGGATACAGATGTCATACGTGTGCGTGCATGACCTGAATGCTTGTAGTGTTTTTTCATTCATATTTCTTGTGTTCAGATCATATCTGTGTCTCTGTGTTCATACATTTAAGACTCTTTGAGTGTCTCTGCTGCTTTTCATGCCTGTAGTTCACACGAATCACTGCAGCGTTTTAATCAGAGCCAGAAATTTGTGTCTACATTTTATTTCTGCAGCTGAGTGAGTGAATCTGAAACTTTTTTTTTTTTTCAGTATTTCCACGAGTTTCATCACACCCCGCTTGACTTTATTCCCAAAAGCAACACACACGCTGAACAACTTGAGAGAAAGAGAAAGTACTTGGATGTGTTCATGTGTGGCTTGAGGTTTTGAGAATTAACAAAAATCTGCAGTGAACTACGTCCTTAAATATTCATACAGGGGTATAAATTTCAGAATAAGTAGGGCTTATGCTTCGACGGAGCTAATGGGCCAGAAAATCTGCACGGGCTCCATGTCATGGGAGCGCTGTTGATTTTACATGGAAAAGGACCTTAATGTGCGGCTTTGTTCTCTCGTATATCAGCAGTGCAGCAGGAGTTCAACTAAGTACTTCCTCTTGCCTTCGCGCTCTGTAATAACCGACGGCGGGCTGTGTCCACGGCAACCAAACACGAGGTTTGTTTTGGTGTGTGAGAGAGAGAGGCTGCTTTCACAAGCGTCTACCCTCTCACACTCACACGCAGTATGAAGCCTTTTGTTTTCCCCCCCTCATACCACTTCTTCATTGTCCCGCCGCGGTTTTATTGCGCCTTTCGGTCAAGGTGAGCGAATTCCACCGCGATCGTTATCGTCGCGGCCTAAAATGAGGAAATCCGCTCTCGCCCTGCGGCGTGATACACGACTTGTCTTTCTGGCAGGGCCGTGTGGTAATCAAGCTCTCTTGGCAGCACACATCGGTAGCTGATTGTTTAAAGTGATGTCATGATGTTTTTGATGCTTTAATTCACCCCCCTCCAAAAAAAAAAAAGCTGCTGATTTGTGAGTTCAGCGTGATAACAGCCTCGTCGTCAGCCAACAGAAGCGGAGGAGTTTTTCAATGAAATGCCCTCTGGCTTCCAGCGTGTCACTTGACACTCATTTTATCTGTCTGGCAGGGACAGCAATCGGATATCTGTCTCTCTTGGCCGAACCAGATGAGCACAGTTTATGAGTCGAGTAATTCTAAAGTGAGTCAGGGGGTAATTGAGGTCGCAGACAGCGATCCCAGCTGCTGGATGCTTTCTCAAGTAGTGGTCTAATGAATAGCATCTTGTTTAGCCCCCTTGCATCATATCATCGCCGCCCCAGACTGCTTTGGATCCGGTTTCTCCAGCTGCGCTCCTTCACATTCGCTCAATTTAATGCTCGATTTAATCGTCTCCTCGTTGTCACACTGGTTTGTGTGTTTGCTCGTGTGTGTGCAACAGTTATCTCGCTGCATCTAGATGACACCGAGGTCTCGGCGTGTGTTTTATTCATTGGAGAATTTACACCACAAAGATACCCGTCTGTAGAGGAATTCAAGCTCCTTGTGTCTGTAATGTAGCATCTCAAATCTGTCTTTTAACCTGGAGTCATCCTCAAATGTGACCAGCCTCTTCACTAGAAACTGTTTTTGTGTTTGTAAATGCACATAAATTATATAAAGTTCATCTCAACTTGCAAACCAGCTCATCTATCTGAAATATGAAGATGGAGCACAATGTATGGTTGCTTGTGCGTCCGTTACATCTTTATATACTTCCTCTTATGATTTATATTCATGCTTTGATTCAGATATGCAAAAAACGACTGCAACAAAAGTCTTAGCTTTGTATTGAGACATGACATTAATGAGTACCACACCAGATAAAATGATCCCACATCCTCCCCACTGCATCCTGTCTCTCTTCCTCTCCCACATCCCTTTCATTCCTGTCTTTCAGTCTCCGTCCGCTCATCATCTCGTCCTGACGAGATTTAAACGAATCGCACTGTACTGTACGCGGTAACGTTTCCACTGTGGGCACACGAAACCACACGCGGAGGAATGCGTATACACGGGGGAACATTCGTAAGTTGCACTGATGACTCATTATAAAAAAGGACTTGATTCATGGGAGAAAGCAAAATAAAACAGACGTTTTGGGTTACTACCCAATGAATGGCAAGCTACGTGAGGCTTTCTGCTGAAAGACCACTGAGGTTCAAGCTATCAACAAATACATTAGTGTTTCTGAGACCCAGTCGGTGTATCGGGTTTTCTGAAGGGGCTTTTTAATGTTTACAGTGTGTTTCCTGGCGTGCAATCTTTGGTGATGGCGTAGAAATGGGCAACAAAGGGCAGTCGACCCAAGATGGACCAACCACTGTCTTCATCTGCTGATAATTTAGTTTGTCATTAAGAACCAGAGAGATCATTTTGTCTGAATTTGAGTATTTTTATCACTTTTTTGGAAAACCTTACACATGTTTTAAAACCTTGTGATCTAATCTAGTGAACGCCCTTTAAACCGTTCAAGCAAGAAGATAATTGAAAGTCTTCTCTACTGTCCTAACCATCTTTGAGTAATACGTGAACGTCCACCGGAGAACTGTAATTCTCCATCTTGCACTTTTTAAAAATAGATTCACCTCCACCAGCAGCTTCATGGAGCACCGCTCTGAGGTTTAAAGGTTTCTAGCAGTTTCCGTTGTATCATTTTTAGAGAACCCAGTTCACATCACGCTGGTTTTCATTCTCGGCCACCGCTGTGCTCTGGATGTAAGAAGAAACTATGACATCAGCCTATGATTTTAACTCAAGCAAGCAAAACACATGTGAGAATCCCAGAAGTTCTTCTTTCTTGTATGAGCACAAAGGTTTTTCAGACAACTCTTCCACTTGGGTATTATTTAATTAGGTCTAACAAAGCTTTGACAGTCTTCATGTTCAAATCTGAGAAAGTTAATTATCCTATCTTACACACTGTGTAACAAACACATGTGTTAAAGAAGTTACTGTGCATGCACCAAAAAAATCAACTCAAACAACTGATTTCAATCTAATCACATTTTCCTCAGATTATTTTTTAATTTTTTTACACATTCAAAACATGCTGGATTTAGTGAATAAATGAAATTGGCAAGCATGGATGACAAACTATAAAACATAACACTTCTTTGTTGCACACTTTAATTCTCAGAAAACCAAACAACTTAAATCATAATGCAGTATGTGTAATATGAAGTATAAAAACTGGTATGATACATCAGTGTGAATAGTCTTGACTACATGGCAAATTGAGCCACTGAGTACAATACAGTAAGTGCACATAAGTTAAAAAAAACCTGGTGTTATGTCAGATTAAATCAAAAGTTCTAGTGCTTTTCAAATGGTATTGTTTTCTCATGCAGGCAAACAATTGTTTCAACTTAATCACACAAAACCAAGCAAACCAAAATTAAAAAGGAAAACATTCAAACCCCGGTTTAAACTCATAAATCAAGTAAAACAGACATGTAGATGTATCAGGGTATAGAGTTGGGGTATAAGGGTCTATGGTTGGACTGGATCTCATGGACGGGATTCAGTAACGAAGGATGGGATGGAGGGTTTTTGGGGTTATCGGGTCAGTCATAGGCATTACTTACTGTAATTTGTGATGGCCTTTGGATTGGGGTGGAGGTGGGCTTAATCATGATGCTACTTGTGATTTTGCTGTTGCCTTTGGCAGTAGGAGTACTGCAGTTTGCAAGCACCTGAGTCCTTTGCTCCTGGAGTCCAGGTGTATGGCACGGACTCAGTGTTTGCGTCGGAGTGCTGATGCTCTGAATGAAGGGGCTCCCTAAGTGAATGTGGATTTTGTTGTCCTCTGTGGTGATGACGTTGGGCCCAGAGCTGTTTGACCTCTGGACCTGCCAGTTGGTTTGCCTTTCCGGGGTCACGCGGAAGACGGCGTGCCCTCCGACGATCTCCACCGGCTCCGTGGAGAGGGAGCGGTCAGGGGTCCCTGTTGTGACCGACACAATTTGTATAGGGGACATGGCTCTGTCTGGTGTTACGGAGCCACAAGAGTCTGGAGTCATTGCTCTCGAGTATGTAGCCATAGTGAAAGGTGACAGGGCTCTGTCTGGTGAACACGGTTCATCAGATATTGGGGAACCTTTGGATTTTGTTGTTGGGGAAATGGATTTTGCAGTCGGGGAAATTGAAGCATTCTGGATGATGGTAATTCTCTGTTTGGGTGGACCCCCGCTTGTGGGTATGACGGCAGTGCTGGTGAATGACTGGGTGTTTTCTGTGGTCGGGCTGGTGATCTCTAGCGTTGCTGTGTTATGTCCGTGGTCAGGAGTCACTTTAATATGCAGAGGCTGTCCTGGACTGTGGGTCAACACAACATCTCCGGGCTGAACGTGGTTGCCGTTCTGCCGCGGCTGCACTTTACCGTTCACCTGATGAGGGGTGTCTTTGTTTTTAAGGAACGGGACTCGCGCTCTTCTCATGTTGTTGAGATTATTTACATTATTGA
The DNA here is from genome assembly GCA_033000465.1 of Sciaenops ocellatus. Classification (NCBI taxonomy): domain Eukaryota; kingdom Metazoa; phylum Chordata; class Actinopteri; family Sciaenidae; genus Sciaenops; species Sciaenops ocellatus. The sequence continues at coordinate 12,349,759 of CP136876.1, read as the reverse complement.
TGAGCGAGGGGCTGCATTTGGTGAGCTGAAGCTCGTTGCTGTAATTTGCGTTATCTTCAGGCTCGCTCTCGTCGTACAGCTTCCCGTTCACCACGGCACGTTCCAGCGGTGCCATTGTCTTACAGTTTGGAGACATGAGGTCAAGCGGCTCTGTCTGAACCTCCTTGGTGGAAACATGAAGGTCTGAAAAGCGGCGTCCGTTCATGCCAGGGCGAAGACTTTTGCTAAAGCGTCTGTATCTCTCAAGCTCTCTTGTGAGCGTCTCCATTTCTCGGGCCAGTTCTTTGTTTCTGACCTCCTGCTGGGTCAGTTTTCTTTGCAGTGTAGAGTGGTCAGTTTTCACACGGCAAATGGACTCCTCTGTCCCCATGTATTCATGGATCTTCTCTTTCAGAGCTGCGACCTCTCTGGTCAAATGGCTAGACTTTGCCTCCTCCTCCTTCAGGCGTTTATAAAGAACATGCTCTTGGTTGCACTCTTTCTTTTCAGCCAGCTGGTACTTGGAAAGTTCCTTTCTGGATATTTCCAGCTCCTCCATCAAGGCTTTCGCCTTCTCCTGTTCATTGGTGAATCTTTTCTCCAGTGATTCAAACTCCTCTGTTTTCAGGGGGTCACCTTCCACCACCTTCATGTCCTTTAATTTGCGTCTGAGGCGTTCGACCTCCTGCGTCAAATCCTTGACTTTGTTGTCCTCTTGTTGGAAGCGGTTAGCGATGGGTGCTTTGATGTGCTCCTCTTTAGCCTTGTTCCTCAGGTGTTCTCTCTCTATGGTCTCTAGAGACTGCAACCTTTTCTTCATCATATTGATTTTAGACTCCAAATCATTGCTCCTTTCCTCCTCATCCCTCAGCTTGGCCTTCAGGTCGTCCCTTTCCTTTGTAGCATTGCACATTTTCTCCTCCAGCTCAGCCTTTGACCTCAGTGCTTTCTTGCTCTCGTCAATTAGCTTCTCTGTGACTGATGTAACTTTATCCTGCTCAGCCTGAAGTTTGCCGGTGCTGTTCTGGACCTTGTTCTCCATTTGCTTTAGCTTCTCCGCCATTGCTTTCCTCTCATCCACCAGCATGACTGTCAGAGTCTTTAACTTGGTTAGATCTTCCTTCAGTGTCAGCTCTGTCTTTCCCAGTTGGCTCTCAGCAGCCTCCAGTTCTTTGACCCTGACCTTCAAGACCTCCAGCTCACTGGTCAGAACCTTTGACACCGTCCTCTCCTTCTCCAGGTTACTTTTGAGTGAGCCACATTCTTGTTTGCTCTTGCTGAACGCATCCTCTAATTTCTCCAAATCCATAATTCTGTGGTTCAGTTTATCGACTTCAGCCTTCAGGCTCCGGCTCTGATTGGCCTCTTTCTCCAGTTTCTTATTGAGGTCCCTGCAGTGGTCCTCCATCCTGATCAACTCTTCGTCCTTTCCCTCCATTTCAAGTACCCTTTTCCGTAACTCTTCAAGCTCAGACATGAGGCTAGAGTTTCCACACTCACCGCGGCTAATTTTGTCTCTCAGCTCCTGCAGTTCCTCCTCGGCTCTCCGCAGGGTCTTGTTGGTCTCCTCCAGCTCATCGAGCTGTCTGCTGAGAGCTGACAGCTTCTGGCGCAGCTGCCTGTTTTGGGCATCCTCGCTGGTCAATTTGGCAGTCATGGCGTCCTGTTCCTGATGGTATCGACCGGTTTGGTCACGCAGCTCAGCCTCCAAGCGAAAGACCTTTTGCTCCTCTTCCTGCAGACGGGCATTAGCTGAGCTCAGCTCCTCCTGGGCTTGCGAAGCGCTGGCACTCAGTTCTTGGATCTTAGCTGTTTGTTGTTTCAGCTGCTCGGTGAGACGCTGCTGTTCATCCACGACCATCAACGCAAACGACTTGAGTTTTGTCAGCTCCTCTTTCAGGCTTGTGACTTTTTTGTTGTTCTCTTCGTCCTTTCTTTCTTGGTAGGCCTTTTCTTGATCAATTAGCAGCTTCAACCTGTAACAAAACAAAACAAACATGAACTTTTGTATCGAAAGAAACATGTAAATGTTTGTTATTGCACCATTGCACCTTAAAATGCTTGTGTTATATATGAAAGGTGCTAAAGAAAGTCTACCCCCCCACTGTCATTACCCATTGGGCCCACTTCTCCGAGCACTGACACGTCATAAACACTGTTATTTTCCCTGCATTTCTGAGGCGGACTAAAGTTTTAATGTCATGGAAAATTTAACACATCATAAAAAACATTACTTTAACTCTCTCAGGTTGGTAGTCTGAAATACCTGTGGTTAAATCTTTTTTTTTTGTTCCCTTGTTGCCAACTAATTCTCCTATGGTTTGGAAACCTGAGTTACTGCCGTAAATATTGAACCTTGAGTTTAACAATCGGTGAATTTCAGAAAGTTTCCATCGTGTTTGAGAGTGTACCATATGGCCCATTAAGTCCTGTGGGAAGTAATGGGAAAAGGCTTGACGGGCAGCCAAATGTTGATGTTGACCTCCGAGAATGATCTCATCCGATAAGATGAGCGATACTGTTAAAAGGCTGTTTTCTGTCCAGGATGTCGGCGCAATTCTTTCAGGGTATCTTTCATCAAACACAAACTGTAGAATGAGCTCATCGGATGCTGGATAAATACTAAAATATAAATAAAGGACCCGCCACATGGAGGGAAAGACTCAAAATATTCATTTCAGGCTGGATGTTTCTCTTGAAATTCACTTTTTTAAATCATTTACTACCATAAAAATCAAAGGCAGTGAAATAGAAATGATAAATTGATTTCTGTACTTCTACAACTCCTCCTAGCTCATATTTCTACATGCAAAACCCCAGATGAGGTGCTCAAATGATGTCAGGTACATTGCACGTGCGGTGCGTAGCCGAGGTCAGTGCGTCTGGCACATGCATACATCACCGGGCCAAAGTGCCTACAGCCCCAGGGGGAAGGTATGTTATGACTGCTGTGTGTGCAGCTGCCAGGCATTTCCACACAGATGGCCCACTGGCATGGAACAATCCTTTAATTAAGGGGTTCCTCGACTACCAGCCCCTCCTTCACCCCCCTTACTAAAACCACCACCACCACCTACCCTCCCCATTTTTTTCTTTCTTATACATTTAAAGGAATTCCCCCCTTCTTCCAGAGGCAATTACAGTCCCACAGAGTTTATACAGAAATCCCCCCACACACACACACACACACACTTTGGGATCACTAATTCCACATGTACACTCGGGTTGTGGGCCATGATGTAAGTGTGGTAGGGCGGGTCACTTCTCAGCACTGTGAGCGTAATGTCACTTCTTTCTCTCAGTAGCTGCTTAAAGGGTGGGAGCGGGTCGAGGGGGGACACATATACAGTGTTTTATAGTTCGGCTTCATGTGTGAACTGTTGCCTGGTGAGTTCTCACACCAATGTGTCGCTCATCGAGGGTGTAATCAGAGGAGTTTGGGACAAAATGACACATCCTGTGTCGGGCTATTAATACGATATATAATCAGCTAGGAAATGATTATTATTATTATAAACACGGCTAACCAGCAGTTTATAAAGCTGTTAAATCTGCATAATAAGTACCTCTTATTTCTGGTTCTTCATGCTCATACTTTAGTTGTAACAGAGTATTTCTGGACTGTGTTACTGTAAACCAGACTCTAATCTGTGCTTTTTATTTTAAAGTCTGTTTCTGTGTCTCGCTTTGTTGACTTTAAGTTTGTCCTTGTTATATTCTGGCAGCCTGACTGTGTTGATAAAATATTAATCATCATGCCATGCTTTTTTTTTTTTCCTTTCAAGGACTCTGGATAAGAGTGTCGTGCCCACTTTATCAAGAAAACTCGCATGTGTTGAAAAATTGCATCAAACATGAAGTTTGCCGAGCGAAACTCCTCTAAAACAAGCAGACGTCTCTACTGCGAACGAGCCTGTCGCCTCTAATCACTGTTTATTCAATCGCTTATCTGAGTCCCTCGCTGTTTTTCTTGTGATGTCATCGGCCGAAATAGAAAGAGAAATACACTTTGTTCCCAAGTAGGACTGGAAACTCTGCCTATCGCTGCGTTTTAAAATATTTCCAAGTCCTGAACTGGTTATTAATCCTGCACGCAAGGGCACTAATAAAGGCAAATCCTCTGAGAGGAAACTGCACGGCTCCCATCCCCAAAATACACAGCTTGCCTCACACACCAGTGAAATCACTTGTAGCCCTTTATGGGACTGTATTCCCAATGCACTCTGTGGTACACGGGGAAACGTTGCTCCAGATCAGTTGTTTCTGAACTTTTTGCTCATTAAGGACACACACACACAGCAACAGAGCCACATCTGAGACCATTTTTGTCGTTAGATGGTAATTTAGCTGTAGATGGAGTGACCTTCAGTGAAAAAATATGACACTTTACTAATGTCGGAGGCCAACCGCACTTTAACAAGTAGCAGTAGCTCAACTGACCGGCCTTCGAGAAGCCATACGCGTTGAGGGAACGCATAAATATCACTGATCTGTATACCATTTGTCCACATTCCCACCGCCGTCGTGTTTTATCTCTGCGTCGTTAGAGAGCAGACCCCTTTCATGCAGACATCCGCACAGCTTGAAAGAACATTATTTCGGGGGGATAAATTGCAAAGCGCTGCACATAAAGCTGATGACATAACAGTTTCATGGCTATCAACATTACAAGACACCTTACCACCCACTCTGCAGCCTGTGCAGCCTCTGCAACAGGCACCAGATCTCCCCTGAAAAAGACGGATGCATGACCACCGCCACCACCGCCACGGGCCGTTAATGTGTCATGGAAAAATGGGAGTCATTTGATGAGTCGGGGTGCCAAAGAGTGCAACTTGTGGCTTTGTTACAAATATAATTTAGTAAGCAGGGAGTCACACCAGCGCAGCATTCCAGCTTTACAGAGGGCTTCCCCCTCTTTACGTGGAAACTGTGGCTCGGCCGCTGCTTAAAGCCGTGTTACACGTTCCATATGTCAGGGCTGCTGTGCCACTTCCTCAACCACAAGCGATTAGGTCATGTGTGTACAGACGGACATAGATATATCCTGCCACCACCACCGCCACCTCCTCCGCTTCAACTCGTGGACGGTGGGCTTGAGTCTGAAGGCAGGACGCTGATTGATGCGGTGCACGGACTGTCATTAAAGTCCACGCAGGCGAAGTGATATGCCCCCAGAGTGCAATCAGCACGTGTAAAATATGTAGCTCTGATATTTATTAGCTTCCTCATGGTGGTGATAAGTTTAACGGAGTCCAGAAGATGTCTTTATGTGCCTATGAATAAATGCTGAATATACATTATGTAAATTCTCGAGCTGACCCCTAATAAACATTCATGTTAGCAGCAATCACACAGTCCATCAGAGAAGACGAGAATAAATCAAAGTATGTGAGACTCGTCTTTCTGCTCTGCTCTCTCTCAAAGTATGCTGTTCATTTTCAGCATCTCGTGCACACAAAACTAAGTTATCAGCATTTCCAGCAATTACGTTATCTCGTCGGTAAATCATGTCACATGCCCAGCACAGCTTCCCCCGACAAAGACCGAGCCTCATCGCTGTCTGAAATGGTTCAAATATTTAATGAAGTTTGGCAACGGCAGATCACAGTCCGACTCCTCGGCATGTTAGAGGAGCTGCTCATTCACTTTCTGAGTGATGAATTAAAACGTCCTTACAGCTTAATTAAACTGATGTCCCACCACAGTTTATATACAATTTAATACATTTTTTAAAAGAATTTAAGGCTTCAACTTTCATTTTTGTTAAACAACTTGAGCTCCTTTTGAAATCTCGTACAAGTCCTGTTTTATAAACCTCTCAGACTAATTGTTTTAAACGTTTCCACAGCCTCAAACTCAGTCTCACAAAGACACAAGAGCACCATCATGAAATGATGCTACCCTGAACATCTGCACGTCTGCAAGCCAATCAAGACCGACAGCTCTCTTTAAAAGTTTTGAAAGTTTTTAGTAGCAATGTTCAGCGGGCTTACCTGTGCCAAAGGCTTCCCCGGCTTCACTGCCATAAGCTCATTATCTTCCCGTACAACACTCGACCATCAACTCTTCTTCTCTCTCTCTCTCTCTCTGTGTGTCTGTCTCACTCTCTGAGTAGCTGTAATGTGGGCATTCCTGCAGTCAGACCAAACAATAAGGGATGTGCTCCCTGCCTATGGACCATTACATCATCAACATGTCCTTATATGGAGCTTTGCATTGCAGAGGCTCACAAGAAGGGGGTGTGCTTGCTCGTATGTGTAACCGAGCGGTGTGTACATGCGCATGTCTGAGTGTTTGAGCGAAGTAACTGTTTAACTAAAGGATGTGGCAGCGAGGAGGGAAAGGTTTTTTCTTGACGTATGTAATGTGTGAAATATCTGCCTGGTCTGTCAGTGCTCCGGAGGCAGGGCAGTAGGTGAGGAGAGACAAGGAGTTCGAGTTACAGTATTTCCTCCTGGCTCTCGTCAACATTTGTCATTTATTCGTCCGAGGAGGGAGGAGAAGGGAATCGGCTTGCAGAGTTAATAAGAGATTCTTGGATGAGGATTTGTAATCGAGACGGATGCTGAAGAACAAGACAAGACGTGTAACACATATCTTTGACATGTGCAGCGAACATTCACAGCCCACACCGAAGAGATCCTCTGACACTTTGACAGTTTCACTGAAATGGTTTGTTAGCAGCAACGTTCCTGACTGAAATCATGCTGCTAGCTGGCTGCTAACTGGCTGCTAGCAGCACCCTCTTAGTCTCACTGCTGGGCTCCATGGCTGTGAAGTGCCTAAAAACTGCAGTTCCTCTAACGTCCACTAGAGGCTGGCTCCAGAAGTGAGTCAGTCTCCATAAGTCCCCATGTTAAAATGTCCAACTTCACAGCAGAAATAAACATGTTTACAGCCTGGTACAAAAAACAGTTTTGGTCTCTATAGCTAATTTCCCCGTTCATGACAACTGTACCAAGCTAACAACAAGCTAACACAAGATAACACCAAGCTAAAAGAAGCTAACAACAAGCTAACACAAGTTAACACCAAGCTAAAACAGGCTAACAATGAGCTAAAACAAGATAACAACCAAGCAGCACCCTCTGTGGCTGGTAAATGAAATCTATTCATTGGTGCCCAAAAACTGCAGTTCCTCTAACGTCCACTCGAGGCTGGCTCCAGAAGTGAGTCAGTCTCCATAAGTCCCCATGTTAAAATGTCCAACTTCACAGCAGAAATAAACATGTTTACAGCCTGGTACAAAAAACAGTTTTGGTCTCTATAGCTAATTTCCTCGTTCATGACAACTGTACTGAGGGTGAATTTTTATACAACTCACCTGTTCAGATTATATTAAGGCTTAAAGTTATGCAGGATTAAGAGCGTGGACGCTTTGATTGACAGGAGCAACCAGGCATCAATCTGTCAGTGCATATATTGGACATATATGGGTACTATTAATCTTTCCCCAAGAAACTGCAAAGATTGAGCTGTTCTATGAATTATACTTTAACATGTGAGCAGCTCTTTTTTTGTTGGAATGGATCAAATTTAACAAACCCAATCTGATATGATCACATGTTTTGTTTGAATTAAATCTTAAACTTTAAAGAAATAAGTTACCTGAGTGGTCAAACAACTGAACATTTAGTGGAAAAACAAATTACTCAGAATCGCAGTACTTGTGTTGTTAGTTGGAGCCAACGTTGTGAGAATATCTGAAGCGAGGGTTGGGTCGTTAAACATCTTACCTGTGGGTGTAAAAGTGGCTTTGAGCTAATGGCTGCACAAACAAAAATAATGGATTTTCATGCAGCGGTGTAATCACTGCTTAGGCCGGCACACATTTCTCTTTATCAGAGGCGCATTGTTCACTTCACAATACCTCAGTCTTAACTTTCATTATCAGATAACTCTTACTTAACTCATACATTTCTCAGGCTATACGGCGACTAAATCCATCTTTCAAGAAGTCTCAACAGTGTGCGTCATCTATTGTCGTACGATGGGGAGCAAATCTCAGAGAGATTTCTACCGGGAGGTTATTGCTTAGCTGTCAGTGTCTCTATTGTGCTGCCCTGTTTATGCAAACAATGAGGCTGCATGGTGCAGAAACACTTAGGGAAACTCAAGTGGTGACATACTTCCAGACAAACACGGTGCACGAACAACAGGACCTCGAGGCAACCGTGCATGAAACGCAATAAGACAGCAAATTACTCACATGTACGTATCAGTCTGTAAAAACACAAAGTGTGTTCTGCCACTACAAGCTCTAAGGCGGTTATAACTGATTCCAGCCGTGCAAGCAAATGACAAGGGCAAGACTCTTCCTGTCTCCTGCCCGCTAAATAAAATATGTCATGCCTTCACAATGGCTGAGGTCACAGTTACTAAAAGTTCGGAGCGTTGCCAGCCGAGCTCAAGGACGGAGAGATTTGCTGGCATTAATTTAAAGCTGCACCAGGCAGGATTTTATATATATAAATACAAACACAGCGTACGTGTTTGACCAATGCAGTGACGCAGATTAATAGTGATCAATCAAGGCACGTCATCCAACCTGACTTCATGACCCTTCCACTGGACTGAATGTTTGCCAAACACAGGGCATAATTACAAGTCCCTGGTTGTACCCTTTGTGCTGTCATTAATTTAGCTCTAAAGGATGTAATTACACATCAAACTAATGATAGAATATGATAGACTAATGATAGGAAGCCAGGCTGGTATGTTCAGATTGATTTAACTTTAAGTCCTCAAACATCTACTAACCATCTTCACCAACTTCTGGACAACTTTTAAGTCCAGAAATGTAAAACAGAAATCTTCAATCTCTGGCCAACAGTGTGCTCCAAGCTAAATTTAATTAGGTGTTCTCAAAATGCTGACGAATACAACAAATGCCAGCATACACACTGTGACTTAAAGTCTGTTCGTCTAGTGACAGATGGAGCAGCTTTCCTGAGTCGCAGTCAGGAGCCAGCAGACACGACTCGAAAATTCCTAAAAAGAGGTAAAACTGAAAACATGTGGCCGTTTCACGCCCGTTTTTGACCAATTGGAGGAGACTTTTGTTGGAGGATAATGAATGAGGCTGTGTGAAAAAGTTTGGATGACCAAGCTTGTGCACACGGCGCCAATAGAAGCCAAAGATAGTATTTCTTTTTGGTCAGGAACTCGACAAGTTGCCTATGCAAACACACCAAATTTGATTTTGTTTGGAGAATACTGCAAGTCTTAAACTTGTTATTTAATACGCCGAACACTGTGATGGGGGCAGACTTTTCTTTAAGCGCCGTATGGTAATTGTCACATCTGCTGTTGACAGCTAAAGGCCAGGGGATCAGAGGCTGGAGGAGTTGGGAGCTCAACCAGAATGACATGGCTGAGCTCCCTGCGGAGGTTGAACTCTCGACTCTTTCTTAAAGGAACCAATTCCTCTGTCCACTTGAACGTCTTACAACAAGACTGCTGAGAGAAACGTCTCTTTAAAGTAGCATTTTAGTGCTTTGCCACAGGGCCATGGGAGTTGGGGATCTGTAGTGCACACTTGGGTAAAGCAAGATTGATTTCAGGCAATTTAAAACATGCTATTTCACAATGTTCACAATCAACAACTACCCGTCGAGCTCAAACTCTATAAACTATGATGTATTTGAGTTTTGTATTCTCTCCCATTTCCTTGCAACAAACAGTTTGTTCTTGGAACAAACAATTCGGTCATCCAAAATTAGATTCTATTTCTGGATCTGGACATATTCGGGGCCCACGAGTACTGTACACATGAAACAGATGTCGGGGATCAAACACGAGATCAGGCCACACAAACATGTTTGCTGTGACAAGCCTCTGCCAAATGACAAATAGTGGGGGAGATGAAGATGTGTTATGTAACCTCAATGGCATGGCTATAGCGCTGACAATACGCAGAAGAATGTCGAGGTTTTGGGATTTGGTTTGTGTGAGCAACGTGTGCGGTTCGGCAAGGAGGTTGTTAAAATCGCGAGGCACGGTCTTCCGGTGTTTCGACACGCTGCCATGTTCTTCTGAGCTGGAACTTCCTGGACAAAAACACGAGTTACATGGATGAATGAAAGGATTTATGGTGCTACATGAAGCAGGAGATGATTTGTGATTGGAGGCTACTCCCTTGTCCAACTGTGACCTGCTCTACGAAGGCTGTGTTCAGACCAGCATTATTACTATGTCAAAGAAAATCAGCCTCGGGGCGTCCTTGTGGCCTAGTGGTTAAGAAGTCTACCATATAATTGCAAAGTTTCCAGTTTGATTCTAACTGGGGACCTGTATTCCTGTCTGTATCTACACTGTCACCGTCCAAGTAAGACAAAGTGCCAAAAAACTGTCAGAAAAACCACCAAAAAAAGAAAGAGCTGAGCCTAGATCAGCTTCTACCACAACATAATACAACATCATCCCAATAAATTGGCCAATTGACGACATGCAAGACTACACACTTGGTATTTTTACCTCACAATCATGAAGACGGAGGCTGAAATGAATCAACTATGTGGCGTTTTGGAGATCTCGCAGACCTGCTGATGCGTTTCCATTCACCTGTTTACATGCAGACTGGACTAGGCGAAGTCCTGGCTCAGACTTTCCGATGATGCGGCTTCGTAGCGGTAGAGGTTAACAACAAATCTCTGCCGCTGGTAGCTGGAAACACCGGCACTAACCGATGCCGGGGTGTCGGTACCAGATCAGCTCGGGGTCCTTCTGATCACCGAAACACCGCGAAAACCGACTCCGTCAACGTCTGTGACTACAGCCAAGCACGACTCTCCAACATACGGCGTTTATATAATGTGCTCCCATTCGTTGATGTTCTTTGAAACCTCAAAACAACATGTTACCAATGATACCGTTATCTGTTATTTGACCTTGAACCTGCATCTTATCAGCTTTCCTCTTGTTTCCCTTGTGGTACACCACTAATCAAACAAAAGTCTGAGCTTGGACGTGAATCTATGGACAATTTTGAGGAGATCACATTCCCCTCTCTTGCGTACATCTGGGGGGCTGTATTGGGCCTGAAAGCCCGCTTAGACCTCAAAGACTTGGCTTCTGCTTTTAAGGTTATGTGAGTGAACACGCGATACGGGATATCCTTGATTTCTGTTACTTACACAATCGTACCAGCTGTCATACGAGCGTTCGGTGCGTTCGTAGAAGACACCTGTGTTGAGAGTTGGGCACTGGCTGGTACCTGATATCTCGCATGAATCTGATAAATCATTAATGTTCAAACCAGATGAGATATTGCCGAGTTTGTCTGTGAACTCTCTGGTCTGATGCACATTTGCACATTTTTGCCCCGTAGCGATACGTTGTGTGATTTAAGGATCCGATCAGCCGTCTGCGTGCAGCAGAACCAGACAAAGTCAGAGACACTCACCTTCTCCACCGAGTGCGAGTTTCTGCAGCACATCAGACAAAACCGCCTCTCTGCAGCCGTCACGGACGAGGCCCGGTCTTGCCCCGCACACTCAGCGCTGTCTGCCCAGAGGCTGATTACCTGACATACATACATGACATCATCGGCTTGTAATCAAATCCATATGTCTCCTTCCCCCTCCCTCCTCTCTCTCTCTCTCTCGCTGGAATTCTTTCCTTCGTTTTATCCACCCATGACTTTGTCTCCACATTCCTCTTTCTGTTTGTTTATCCCTTGTCCCCCTCTTTTGTCTCCGTCTTCGTCCACCACCTCTTTCTTCTTGTTTCTGATCTCGGCGTGGCTTCACTCTGATTTTGATTGCCAGGCTACAAACCCTCACACGGACATTTGCTGGCCTTTTACGGCCAAAATCCGTTTTGTTATGGCCGTTCTCCGGCTCAAGAACTTTTGTTTGTAGTTGTGATGACATGTTGTACTTGCCTGGCTCGATTCATCTCCCTCTTTGACCTCCGTTATATCCTAAAATGGACAGTACAACATCTGAAGCAATACTGGAATCAGAGCCCCCCCCCCCCTTAAACCTGACACACTGGACCTTTAAGTTATTTTCATCTATGGATCCCGTGTCCGTACCTGGCACAAAGCATGTGTACAAACATGTATTTTTGTCTTTCTAATGAAAAGCGAGAGCGGGATGACCTCTCACCCCTCCTTCTGCCAGCTGTAACCATCAGGGAGGGTTTGTAGCACTAAAAACACGTCTGCTCCCCTCTTAAAGAGAAGTTTTCTACATTTTCTACATTTCCCTTCATTGAAGTTTGATGTTAACAAGATATTTGAGTCTCAGAAAAGCCTCAGACTAAAGGAAAATACAAACATGTGTTGTTTTTTTTCTTCTGTTGAGTCTGAATGTCTGTACCTGTCTCCATAACTCACTTTCACTGTTACATAACTGGGATTTCACAGTCTCATGCAACCTCAAGAAACCCAGAGAGTCCTTCAAACTTTTCTCTCTTATAGCTGCAGCTTTATTGTTCCTGACAGACGGTTTAAATGTTTTTATACGATCAGAAAAATCTATTCACGACACATCTAAACTTACAGTAACGTGAAGAATCTGTGATTCTCCATTTCTGGTGCAGAGAATTAGATAAGAGCTTTAACTGATATCAAAATGTCCGTGAACGTCTCTTTAAAGCCGTCTCAGTGGGTCGAATAATTGAGACGAAGTATTCGGGGTTGGATTTTTCCGACTTCTTAATAGATTAATCGTGTTGTTCTTTCCCATCTCCAGCGACAGGAACGAAAAGTTCCCTAAACTGTCGTCATCCCACCGCGCGGTGATACAAGATTATAGGCAGGAATCAATCTCGCAGCTTCAGATTGAAGGGCTGGACCAGGCAGACATGCTGTAATTTACAGACTAACAACAGCCATTGCCTAACAAAGGATCACACTTGTAGTGCGAAAGCAGAGGTGTGTGTGTGTGTGTGTGTGTGTGTGTAGGGCAGGGCAGGGCAGGCGTGTGTCTGCTGCCCTCGATTGGTACAGCTGATAATCATTACCCCTGCAGCACTTTGGACTTTGATGTAAATCGCAAACACTTAAGGAGGATGTTTCCAGCGCTGTTTGCACAGACGTGGTGGGTTTCAAACCCACGGGGGGGGCAGCGCATCAACCACCAGCCGTTACATGTACACTGTGGCATCGACTACGGCAACAGACAGTTTATTGACCACGTGTTTCAGACGAAATATCCCATCATGCAGCACGATATCTGTTTATGCACTGACTTCAGGTTGAGGGAAACATCGCCGTCGTGGTTTAATCCAGAAGAAGTCTGCACTGACTCGAGACATGACGTGTTTATTAACATTTAACCGAAACCACGACCTTTACCGACCTTTATCCAGAGAGCTCTCGTCACCGCAACGTAATTTGAGGGGGGATAAATTAGTACTGAATAAACTTAGTTTCTCGGAGATGGTGTTAGCAAATGGAAATAAGCTGCAACTGAAGTCTCACCTATTAAACACTATAGCAGAGAATATATTCAGAGTATATCCGAGAGAGAGGCCGATGTTCTACCCAAAATCCCTCCAGGCTCCAACACCTCAATGAATCTACAGCAATGATTAGTAATTAATTGACCAGGAGGTCAAAGCTCACTTGTTCCAACCCTCACCTGTGGTCATGAGCTTTGGGGTAGTGACCTAAAGGAGATCGCGGATGCAAGCAGCCGAAATGAGCTTCCGTTGCCGGGTTATCGGACATCCAGAGGCAGCTCGAAAGGAGCCAGTCGAGGTGGTTCAACATGCCTCCCGGGCACCTTACTTTGGAGGTGTGAGGGCAGCTGGGAGCAGACCCAGAACCCTCTGGAGGGGACTACATCGCCCGTCTAGCCTGGGAACGCCTCAGGATCCTCCAGGTGGAGGAGCTGTGGAGAAGGACGTCTAGAACTCTCTGCCACCGTGACCCGACCCCGGATAAGTGGAAGAAGATGGATGGATGGATGGATTATTAATTAATATTATGTAATAATATCAAACTGGATTGTTTTCCCTACAAGACAGACTCAGGTTGGGAGGTGTGTCGTAGCTGGAAAGTTACAAACTGCTGAAGACAGCAAATTACTTGCAATGCATTCTTCTTTTATTGACTCACACTTTGTGTTTCTTTCCACGTAACCACCTCCTGTGAGATTTCAGAAGTACCACCCGGAGTTCAAGTCCCGCTCTTTGGTTGCCCGACAGCATCTATTAAAGCAATTTGAGCTCTCGAGCCTGAATCCTGCTATTAAACTCCACACAAGTACACACGGCGGTGATCCCGTCAGGGCCTCACACCCTGCTTTAACAATGACAAGAGCTTAACAAAAAGATCTTGCAACTTGGCAGGAAATTCACACACACACATGCACACACATACTAATCTGTCCAGCTGTCAGGTGAGCAGAGTGGATCTGCCTCCAGAGACTCTTTGATGGTTTCCTGATGGATTAGCATTGATCTCAAGCGGTCCACGGAGGCGCACGAGAGTGTCTCTGAGCTTTCTCGCTGCCGTTTTTCACACCTGCCTGCTCGTAGATTTACCTGTTAATCTGTTGTTTTGAGCTATAAACACTGTATTCTCATGCACATCCACATCACAGCCCTCACCTCCTCCCAATCAGCCCCTCAGCCTGCGCCGAAACAAAGGTTGTATTTACGCAGTTAAAGATAACTGCACTTCAAAGCCCTCGGCGCTGAGGCTGTGTTTAAGGGGGAAGGGGGGGAACGAGCACACGTATCTTTAAATGCCGGTTCAGCACGGAAAAATTACAACGTGACCACCAGCCAAGTTTGCAGGAAATGTACTTGAAGTTTGTTCCATTTGAATCCAGCGCACTCGAAGTGAACGGCTCATCAGTTTTCGGCGCAGCCGCCTACTCTTTCCGACACACATTGTCATAACAGTTCAGGACAAACAAACTTCTGAATATTAAGACTACAGCGCAGGGAAGCATCGACGCTGTGTATCCAACTCCTACTCAGATATCTGTCCCATTTACTCATCCTCTGACTTATCTACAAACACTGTCCGGCATCTTTTAAACACAGGAAATGAGTTTCCTAATCTGGTCATCCTTTCACAACTGCGCTAAGGGAAAAAGTCCAAAAAGTCCAGTCCCCGCTGATAGAGGTGTCATCACATTGCTATTTACTGATGAGCTGCAAAGCAACAAAGTTGGGCAAGGAATGGTTTTTACGTAACAAACATGAGAACACACTTTTGGCATTGAGGTAGTCTCATTGTGCTATTTGAGGAAGATTTACGTGTGAAAAACACAGAGTATAAATCTGTGCCTATGTAGGGGGTTCAGCTGGCCCAGAGGAGTTAGAGTTTGGCACCAAACGGTCGTTCTTAATACTTCAGTTTCTCACATCAGCACTCGATTTAGTTTGTTATTGTTTCTCATTGTCTGCGGGCGGCGTTCTGAATCTGTTTTTGGAGTTTGAAGCAACGTTGTGCAACTTTTCTACGTCATTCGTACGTCTGTGCACCCACGCTAAGTATGTAACGCCTTTATGGCACACGCCAACAACTATTTCACTGATGAAGCTGGTAAAAAATGTTCTCTGGTTTTCACCTCTAAATGTCCTCAACTCACCTCAGCTGATTTACAGAGTTTCCTGATGGACAGTGAAGTAAACTGTAGCAGCTGTTAGCTAATGTTAGCTCAGTTTGTTAGCCGCTGTCAGCTAACGTGAGCTCAGTTTGTTAGCTGCTGTTAGCTCAGTTTGTTAACTAATGTTAGCTAATGTTAGCTTAGTTTGTTAGCTGCTGTCAGCTAATGTTAGCTCAGTTTGTTAGCTGCTGTTAGCTAATGTTAGCTCAGTTTGTTAGCTAATGTTAGCTAATATAAGCTCAGTTTGTTAGCTGCTTTTAGCTCAGTTTGTTAGCGGCTGTTAGCTAATGTTAGCTCAGTTTGTTAGCTAATGTTAGCTCAGTTTGTTAGCTGCTTTTAGCTCAGTTTGTTAGCTGCTTTTAGCTCAGTTTGTTAGCCGGGATTCCCGGACTGTGAGCTTAGAGCAACAGGGGAATATTAGTGTTAACACCACAGCCGTTTCACAGGCGAATGCTGACTGGGAGCAGAGCCAGTGTCGTGCCAGAACAGGAGCTGGGCAATGTAACCGGGCTCAGCAGCCTCTGAAGAGACTGAAGAGGACTTTGTCGCTTGAGGACGTGGGTGACCACAAAAACAGGTCTAGGTGAAAAAACATATGAGTGGTGGAGGGACCAGAAAAACAAGACGAAGGAACTGATTTTAAGGCTTTTCTATGAGCCAGTTTTCTTCCGGTGGAAACAAGACGAGCTTCTTCCCTGCTCTCAGTGTGGAGCTGATGCGTAGGAGAGCTGAATGCAACCCAAAGAAAAAGCAGCTCCATCGGGCCAGTATAAAGTTTTCCCATGTACGACCCGCGATGCTCCAGTTCTTCCCCAACCGATCCAACCATGAGTGCACGTCCCCGGAGGAGGCATCTGCTTTTTCATGTACTACCTGCAGCACTTTTTCCCACATTCTTTAAGAGTTCCTGTTAATACCTTCACGGTATCCAAACAGGTCTTCAACACGTGTTTTGTTTCCGTTTAGAATGACAGTTTAAATCTACTTAGACCTGGGTTGGGCCGATTTTGGACAGTGCTGAACAATGTGTTGGTGTTTAATGGCCTCCGAGGTCTAATTTACATCACATTTTTATTATTTATATATCTAAAATGAGCGTTTGCAGACCTTTAAATAGACTAAACTATATTTTCTCTCTTAGTATCTTGTCTCTTTGTCCCTATCTCCTCCTGATCCCTCTATCTTCCTTCCTTTCTTTCAGTCTCTCTGTCTTTTCTGTCGATGACACACCCCTGACAAAACTCACCAGATGTCCTCATTCGTCATTTATCTGAACCCTCTCACAACGCTTTTGGCTCGGTTCGCCGCTACAGAAGAGAGCGAGACCTCAGATGACACACATCATTTTTCAGAAATAATGGCTCACATGCGAGGAGGGGGGGATAAAGAAACGACAGGTGATCTGTTACATTTACTGCAGAGACGTTATCAGGTTACGGGTGATTGTTTGTTTCCAGTGCAAACATAAATGATCCATTATGAGTGCATTCAGCAAAGAATCCATCCTATTATCTAATGGGATCAAACTTCTTTTTTTTGTTTTAGCGTCACAGACTCAAAGTCATGAGAGGTGAGTTCAGACCAAACCCAACAAAACGCGTCTTGCTGCCTTGGTGTTGCTTCAGGTATCAGGGAGATGATGAGCTATGATCGAGTAAGTCGAGTGTTAGAAGCAGATCCATGAAGGCTTTTAAAGAGTTATCAGACGCCAAAACACTGCACAGCTGTTTGTAATATTATGAGGAAAGACTTCGCCGGTTTGAAAAGTTGTCCAGCAGCAATCATTTTTATCTTAACCAGGCCTGGAGTTTCATCATCTTTAGGGTCAAGGCCACTCGACCTTTAGTGTTGCCTAATTTATCAAACTTTAATACTCAGCTCGGCAGACCTCTTCTCTTCTCTCGGTCGCAGCTTCGCGGCATCCGTCCACTTTCACTAACGGCTTACTCCAAAACTCCACCGGACACGTCTCTGTCACGGTCCGTCCTGCACGTGACTTCGTTTCAGAAGCGTTTATCCCTCCAGACTTTATTTACTTGCTCAGATTTGGTAATTTTCCTGGTTTATGAGCTTCACGTTCACACCTATTTAGAGTCACCAATTAACCTGCATGTCTTTGGACTGCGGGACCAAAAAGTGTTTTAAGTTTGACGGACTTCTCTAAGTGATCTGACCCCTTCAACATCCTTTCATAACAACTTCCTTTACATGGTTTATTAGAGGAGTTGTTCCCTCTCCTCTTCCTTTTCTTTGTCCCTTCCTCGTCTCTCCTCTCCTCTCCTTCCTCCCTCCCCATCTTATCTTCCTGCCGCTCTCTCAGCCTTTCCATCATGAGCAGCCAGCTGCCGGCTCGCCCTGGAGCCTCCCACTCGCTGCTCACCTCTTTGTGTTCGGGAGGAATGTAAATGATAGTGATTCGGGATGTGGGGTGTGACGCTGGAATTTACTTAAGCGAGACAGAGCCGTGATTGACTGCGAGTGTGTGTGTGTGTGTGTCTGTCTCAGTGGGGTGTGTTAGGGTGACATCACTCCCCTCCCGGAGTGCTCAGAGGGGATGAGACCCCGGCTGGGCGGCGGAGGTTTTGGGATCTTGGACACAACGCTCTCTCTATTGTCTGCTCACTTCCTGTCCGGGCTTTCATTATCCCGATGACTTGGCAGGCGGCCTCGAATTGTCTTTGATTCTGGATTAAAGTGAGAAGAAGCAGACTCGGGGCTCGTACCACTTAGCCGCCACGTCATCGCCTCAATTTGAAATGAATCGTCGCATGTCATCCTCACATCTGTATTTGTTGTCTCAACATTTTTATCCCGAGGAAGGCATGTTTTCCTTGGCAGTGAGTCATCCCTTTGTGTCCTGCGGATTATTCCGTCACTGCACAAAGTTATTTAATTTATATGTTGACTGATGCAAATAGCTGGAGTCGATCCTGCTCGGTTATGAGGCTGCTCTGCGTCTATCTGTCATGTATCTTGAATTTTTCTTTGAACGTGTCAAACGGTACATGCTTTTTCACTCGAGGCCGTCAGTGTTCGTTATAGTCATCAAGGGAAGTTTAAACAGCAAAAAAAAAAAAATGGGTTGTAGAGGCAAAGTTCTTGGGTTCTTAATTGAGGACAGTTTCCCCGACATCAGTCGTCCGGTCGTGAAAAATCAGGCTTTACATGACTCAACACGCTACCCGACTTCTCATGACTTGATTACTGTAACGCCCTCCTGACGGGCCTCCCAGCCTGCACAGTGAAACCCCTTCAGATGATCCAGAACGTGGCCACATGGTACCCGGCTGCTCCTCCAGCTCCACTGTCTACCTGTAGCAGCCCACGTTGAATTCAAATCTCTCATGCTGACTACAGAGCAGTCTCCGGTTCTGCACCGACCTACTTGAATGTCCTCATAGAGGCATATGTTACCTCCTCCTGAAGACCTCCAGCTCTACCAACAGCTGGGAAACGAGCAGTACTCATTGCTGCGCTAACACGTCCTTGTCGCAGTACTGACGCCAGAACACATATCTGTACTCGATGTTCTTCGGGTCACCTTTAAACAGGTCAGCTTTGCCAGTTCATAAAATCCGAAACCTCTCGGGGAAGCAGAGAAGTTAGAGGCGTGTGTTCTGTGATACAGTGCAGCCCTGCAGTTTTTTGGGGGTCTCTTGGCTGCATTAGGATCCCTGTGGCAGAAAACACTTAAAATGTTGATGAAGTGCACCGGTGGGATACCTTCGTGCATGTCGAGGGGGTGGAGGAGGCTGCCTGAGAGGCTCGGATCAGCAGCGTTATTAATGAAAGGCCTCAATGTTGGATTTTAGCCCGTCTCTATTCTGGGTGATGTCACCGTCTGGATAGACACGACTAGTCTCACCTCAGTGACTGAACACAACAGATGGCTCACATCTGGAGGGATTCCAGAGAGGCATTTTAGCACCGAGGGGTTACGAGGTTTAGCTTTGTCCGCCGACTTCCAGCGTTGATGAGGATTGATGGTGATTTTATTTTTCTTTTTTGGTGCAATTAGCTCTGGCAGAGCGCCGAGTCTTGAGAGGTTTTTACAAGATATTTAAAAAATGTAAGAACATCTGTTGGCGCGGCAGCGTGGATCCTTACATCCACTTCTGTCCTCTTGTTTTTGAAACATTAACAGGAACTTTCACGGCTGCCAAAGCATATTTCTTTGCTCATAATGTTTACATATTTATAAAAGCAAACCCAAACAGCTTCTACTAGATTCAGATCTAACATTTAAAACATATTAAAGACGTCTGTCTTTCATTTCGCAGACGCTATCTCAGATTAATTACGCAGCTGTTTTTAAGACTTTAAAAAACTGTTTAAAACAAGGTGGGATTACAGCTGCAACACTTTCCCTTCCTGCACCACTTTACTGTACTTACACACCCTGGAGATCGCTAATGCAACAGCAGTTTTGTACTGTTGGCCACTCAGCAGCTTCACTTGAGTAGTCGGGGCTTAACTGGGGCTTAAGCTCCCAAAAAGTTGCCCAAAGGAACCTTAACAGCACTTTTTGAGCCAGTAACCTTCCCATCACATGCCTCTGAGTTAAAGCGAGCCTGATGAATAAAAGACAGCTCCATTGTGCATCTAATTTGACCCGCTCCCAGCAAGAGAGAGAGACAGGCTTCCATTTAAAATGTAATATTAAAATCTGGACGCAGTGCAGTCGCTCTGAGCGGACGCCAAGGCCTAACAGAGCAGAAGAATAGCTGCTAAATCAGATTTTTATGTTATTTTGGGTCGAGCATAAAACTGGCTGTAATATACGGCTTCTCGAAATGTGAGCTCATAATTTTCTTTGTTTGAAAAAAAGCGCCTTTGGAATGAGCTCATGCTATACTTACATTAAATTAGAGAGATCCAGGCATAGCATTTATTCTCTCTCTTGTGTTTGCTCTTTGTCCAAACCGCAGATACCGTACCTCCTCCTTGGCATGCTTAAACATTGCATGAACCCTTCTGAGATTGTTGGATGCTTTTATTCAGATTATAGGTGATACGAGGGGGAGACGGTTCACTGAGATTCTCTGTAAGAACAAAACAGGACTGTGTTTCTGGGAGGAAAACGTCAGTTGCAGAACAAATAAAGTGTAAAAGTGTCACGCTTGGCTCTTTGCGAGAAGCCTCGTAAGAGTTTAGTACCAACCTTACTTGTCTCCTTGCTGACATGGATACTTCCCCTTTCTTCCACTTCACTAAGCCATGAGAGGCTCCTGAAACTGGATAGACCCCTTAAACCGTTTTTCCACCCTTTAGTCATACTCCCCACCCACCCACCTCCGTCACTGCCAGGAGGATTTGCTCGGTTTAAAGCCCAAAAACATTTGTCCTGAGATATCAGCCATGCTGGACTTTGACAAAAGTCTGATTTCATCACTCTAATCTTTTACGGCTGAGCGCACAAGGCAACCTTAAATCCTCCTGAAACCCCCATCAAAATATCATCTACCCCGACGTCTTTATCCTTCGGTGTTACAAGGGTATCAAACCGAGTGCCAGCTGTTTATGGCTCGGCGAGCACTCACCAGGTCAACGCAACATCAGGATAGGAGATTTTTGAGTAAAACTAAGTTGACTGCATAATTTAATCCTGGAAAAATACAGTGTAATTGAGGTTTTGGGCTCGGATCAAAAAGACCGTTTTGCTCTGGAAATGACTTCTAGGAAGAGTGCGGTTCAGGCGTTCAGGGTGGAGGAAGGTGGATGTTGTTTGTTTTGCTGTTATGACACTGCTGCAGCTCAACAAAAAAAAAAAACTACATTCTGTGGGTCGTGGATGTAAATTATTAACCATAGGAGCCATCGGGCTTGTTAATGAGCCTGGCACCGGGCTCGTCTCCTGCCATAAAAAGACAGAATTTGGGTTTCTGTTAAGTCATGCATATTATTGAGAGTTAAATTACATTTCTGCAGTGTTTTCGCAGAGGCTTGGTGGGCTTGTAAAAGATTAAACTGTTAAACAGTGCTTCCACATTCTTTTTCTCAGGATATTACTCACAGATACACGATGATTAAGTTTATATAATTTACTTGAAATATTTATAAGAAACCAAGAATTACTATGGAGGGAAAAGGTGTGTCTGAAAAGATAATGTTTACCCTCGTATCTCAACCCTGAAACGGACCAGCGCCAATATTCTCCAGCCTCGTAACCTCACAGGAAAACACTCTCATCAATCATCTCCGGCACCTTGCATTAGATCTGGGAGGGAGGGAATTTAAAACCCGACCGTGGCTCTTGTTTCCTGGTTGGTCGAAGCCCAGGATGCACCGCGGTGCACGGGGTGGTCCCCTCTTGACAGCTCGCTATTGTTCCCCGGAAAAGAGTTTAAAATATTGCTTTCCATATCGGAGCTTGACACCCCGACCACCTCAGTCTGGACGGGTCTATTTCCACTCCCACAATAACCGCAGCCTCACTTTTTCTTATGTTGAACACATTCATCATCTCTGATTTACAATCAGAGATGATGAATGTTGAAGACCGTGCGACACCTGAATGCGAGAACATCCAAACTCCCCTTGGCAACAAACAAAGAGCCGTATCCACAAAAACAGTCGCTGTTGTTTTTATCGGCCTCCGTCGGACAAACTTCGTCAAGGAAAAGTAAATTAAACCCTGCTCCCTATAAACCTCCCTAATTAAGAGTTACCACCTCCAAATCAGATGCTTCCTAACACCCAGGGAACGTTACAAGAGCTATTTTCAATTTTTACACAAATCCCATAAAATCCCATAAAAACCTCAACACTGGCTGCAGAAACAATGACACGAGAGAGAGTGTGTGTTTAATGGATGATAAAATATGTATGTTACAGTGTGTGTACAGGTTAGGTTTGTCAGTCACCAGACTTTTAAACACATCTCATTGTCTTTGATCAAATCTTTGTGTATATTTTAATCATCGTGCCGTCAGAGAAAGGGCTCTCAAATCAACCTCCACATTTTGTAAGAGTAACACGTTTTAAAGCTCAAAATATGCGGCACTGGCCGCCGCCGTGTCGGTACTTCCTCCGCCTCCTGGCTAATCTAAAAACGTAGATTATATTCTGTAAATAGAACCTCCTAAATCTGACTCCGGACCTTTTTAATGTGGAAGTGAGGCGGAAACGCCACCGCAGGAAAGACGCTGTACAGCTGAGGAGAGAAAACCAATATGAGACCGATCCAACCCAACGACACGTTTATGAGTTTTCCTGTGGGGCCTTCAGTCATGTAATTCATTAAAACTTACCTAAAGGAATAATTCACCATGTTGGGATGGACTTTTGTTAGCTTACTTTCTGAGATCTGGACAAGAAGATCATCTTTGTCTGTTAAAGCTTAGCTTAGCTTAGCATAAAGTCTGGAAACGGCAGGTTGTGGCAATGTGCTGGTTGCCTGGCGATGATGTCAGTCTTTATGCTTTATGCATCCATCTTCTCGTCTAACTCGAGACAACAAATAAATAAGTGAATCTCCATCCTCCGTTTGCACACATCCACCTTTCTCTGCTTGAAATAGACTCTCAGATGATGATGTGACTGTGCAACAGCGGCATGAATCACCTGCCTGACAGGGTGCTGTTATTATTTTGCTGCTTTGTTTACACGGCGAGGCGTCCTTCATCAGGATGAGTGACATGTGGTGGGATGTGAACTTCCCCACATGAAGAGGCAAAACGTTTCCTCACTGCGACGTAGAGAGAAACTGAAAATGATCCACAAACACACACAAACACACACACACAGTCCCATAGGTGGGGTGTTGTTGCCTGTAAGGCCTGGCTAAACTGACTCTTCCTCCCAGCGGTTGAAACAGGATATGAGGTCATGAGTTGTGCTGACACGAACATTCTCAGTGGACTCATCTGCCGCGGTCTTGCCAATTATTAGACCTCGAGTATTGCAACATAATTTTAACATTTCGACGAAGACTTCTTGTCATGTCATATCTTCATGCAATGACCCGTTTACAGCCCAAATAATAGTTCTCGCAGTCTTGAATCCAGAGACTTCTCGGACTGAGACCAAGTCCAACTCTGGCGTGCACGCCATGTACCAAGGCCTGGGTCCTTACCACAGCGACCCAGTTCCAAACTTTGCCCTTCCCCGCCCTCTGTTTCCCGTCTACCTTCAGCTGCACTGTCACATTTCTGTAGTTGCTTTCAGCTGCGTAAGGTGCGTAAGAACTTTGAGCTTTTAAATGCTAAACAAGAGAGTTCAAGTGAAGTGTTGACGTCCGACATTTCGTCAAGCCAACGGGCGACAGCAGTCATCCCGTCTTTGTTAAAAGGAAAATGCTCTGATGGACTCTCCCTGTTTGCACACTTCACCGTGACCAGATCGACACATCTGAGCTGGCACATCCAGGCGGTCTCTTTCCTGCCTCCATATTTCACTCACTATCTCGACTCTTGACTCGGCCCGGCAGCACCGGGCGCAGACTCATTGTTCAGACGCTGCAGCTGCCAGCGGCGAGGACGTAATGTGCACAGCCTCTCGCTGTCGCTTCCTTCCAGCCTCGAAATGGCTTCCCCCTTTGCCATGTTTTGCCAGACTGTAACTCAAGAAGGTGTCTGCTGGAACAAATGTGAGAAAATGGTAAATTGGAGAGATTAGCCCTCGCTTTGGCGTGTAAACATATCCTCCACAGTGTCAAGTCTACACGTCCTCCTTTGGAGTTTCTTTCTGTTTCAATTTGAGTCTCGCCATCACTCTCTGTCTCCGGCGCTGGCAGAGGCCACGCACGGTTCACGGCAAGTGTAGAAATGTCAGGCTAACTCTACATTAGCTGCATTTTTTCCCTCCGTGACCCCGCGGCTCCTCCACCCTCGGTGCTATTTCCTTTCACAAATAGAAGATTAGCTCATACATCACTCCTGCAGATTCCCAGGCACCATAACCATCTGTCATGCTCTCATGAGTTGATTCTGCTCTTTTGTTATGTTCTAAAAATGTTCTAATAACGCTGTGACTCCGTTAAGTTCACCGCAAAACAACACAGGTGCTATCTTACCACCGCTCTTGATGTTTATGCCACATTTTATCGAGGTAAGACGCCGTTGAGTCTGTTTTAAATGTTTACCCAGAGGAAGGAAAGCAAAAATCCCTCTAACAATCTCATGAATACTGTTTAGAAAATCAACTTTGTGATGCTCTTAAAGCAGAAAATGAGCCTTAACTTTGAAACAAGGAGCTGATTTCTCTCTCCCATGCACTTAGTGTTTACTTTTCAGTCAGTCGAGCAGCTCTAGAAAAAGTTGCACACTCGAATTCATCAACATTTAAGTTCTATTTTAGGCTCGAGTTTTATAACAAGTCTAAAAAAGGTTGGAAAAGTACAAGCTTGTGAGTCTCGCGTCGTTGTGGTTGGTGAGGTTTAATCGCTGCATTCTGTCAGGGGAGATGTAATCACATTACGCCATGCGATGACGACTCTCCGGGCCTAATTACCACCTAGTTTGTGGATGTAATGGAGTAATATTTTGACAGTTTCCTCACACACACTTTAACGTAAGAGTGCACACTTTCACGTCAGCTGGTTGTCTGTTTTATGTTACTCTCCTAACGTCTATTAATGCAGCAGTACCTACACATCTGCAGCGCAGAGCGGCTCCGGGTAAAGATCATATTTTGTGGATGAGATAACTTCAGCAAAAACAAACAATGACGGATTGTTCAACCACAAGGCGAGCAAAATAAACCACCTGACAGTGAGTTTATTCTGATTTATCAAAAGGAAATACTGAAGGTGCACGCTAATGCACGTCTGCTGGTCCTGGTGAAGGACGGCCTTATTTATTTTCATAATTTCTGATCATGCAAAGGAGAGTTTATTAAAATTATATTTTCTATTCAGGGAAATGTTGAGAAAACATGAACGCTTTGTCAATTTTCTCCAGATTAATGAAGTCTCTCTTACTTTCCTGTGAATGTCCGACATTTCAAATGCAGTTCTCTTATCGGCATATCATCCCTCACTCTTAAAACTGATCTTAGCCCGACATGAAACATCATTATTCAAATAACTAGAGATAAAGTTGTGCAATTCAACAGCTTTTAAAGTGAAGTGGAAGTAAAGTCTCCTTCTTTTAATCCCATCAGCCTCGTTGCAGTAGACTCAGATAAATGAGGCCGAGGTTGAGGAGGCTGTGGAGCAATCTGCTCGTTATCTGGCCGAAGCACAAACAGGGAGGGAGTGTTGGCTGACCAGCCCGGATTAGGTCAGTGGCCGCTCAGTTTTTCCAACGATTTGGGAGTGATAAAGTGACGAGCGTCTAGATACACAAACAAAGGTGATGCAGAACAAATAAGCAAAAATATCTTTCATTTTATTTTGACGGTGCGTATCGTCTCATCGTGCATCATCTGCTGACCTCTGGTCACGAAAGATATGACAACTATGAACCATTTCCAAGTATCCAAAGAGTCATATTGTATTAATTAAAGCGTCCACGCTCTTAATCCTGCATAACTTTAAGCCTTAATATAATCTGAACAGGTGAGTTGTATAAAAATTCACCCTCAGTACAGTTGTCATGAACGGGGAAATTAGCTATAGAGACCAAAACTGTTTTTTGTACCAGGCTGTAAACATGAGATTACAGCCTTTTAGGTCAAAATTTGAGTGGATAAGTAGAAGATTTCCTTCCGGCATGTATTAAAGTTGAAGTATAAAGTAGCATAAAATCCAGTATTTAAATAAAGTAGTATAAGTCTACTGACGCCTTTATTCTTGGACGCTTAAGCTGTACAAACTTCTTCTGTTTTCTGAAGTCATGAAGGCCAGAACATCACATCATTTCTGGCAGCCGAGCCACCGAGACAGCAACAGCGATCACATTCATCACTGCGCTGTAACATCCTTTCACTCTTTGTTTTGCTCTTCTCTTTCTGGATGTAATTCATCCATAAATTCAGCGTTTAGTGTCAACTTAACCGAGCAAAGTGCAAAGAGCTCGAGGAAACGAAGCACTGACGCACGCGTGGACGAGGCAGAATGTGTTTTGAAGAGGTGGCTGCGTGTCATCTGTGTACTTAGAGGGTGTCGCTAAATGTGTCGTGCTCGTGCGATTCCTGACCTCAACATGGGGCCACGCCGGTGCTGCAAATATCTGAGTAACGTCATATACAGTAGTCTGCTCGAGGCTTTCGTAGATTTTCCTTCCCATAAAAGGAAGCGTTTGACACAAAGCTGTACTTTCCCGCACCGGCATTTAATAAACAACACATTTTTTTCTCCACGTTTAGAATATCTCATCCTCTCGTATGTCGTATCGAGAGTTCGACCCCGGCTTTGAGCAGGAATGTGTAACATGCAGCAGGCTGAAACATTTCTGGGAGGATTACAGGTGTGCTTCTCCTGAAAAATACGTTAGCTAAGAGCTCAGCAGTCACATGTCATGTGCTGATGAATGAGGCAGATTTCTGTGTCCTCACAACAGTTTAACAACGCGTAGGTGAGGACAGATCCCACTCATGCATGCGGCTCAACAGCTGCTTGACAACTTCCTAAAACATGCTGTCATTCGTACAAAAAAAAAAAACACTTGCGAGAGTTCACAACCTGCCTCTGAGGTGAACCTGCAGAAACACGGCGATAGGTAATAACCCAAAAAATTCCCAGATCATAAAAAATAATTAAAAAAAAGAGGGCTGTGTTCTGTTTCAAAGAGCAGAGCAGGGCAGGTCTGGATAATAAGCATCTCAGCGATGATGAGACCATCGCTGAGGAATGTTCTCGATCTGATCCACATGAGTGATGTCATCTCATGTGCAGTAAAGTCAACCAGATGGCATGAAGACATATTGTGTGCCCTGCAAATCATTAAGAGGAGGAGGAGGAGGAGGAGGAGGAGGAGGGAGGAGGAGGTCATGTGGTGTCAGGTTTGCAGCTACCGTGCTTTTGCAAGTTGCAGCGATTGTAACCTATCGTGCCGGCATCATCATCATCATCATCAGCCGGCTGTTTTCCCATCACACGACTTTGTTTCGAACTTAATGGACTTCCCCATAAAGGCCTCGATGTGTTGTGCAAGTTATGACTAATAAAACACAGAAAATGACAAATTCAAGATGTTTATGGGAAAGTACACACTTCTTCATGTTCATCTAGTGTGAATCATGAGATTTTGGAGAAATGGAGTGACGTCCAACAGTCATAGACAGTTCAGTGATGCGTGGTTGCTGAGCGTTCAAGTATCCCAGGATCATATTGGCAATATATCACCCAGTTTTAGGTTTTAATGGGGTGAGACAGTTTTGGTTTATGCCTGACTATAGTATAAAACCTGGACGTAGTATCCACAACGAGCTGAATGAAGCCTGGTTGCTCAAACAAGCCAATCAAAGCGTCCACGCTCTTAATCTTGCATAACTTTAAGCCTTAATATAATCTGAACAGGTGAGTTGTATAAAAATTCACCCTCAGTACAGTTGTCATGAACGGGGAAATTAGCTATAGAGACCAAAACTGTTTTTTGTACCAGGCTGTAAACATGTTTATTTCTGCTGTGAAGTTGGACATTTTAACATGGGGACTTATGGAGACAGACTCACTTCGGGAGCCAGCCTCAAGTGGGCGTTTGAGGAACTGCAGTTTTTGGCACTTTGGCATGGATTGATAACAGCTGACATTATCATTTAATGGACAAACTAAAGACAACACTGTTTCCAAACAACATCGAGCATGTTTTTGGCGTCTTGTGCTGCAGTTTCTTCATATTTAGCAGCCAACAGTTGCCAACAAATCTGAGTTAAGCTAACATTGGTCAACATATCGGCTAAAGTTCAACCAGAAAGTGACTTTTCCCGTCAACTTAACGTATTTAAGATGTAAATGTGTGAAAGCATCCAGTGTTTATTAAGAATAAAAGCACAAAATTAGAGAAAAGTCTGAAAAAAATCGACATTATTTGGTTGTAAGTTGCAGTTTGACGCTGTTATAACAGGCCGTGGTCCAGGTGTGGACAGCGGGAACAATGACTGCAACCGAAGCCTCCTCTGGTGTACATGTGAGTGGCATACGAGCGTGTTTTAGCTGGTGGTTGTAAGTATTTAATTCCAACCACTTTTCACCTTTAATAAGGCCGTTTCTCCTGCTCACCATTTTGTGGCAGCGTTTGCGTCGTTGCCAAATTAAACTCTGGCGCACTCGATCGCCCACAAAAAGAAACAAGAGTGTTAAAATATTAAAAAGCTGGACTCAGGATCAGCAGACCTTTTTGCCTCTATGAACTGATCCCAGAGCAGCTCGGCTCTGTAAACATAAGAGGTGCCGTGTGCATTTTCCTGACATTACATCACAGGACGTCTAGGTATCCGAGTTCATGTTTCCAAGACGTCAACATGTGAAGCTTTAAATGGTAGAGATAGCCGGATGCTCGTATTTCCTGCATCACATGACAGCATTAGCTGAACTCCTCACACCGACATCAGTCAGTTTGTTCCAAACGTGAGCCCACGCTATGCATGAAATCAGAGGATACAGATGGTCGTAAAGTTCACTCCCTGCCCTCCTTCTTCTTCTCTGCTGAAGAACAAAGCGGCTGCCTGCCTGCCTGCCTGCCTGCCTGCCTGCCTGCCGTGGCGTAGCTGTGTGTATCTGCGCGCTGAAGTCATGTTTAAAGTCACATCTGTTGATGGTTAGGATGCCTCGCGCGCTCTCTCACACCCCTGCTGCTCCTTGCAGTGCCCGGCGCTCGATGAGGTCACCACTCGTCGACGGCGATTAATCAGAGGGGGGGGTGGGGGTGGAGAGGGGTTCATCCCCGACCCCCTGCCCAGATTAACATGCTTTTTAGGGCTTCTAGAGAGGAGGTCAGTCAGAGGCATCGCCGTCCCCAGGATGTAATCACAACTTACTGCTACCCGGGGCTCAGCGAGAGGAAATGATTACATCCAGCTAAAATGCATCATACAACAACAGATTAACGGGAGCGAAATTAAAGCCCGCGCGACGTGGTGGCGTTGCACGTCGAGGCCGCGGCAGCCGGTCTAAATAACACAGAGAGTTTCTGTTTCTGCTCTCCTCACAAGACAAAGTGATAAGTGGCTTTTCCTTTTAGAAGTCGAAGCTATTTTTGGGGGTTTTCAGTTTTTCTTTCGCTCTGTAATAATGTTTTGGAAGCAGCGCAGAGCAGAACAGAAGCCGCTGAACAAACTCTGGGTTTTGTGCTCGGGCGAGTGGCTAAAATGTCGTTTACTCAAGCTCCTCTGGGATTCTGTGTTTCTTCCTGCTCGGGGGCAGCCTCGATGACATGTCTACCTCCACATCTTTAGAGCACCAATGGACTGTTATATGACAGACATATATCTTCTTGTTAAATGTTTCTGTGGAAGATTTAACAGCAGTTTGAATGACTGCTGGACTGAAAGTTTGAACGATAATTCTGGTTGATTTCAGCTGAGTTTGTCGTGTTGGACGTCATCTGATTGGCCTTCTTGCAGAGACTTTTATGAAGGCATGATCCTGGTCTGTCTTAGCTCGGCTAAATAGTAGAACCAGTGGAAAAATGCTAACCGTCGTCCTACCAGTACCTGTAAAGTTTTCAGGGGTTATGTGTCCGTCAATGCCTGCCACCAAGAGCGTTTCCAGACTTTAACCTGCTCAGACTTGGTTTATGAGTTTCTATCATGAGTAGTAGGCTACATAGTTAAATAGTTTACCTCGTGTCTGTTTTTATGATCAGAAGTCTGCACAGAGGCTCAGTCCTCGCTGCAGCAGCACAGGGTTCGAATCCGACCTGTGGCCATTTCCTGCATGTCATTCCCCTTTCTCTCTCTCTCCTCACTTTCCTGTCACTCTTCAGCTGTTAACTACACAATAGGTGTTCAAAAAGCCCAGATAATATCGTCACAGCGCCCGTCTGCAAGACAGAGATGCTTCTGAAACATGCCGTGAAACATCGTCTGGAACGGCCGCAATCATCTCTGGCCGTGCTCGGCGGGATTGAGCTGCCACAGTGACAACAAAACTGTGACGGTCCCGCTGTAAGACACAACACGACCTCCTGTGGAAGCACAAACTGACATCTTTGAGTATAATGTACTTTGAAGCCTTCACACAGAAACCAATCAGCTTGCTAGATACTGAAGTTTGTGCTTTGGCTCAAAAATAACACAGCGGGTCAAAGTTGAACCAATCCACCAGCAATGGATGTTTTCAACAAACATTTTACCGTTCACCTTCAGGTTTATTTAAAAATCTGACGCTAGTTTTATCATATCCAACAGAAACGAAGGCCAAAGCTGCAAAAATAAGACCCAAGTTATGATAAATATCCAGCAAACTGTGCAGGGAAATCTGCGATATTTACAACCCCCGTGTGCTCTGACTCATGTGCGTGCGCTTACAGCCGTGCTGTATAGAATAACTCATAATTATCTGTGTGACGGCACCGAGAAGCGTAATGTCTCATGTGAGGGAACGAGGCTCAGTCGGAGGATACGTCCTAATAACTTTACATCACACACACGCGCCTGTATCTACGACCGTAACCGAGTCCTCAGCTACACAAACAAAGCTGCGTCCAACCGCTGAAGACAGATGCTGCAGATGATGAAGACCCCCCCCCCCCCCCCCCCCACACACACACACACACACACACACACACACACACACACACACACACACTGATGCTGAGGTCTGCTGGCAAACCCCAGACCTCAAAAACACACACTCATCAACTATTTCCATGGTGATCTGGCATCTTGTTGAACACGCGGTGTGATTGATGCTTCTCCGAGCCATTAGGTTAGTTTCTTTTCTTTTTTTTTTCGTCCTCCTCTCTGTCGTATAAATCTTTTGCCTTTTCTCACGCGGTAATTAGCTCAACCCTGGACGGGGGCCTATTTTTCATGGCAGCCCGTCCTTCCTGACATGCCCGGTGACAAAGCGCAGACCGACGTCGTCACACCGTCCTCCGGGTCCAACTCAAACATTCTGCTACGGCTAAAGTGTAATGATGTTGATTGTCCCAAATAGGTCACGGGCCGGCGTCCAGCTGTGTTTCCTTTTGTGAAATTAATTGCTGAGGGTGCATGTGTGTGTGTGTGTGTGTGTGTGCGCGCGTGTGTGTGTGATATGTGATATTGCTGAGGAAGCAGTAAACAGAGCACCGCCCAGTAATGTGACATTTACAGAAGAAATCAGTCAGACATGTTTCCACCTTCGGCCTCCAGCCGTTTCTGTCTTCGCTGGCAACATTAAACAGCAATTTTGAATAATTCATCCCAGACTTATCTCACGTTACACCATTTTATGGATCACGGTTTCACCATCAGAGGCGTTAAGAGCTCTGCAACATGTCTGTGCAGTGATCTGAAAGCGTTGTAATGTCTTGTAATCCAGCGTAAGGTTGGATATGCAACACAAGTTCAGTACAATGCCTGCTAACATCACACAGATGAGGCTGCAGCCAAGAGGCGCAGCACGCTTGTTTCTGTTATCGTGCTCGGCTGTGTTTCATAACACTTGATAGCATAAGTGTTACCAGGAGTCCAAAAATCCAACATGCTACAATGCTACCAGGCTGAATCTGAGCAGGTATGTTTACTACCACCTCGCCAATACTACTTTGCAAGGGCACCGTCACTGCATCCTTGGATTAGCGCCACCCAAGACAATCGATTGAACAAGCCAGAGTTTTTCCCCCCATATACGAGAATGATAGTGGCTTCTCCACCGCCGGCACGACGCTAAAACAAAGTGTACACATGTGACGATGCAAGACTAAGAACATGTGGACGTCCATAGAAGAGTTTCTATCAATTCCTCTCGTCGATGTCGAGACATCTCACAGGATAATGAAAACTTTGAGCTGCTGGTGGCGCTAGCGGAACCCAAACCATTCATGCTCCGTCCTCTGGGGACCAGAGTTTCATGGCAATCCATCCCATTTCAGTCTGGACCAGGAGTCTGTTTGTGGTCAGTTTACAGGAGAATGCAAGCAAAAGTCCAAATTCAAGCGATTTTGATATACTGCTATGGTCTTGGACAGTTCAGAGCATTACCACATCATAGCACGTTATGAAACCGCAGCATAAACAAACTGATCTTCGAGTGTCCCTTGTTCTGATCTGCTTCTGAGCTTTGCTGGCACTCGCTCAGCTGTAGGAAAGTTATCCAGGGATATGGTTTTTCACTCTCCGTCACAAATATCCGCAGCGCTACCATAAAGCAGAGCCGTAAACGTAAAGCTTATTTGTGTATCTAAGCTCAAACCTAAATTATCTGTCGACAAACTCTCTCAGCCGCTGGATCATCTCCAGTAAAAACTCCAGGTTTGTGCAGTCGTTCAATAAAAGGTGATAATAAAAGTAAAGGACCTACTTCAGGTCATGGGAAACAATAATGGAGTTCTTCAGGTTGGTTTTCCCCCTGTAATCCTGAGGAACACTTTGATTTAATGCTAACATTACTTAGGATTATTAAGACATTTATACTTTGGCAGTGGATAGAGGATTTGAACAACCCTTTTACCAGCTGAGAAACTGCTTTTGAGCAAGGCATTCAACTCCCAAGATCATCCGACGCAAGGTCATGGGAAGAGACAAAACATTTGTCAGTTGAAATAACTCAAGAGGCCCTCTAACACCGAAGAACATGCTGACATTGACTCATAAAGACACTGTGGGGACAGTGAGGCAATTATAGATGACAGATATTGCTAAAATAAGAAAGCTGCATCAGTCGTAATTTTGGCTTCGGTTTCGTGCTGCACTTAGAGGCTGAATTCATGCGTGCTGTGTGGTGTTGTCAGTTGTCATAGTCGAGTGCTTTTCTCTGTTCTGCTTGTTGGATCTTGATGGAACGTGTAGTGGGTTGGTTTGCAGGGTTTTTGTTACCTTTCACCTCGTACACGAGGATCTTTAGGAGCTCTTCCGTAATGTATAATTGTACAGTGCAAGTCAAAAGTCTGGACACACTTCTCAAGAGAACCAACGGTCCGTCTTTACTTTAAGACACGAAGGTCAGCCAATCCAGAAATTATCAACACGTGCGGTCAGAAAAACCCTCAAACACTTTGATGAAACTGGCTCTGACCCAGAAAAGAAAGACCAAGAGTTCATCAGTGTTACCAGCCTCAGAAATCACCACCAGATTAGTCCCCGCACAGCGTTCAAGTAGCAGACACATCTCAGCATCAGCTGTGTGAATCAGGCCTTCACGGTCGAATTGCTCCGAAGAAACCACGACTGAGGGCGACCAAGAAACACAAGGACCAGTGGAAATCTTTGGTACTTTGGTCTGATGGATCAAATCGGAGATTTTTGGTCTGCCTAATCTAATCTGAGGTGCTGTTAATTGGTGATTTCTGAGCTCTCCGGGTCACTACTTCATGAAACTGAGTGAACACCAAGAGTGTGCAAAGCTGTCATCAAAGCAACATAGCATAATTCATAAGTGGCTTCTCTAAAGCAGGTATAAATGCGTATTTCTCATGTACTTTATTGTCCAATTTAAATAAAAACACTTGATGCTGGGTTCAAGGCTCTGATAACGCTCTAAAATAACGTGACCGAGAAGCCTAATCATCCTTGACACACTATTTTCTAAAGCTCATGGACCGTCTTCCAAGCAACAGGAGGCCAGCACAGGCAATTTGCTTTAATGTAGTCGAAGGGCATCCAAAAATTAGCATTTAAATCACATATCAGAGTTTAGAAAGTGAATGTGACACCGAAACGTCCCCCCCGAAACCAAAATGAGATTTTCTGTAATTGCTTTGAGATCATATGTCACCAAATCTCCCTCGAGGACGCCAACATAAACGCGTTAAGTCACCGCAGGTTGCGATGCACGGTCGGCGAGCTGTCGTGCTCGATCCACGCACTGACCTCTCGCGCTCCTGCTCCAGCAGGTTGGTGAACTCGTCGCTCTTCTTCATGAACTCGCCGTGGTTCCTCTTCTCGTCCTCCAGCTTGTACAGGGCCTGTTTGTGCGACTGCTCCACCATCAACAGCTGCTCCAGCATCCGCCGGTGCGTCTCCCTCTGCTTCTCCACTAACTTGTCCAGCTGTGGTGGAAGCACATAGAAAACATCTGTCACGTCTGGACTTCTCTGTGCTAGACAGTCAACGAGGTCATTTTCTTTAATTATGATTAAGGCTTGGTGTTACCTCTTCCATCGGCTTCTCGTAGATGTCCTCCTGTAAGACTTCGGCCTTGCCCTGGATGGCGTCTCTCTGCAGAGCCTGCAGGACTTTCTGTGGTGTGACGAAACCATATTTGGCCTCCAGCAGGGCCAAATCAAGTTTTTCTGCCTTCAGCACTGTGATCACTTCATCTCTGGCCTGTAGTGAGGGCAGAAGGTGGATTTGGTTAGGGTTAGGTTTCATTCAACAGCAAAACTGGTGGTACATGCACCCAAGAAGGTGCAGAAGGTCAGCAACTAGGTGGTGCATAGAAACAGTAACATAAACTCTTAAAAAAGTGCAATCTAATAGATCAAACTATCAGTAAATGCTTGAAATCCCCAGCTATTGCTACTCCAAGTTGTAGTGATATGATTGGATGGATCAAGCTTCTTTCCTGTCACGTAACCGTGCCAGCAGCTTCCTGGATCCAGCACAGCGGAATGACAGGAAGTAGCCTCAGCTGTTGGCTGTCCATTAACACGGGCTTTTAGTCCATCTCGAGTGCCCACTGCTCGCTGAGCCACCGTGTCTGACTATATGTCCGACTGGGGCCGGTGCCACGTCTGCAGGCCTGTCTGCTATTGTTACTGCTGCTAATTGTTCCCAGGGCTAAATCCAAGCTGGATTACCTGCAGCTCTCCCTCGAGCAGGCTCAGCAGAAAGACGAGGTCATCTCTGGAAAGGTCCCTGGTTTTCTCCCTCCGACCCGCCTTTGCAGCGCCGCTGGTGCTGGTGCTCCCACTCCCGCTCCCGCTCCCACTCCCACCAGCACAGGTGCTGTTCTTGGCCACGTTGTGATTCCTCTGAATGGTGCCGGTGTCGTCCGGCGGCTCCCGGTGTCGGCTGCGGCGCTCAGCCCTTCCCGAGGGCTCCTCTCGCTCTGCAGATCGCTTGCGTGCGTCCGCCTGCTGCCCCGGCTTGACCTTGGTTACGTCCTCCAGACTGTTGCTGCGGGATCGCATGTTCCTCGACCTGTGGAGTGAATGAAGACGGAAGAATGAGATCTTTTGCATTATTTATCTTTGCATTAATTCAAGATGGAGGTAAAACGACAAACACGGTACATAATGTGCTGAATTTGAATCAACGACCTTGACTTTGAAGGGCTTGAAAGAGCAAAACACTCTTAGACTTTCATGTGTAATAAGCACAAACCCTGAAGATGACCAAGAGCAGTCGAAATCCTGAAAGTCCTTGGAGACTCTGCAACTCTAAACATAAGTTTTGTTTATTGCGTGTCCGGATTTCATCACACCGTGCTGATATAACCTGTTCTGTCATCGTGCTGCAACTAGGCCATAAACTAGACCCACGCACCGCGTCCAGCTCCACATTTGTTATCTGTACGGCGCAACAGCATGTCGTCATCGCCTGACATGTTATTATTAGTCACTCAGCGGTATGGAGTCATCATCACCACGACGTACCGCCGGGCCGCAAATTCTCCGACAGTGCCAGAACTTTTTTTGGACACCGGACCTTCAGTCCTGTCGCAACAAATTACCCAAAGCCGCCGGCCGACATTCACGGCTGATGAATTTTCCCATAACGTGAATTTTTTTTTTTGTCTCGGCCAAAATCAGTCTGCCAGAGGATTTAGGGACTGTGGTCTTGTGTACCTACTTTGTCTGGTTTACAGCTGATGATAGGTGGTCTGATCGGAAAAAGGGGTAACATGCGAGTCGATGACTTAGTGTGCTATGAATAAAAAACATCGTGGCTACCAACCAAAGGTCTGTTTGGCGTATACAGTGCGTCTTTGTGACATCTGGTTTATGAATGGGCCATTCAGTGACTCGCTGACTATGATAAATCGAACTATGATAAATAGATGAATGCTGTAAGCTGCAGACTTGCAGGCAGGGGAACCATAAGCTCCAACGCCGAGTAATTTATTACTTTTTTCTGCATTATGCTCGGCTAAAGTAAATACATCCAAAAGACAAAGCAGAACTGAAACGAAAACATGCTGAGACTCATTTCTGAGTGTGTTTGATGTGCGAGGGAATAATCTGCCTGAAGGCATTACATCATCATCTATCCGGCTCAACTCGCATCAAAAGATTTCCAGCTAAGTGAGCTCAAACTTTGCTGTTCCTGTGAAAAGACGGTATTTCACAACAACGAGCTGTAGCACAAAGTAAATTAGAAGTCTAACTTCTGATAATAAACGACGTCTGCTGGTGGACTGCACTCAGGCTGACATCCATGAATCAGAGACGTTATAAAACAGTTTAGAATAACTGAAACAGACGATTAATGGATGAATTAAGAAGATAGAGCGGCACTCGAGTGGTTCTGCTTCCAATTTAGATTCTGATTAATCAACTACGTTATGACTTATTTAGAAATACTTCATTAGAGTATTTCCACTCGATGCTACTTCATAGTTCTACTCCAAGACTTGTCCGAGGGAGATATTGTGTTTTTATTTGATTTTATGGCTGCAAAAAAATAAAATAACAAATAAACTGCATCATTTTAGATTAAACTACCCAACAGTACACAATATACTTAATGATTAGCTGCACCGTGATCAGCTAAAACACTGAAATGTTGCCTCTGTGTCAGTGTGTAATAATAATTCTTCTAGTAATAATGATCTAGTAGTCGTGAGACTAAATAAAGATCTTCATGTTTCTTTTTTTCTGGGCTGATTTGCAAGACTTCCAACCTCCACCTTGTGATTTCTTAATATTTATAACCTGCGTCACAGATGGAGTCTTGTTCCCTATCGGAGTCGCGGTTGATGTTGGGCGAGCAAACCTCCAACAAAACTACACATCCAATCAGAGTTAGTCTTTGGGAAGAGCTCACACTGGCGGTCACCAAACTTCAACTTTCTATCCAAGAAAACAACGACGACGACGACGATGAAGCGATTTTCAGCCTTCAGGCCACGGATGCCGACATCTCACCACCCCGACAGATCTCACCTAATTGGATCTTTTAGAAACAATGTGTCCGAGACTCCTGCAGTGTGTGTCCAGCCTCTGTGTGAGGCCCTCTGACAGTTTATGAGTAAGAAAGATGGCTGGGTGATTGCTTTGTGCACACTCTAGGCAAGGCGCCACATGATTCAGAGCTGAGGTAATTCCCTGCAGTCTAAGACAGACTCCACATCGACTTACTCAGAGATCTGGGCTACAGGCGATAGACTCTCAAAGCGTGTGTGTAGATTTAGGTAATGTACGTTCATAGCTCTCCTGTACAGTATGTCATCCTGAGCATCACTGGAACAGTATTTAACCCTAACAGACTGCAGCCTGTTAAAACTTTGCAACAAACACACACACATAAAAAGCTGCAGGGTACAGATTCGAGCCGCAGTTGTGCAACAGATCCAAAGGTCAGAGACATGTAACGCGGCCCCGCTGGGATTCCTACATGTGCAAGTATCACATATCTGCAAAATCTCCAAGATGGATCAGAAATACATCACATAGTTCATAAAAAGGTTCACAGAGGGGACGGGAAAACGGCTTCAGCGCTAGATCTGACATATCTTCTAAGTCAGCCCCGTACTGTCGTGGTGGGAGTCGAAATAAATTAGTTTTGAGAATCGGCGTTGTACCTCTGGCGAGAGATGTGCCTGATTTTTGTGAACTGTGTTCTTGGTTTTGTTGGAAACTTGGAGCGAAGAGTCCGAATTGGAAACACTGGGATGAGGGGAGCTCGCCAAAACTGCTCCGCTTTGTGTTCTTTGTGGACTGATGTGAGAGTAATTTGTTGAACTGTAGTTACACCTTTCTTTCATTATACAAATAAGTCCGTTCTTAAAGGATTTGTTCTTTTGAAGCCTAAATTATACTTAACGACGTATTAAAATTACAGGATTAAAATAATGAGCCTTTAATATCGAGCGATCACAGATATATACATCCAAAACAAACCCTTTTAAATGTGAGATTTTGATCAAGACGAAAAAATAACTGTGATAAAACGGCTCCAAAATCATCACGAGCTGTAAGTTTAACAGCCTGACAGTCCAAATGTAAGTAAACGCAGGAAGCAGCGCTCAATGATGCCGTTTGGAAACTTCCTCTGGGCCTTCCGTCTCTTTTAACTGCTTGTGTACACCGTGTGCTCACATATTTTCTCCATGACCGCGATGTTGTGTTGTCTCATCGAAAGGTGTGAACACGCACACACCGTTAATCAGCCGCCATCTGTGGCATCACAAGACCTCGGATAACCCCGTCAGACGCTCTCACCGAGGTGACTTTATCCCTCACCGATGCACACCCATGAAGTCACGATGTTACCCAAGTGTTATCATGTTTGTACCTGCGCTTATAACGTAACACTAATACATCATGATTTCCAGTTGAAGTTGAAGTGCTCATTGACAATAACGGCATGAATGAACGGGTGTGTGACGTGCGTGAAACTGCCCAGAGATGACTTAACCGTGCTTTGTCCTCGTACTAATCCCATCCAGCCCGATGTCAGCCGTCTTTTTTTGAATTAACTCCAGTCATTTTTCATTTTGTGAGCAGGGATCAGTGCCAGAAGGTGATGTTATGATTAACAGGTGCTCAGATCTTGGCAGCTTGGCTCGGTTTTTTAGGCAATAAAGGCGACACACTGAAAAGAATTGTTGAAGCACAAGCACGATAATACAACGAGGGAGGATTAATGAATTGGTTTAATAGTCTATGACTTCTCATCTCAGGTATGCATGTGTTTATATATGGTTGTATAATGTGCACACAGTAGCTTTCAGCGAGTATCGGTGGACGCACACACACGGACACAAGGCGACAAAGAAACGTTTGTTTTTCTGTCGAGGCTGCAGCCACGCTAGCAGAAGAAATACTCGAGTACACAAGTAAAAGTTCTGCATTCAAAAGCAGTGTGTAGGATTTTAGAGGCTGGGGGATTGCAACCCGCTCGCCTCACCCTCTACGAGCATGAAGGTGAAACTACAGTGGCCATGAAATGCAACCGAGAATGCAGTTTAGTTTGAGCTACTGTACAAACACGGCGGACCACATTATATTCTGTAAATAGAGCCCCCCTAAATACAAACTGCAGTTCCTCTTGTCGTCCACTTGAGGCTGGCTCCAGAAGTGAGTCAGTCTCCATAAGTCCCCATGTTAAAATGTAGAAATAAACATGTTTACAGCCTGGTACAAAAAACAGTTTTGGTCTCTATAGCTAATTTCCTCGTTCATGACAACTGTACTGAGGGTGAATTTTTATACAACTCACCTGTTCAGATTATATTAAGGCTTAAAGTTATGCAGGATTAAGAGCACCAAATACAGCAGAGGCTGATGGAAATGTCACCAGTTTTGTGGTAGTTTTTTTGGCGTCCTCTGGGCACCGTGAACGTCGGCACAAAACTTCACGGCGATCCATCAAGTAGACGTTAAAACATTTGGACCGCCGGACCAACAACTGCTAGCATGACTCGAAATTAGCAATATTAACAAAAAACAGCTCGCTTATTCATTCATAAGTTCTCTTTCCTTTTTTTTTTTTTGGCTCTTCCATTACCTCGCGCTCTCATTAAGCAGCGAGGACAATGTCCGAGAGCCAAAAGCAAAGCTGTTACTGGAAACAGTTGGCAGTTTGGGGCTTGTCTAGCCGGGGACCACCAAGGTTTTCTCTGACTAGCTACCAGGTCAAAAGGCTCATTCATTCAAAGGGTTTTTATGCAATGAACTCTCCAAGCCAGCCAGCCAGCCAGTCACTAACTCATAAACCCTCATAAAGTCCGTCTATAATGGCCATCGCGTAATTTTATCACATCTGAACACTTCAGAAAGCGATTAAGCTTTATTATTTTGAGGCTTTATGATTTTTTGGATCTTTTTCTGTGACTGTTGGGACTCACAATCTAAACCAGCACCACACACACACACACACTCAGAAAGTAATGAGTGTTT
Source organism: Sciaenops ocellatus (assembly GCA_033000465.1). NCBI lineage: Eukaryota > Metazoa > Chordata > Actinopteri > Sciaenidae > Sciaenops > Sciaenops ocellatus. The sequence continues at coordinate 12,309,174 of CP136876.1, read as the reverse complement.
TCCCCCCAAACTTTATCAATATAGCTTTAAGTACGCTCTCTCCGGGACATCGGGATGTTTTAACGTTAGTGTCTCTGAAAGCTTTTTTACTGATGACTTCACTCTTCATGTGAGCTGGAAGTGAAGCAGAGGGAGGGAGGAGGGCTGTTAAAGTCAAGAAGGTGAAAGGTGAGGAAGCAGGTGTGCTACAAAACCTCTCCCACATTCACACACACACGCATATTATGCATGGAAAACACACACGTGCAAACAGCAGCACTATGTGGACGGGCTGGCATGCGAGCGAAACATATGCATGCGTGTACACACCCACACGCACAAATTACAGAGTAAATTCCTGCAGCCTGACATCACGCTGCTGTCAATATGATTGAGGGGAAGAGAGCCGCAGATCAAACGAGAGCGGAGAAAGGGAAGAGAGGGGAGGGAAAGATGGAGGAGCGGCGGTATATATCCTCTGGAGGATCTGCAGCTTACTGTACACAAAGTGTGCACTAAATCACGGCCTTGGTCTTTGGTGTTTTTGCTTGTTCTGCATCATGATTGGACAGATCTGTGCATAAATATGAGACAGGCGGCTGATGGATGATAGTTAGCATCCCGGTACGTTCGTCACAGGGTTGGTTTTGTCATGTTTGTTCCTCAAATCAAAGCAACGCTGTGAAAAACTGTATTTTTGTGTGTCAACGTCCTCTTCAGTCTCTTCTCCTCTGTCATTATGTCCATAGAGGTTGATGAGCCCGGTTACGTTACCCGCTTTGCCCAGCCCCGGGCCTGAAAACCTCCTGGTCCAAAACGCCTGTGGTACGAATGCTCACACTCGCCCCGGTGCTCTGAGCTCTGAACTGAGCTAACATCATCTAACAGCAGCTACAGTTGGCAGCCAGAGGACATCAGAAAACATTTTCTCCATAAAATATGATCCAGATTCACTGAAATCAGTGTGTGACTGTTCTGTTCCTCTATGAAGCTCTTTAGCACAACATCAGATTTAAACTGTGACAGATTGATCTTGTGGAGAAAGAAGCTGGCGTCCGTAGAGAGAGGAAGGTTGTTTTCATCCCAGCGTGCGTCGACTCGAAGCAGCACGGTAAAGTCATGCATCAACATCAGAGGTTCAGTAGGAGGTGAAGCAGATCAGCTGAGACTGATCCACGTAAAATCAGATCAGATGTTTTTTCAGTCCTGGTCAGGTGTGATGAATGCGAGGTCACGTCCCGTGTAATGTCTGGTAATAATTTCACTCTGTTATCGTGTCAGTGGCAGCATCCAGACTCATTTTGCATGCACTGATGGACCGGACCATTGTGGGGAAGACAGAGCTTTGGGTAGTGACCGAAAGAGCCACCAAAAGGAGCCAGCTGAGGCGGTTCGGGCATCTGATTAGGATGCCCCACGGTCACCTTCCTTTGCAGGGCAGACCCAAAATCTACTGGAGGGACTACACAGCCCATCTAAACCCGTGCTAAACCTGCTGCCACCTCCACCCGACAGTCCTACAGCGTGTACTGTGCCGTCCTTTGCAGCAGTAACAGGCTTGCATGTTGCATCAGCTATTCATGAAATCAGTTACTCATAACGCATTCCTGCTGAATAATATCATCCGTCATTATTCACAATCGTGTTTGTGCGTTTGCAGGAATAACAGGAAGTCTTAATTAAACGTCAGTGACGATTAAACTACAAACTCACAGAGCCGGAGGAGGCCGGAGAGAGATCCAAAAATCACAAGTTTTGTTTTTGGCCTCAGCGAAGCTTCAGATTTATTTGGCGGCACGGAGAGAAAACATGTTGAAATCAGCTCGATAAGAGAATAAAGTTCATATAATGCAGACAGTAACGACACCTTGATGTCTCAGTGATGCACAGACAGACGGACCATTCGGTGGTAATAAATATGTTTTAAGTAAATACTGTGGGCCTTCATGGGAGTAGTTTTTCCACTGTAAAGTATAAACACAGCTCTAGTGTTTCTCCTTGCGTCGCTCCACTTAAAGTGTTATTAAACCGTGTTAAACGCATCAGTAATGCTAACAGCACCCAACGAATGACCGTCAGGGGAGCAGCACGCTGAGCAGGAAGGGGCTTCCGTCATCCGGCCCCGACTGAACTGTTTACAAACAGTGCAGGGGTTGCCACGGCAACAGGTATCGAGGCCTCGAGGTTGGATGAGGTGCCATAAAAACCGTCCGGAGATGTTTCCTGCACGCATTAGCGCCGCGCTGGACTGTAAAGCAACAAGAGGGAGAAGCGGTTTGGGAATTCTTGAGCGCTGAAGTCGTCAGATCAGGACGCTGGTACAGTAAAAAAAAAAAGAGATGTTTGAGCTCGGATGCTGTTATTTAAAGCTGGAGGAGGATGTATGACAGCGACTCACAGCTACGGGGGCTTAAAAACGCCTGTCAAGTGAAAAAGAACACTCCTGTCTGCCAGATGATGCAATCCTAGGAAATCTTTGGACAGGCCAGAAAGCCTAACGGTGTCAGCTTTGCACATTTCTGTCTCAGAGGCACAGGGATCATATCCAGTAACAGTGCATCTCCACTGTGCATCTCTAAATCTGAATATACGGAATAAACTTTTAATATCAAGAGACGCTTTTTTCCAGCTGGAAAACGGAGCAGAGATCGTAAATATCATATCAGATACTGTACTCTGAGTATCCAGGAGGATGTCTGTTATTTACAGTTCATGGCTACATCACAGGCAGCAGAAGGGCGTCTGTTTTTCAGCAGGGGGCGCCATTATGCCATTAAAGTTTGAAGCCTCACACTCAACTGTTGAATGTGTGTACTTTAATTTGATTAAAGGTCCCAAAAGTTGAAGTCAAAGCTGATGTGTAAGAGTTTAAAAGTGTTTTCAGGTATTCTTCATGATATTTTAGAGTTTGTCATTTCCTGATAAACCATACAAAGTTGTTGATGATGTCATCCTGCACTCGGGGTACGGCGTGTATTAATTTTACATCAAATGAAACGATTTCTGTCTTCTGACGCCGCCGGAGCGAAGTGCCTCACTGATAACTGTACAAAAGCAGAACTTTATATAACTTTATTCAGTGACTTTGGTGAACCTGGATCAGATTTTTGTCCCTCGATCAGCCATGTAGCTAACTGAACTGACTCAGCCTTCGGGACGCCAGGAGCCAAAGCCGGCAAGAAAACCACCTCGATAGGCGACTGTATTCCCCGTTAGACTGGACAAATCTGGTTTCAGAAGTCGTGTTCGGTCCCGGGTCCGGCAGATGCTGACATTAGCTCAAAATCATCTCGTACGTATGCGCTCGAACATTCGACGTTCGACGCTCGAACAACCACGTGAAGGAACGAGAAGCAAAACAGATTTTTGAGCGGAGGGGAGCTTTAAGGTTTCTGTTTTTGATCCTTCAACAGACTTTTCTCAAGCAAAAAGGCCAAAAAAAATCTCAGATGTGAGAATTTAAATGAGATCTTTGAGGTTTGGACTGCCGGTTAGACAAAAGAAGCTGTTTGAAGATGTCACCGTGAGGCTATTTTCTAACATTTTATGGACCCATCGAGAAAGAATGACAGATTCATTGATAAGTTGCAGCCTTAAACGTCCTCTGTGAGTTTGACTTGACCGGAGAGAGAGATAAATCCAGGCCAAAACAAACTGAATCTGTTCATGATCTCTTAGCTCACCCAGGTAACGCGGCATGAAGCTACCGAGGACAGCGGAGGTGATTAGTCCTCAGAGGAAAGACAGAGCACGGATGGGAACTCGTGCCAGGTTTACATTCGAAGGAGTTTTCAGTCTGGGACGAGCGCCAAGTCTGATGTTAAACCATGAAACGTGGCCAAGCATACATGCACTTAGTCTTCCTCTCTGTACCGGCTGTGTAAAAGCACACACACTGGTTGTTTGTCTGCTTTTTAGCAACAGCGAATGTCTTTCTCATGATCTCATGGCTGGCTCCAAGTGGTGCGTTTTACAGTGTGTGTGTGTACTTGTGTAGGTCTTCACTGCATTGTATATTAGCGATTTAACTTGTGCCAAGGTCTTCGTGTTTAACAAGGTCAAGCTGGTGAAAACAAAAACAGACAGCGGTGCAGAACTTCAGCGACCTCTCAACCAGAACTCAGCCCGAATGACTTTTTAATGGGGCCAGTAATTCTGTTTTGATTCAGCACGACATGACGCACACGAAGTGAACCCCGCTCTCTCGCTGTTGCCCTTTACGCTCACAAAACTCGACTCTATGTATAGCCCCGCCGGACTCCCATGTCAGCCTCCGAACATGTTCTAAACACGCCCCGACATATTTAATATCCCGGGTCGACTTTCAGCCGTTGGCAGGTGCTCCACGCTCGGTGTCATCAGACTGTAACCTTGTCGGTTTTGGAGCAGGTGATTATGAGAAGGAGAAGCTCGAGGACTGACGGGGTTTGAGTTGGCCGGGAGGTAGTAATGTCATCCGTATAACACCATCCGTGAAGGGTCACCCAGTTCAGTGAGAGGCTGACTGACTGGTGCGTCTCAGGCGGTGGGTGGCATGACATTGCAGCGTTGCGTAGGATTTACAGCAGCAGCAGCGATCAATATTTTTATGTTTACGTTCAAAGAAATGACGACATGTAATGTGGAACTGTTTTGATTCACCATCACCGCTTTCATAGTTTTCACATGACGTCGCCCGCTTGGAGGGCAAACCGAGGCTTTCTTTCCAAGTTGGTGAGAGATTTCCGACACAGGCCAAGTTTGTTTTTGCCAAAATGCCGTTCGAGGAGAAAAGTCTGGACTGACGGGATTGAACTTTGACTGCAGAGAGCGTTGAACCCGGCGGTGAACGGCATTATACTTCTACAGAATCCGAATCCACATCTGATAGCAGACTAACTATCTGTACTTTGTACACTTTCATCGATATGTTAGTCAAAAAGTAAATCTTGACCTGGGATTTATCGGGCTGGGTACTGATCTTCCATACCTTTATGGCGCCGACCAACTTTGCTACTAACGAGTATCGAAAATGTCTCTCAAATTTCAGTTGGTATCGTTTAGGAACTAGTATCGACGTGAAGGTACCGGTATAGAAAATGTTTGACCGATACCCAGCCCAAGTTATTTAGCAGCTTTTGAACATTTCACGAGTGTTTCACGAGATCACAGACGTCGACTATCTGCCTGAAATAACAACATTTTTGCCCGGAAAGAAGCCAACGTTAAAGTCCAATATTTCCACAGACTGTTCTCTGGTTTTCCACAGCTATCTTTACAAACGTGAAGCCGCACAATCTGCAGAGATGTCATCCACCAACCACTACATCTTCAGATTAAGGGACTTCATCTCCGTTCTAAAGGCTCCTAAAAAGTTTTGTAAAGATCTCATTCGTCTCTTTCTTTCACCACCATAGCATTCCTCTGAGTAATACACAGTATCTGTACTTCAGACACTTTAACGCCGTGCTGTGGAAATATTAAATGATTTACCTAAACCTACGACTCAGTACCATCTACAGTGGTTACGGGAACAGCTCTGCAATTACCTAAAATGAAGCAAAGCATCGCCGCCGTGCTGATGCTGCTCCCTCGAGTGCTTTGATTTATGTTTGTTTTCTGTTTTTTTTATCCATCTCTCTGAATTCCCCTGACGAGGCAACATTATAAAAACATCCAGATCTCTTTCACCCCGTCTCGGGTCCCCTCCCTCCCCTCTAAAGGGGGTCCAGTGTGCCCAGCATGACGGAGCAGCTCCAGACAGATCCGATGGTAAGAGGGTGTGAATAGCTGAAATGATCTGTCACCACAAGGCCCACCCACCAGGGGAGAAGACGAATCACCTACGAGCCCCCCCCCGACATCCCGACACCGTGATCCTCTGGGCTTTTTAACGTATACGCACAGATAAACACCGGCACACGAGGCACAGGTTGGCCAACAGTGCACGCCATCGAGGTGCTTCTCTGCAGGACGGTTGAGCTGATTGATACCAGGAGGTTTGGTGCTTGTTACTTAGATAAATGCAGTGCAGTGAAGGTCACGGTGGCTGAGACAAAGACACAAAAAAAAATGTGTTTTTGGTCATGAAGGCTGCCTCAAATCACAAAGAGCAAAAGTAATCCTGCAAGCAAGAGTACTTAAGAGTGTTTAAGAGTAAGTTTAGTGATTTTTCAGTGAGATTTGACTCATACAATCATGTATCAGATGGTATTTGATATGTTTTCATTGAATATACAGTCGTGACAGTGTCCAGCTTCATTTCATGGTATGAATCTGCCCTCTGCTGCATTCAGCCAGCAGAGGGCAGCACTTTTTTAGTTTTGGGAGTGGCCTTTTGGACTCTTGGACTGATGCTGCTCAGCTGCATTGTACATCCATGTAAGTTATTGTATATACAATATTAAGGGCTGGTTTTGATGCTTGACGATAAAGTTTTTCCTGAATTACAGATGTGACGCCTGCGTCTGCAAAACCGGTTTGAAGGAGGATGTTGGGAGCAAAGTAGAGCAGCAAAACACAACATTTCACGCCGCCAGAATAGGAGCCTAATTTAGTCTTTTTAGTCTCCAATCTGCCGTGGTTCAGTTTCCTCTATGTTAAATGGATCATTGTATCAGCGGCCTGCAGACAGCTCAGACAGATTAGCTCCTTCATTGTTGTGTCTTTACAGATTTTGTAGCAAACTATAGCTTTCATCTTGGAGCAGCTTTACCTGCCGTGATCGAGGATGAAAAACCTCTCGTCTCGCTCAAGATTTGGTACGTTGGTGCTCTGATTGAGGGCTGACAGCAGATTAGACAGTCAGACGAGGGTCAGCTGGTCAGCAGGCTGTCACTTTGTCTCCAGTAATTTGCATTTACTCTATATGATCCTAGAAGTCATGTAAATGTGCTCGTCTGTCTCATATCTCAAGTCTGCTCAGCCAACCTCTTGACTTTAACTGAAGCTACCGTACGAGCAAATGCTCAAACGTCAAAGAAAAAAGAAAAACACAGTCGTCGTTGCCGAGTGTTCATTCATTCACAGGTGCGTTCCCGGTCTGTCCCTCCGTCTGTGTAGTGACAGAGGATTGACAGTAGAGGATTACAGGGTCACAGCATCCATCAGCTGGTCCACATGCTGTCACTTTGACCCTTTAGTGCACACAAACGGAGTCATCATCGATTCAGGCACTCGATGATGTGAAATCAAGAATATCACACGTGCACGTGCAGCATCGTTCTGTCTCAGTCACATTTAGATGGATTGTTTTTACACATATTTATGATTCCAGGAGGATGAAGCCGACTTAGTTTGGTAAATCTTTTTAAGACTTTTCCTCTGATGCCACCAACAGGCTGTCATCTGTGGTTATGACAGAAATATCTCAACCTTTGTGGGAAACTCGTCTTCACTTCCAGAGGAGTTTTTTAGGACAGTCCACTTCAGTTTATGAGCAAATACCGCTCGAACACGAGCATGCCGTCACCATCATCGTCTTATTCGGGACATAAATTGTGAAATAAAACAGAAATATTATGAAATTCCTCATTATCTCCTCAACTATTAATGACCGTTGCATCCCCTCCTTTCAGCCTGTCATCCAATCCGTCCCGTGGCCGACAAACACCGAGCTAAAATTAGGGGTCATCCAATCCCCCCACCCCCGGCACAGTACAAGCGAAGAGCTGAGACGTTGCCCAGCTGTGTTGGACCTTGTCCCGCTGAGGAAATGTACTCTAGTCTGCTGCATTTATCCTTCAGCAGCCAACAGTTATCAAGTGGTGAAGGTACTTTCCACCTATCAGCATAAACCACAAAGTACAGTAGGCCTGTAAATAAGATGCTGCGGATTTGTCCCGTATTTCAGAATGAAGTGTTTAAACAAACTTCAAGCTCAAAGTGTTCAGAGTCACAAGACGACGTCTGAGAGTGTGTGTGCACGCGCTAAGAATCCTAATTTATGTCAATTTTCTGTTTTTAATTGTATAAAAAACTGCCATGATACTTAAAATAACAGTTTGGTTGTTGAGTTACAGAGTTTTGTACACAAACAAAGCAGAAAACGACTAAAAACAGAAAAGTTCAGTCAAAACTGAAAATTACTGTAAAAATGTAGATATATATTTAGAATTTCCATATTTTTTACAGTGTAAAAAGGCTGAAAATCAACAATCAAACTGAAGATTACATCATTTGCTCCTTTCTCCATTTATATATTGAATTAAATCAATGCAAAGTGTTTCATGTCCATCACAGGCCACCATACGCTTTTACAATTCCTCCTACGTCACAGGCCGTGCACCACTTCCATCCTACAGTACGTACGTACATTTACTAACAGGAAATGATGCAATATGTGCAAGGTCGACTAAACATGGCTTTAAACAGTGTTTAATAAGAAAAATCAAACCTTTCTGTCCTCGTTATACTTCATTTAGTCACACTAAAGATGTCAAACTTGAAGATGTGGTACAGTTTGGATTGTATGACACGGCTATAGAGTGCTTAATATCCCTTTAAACGTCTTAATCCGGGGAGTAACTCTCTGTGGGTATTTAAATGTCGGCTTAGCTTCACTTCCTTCCACCTTTCTGTCCCCCGTGGGCCTGCCCCCCTCCCCCCCAACAGCCCAGTTGCCCGGCAACCTCCTCAATAAGCGGTGTGATGAGTCACACCTTGAGCTGTCCGCAAGTCAAACGTCTGAGCTGTAATGAGAGCATCGACTTTATGACAACCGAGCAAATCAATTAGGCGACAGTGACAGTGTGTCTGATTGACAGACAAACAGGTAGATCTGATTTTGTTTATTATTGAAGTTATTGAAGGCAGCGTGTGAATGTCTCGAGGGGAAGTGGGTGGTTTTAATATGACCGGAGCTGGTCAGGGATTTTAATCCCGTTCATCTTCTAATTTCCCGCTTCATCACCTCAGCTGACGGCGTGATGCGACGTAGAAAAAGATTTTGATACGCTGATGGGTCGCTTGTTAACATCAGTCAACTCAAAGTCCCCACAAGCTCATCACTGTCCTGTTATAGTGATTAATATAAAGTATAGCTTGATTGGCGTATCACCTCCACCTGACCTCCCTCTGTCATGTTACTCTCACAGTAGGTCTTGTATATTTAAAAATACCTGTGTGTGTGTGTGTGCAGGGCCACTTTTTTTGTGTGTTTTTTGGCCACTTGGGGGCAGCAGAAACAAGCTGACGTTATCACCCAGTTGATTTTATCTCCTTTAAGCTCTGTTTTTATCGTCTACTCAGGGAAGTATTTGGCTTTGTAGCTGCTAAACGCTCCAGTATGTTCACCTCAGCAGCCGGACCGGGTTCGAGCACAACTTCGGAGACTAACAGGGAATAACGTCACGCTACCGAGGTGATTTACGGACTTTCTGCTAACTGCTAACTCTAGCTCGAACAGCAAGACATCCACCTTGGTGGGCTTCTGTATTCCCTGTACAAAGTGACCACCTCTGGTTTCGGAGGTTGTGTTTGATTGTTGTTGTTCATCATTGCGCTAACTGCAACGTGGAGGTGGAGGGGGTGTAACTTGTAATTTGCTTTAGGCGGCTGTAAACGCCACTCAATATACGCCACAAGTTTTACAGGACATGCAGGAGGAGGAAGCAAACCGCAGTTTGGTGATAAATCTGCATGTAGGTTTGTGATTTTAGAAAACAAAAACACAAACTGTCCAACTACAAGACTACTGTAAACCAAGCGTTGGCCTTCTGCATTGCATTACACCACAAGAGACAGCGTTTGTCCCCAGTAAGAGAAAATCGAGGATAATAACGCAGTTCTCTGGCTCTTTCTAGACCTTTGTTAATATTCAGCGGCTGTTCTGCTTCCAAGCAGTGAAAACATTTCTCAGCGAGCTGACTCATGTTTTTCTTTTTCAAAGAAATCAGTGTACTTCTGTTGTACAAGCAGTGCTGCTGCTGCTGAGCGTCTGTCTTTTGGCCGAGCTTCGGCGCATTGTCTTGTTACAGAATGAGTCATCAGTGCAGAGTGTACGTCAGGTGAAAAGGCAGATTTCCTTCGAGTCAGCTCATTCAGCATTAATGTATTTATGATCGTTTCTATGCACGGCGGGCGACAGAAGAGTTTTGTGTCTAGATCTGTGACCTGAAGGTCTCTGCAGACCTGACGCAAGGTCGTTTTGAGACGCTTTGAGGAGGAGCTGTCCGGTTCATCCTTCACAACTTAGACACCAAACTTTAAAGCATTATTGTGCCTCTTCCGCCCTGCACCGCCTATGAGTCATCTTGGCAGATGGGTGTAATTTAGCCTCCTTCACCCTCACCGACACTATGTGCTGTGGAGCCCTGGGCCTCATCCCAGCGGTGCGTCTGCCAAACACAATCCCACTTTGTACAAATCACTCCCATTTAAGACATTTCCCAAAAACCTGTCCGGTGTTGTCCAGCGCCAAAGTGAGTAAATTAACTGTCACAGGCTGCGACGCTGACATTTCTCAACGCCGTAACACTTCTATCCTCTCCTCGTCCGTTTCTGTACGCTCTCAACATGCCTCACTTCTCTTAAATAAGAGGCAGCGGGGAAAATGTTAGTGGGTCATCAGAAAATAGCCCGATAATTGACCCTGTCATGTGGTGAATGCGAGAGCCACGCAGAGCTACAGAGCCACGCTAAGCCCGCTCATCTCAGCTGAGTTCATTTCTATAGCGACAGCAAACACAGAGAGGGGCAACAATGGAGGCTTTAGCTCGAAGTGGAGCGTTCGCAGCGGGGCTCCTCGGTGCAGTGCATATTTAGCATCGGGCCGCCACCTGTGTCGCTTTATCCAATCATGTTACATATGCCAAGAATTTCACAACTAAAGCCGACTCCCCGGTGGGATGCACACAATGCAGAAATAGCAGCGAGATGTGAGCTGGTTCACGTTGAGGTTGGCATGATACAGAGCTCTGCAAAGGTTTTTACTTACATAATGTATGGCTGCAACGCAAGCTAAGCTAAGCTATAGCCTTGGAGAAGAAGCTACTCTATGCGAAGGTGCAAATTTGTTGACATTTCTTGTTAAAGTTGTTCAACATTTTAAGAAATTGACACTACTTTCACATTTCTCTGGTGGGAGGTAACTAGCGTAGCTTAGCATAAAGACTGGAAACGGGGGGAAACAGCTAGCCAGGGTCTTTTCAGACACGCTCACGCTCAGACACGCTCTCATATGTTATATCTCATTTCATGGTGACAGTTTCAGGAAGTCAATCCAGCACGTAACCTCCAGTAAACGACAACGTGTTAATTAGTGAGCTTAAGAGGTGCTAGTAGGCAGATTTTGGTTACCTTTGGCTAGCAGTTTCCCCTTGTTACCAGTCTTTGTGCTAAGCTAAGCTATAGCCTTGGAGAAGAAGCTACTTTTTGCAAAGGGGCAAATTTGTTGTTCAACATTCTAAGAAATTGACACTACTTTCACATTTCTCTGCCGGGAGGTAATTAGCGTAGCTTAGCATAAAGACTGGAAACGGGGGGAAACAGCTAGCCAAGCTGTTTTTCATATGTTATATCTCATTTGTTTAATTGAACAAAAACGGGGTGTTAATACAGTCAGTTGATGGTAGTCTCTGCTGGTTGGCTAGCAGTTTCCCCCTGTTTCCAGTCTTTGAGCTAAGCTAAGCTAATGGTAATCAGCTGCTTCTACGACTACAAAACTGTGACCTCTGACCCCAGACCAGCACTCTGAGTATCCTTACGTGATGGGTGGTTATTTTACTCGCGACCCACGCTTTTGTAAACAGAATAAATAAGTAAGGCACATCTTTCCCTCAAAGAATTCATTTTTAAGTAGACGAGACCTCTCCGGTGGTAATCTGTCTGACATGCAGACAGCGAGTGGGCTGTGGACGCTGAGCGCACGGCCCTGCGGACTGTTTCTGCTGCATCATGGAAAGCTTGTGGAGGAATCTGAGTTCACTGGGCTCCTGTTGTATATTTAACATAGAACACGGGCACTAAATAAAGTAAAGGTGGTGACGCACCGGCAGATCCAAGCGTGATGTGGAGGACTGACAATAATAGCGTCAGGAAATGTAAAGACAGCTGGGGTTAAGAATCACTTCAGGTGACCGAATGCCGAATTTCATTGTGTATCACAGCAAATATGGAGTCATAGCTGTTATGTTATGTTCAGAGAGTTCAACTCTCTGTGATTTACAGAGTTTCCTGATGGACAGTGAAGTAAATCGTGCCAACTGTAGCTCAGTTTGTTAGCCGGGCTGCCCGGTCTGTAAGCTGGGGAAGTGTTAGTGTTTGTACCACAGGCGTATTTTTGTGGAAAATACCGATTTCTAGGAGTGTGATGAGCTGATTGGATCCTTTCAAACTTAATTTCATTCATATTTTCAAAGAGAAGCCTTTGTTTGACGTGAGCAGCATGATTTAACGTCTTCATACAGTTTATTTTATTTATGATCGCAGCACCGTCCTCCTTTATTGGAGTGTTTGCTCCATTTCATTTTGCCCCTGAGAGCCATTTCTATATGAGTTTCTGTGTTCTGCTCTCGCCTTTGTTTGTTCTACCATCTCCTTTCTAGTTTAGCTGCAGAACAGTCTCATGAGAGGCGGCACAAACCCTTTTTTTATTTGTTCTGCCTTTTTCCCCTCGCTGGATCTCCTCCTCCTCTTGTTTTTGTTTTGTAAAAATGAGTCTCTAGATCTACAGAAACACGACGCAGACATGGAGGAAAATTGTAAAACTTCAAAGCCAGTTCAAAGAACAACTTTTGGATTTCACCGTGCTGCATTGGAGCCTCCAGCTATCATCCCCTGCTGATAGTTTTCAATGCATCAAAGGCATTCATCCATCACTAATGCTCCATGCATGGCGTAGCAATGCAGCTTACAAACGTTACTCACTTTTACACGTCCACAGATACGAGCAGCGACTGTGTCTGCTGCAGCAAATCACGCTGTAACCGCTCGGTCCAACACAAGCTTAAAGATAAGTATGTGAATTATTTATGCACCTGGAGTCGAGCTGAAGGTGTCAGCAATAAAATGTAACATTAGGATAATGGAGCGGCTATCTGCAGTGTGTTTTATCAAGTGATACGTCACGGTGGATCCTGACTGAGCGGCTCGAGCTGACGCTGAAGTTTTGGTTTGACGGCTGCTTTAAATATTTACGAACGTCTCACAAGTATTCAGGAAGTAGCATCCCTGTTAACACTTCAAAATAAAACGAGTCACATGCTACTAGCCCTTCTTCCCTTTATATAGTCATCTGTCCCTGAGCTCCTCATGCTTGTCTTCACTTGCTCTCACAGGAACGTCTTCTGCGAAAGCACCTTCCAGCTGATCTTTCAATGCGCACTCCGCCGTACAAACTGATCCCGGCAGACTTATTTTGACTTTGCTTGACAGCAGAAAGGCTGCGGGTCAAACTGTGAGACATAGAGAGGGGGACTAATGTTGGACAACACTGGCGTTTCTCTCATGATATATATAGGGCTTCTTTTCCCAGAGCTCTGAGCGGTTGGTATTCTGTGAGAGAAACTGGATCCGCAGGACTGAAACAAGTCTACTGTTCCCTGCGGCCAAACTCGTGGCTCAGTGCGTGTACTGGTCGACCCCACTTCAGCCGCTCAGTCCTGCAAGAGCCACGATTTTGTTAACCTGGTTTGTTGTGGGAAGTCATCGTCGGAAACTGTCACCACCTATCATGAGTGAACTTCAACCAGTCAGATCAACGAACCACATAACACGATCAAACTATTACCAAAGTCTGAATCATTTCCATCGAGAACAACCTTTAGTGCCGTCCTTTGCTCATGCCGTAGCGGCCAGTAGTCCCTCATAAGACGCTGGTGATCTGTATAAATCTGTAGCTTGAAGCCTGGTGAGATGGATTCTCCAGCTGCCTCCTGTTCCTGCAGTCAAGGAGAAGGTGTAGAGGGTTGTAGATGCAAACAACAAACACCTGTAACAACACCTGTCAATCAAAGCATCTTAATTCTGCATAACTTTAAGGCTAAATAAAATTTGAACAGGTGAGTTCTATGTCATGAACGCCAACGAACACAGCAATGTACCAACATAAATCCGTAAATAAGAGGATTTCTGGGAACCAGGCATGAACCGTTTAAAATATTTTATAATAAATGTTTTATGAGGAAGAAAATGTAGTTTCAGACGGTCGGGAAACACTGAATGCAAGAAAACTTGGAACGCTTAAATTCATCCATAAATTATACACAACACAACTCAGACTCAAGTCTTCGAGACGGTTAACAACAAGACTTAAAGGGTAAAATTCAGCACCAAAGACAGTACCTCAAAATCTAAACTAAATCAGGCCACTGGCATCTACATTATTAGTTGTTTCAATGTGGTAAATTCCAGGCTCTGCTAGATGTCCTTGAAAATCTATCTCCATCCTTCTGTCTTCCAGTCCAGCAGCTTCAGATCATAAAATAACATCAGCTGAATGAAAGTATCATATATTTAAAATGTGAACCAGTTTATGACTCTGGTCGAAGCCTCAACAACTGATCTCATCATCTCAGCAAGAGACAGCTCAGGAATACTGATTATGTATACATCACACCCCGATCCAAAAGTATAACGTGACACTTCACTGATTCCTGCAGCAAAACACACTTTTCTCTCTGAGCGTCCCACCAGCACAGAGCTCCAAAGTCCAGCTCGAGGACACTTCAGCAGCCCCTTTCGCCGGTTACGAGGAGCCACCTCATGTCAACGAGACGGAATGACAGTTACGACCCATGAACTTCTCGCCAACCGTCTCCTCGTATCGGTGCTCGATGGGAATATGAGAACAATACAGTGTGGGAAAGCAAAAATCAGCCCATGTTCTCTCTGCTTTCCAGTAATTTACTTATTAGAAAACCGGAAACCTCCAGGAGGATAGAGGCCAAACTTCAAGCATGTTTGATCTGTTTTAAAGAGCTAATGAAGAAGAGATTTGCTTTGATTCGTTCACACCACCAAACTCTCCCCATTGATGAATCAAACACCTTCAACAAAGCCCCAAAGCCGGGCCGTCTAATCCGACCTTCAGCTGGTGAAGCTCAGGGTGCCAGGAGGTTTGTCTTAATGCCTGTTTAATGATCTCTGCCCCACTACCCTCAAACTGTCAATCACCCTGAGAGAAGAGGAGTTTGCAGCGATATCATCGAGAACATTTGCTGTAATGGAGAGGTTTTGTTTGAGTTATATTTAGAGGCCTAGAGAGGTGAAACTGTCCAGTGTTTCACAAGAAAATAACACGTTGTAGCAGAAATACTGAACGCTGTTTCTCTTAATTATTAAGCAGCTATCATCCCGTAACCCCTCCGATTTATCCCGTGACATGACCGGACATGTCGGTAGCTCTACGGACCAAAAAAGATGCAGCTGTGCCTGGAAGTATAGCGTGCTACTAAACCCAATTTAAGCTCAGCTAAATGCGCTACCATACCTGTCGTATCAAGTCATACATTCTCGTCTGAGATTATATCACCGATGAACAAGGCGATATATTGAACTCAGCTTACCTTGACATCATCCAACAGGTTCTTTAGGAAATACGTAAATCTTTAATATGTCAATGACACCAAGTTATATTGATAGTTCAGATCTGAGACCACAAGGCCGAGAATCTAGAACCATGACAGTAGCTGTGCAAGGCCAATAAAGCTAATGCCAAAAACTGCAGTTCCTCTTCTCGTCCACTTGGGGCTGGTTCCAGAAGTGAGTCAGTCTCCATAAGTCCCAATGTTAAAATGTAGAAATAAACATGTTTACAGCCTGGTACAAAAAACAGTTTTGGTCTCTATAGCTAATTTCCCCGTTCATGACAACTGTACTGAGGGTGAATTTTTATACAACTCACCTGTTCAGATTATATTAAGGCTTAAAGTTATGCAGGATTAAGAGCATGGACGCTTTGATTGACAGGTGGGTGGCTTGTTTGAGCAACCAGGCATCATTCAGCCCACCTCTGCGAGGACGTGAATGTATAGACCAGGTTTTATGGTAATCAGTCCAAGTGTTGAGAGATTTCATGGAAAACTACAAACCTCCACGATGGGAAAAGTCAGCTAAAGGTTTCTCTAAGTGGCCATCATGTCTAATACCCATCAGACAAAAACATGAATTCACACAGCCAGTGTTATTCTCACGTCTGTGCAGACACCATTCATCCTAAACTTGCTGATCAATCTGTTGGTCGGCCGCCTTCTCGTCGGCTTACGGCAGATTAGCGACGTCCGTACTTAAACAGATTAACCTGTCACTTCTCGTCACATGCCAAGACCCAAAGCCTTTTAAAGCTGCATCTGGAGCGTGCTGTCCTTCTGTCAGGCCAAATATTTACTCACAGGAGGGAAGTTTGTGGGAGGAATGCTTCAGCACCTGTTGACTGGTTTTATGGTTATTGTAGTCTATTAAATGTCAGGACAAAACGAGGGGGGGTGTGGCCATTTATTTGGCCAATAAACGGCCAAAAATCTAAATATAAGGCAGCAAAACATCATCCAGCCTTTCTTTAAGAGCTATGTCGTCCGCTACATACCAACATATCATCAACTATGGATGCCAGCGCAGGACAATCCCGTCTGAGCATGTGATAATAGCAGCAAAACGCTGAACCGTCCATCTGACTTTCACAATTAAGCGAAAATGCTTCACCGGCCTGACATTTCGCTGTTGTCTCTCCCGCCTCCCCCCTTTTAGTACGTTTCCAAACTGAGACACGAGTGCACTCCCCCTCGTAACTTGACCCTCACCCGCCGTCCCTGCACTTTAGATACTGTTTGACACCGCTGCGAGGTTCTCATGGACACGCTGCCCTTTGGAAATTCCCTGCCTGCAACCAACACCAACCACCGTCGTGCAAAAAACACCAAGCGTCCACTCGAGACAGTATCGCTGCACAGGAGCGGATGAATTATCACCGCCAGCTTTGATGTGGTGGGCAAATTGACCACGGGGTGTGCATTAACCGCCGCCAGGGCGGTATCAGGTTTAACCCTGGTCAGCAAGTTTAATTGAAAAGCATGATTTGCTCTGACTTTGAGCTCTTTTTTTTCAGACGAAATACACAAAGCAAAAACCCAATTATGATTAACTACGACCCCCCCAGACCCTCCGGTAGTCTCTCTATTTTTTGGATTGTAATCTCTGTCTGTCTAATTGGGAACAATCTTGCAGAAAAGCTGCTTAAATCCACGTTTCAGTGCGTCTGTCCTCACAGCAAACTGCACAATTTGTTTGCATCTCTGCAGAAAGACAGACGAATAAAACCCTGAAAAGTTTTGTAATAAAATGCATAATTAATGAGCAGCATGTGCAGCATTTCAGGCTGAACAGCAGTGATTTCTTTTCATCCCGAGGATCTCTGTATTTTCCGATGATTACCTCCAGCAGACAGGTGACATGAATACTGATGAGCCCCACCACACACACACACACACGGACAGATGTAACATCTTTTATTTGTCTCCAAAATCAAAGGGATAAATTGGCTTTAAACACACACACACACACACACACACACACACAGCCTCTTACCTCTTGCGGCGAAGCTTTAGTCGACTGTGCTGTTGTGCCTCTGCAGTGCCACTGGCTGTGTGCCTTCAGCCTGCCGGCTCAGATTGAAGCGTTATCCTCAGTGTGAATGTTTGCTTTGCTCTGCTGCGTCCTCTTTTCTCTCCTCTGTCGCGTCCTCAGCTGGCCTCTCGTACAATCCAGGTGGTCTGATAGGTGGGAGACGACGGGAAGAGGAGCGTGTCCTGACTGACTGAGAGAGCTGCTGTGTGTGAGTGTGGTGATGATGATGATGATGATGATGGTGATGATGGTGGTGATGATGTCTGTGGCTGAAGACAGACTGTGTGTGTGAGAAAGAGAGAGCAGAGGGGGAGAGAGACACGACCTGCCATGCAGATATCAGCCCTGTTGCGGTTAAATTTAAACCACCCTCCCTTCTGACACCTTGAGCCACGGCTGCCCTCCCTCTCCAAGCAAACACACACACACACACACACACACACACACGGACGTAAGAGCTCTGACGGTACCATATGGCCCTTGACAGAAGACTGAGCCCTTGGGAGTCTGTGGCTGTCCCTGAGGAGGGACAGAGCGATAGGAGTGGGAGGTGGCAGGAGCAATATTTAGAGAGGAATTTAGTTTTTTTTTTTCAGTCGCTGGTGGGAACATGACAGAAAAAATGGCATCAAAACTGCTTCGTGTGCACCCTGCAGAGTGTTTGCACTCAGTCACGTCATGTCATGTCATGTGCAAAACCTGAAATGTATCCAGACTTTTAACGAAGAGCCTGCACTCTTTTAAGATCCTTTTACTCACATACAAATCATCTTCATGCGTTTCTTTTTGCGTCCTCTTATTCTGGTTCCGTTCCTAAAGTAGCCCACAAAACAAGCGGCTAAACTGCTTTTAGCTACTACGCTCTTCGTAGCTATATTAAATAGCACGCTAGATCTCTTGATGCTGTCATCTACATTCATTTACATTTACATACATTCATTCATCGTTTTTATTTATACATGTTTTCTAATCTTATTTGTATATTTTTGTGTCTTGTTTTAATGCCATACGGTGAAGCACTTCATGTATAAACGGTGCTATATAAATAACTTATTATTAGTAGTAGTTATGACGACGTCTTTAGAGTCAAAGAACCACTGACAGTATAAATATCCCGAAGTTTTGGACATATTAGTATGGGGGCTTATGGAGACTGACTCACTTCTGAAACCAGCCTTAAGTGGACGTTTAAGGAACTGCAGTTTTTGGCGCTTCACTTCACAGTCATGGAGGTTGCCGCTTGAACAGAACCAAAGATATCGTCTTCTTTTTTTATTCTGCGCATTTTTCTTCGTTGTCAAAACCTGCCGCCTACATTACCCACAATGCAACGCAAGATCTGAGTGTGCTTGGCTAGTAGCGGCTAATGTCTGGGGACTCGTTTCTACTCGTTTGAGCTCAGAAGAGCTGAAATTTTTTAAAAAAAACAGGATTATAGCACAATATACCACAGTTAGTTCAAGAGTCGTTGACCATGAGTGCCGATATAGAGCGTAACAGCACTCTGCTCTCAAGCTGCTGACTCAAATGACATCACTTGCCGTCAAAATATGTAGCAGCGGTGCTAATTTTAACATGTAAGGCTGTATAAAATGCTATGATGCTAATATTATGTTTGTCTATGTAATAAGAGTTTGAGCTCAGAAGAGCTAAATAAAAAAAAAACAGGATTATAGCACAATATACCACAGTTAGTTCAAGAGTCGTTGACCATGAGTGCCGATATAGAACGTAACAGCACTCTGCTCTCCACTGCAGGTGTCCTAACGACTGTAACGGCCGTCGTTACCACCATTTACTGCATACTGCATACGTGCATCTCCCATGTAACGCCCCCCCTAAGACCTGTAAACATTGGATGTGTTGAATCAGTACAGTTCCCCTTTAACAAAGCGCCTTGAAGTGTTTTTTTTTTTTTCACCTTGGAGCGGGGTGGGGTTGCACCAAAAATAAGTGGCTGACACTTTAAGTGCCGTCCGCTGCTCCGTTTTCAAAAAAAAAAAAAAAAACTGGGTTAGTTTGTGATGCAGTCTGAGGCCGGAGGGTCACAGACGGTTGAGTCACAGTCAGGCTGACAGTCTTTTTTCTCAGCAGACGTCAGAGCTGTAATAGAATTATGGGCATTGTTCGGCTTCAGATGGAGCTAAAAACAAACTGCTTTTAAATTAATTAGTTTTTCTATTCAAAGTCTGTGAATGCGACCAGAAAAATATCAGAGCTGAGTAACCGAATAAGGATTGACCGGCAGAGATGTGTGAATGTGCGTTTCTTTATGTGGCTGTGCGTGACCTGAATTACATCAAGACTCAGGCAGAGTCCTCCAGCTGTCAGTGTTTCCTCTCCTTGACACGCTGCCATTAATCTCCTGCTTTCTTTCACCTTCATTCACCCAGGTCTGTGTGTGTGTGTGTGTCCTGCTTCTTTACACACTATAAATCAGTTTTTGTGTGGGGAAAAAGTTTGCTTCTTTCCCGGCACATTAAAGGAGTTGAACCAGCAGTTATTTCTGCAGTAAACTCTAAACTTGTCCTAATTTTCCTTCCTTCAACTGCTGATTGTGTTCTCAATTAATCATTCTGTATATAAACTGTCAGTGGTATAATTTCCTGTAGCTCGTGGAGGCATCTTGAAATGTCTTGTTTTGTCCGGCCGACAGTCCAACAACTCCTGGAAATTCAGTTTCCTGCCAAATACAACAAAGCAAAGTATCAAATCCTCACATCCGAGAAGCTGAAACCAGCAAAGGTTTGAGGCTTTTGCTAAGAAAATAGACATAAATAATTAATAGACTAATTGTTGTGGCTCTACTGTGAAAAAATGGTGCAAGTGTGCAGGATTTGGAGGCATCTAGCAGGGTAGTTGCTGGCTACAGCCACCTCAGGGTGAAGGGTGAAGAAGACCCTACAGCAAAATAGTGGAGCCAGCGTTTAGTTTGTCTGTTCTGGGCTACCGTAGAACCATGGCGGACTTTTTGTTTAGAGTTTAGAGTACCCATCGCGTCTGTAGGTGTAAAAGTCTCCTGTGGCATCACTGTGAAGAAGAAACTTTTGATTCTGACTGGAACTTTTATTTTGAAGGGTTCAACAGTTTGTTTAAGCCTTGTAGACTGGAAATGATTCAGCGAGGAGAAAACGAGGTGATACGCTCCTTGAAAAACATTTTTTTTTTTAAAGCCTACAGTGGAATATGGGAAGTGACTCAGCTTTTCTGACTGCAGCTTTAATAAAAATGGGGCGAACACCTACGCAAAAAGTTTGCCTCAGCGTTAAAAAGACGTATTGGACGTGATTGCCACGAGCTCAAACAGAGAAAAGAGACATTTTAAAGCCTGTACGGGGGTTTGCAATGTGCTGTAGCGGTATATGAAATCGCTGTATAGCGTATGTGTGTGTAACTATACACCGGGCAGAGATAATAATATGCCACAGAGGGCCAACAGTATGCCACACCTTCACTCTTGGCACTCAGTGGCGCATAGTTGTCAATCCCTGCTCTATATGTTGTCATTCTGCAGTGATTATAACCCTGCTGAATGGCTGGATCACCCTGTTTTTTTTGATAAGAGGCAGTATTTTCACTCTTAGTGGAGCTCCCAGGATGAAAAACTGCTGCACTTGTGGGGGAGGACGTTTATGGAGTCAAAGAGTTTCTTTATCAGACGAGAAAATGGCTGCAGGAAGCAGAAAAAAAAGAGGAAATGTTCTTTAATAACAAGGATTTGGTGAAGTGTTACAGATCACACAGAGAGCGGATGGTATTTATGGCTCATGTTAACCTCAGTAGAGTCGTGATTTCTTTTTATTTCCCACTCAGTGAAACAGTAACTGTATTTCACAGCCTCGATTAATTGAATTCCCCCTTATCGCCTCGCGAGCAGACAAAACAGCAATTAGGAGACGCACTCGTAGAGGACGTAACGAGTGTTTTATCTTCGTATAAATCACGGGCGTTGTATCCGTCACTGTGGACGTTTATGGCTTGATAAATACAGACCCGATTCTGTTGATTTTGTGTGACGTCTACAGTATGAGTAAGACCAATTGTCAATAGCTGCAGTTCCTCAAACGTCCACTTGAGGCTGGTTCCAGAAGTCAGATTATATTAAGACTTAAAGTTCTGCAGAATTAAGAGCGCGGCTCTTAAAGGCTATTAAAAGCAGGCACTGTATGTTCTGTATGTATGTAATGAAACTACATGCATGTGTGCTGACATTTAATATCTAAAACCTGAAAGCACGTGAACAAACCAGAGCTCAGAGACGTTACACGTCGGGGGAAATGTGCAAAAATGATCTTTCATTAAGTGTCGGCACGACGACGGAGCAAAACAACCTGAGATTAGACAAATTACACTCGTTATTGTCAAGTCCAGACGTTTTCCAGTGTGCGTCCCCGGTGCTGGTCCGAGGCGCGCGGTAACTCTACGCCGGTCACTAATCTCAAACATCACAAAATGAACCTCACTGACAGCTCTGAGAGCAGCGCCGCACAAAGTGCAGGCCTAGAAGTTTCCAACTCGCCGTCTCTCATCACTTTGGCGTGGGAGCGTGTGTGTTCATGATGTGATATTGGACGTGTGTGTGTGTGTGTGTGTACATGTATGTGCTTGCAGAGTATCCTGTTACTTCACTCTCATTCTGCTCATTCACTACCATATTCAGTCATCTCGGTTTGTTTACTTTGAGAAGGTGGGCAGGAAGTACAACAAGTCGTGTGTCCAGAGATTAAGAATAAAGATTTAAAGTTCATCATCTGAACTTCATCATTACGTTGGACCAACAGTGAAACGTGTTGGACAAGAGGAACAATCAGCTCAGCGTTAAGAGCACTAATTGTGTAACATCGCCGTCCATCGCCACAATCCATCGAGCAGCCTCCCCCATTCATCTGATGCTATAACCTCCTGACTCCACCACCACCACCCAGGAACCAAGCACCGAACCTGGGGCGACAGTCTCTGTAGCTGCCCTCCTCCCTCTGGAACTCTCTCCCCAAACACATCCGTGACTGTACCGACTTGCCCACCTAGAAATATAAATAGGATATACAACATTACTTAAAATATTGATAGCAAGAGTAAAGTGACGTGGACACAGAGTAGCATTTTGCAGACAGAGTAACTTAAAGAGGAAGTTTTTAGACAATGAAAACAACTGGTGATGTCAGTTTCTTTCAGGTTTTTTATAGAGGAGGAAAAATGCTCATTTGGTTCAGTGAACTGCAGCAACGTCTCGTGTGCATCCTGGCTCATCAGGTCACAAAAGTAAAACAGAAAATTAAAAATCAATCCTTAGTAAAAAAATCTGTGAGATGATGCAGTCACATTTTTGCCAAGCAGCAGCATTTTGGACAAAGCGTAGGCGGTGGATTGATTTCTGACTGCGACAGGTATATAGTTAGAGTTACAGTCGTCGAGGTGGGAGGAAATAAAAGCACGGATGAGTTTCTCCAGAGCTGTAGCTGAAATAAAAGACCAGACCTTGACTTTATTTCTCAAATGATTAAAAACATGACCTACAGGGACCCCACAAGATAAATCTGAGGTGTTGTGGGAGACTTTCCTCTCATGTTTGCTGTTTTTAGATCAATACACGATGATTTTATCTCCTTAACGTAAAGTAAAAGATGATAGGTGTGTGTTTGCTTTGTTTTAAGGGGCCTAAAAGATTAGGAGCCACTGTCCTGGCCTAAATCTTGCAGTGAAACTCTTTCAACAGTCACATGCCAACTCTCCATTCTGAACTTTCTTTTGTTTCTTGGGGTTAAAAGCCTAAAAACCCGTTATCTCTCTCACAGTAATGACACCCATGTTCCATTAGTCTCTCAGTCGGTCCGGACACCTGTCTCCATCTAATCCTCACTCTGTCTTCCGTCCACATCCACCACAGGGAGCTGTTTTATCAGTCCCTTTACGACCTGTCTGCTTCGCCTGTTCAATGCACTCCACGTCGGAGCAGCTGTAAACAGCCTTCTTGGGACACTTCTCTCAGCACTGCGTAGCTTTTATAGGACATAATGACCGGTGTGGATTTGTTACGTGTCCGCCACGTGCTTGTACTCGCGTTCAGAGAGAGTGTGTGGTGTTCTGAATCACGTCAATGAAAGTGGGATTTGATTGTGTTTGCACGCGTCTGTACTGCAAAGGTGATTTAGGGGTCATTTGGGAGCCTGTGGAATAATATCCAACATGTCCTTTGATTTAAGTCATTTATACATGTAATAGACCTGCACACTGTGTGTTACTGTCAATACATCTATTATCCCGTGGTGCTAATCAGTTTTTAGTAATACCGATAGCAGTGGAGGGTTTACCACCCAAAATGATTGGTCATTTTTGAGACAGCGCATCCTCAAGAAAGAAAGAAAAACAAAACAAAACACATTTAGTCCAGCTGGTTATCAATCCAACCATTTACATCCATTATTATTGTTATTCTCATGGAAATTGTAGAAAATGCTCCATATTTTCCAAAACTTGACAGAAAAGCCCATTTTTTTGTTACGTAACTTATCTTTTTTTAAAGCTAAGTAAAAAGTCATTCCCCTCAACCAATGTGATGTGACATGTCCACAAACAAGCAACACAGCCTCATGTTGTTAGAGGTTATAAAGCCATCTGGGTCGAGGTTCAATAAGCACCAATGATCTGGCTCACCTGATCCAACACTTCTGCAGACGTTCCCACATACAGTTATCTTTACATCTGACACAAGTATCAGGTGTGTTGATGGGTTAAAGTGGTGCAGCTTAGCTGGGTTTATGTATACTCCAGTTATCCATTTATAGGGGCGGCTGTGGCTCAGGAGGTAGAGCGGGTCGTCCACTGATCAGATGATCAGGGGTTCGATCCCCGGCTCCTCCAGTCTGCATGTCGAAGTGTCCTTGGGTAAGATACTGAACCCCAAACTGCTCCCTGTGAGTCGCTTTGGATAAATGTTACATTGCAATAGTTTAGAGTTCGGTCAAGAAAAATTTCTGATTTCTAAATCAACAAATGTTAACGTTACTCTAACGTTATGTGTCCCAGCTATAGTTAGCATTGTCAACAGTTGATGATCCATGTAGATGTTCAGAGATAATACTAAGTATGATAAGGAAAGACTGTCATTTCAGTCCAACACAACCCTGTTTACATGTTTTTGACGTTATCTTTAACTTCAAGACTGAAGCAGATCGATTGAATTCTGGGAGCTGTAGTCAGTTTTATGAACCTGTAGTTTCTTTTCTTCTTCAAACAGGGGTTTTATAATAAACACACATTTCGTCTCCGTCCTCTGCAGACGGACCATCTGCTTAACATTTCCTCGCGGTGTAAAAACAGATACATGGCAGAAAGAGACACTTACACCGGGCAGGAATTGTCGGCATGAAGAAGACAAGAAAAGTCATTTTGAATTTGATTTTTATTGAGGAATGATTTGTAAGCTGCAATGTAAAACCATGCAAATGTTTTCCACTTGGTTATGCCAAGCCAGCGTCATAAAGCACCGATTTATCACGCACAGACACTCTCTGACCTCTTCCTCCTTCCTCTCTCTCCCTCTGCATTATGGGAGCGGGCAGTTTAAAAACAGAGGTATTTACGACTCAGCGCTCTCCTCTAGAGTTCCTGGAGCTCCACGAACATGTGGGACTGGCACTGTGACACCACCAGCTCAGTTTAAAGATAGACAGGTTGGCTATCTGGCTATTTTGTATCAGGGTCCATCTGTCTGTCTGCACACACCTGCCTGTCTGTCTATCTGTCTGTCTGTCTTGTGCAGTTAAAAGCAGGACTGAATATTTTCCAAGAGAACCGAGTTAAGTTACTTAGTTAAGTGTGATTCCTTCAGACCGCAGGCTTTAGTTACGTAAACTGTAACCCCACAAACCAAACTATGTAGCCAATGATTGGCTTGGAAGTAACACTAGCTCGTGAGATGGACATGCTAACGATTGTAGCTTATGTTAGGGAAGAAAAACAAAGTTTAAAGTAATTCTTTGCACATTACGCTTGAATATTCACTATGTCATCATAAACACAGGCCTCCTATGGCTGGTTATGGTTGCTAAGCTCAGGCTGGACACCCTCTGGACTTAAGTTTGGAGCCATATATGGTATAAAACGTGGACGTAGTCACCCACAGTGTCCACACTCTTAATCCTGCATAACTTTAAGCCTTAATATAATCTGAACGGGTGAGTTGTATAAAAATTCACCCTCAGTACAGTTGTCATGAACGGGGAAATTAGCTACAGAGACCAAAACTGTTTTTTGTACCAGGCTGTAAACATGTTTATTTCTACATTTTAACATGGGGACTTATGGAGACTGACTCACTTCTGGAGCCAGCCTCAAGTGGACAAGGAGAGGAACTGCAAGGATCCTGACAAGCACAAGACTGGATTTTGATTGGCTAACAGCGGTGGGACACAAATAAGTTGATCTTAACTAGGAACCAGAGTTGAAATTTCACCTAAAACGTTGCTGTGTTACTCAGAAAATTAGCTGTAATTCATTTTTAATGAAGTCATGCGGCCACAACAGAGTTCATTTCAGGACACAAACAGTTTAAAGATGAGGGAATATGTGCACATCATCGAATTCAAAGCTGAAAGTGATGCCTTTGAGCACATCTTCATTGGAATATCTCAGCATGTTACTGTTAACTTGTAATGGTGGAAGGTGGTAGATGCAGTAAACTGCAGTTTTTTTGGCTCCCCTTCACAACCACGGAGGTTACCGCTTGTATGCAGTGTGGATTAGCAGCTGCAGAGGTGCCAGTTGACCACCTGGGCACTGCTGAGGTGCCCTGGAGCAAGGTGCCGCTGCGAGGCCGCCCATCTCTCCACGTTTGCACGTCTGTAAGCTTTTTTTGTGTTTGGTGGTTGTACTTTGAATGAAGTTAATCATCTTCTCAGCTGTTTAAACTATAAAGAAGTCCAAAATGTGTGAGTGTGTGTGTAAATGCTGCTCTCAACTTCAGAACTGAAAGAATCTGTCGCCATCTACAGGTCGAGAGCAGCAATCAGCCGTCTTTGTGCCACAGGTGAACACAATGATGCAGTGATTTTTTTCCACAGAGACTCCACCTGTTCGCACAAAAGAGCAGTGTGGAGGGAAGAGCAGGATCTGTAGTGAAGGGAGGCCTCAGACATGTCTGACAGGTATTTAGAAATCCTGAGAGAAAGCGCCCACAAAGGGAATTATATCCCGTCAGGTCGACAGCTCCACAGGACTCCTCCTTTGCCGGATGTGAAGAGACACCTGGATTTCTGTAATGATTCGAGTCTGGATTTGGAGGAGCAGCAGCACAGTATGGAGGTGCACATGCAGAGATGTGTGTTAATTTACTGCCCGTCTTCATCAAACTGTGTTACATCTGTTTGTTTTCTCACAGCGTCAGGCAGCTGCAAGAGGTCAAGATCACAACAAGCACAACAGGACGTTTGATTTGAACACTCCCGGAACAAAAACAGGTAAAACAAAAAGATTTATAGACATTCATGGAAACAAATTTGGATTTAACCAGATCTGAAGTCTACAGTTTTAACTCTGTGAAGGTTCTCAGTCATCCAGGTCGTCTTTCTTTGAGGAAATCTGAGGTAACTGGACTTTGGTTGTAGATCCGTGAAGATCCGAGAGGCTTCTTCACTTCTGATTGACTGTTTTTAGCTCAGGCGGTGTTGTGTGTCAGAAGTCTGAATCTTGAGTTAAAGTCTAAGTCTTGACTCCTGCAACATTTTGTTCATAAATTCAATCTTCTCTTCAAGGAAGGCACCGGAGTGCAGCAGAGTTTTCGTTCATGAAGGGAAACAGTTTATCAAAACACACAATTTTTATTCCCCTTCAATGAAATAATAGTGTCAAAATCACATGATTCTCTAGTATCCAATCAAATCCTTGTACAAACCCGTGTAAATTCATATTCTACAACAGTACACTACAACAAAACCGGCCGTAGTTTCCACTTGTTTTGTTACAGCTCCTTGTTGTTGTGCTCAGAACCGGACGATCCGAACTCCATGCTGAAGGGGATGAAGGGCTACCAGCTGATACCGAGCGACCTGGAGTTCATTAAAAAGATGAAGGAGGAGAAACTTATTAAAAAGCTACAGGTGACTTCTGTCTTACTGCCGCTTTTATTATTGCTGTGTAGTCTTTAAACGTGCGTCATGACATCCTGACTGTCCTTCAGAGAGACCTGGAGGAGGTGCAGAGGTTGTTGAAGAAGGAGACGATGGCTGTAGAGCTGGTGAGCGCCTCGAGGGAGAAAGCACAGGCCGAGCTCTCAAAGGTGCGCCCACTTGATGATTCTTCGTAGTTCTCTCGCTCATATCAGGGCACGTCTGACCTTTTTTTACCATCATCATAACTCTCTCAGTGTTCAAGCCTCTGTCTGTTACAGGCATTTTTACTGGCATTTTATATTACCCCTGAAATAGCATTATTTTCCAAAAAATGTCTCCTCACCCCCCTTCAAGGTCAACGATGGTAAAAATGTGAAGTAAAAGATGATTGATCCTTGGAGATCATTCCTCTGGCATTTCCAGTCCTGTTGGATAACAGTGGAAACTCGTGGTTCAGAGGCAGACTGGATGCATAACTTCAAACACAAACCTGCAGAAACCAACATCTTCACTAATCATAAACTTCTGTGTGAAAATGTTCCTCTGCGCGTGAAATGCATCCTGATGAATGTGCTCTGTTAGCTCCCGTCCTGTGAAGAGCTCACCGAGTGGGTGAAGGCGGTCCTCGGGGCGACGTCTCCGTCGGTGGACTTCACGGACGTGGACGCCAAGTCTCTCCTGGCCATGGTGACGAAAGAAAACGTCCAAAGAGTCGCGGACGGGAAGAGGATCGAGCTCAGTCGGATGGAGAAGATGGTGGCAAACAAGTAAGCTGTGCGGGCACGGTCTAAGTAATCTGTCCAGGGCCGCTTCTAGCTGTTTGGGGGCCCACATCACAAACAAATGCCTTACCTTTATCCTGTGAACGCTGAGTTCACGGCAGCTTAGTTTTTTTTTACGTATATGTGGTTCACACAACAAATGAGAGGGTTTGCTTGGCTACAAGTAAAGACAGGCTTCAGGGGGCCCCCTGGTGGATGCAGGGCCCTCCTATGCAATTGCATAGTCTGTATATATAGCAAGAAACGGCCCTGAATCTGTCCAGAAATCCTCGTAGAAGCAGCATGTCGTGCCTGTTTCCGTCTTTATGTTAAGATAACTGGCTGCACCGATTTCTCATCTGAATAATCAAACGTTTTCATCGTCACCTCGAACGGATGGGTGTCAAGTCACGTATTTTGGTGCGTTCTCGCTGGTTGACGGCCTCAGGATGCAGTGATCAGTGAAGCTCCTGAATGTGGGTAAAATACTAACATGGATCCTCAAAAATAATAAAAAACAGGAGGAAGAAAGAGGCGAAAGAAAGGGAGCAGCTTGAAAAACAAATTACCGTTGAACAGGTAAGAGAGGCTCCGACTTGTGGCATTTTATTGTTGTAGTTATTTTTGTTTTGACCGTTTTATTTCTCTCTCAGCTGAAGATCCAAGGATTGATGAGCCAGTTAACCGACCTGAAGTCTGAACTCGCACAACAAAAGGTGAGAATCTGATCTGATCTCTTGTTATTCGCCTTAATTCTTGTCTCTAAAGATAGAACGTGATTTCACAGGAAGCGTGTGAAGCTCCTGAAATGCCGATCAAAGAGGAAGCAGAAAAAGCGGATACCTCGGAGGAGCTACCGGCCGCTAAAAGCCAAGTGAGACGTCGAGGGAAGGAAAGAAAACAGGCCGTTAAATCCACCGAAAAGCTACAAGACGCTACAAACCAAAATAAATCAAAGAGCAAGCTGACGGGCGGTCAGAGCAGCGTGAAAGGCGATCGTGGAAATAAGAACACAGCTGAAACTTTGAAGACGAAACAGAAGTCTGAAGCTGCGGCGGAGAAGCAGACGAAATCAGTTAGAGCAGCCGGAGGGCCGCAGCGGAGGAAAACCGAGGAGAAGGAATCAAACCCGCAAGAGTCTGAACAAGCTGTGAAAGGGCGAAGAAAACCTCCTGGAAGTGCGCAGACCGCAGCCTCACAAGCGAAAAATCAAAATAAAGTGAAAACTGGAGAGGCTCGCTCACACGGCGGGCAGAGAGCTGCAGACGACGCCGGAGAGGAGGCGCAACACGCCGGGCCGAGGAGGTCCAAGAGGATAGCCAGCAGGAGGTGAAGGTGTTTGAGAGAGATAAGACGTCTCGACACACGAGGAACTTTCTCTGATCATTTTTATCTTTTTTTCTTTTAAATGTATGTTGTATATAATTTTAGGATTTGTTTTATTTTTAATATAAAAAAATAAACTTTCACGGGATTAAATCGTTTGTGCTGATTCCACGGCGTAAATTAAAGAATTAAATTAAAGTAACAGATCACGGTGATGCTACACGGACGTGTGCAGCTGTCCACAGTGAGATTATAGTCTGCAGCTGGCTTTAAAGGACGAGTGTGTGCGATTTGGTGACAACCAGCCAACCTCGCCTTGCCCTTCCGAGCAAACTTGTTGTCAATGAATCTCCTTAAATCTCACACTCAAGCTTAAATAATCTGTCTAAACCTGCCAGAGTGTGAAGGGAGGTCAAAGTTGAGGGGCTGCTTGACGTTTTAATTTCTGGTTGTAAAAGATATTTTTACTGAATGAACCCCCTGGAGGACACGTCCCACTCCTAATCTCAAGAAAAACATCAGTAGACGTGTTTAAATAATGAAAATCTAATCGCAGCTTGCTCGTAAACGCTGTGAATTCTTTGATTATGAAACGTTTCCGGACCTAAGCCCGGTTTCCCTCTCGAGCCAGCCGACGTTTTTATCACACCTCATCTCTCTCTTTTCACCGTCACGGTTGGAAACGAGTCACGAGCGCTGCTGAATCACTAGCGACTCTCCCTGCGAGTAATTCTTGGACGACGGCGCGGCAGTTTGGGTGTAACGTTGTTAATTTTACATTAACTCCCAATCAATCGGTCTGAGCCGAGAAGGAGGAGGAAAAACATCAGTCGCTGTCCATGAGGTTGGAGTGGGAAAAAGTTGTGCTGACAGTTGGAATGTTTCGAGGCACCTTCTTAAATTACAAATTAAGTCTGAACTGACGGTCAGTCCGTCATGTGCCAGGATTTGCTTCAACGAGCGGGCTGCAGTCTTGACAAAGCGGGGTAACATCTATCATAACAGCTGAAGTTCTGTTATGTTTTCCACCTCGGGTCTTGATCCTTGACTTTTCCTGCAGCATGATGGGAGGCTCGTTTTCAGTCTGACTGTAATCCCCGAGAACCTGACGAGGGATTTCCCTTTTTCCTCTCACAGCTATGCACACACACACACACACACCGTGATGGGTAAGATATTTGTCTGATGGTCAAGCACGACGAACCAAGCCAAGACCAAAGTAATACAAGCACAGGGTGGGAATGGTGGATCCATATCCTGCCATTAAGTTTAATAGTCTAATATCAATAAAGCCAACTTACCTCTCCAACAAACTTCAGGGAGTTCATCACCTTTTTTTTTCTTTCTCTCTCTCTCTCTCTTCACTTTGTTGTTTTCTTCTCTGTGGCTCGGCGTTCCTCCGAGTTTCTCTGCCAAAAACCTGGAACCCTGAGCTTGCCTTTCAGAAACGAGGCATGGGAACGTTACCTCAAACACGTCAATTTCAGAAATCAGATCTTGTTTACGGAAGGAGTCCAAGCAGACTGCCGGGATCCCGGCCCAAAGAGTTGTGGGTCGTGGATTACATACAAATTGCTCATGTCTTTCGCCTTGTGGCTGGATAAACTTCCCTCTGTATTAAGGCACTTATGAAATTACTTCTCAACAGTTTCTCTGTTTATAAAACACTTCATCGTATCAAAAGTCTCATTATGTCGCATCGTTTAGTAGACTGAAGAGAAATTCTTGAACCTTTGGTGTCATAATGTACAAAAACAGACAGCATGCAACATGTGAATTAAACACATTGTTGCTTTGGTGCATTTAGTGTGAGCTGCCACGAGGTGGCAGTGCTGTGGATGTTAACCCCGTACTGCTCACCATCACCTTGAAGCAGGTTAGATAAATATTAAAATATTTACACATGACAACACATGATTAATCAAATGAGTCTTTGAGTCTCTAAAGAAACTTAATTGTCGGCCTGAAGGTTGTTTTAATGAAGCTTTCTGCTCACTTCAGAGAATATTGAACTTTTAACGTCACTCACTCGTTACTCCACACATTCAGAAAACATATGGTGTTATGAAATATTATGCTGTGTCGTAGCCTGAATTAAACAAACCATGAGTGAATACAAATGGAGATCTGATCATCATTATCAGGCAAAACGTTTCATGGTTCAAACCTCTGAGATTTGAGGATTTTCTGCTTTTAATTCATGTTTTATTTTTTGATAATTTTGACATTTGGACTGTTGGTTGGACAAAACAAACATTGTGAAGGTGTGTGTCCCTTTGGGCTGTGGGCTGATTGTCTTTTGAAAGTTTCTCTGTGCAGGATTTTTGCTTGTAATGCAGTATTTTCATGGTCTGATGTTAGTACTTAAAGCAACATTACGTAGAAATTGATATTTATGTGATTTTTCCTCTTCTCTGCGGTCCAGAACGCCTGTGGTACAAACACTTAACACTCCCCCGGTGCTCTGTGCTCACATTTCGGACAGCCCGGCTAACAAACTGAGCTAACAGCAGCTAACAAACTGAGCTAATATTAGCTAACAGCAGCTAACAAACTGAGCTAATATTAGCTAACAGCAGCTAAAAAACTGAGCTAACATTAGCTAACAGCGGCTAACAACCTGAACTAACATCAGCTAACAGCAGCTAACAACCTGAGCTAACATCAGCTAACAGCAGCCAACAACCTGAGCTAACATTAGCTAACAGCAGCTAAAAAACTGAGCTAACATCGGCTAACAGCAGCTAAAGAAAACTGAGCTAACATTAGCTAACAGCAGCTAACAAACTGAGCTAACAGCAGCTAACAAACTGAGCTAACAGCAGCTAACAAACTGAGCTAACAGCAGCTAAAAAACTGAGCTAAGAGCAGCTAATAAACTGAGCTAACATTAGCTGAGAGCAGCTAAAAAAAATGAGCTAACAGCAGCTAACAAACTGAGCTAACAGCAGCTAAAAAACTGAGCTAAGAGCAGCTAACAAACTGAGCTAACATTAGCTGACAGCAGCTAAAAAACTGAGCTAACAGCAGCTAACAAACTGAACAAACTGAGCTAACATTAGCTGACAGCAGCTAACAAACTGAGCTAACATCAGCTAACAGCAGCTAAAGAAAACTGAGCTGACATTAGCTAACAGCAGCTAACAAACTGAGCTAACAGCAGCTAACAAACTGAGCTAACAGCAGCTAACAAACTGAGCTAACATTAGCTGAGAGCAGCTAAAAAACTGAGCTAACAGCAGCTAACAAACTGAGCTAACACTAGCTGACAGCAGCTAACAAACTGAGCTAACACTAGCTGACAGCAGCTAACAAACTGAGCTAACATCAGCTAACGTGATCCAGTTTCACTAAAATCAGTGAAATAGTTGGCGGTGTGTGACTTAGCGCCATAAAGCGTTACGTGCTTCTTCAGCCTAAAGTTATGACACCATTCACCTGATTGTCAGTGTAGCGTCAACATGATTTATAATGTTAATTCATGGCAGGAAAGTTACACAATGTTACTTTAATTCAAGGATCGGAATACCTCCTCCACCACTGATTTTGTTTTTGCATACATTCCTAAACTGGGAGTTTTCATTCGTTGTGCAGTTATTTGGATAAAACCATGCTCAATGAGAGAGACATATTTTAATGTAAGATGTTTTTAAGCTGTAATACCCACTGGCAGTGGAACCTGATCGAGTGTTGGGGTGTTTTCCACCGATGGCGAGGACAGTCGGGTTTCACCGCTCTAGAGCCAACATACAAAAACCACATATTACTGGTCTACATAAAATTATATATTTCTTAAACCGAGGATGATTCATGTTTGACATTTATGACGGTCCAAACAACATTTTCTGAAGTGTGGGGTGGAAATGAGAACCATGTACACATATTGTACTTATTATGAATTCACATAACCAAAGTCCATGAAACATTAGTCAAGAAATAAAGAGAAGAAGAGCTACGTGTTGCACACATGTTGCTTGTTTTCACCTGATATTTCCTCTTTACAGAAGCTCTGTTTTCACTGTGGGTGGGCTGGCTTTATCAGTAAACACAAATCTTGCAAAAACAAAAATAGGGTATTAGTATAATTCATCCAATAGACGCCTAACATCTGTTAAAACACTCGTCTCGAGGTTGGAGAGCGACATCCAACAGCCAGAACGTCTTCGGTGTGACAAAGTTATTTAGTTTCAGACTCTTGCGTGCCGTCCCGAACCATCTGTCGTCCCCCTTGTTTAGCTTGGACACCGAGGCAAGACAGTCCCCCGGTCGCCGGCCAAGAACAACCCTGTAAAAGTATATTAGTGGGACCAGAGGAGGTGAGGCCTGTGACACATGTACGTGCCGCCGTGCCAAGTCAGGCGAGGAAAAAAGGAACAACGTTTGTGCTTGGATGAGAGCATCCAAAAATCTCAGTGTGGAGGCAAAGTGTGAATCTTGTTGCCGCTCTTGTTCTCAGGCCAGTTGCACTAAAATCCTAAAGCACTTCACGAGAGGATACTCCTCTTTTAATGTGGTTTGTGAGAGAGCAAAGATGACCGCAGAGGCGAAAGAGGCTTTGGTTTAATCATTAGAGCAAAGGGTCTGAACCACACATGCCTGCCATGGAAGAACATTTGTAAGAGTCGAAAGCTTTAACTACGTCTAGATCCTGGATTGAGATGGTGGAAAAAGATCCACACCTTCTCTCGCAGCAGCTTATTAAACGCAAGACCATCCTGTTCCAAGTTGTTTTGCTTCATCGCGCGGAATCCACCAGGAAAGGCGAAGACAGGAAGGAAGGGTGTCTTCGTAGGTGTTTCGGAAATCAAAATGCAACAGACTAAACATTTGGACAATGCCTGCACGTGCACGGGCAACTCGCGGATAGTGAACACCCTTTTTTTTTTTTTGTCAAATAAGCATCCACCTCCGTGAGCGAGGGTGAAAAGAACTGAGTCATACCATCGGTTTATGGTATCTAGATGAGGAAGGAGTCCACCTGAGAGCTAAAGTGGGCTAATGTGAGTCAAACATTGGAGATACAATCCCACCAAAAATGACTTTTCATTGTTGGTCCAGATGCTGACGTATAGGAGTCATATAGTGCAGACGGGGACTTTAAATGTCGACGTCTTGGTGGTCTGATTGAGGCGCCCTGACAGACGCGATGATGTCCACAAAAGGCCACAGGCATTTCTTTCTCTGGGCAGCTCATGTGAAAAATGCTATAAATACCAGTAGCCCTAAAAAGGAAAACCAACTGGCTCCACACACACACACACACACACCTGTACACAGTTAGCTCTTCTGCCTGCTGTATCTCGTGTAACAGAGTCGAGTTCGCTTCAATCAGCCGAGCGTGAATTCTTTTTTTTTTTTTTTTTTTTTTTACTGCGATTAAAGTTGGTTTAGACCTCTTACACGTCGAGTCCCTCCTTGAAAATCATGAAACAATCATGAAAGCAACTTATTTTACTAATTTTAGTTCAAAAGCAACAGGTAAAAGTACCTTTAGAATACATTTTAACCAAAATATCCACATGTAAACACATCAGATAGCAGCTGTTTACATCTATATTGCCCCATTTTTAATCCCAACTGTCCTTTTTTAAGTTGAAGGGTCGTTTTGCGTGATCATTCTGGACCATTAAACATAATGTCAGGACAGGAAGTCTTGGGTTTTGCGCCTGTGAACTTCGACAGACCTCCATCGTGACGGGTTCTCAGGCAACAACTTGTTTCTCTCTGTGTAATGTCTCCGCGTGCGACTGCGCCGAGCCAATAAAAACTCCTGGCAAATGAAGAGAGAGCGCGCTCGGTCCGTCGAAGCTGGACAAACAGGGTCCAGAGCCGAGCTGCTGAGGAGGCACAGACCCACTGCGAAGACCAACAGTAGTCTTCTGCCCTCCTTCTTCTCGTCTGGCTACGTTCTTATTATGATTCTGTCTCTGTTTTGACTCCGTCTTTCTTTCACAGTCTTTGAAACGACACTGAGATGATGCTGCCAGAATCGCCCTCGACATCTATATGATGATGTGAGGCAGGTTGAGATTAATAAATCATTGCTGTAGCGCCGAGCTGTGAGACCCGATGGAGTTGATAAAGTCTCCCAGAGATTGCTGACTTCGGCTGTTTCCGTTTCTGGAAGTAATTTCGCGGGATGATAAAGAACAGCGAAAATGTCGGTGAAAAGGTCAAGTACATATACTCGTTTGTGTTTAAGGGATATGAAGCGCCTGGTGGGAAATTAATGCCCCTTAAATATCAACATACTAGAACATATTTATCTCTAATGTCAAAGTCAGTCCGTTACAGCAAAGTGGTCCAAAGTCCAAAGATGGATTAGGTCAAGAGAAACATCTGACTTTGATGCAGGAGACCGCCGTTGGTTTCCCATTTCCGTCCAACAGTCGAAGCTTCTTTCCTTTTAACCTTGACCACAGTTGTTCCTGAAGAGGAGGACTTATTTTAGGCCGAACCACAAGTCGTTATTTGTCAGTGAACCCAAGAAACCTTCAGAGGAAGACACAGACAAATAGTGGCGTCACAACAGAAGACAGTATAGAACATGGACGTCGTCCCACAGGTTTCTAAAGAGTCGTGGTGAAGCTCTGGCCTAATTGGCAGACCTGAAGTGGCTGAATGAAGCCCGATTCTTCAAACGGGCCATCTGTAACAACACCTACCTGTCAATCAAAGCTCTTAATCATGCATAACTTTAAGCCTTAATATAATCCAAAGGTTGTAAACTCATTTAGACACGTACTAACGGGCTTCTTCTTCGTTGGAGGCTATCACAACATTAATCCAGGATCAGTCTGTCTCTCTCGGCCTGTGTGGCAAAAAAAAAAAGGCCGGGGTCAGTTTACTCTTCTCTTCAGAGGAATGCTGGGAATTGTTTGCACTTGTCTGTTTCAGCTTCTGCTGCTGCTTCTGCTGCTCAGTTTGGCAGTTTTTTTGGATGCATCCGTGTTTTTTCTGGTGTTCCAGGCTGGACCCTCAGCGGTGTCTGAATCTGTATCGCGTCTATCAGTTTGTGCTTTTGATTCTGGGATCACGGTGTCCTGGTCTGGTTGGCGAGGCGTAAAAAGCGAGCCTGTTTTGAAGATATTAATGCAAATATTTTGCCAAGTGCAGAAATAAAACAGGGCTTTGTGGCTTCATCTGACACACAAGCGGGAAGGAATTCAGGTTTTTTTGTTGTTTTTTTTGCTTCGGTCACGTGCGTAAGAAAGTATTTCTGCTCAATGTCACGCTCCTGGACTTGACAAATGTTCCTGAAAACACATGACAAAGACTCCCCAACGATACTTTCAACTGAAATACCTGTGGTTTGGTTGCTCTTCATACTTCAAAGTATGTAATGTGCTCTGCAAATTACTCATGGAGGGAGGTGGCTGCAAATTCTCACCCACCTAATACAGCGTGACCCGCAGAATAAGTGGATGAAAGGGTGAAAAACGATCTCTTAATTAGCCTGGACAGCTCTGACAGTCGTGTTTCACGGAAAAAGAGACAGAATTCTGGTTATTATATTTGATACCTTTTCCTCCAGGAGCGTGGATGTCAGACAGCTGCCAAACAGCGACTCTGTAATTGTGCGAAACAGCCAATACTAGAAATTTGGTTCTTGACAAAATGGACACCAACAGGAAAGCTGCGCTGGCTTCTGAACCAAGGTTGAAGTCCAGAAAGTTGCATGTATTTACTTCATATCTTGCAGCACATCCACTTATTGTGGTGACTTCATTGACATTAGATTATTTCAGTCCCCAAATTTATCTTCTTTTAAATGTTGGTTTGGTTTTACGACTGGATCAAGCCAGAAAAGGTCATCAGCAAACAGCAATATCAGCAATATCTCGTAGATGTTGGTATTTCTGCAATGTGGCACCTCCAGTTTGAGTGTTATCCCACTAATATGTAAATATGGACAGCTGTATTTTGTCTTTCAGCCTTTTATTTCACCAAGTCAGTCCCAGATTTACTCTTGTCTGGCGGTTCTTGCTCGTCCTCTTCAGTCTGTTCTCCTCTGCCAATACGAGCTTTTTCGTGGGTGATCGTGCCCGTTAACAGTTACGCAGTGTTACTTTAAGTTGACGTAGAAACGGAGCCAGAATCTCAAGTTTTTCTGTTTCATTTCGGAAACACACGTCCGTAGCCAGAATGCATGTTCAATGAGGCAAAGCCCCCATAAGACAGATACGCTCGTAACATGTCATTAATCTGTCTTATTTTTAACTCACATTAAGTTTATTTGAATGTGGGAATGCAGAGTTCAACACTTGTATGGTATTCAAAGCAAACATTGATTCAATCCCCCGGACATAACTTCTTGTTTCAGGATAATTCCTGAATCCACACTGCGCGGCTCTGCTAATGCTCCCAAAGGAACTGCTATTAAAGTTGTGTTTGTGTTCCGTTTCATGCCGTCTGGATCCTTTTATAATTGCACTGCAGAAGAAAAAACTAGTATGAGGGTGAAAGAATCACATCTTTGTGTTAGGACCTTTAATACCGAACATTTTCTGGCAAATTTATAAGATTAGTGTCCTTTAAATGTTGATCCCAGTACAATAACCTTGCCAGTTGTCGAGTTTTGCATGCCATGCTCGTGAGAAAACATCACTTCCTCACTGGCGTTTAAAACATGTTGGTATGGATCACCTGCTGAATGAGGTTGCAGCACATCTCCAGTCGTTGGGTGGACATGCAGCGTTAGATTTACAGCGTGGGTGTGGTGGGAATCGTGAGTGTGTATCGAGGCACCTGTCTGGGCTTGGACAAACAGCATTCGCATGAGGAACTCAACATGTCTGTCTGAGAAAATGTATGCCAAGAGGGAAACTGAGTGATGGATGTCTGGATCAGGTGTAGCCATGTATTCACACTCCACTGCAAAACCTAAAAACTAATAAACAAGTTTAAATTATGACCCAGTTTGAGCTTTGGGCGAATGCTGACTTGGAGTGGAGCCGGTGTCGCACCAGAACCCGAGCTGGGCTCAGTAGTCTCTGTGGGCATAATGACAGAGGAGACGAGAGCAAAGAGGACGTTGACGGAGGAAGTTAAGACGAGAAAAGGAGAGAGTGAGCGAGCAAGTACCTGCCGGACTAGAGTAAATCTGGGACTGACTTTTAGACAGATGCTGGGCTGACTGCTGTTGGACTAGTAAGTAATATTAGCTGGCTGTTATGCTTGTGTTGTTGACCTGCTGCTGATGTTAGTTCAGTTTGTTAGCCGGGTTAGCCTTTTATTCAAAAAGCTCTTGCTAATGACTAAAAGTCTGTCCCAGGCCCACGGCGGCTTCCTCCATCAACATCCTTCGGTCGCTTCTCCTCTGTCATTTTGTCCATAGAGGCTGCCGGTTGCCCAGCTCCTGTTCTGGCATGACACCAGCTCTACTCCCACGTCAGCATTCCCTAAAAAACCTCCTCTTCTTCTTCGCGATGGTCCAAAACGTCTGTGGTACAAACACTAACATTTCCCCCCGGTGCGCTGGATAGCCCAGCTAACAAACTGATTAGCTAACAGCAGCTACAGTTGTCAGCAGTTTACTTCACTGTCCATCAGGAAACTCTGTAAATCACAGAGAGTTGAGGCGGAGCAGCCGGAGGACATCAGAGGGAAAACCAGAAAACATTTTCTCCATAAAATATGATCCAGTTTCACCAAAATCAGTGAAATAGTTGGTGGTGTGTGACTCAGTGCTGCAAAGCGTTAAGTGCTTCTCACAGATGATCGTACCCGGAGCTCAAAGTTATAAATTACAAGTCAGTGTAGCATCAGCATGATTTAAAATCTTATTTTCTGCTAGAAACGTTACACAGTGTTGCTTTAAGGGCAAACTTTTGCCCCAAACCCAGAGGGCCCAGACTTTGGCCAGTCTGTGGACCAGATGAACAGACGATGACTCAGTGTCTTTTCATGCTGTGAGCAAGCTCTTTTTTATTTTTTGGATCCACCTAAGATTGATTAATTTACTTCCCACCATCAAACACTGGGGGGGTTTCCAGTCCACACATATCTGGCCCCCATTTCAAGGGCAGCAGAGGAATGAAATGGAAACCAAAGCTTTTGGCTCAAACTTTGAGCCAAATAAATAAAACGTTTGAGAGAGAGGTCCTCCTAAAGCTGTGGTATTCTCTCGTATACATGCAGTAATCTTGATGGACGGAGATTACCTCCATTTCCAAGGTCGATGGAGTGTGTGCTCAGAGTCAGATGACAACATAGTTGACATAATGTGGATGAAAGTGGAGAATAACTCTGCGCATATGAGTTTATCTTTGGTATAGATGTTATTGGAGACCATAAATATGTTGTTTTATTCCACAAACTTAAAGATTAGATAGAAAATGAGATATTTAGTCTTTGATTCTGGCAGTACAGTAAATGCATTGTAGCCTGCAGAATATTTAAAATCCATCAATGCATCCACTTTTTTCTTCTTATCTGGGGTCAGGTCAAGGGCCTTCCAGATGTGTTGTGAGGTCCAGAGGTGTCCCAGGTTAGATGGGCTGTGTTGTCCCTCCAGCAGGTTTGGGTCTCCTCCCAGTTGGTCATTGTACCTCCAAAGGAAGGCACCCTAATCAGACGCTCGAGCCACCTCAGCTGGCTCCTTTCGGCAGCTCTACTCCCTCCGGATGTCCGAGCTCCTCGACCTATCTGCAAGCCCGGCCACCCGGCGGAGGAAGCTCATTTCGGCCGCTTGCATCCACAATCTCATTCTTTCGGTCACAACGCAAAGCTCATGGCCATAGATGAGGGTTGGACTGGAAAATCAAGAGTTTTGCCTTCCAAAATATTTAAAATATGCAGTAATATCGACCATCATCCCCTCTTTTCTTCACAAATGGATGAAATTATGTGATTTAAAATGTACAGAATTACGTGTAGCCTTGAAGTCTAAGTGCTTTTTTTTCTCTATAACTGAAAGCGACACATTTTTCCGGTACTTTTAATATAATTACCGTCTAGGCCGGTCAATTTATTTGTAAAGGGGTTTTTTGGCAGGCAGGTGTGATCAGGTGTGTTTAGGAGTTAGTGACTGACTGACGGACTGCAGAGAAGTAGAAAAAGTAAACATTGATGGATCATATTTGACATTTTCATAATGTAATTACTCTGATCCTGTTGTAGGTAACCCGCCCAGAAACACAGACTGTACACAATGGTTCTATTGATGGAAAACGAACCAATGAACCGCGTGGGTGGTTTCTTTTCATGGAGTCTTTGTGGACAAAGTGGGGAAAGATTTTCAGCAGGTAAATCAAGAAGGTTGGAGCTTGGAGTCATGTGAAGGTTGAAAATAATGCACACTGACAAGACAGCACTACAAAGACTGTATAAAAAATGGACGCCATATCCGTGACGTCACCCACTTGTTATCATGGCAACATTTTGTTGATGTTAGATGTAGAAAAACGGCCAAGCATGATGATTTGAGCGACTTTGACAAGAACCAAACTGTTGCTTGATGACATCTCCAAAACTGCAGATCTTGTAGGGTCCAAAAATGGTCCAAGGAAGAAAACAGGGTCAATGGCGGCCAACGCTCATTGATGCACGTTGGGAGCGAGGGCTGGTTCATGTGGTCCGATCCAACAGACAAGCTACTGTAGCTCAAACTGCTAAAATAGTTCATGCTGGTTGTGATAGAAAGGTGTCCGAATAAAGAGTCCATCACAGTCCGCAAACCAGTCAGGGTACCCATGTTGACCCCTGTCCACTGCCGAAAGCGCCGACAATGGGCATTAGGCACTGGAAGAAGGTGCCCTGGTCTGATGAGTCATGTTGTCTTTACATGGGGAACATGTGATGCCCATGTGATGACCTCTTTGGCGAAAAGAGAGCGTCTCAGCCTGTCTTTGGTGCATTACGGTAAATATAGGAAATCAATGATGTCGTTGTTAGGCAAGGAATGTTGATAGAAAAACTGTGCACACCAATAAAGGTGTGTAACAACAGCTCTGGAAACATTTTACATCCCAAACCGATTGTATCAAACAGTGTAACAGTATGTCAAATTACACTGGAAAACGCCCAGAACCAAACCTAATCCGACCATCTACTGCAGCGAGCAAATTGGTGTAAAATCATGGATTATTCCTGGTCTGCTTGAACCTCGATGGTTGCATCACACTTTAAAAAAACATCCACGATGGGATCCGTATAGATATCCAAGTACAGTGACAGACAAAGCAGCACAGAGCGGGTTTGCCCTCGTACAACCCTGCTTCTTCACTACAGACTTAATGACCACAGGAAATGTTGGTTAAGGCGGTTTGCGGCTAATGATCCTTTTCCTGTGATATCACGTAGTACTGGTGCGCTCTCGGTTTGCTCTGTAATTGGCCTGACTTCACCAAAGGCAAACACGCGGTGACAACATGAATAAACAGTATTATGTTGCCTTTTCCAGCCCTTAAGTTGCACGGCCGCTCTCGTGTATTATGTTTTCACAAGCTATAGCGTGCTACAGTGAATGGCTGAACTCACTGTGAGATGCTAACGATAATATTTGACCTTCTGAGCACAGGTTTGGTTGGTTTGTGAAGGCTCTTTCTTTCCCTACCATACTGCTTGACATTGTCTTTTGTGTTCTTCAAAACTTCTTCGGTGCATTGTGTCACCATAGAAATACGTTTTGATATTACAAGCACATGTGTAGCATGGTTACCGTTCATCAAAAACAGATTTCTCGTGATTTAATGTTCTTGGAAACACAATAAGACAGCTGTGACTCTGTCTCTGAACTCTGGTTTTTGGATTGGTGATGCTGTGTTAGCTCAAAGCTCGTAGTACGTGCAAAAACCTCGTCGCTATCTTCGGGTTTTGCAGTCGTCGTTAATGTAATGAGTAACACCTGTGTGTCAAAAACACTCCTGTCCAATGAATCCAGGGTTTAGCGCCCCCAGTTTCAGAGTGTAATGTGTTGGTCGTGAACGTATCGTTCAATATGAACTAATTTTTTACATGACTCGGGAGTAATTCATTCATTTTGATGCAGTACGTTCCCTCGCCACACGGTAGCTGCATGGCCGCTCAGGCTGTGTGACGAGCAGTACACACAGCAGATTCATATGGATCGGTCTTTTGTTCATTTGTCACGTTTACTGCTTTACTGCTAACAGCCAAACATCAAGCAAGTGCAACAGCACAAAAGCTAGTTAGCCGAGCTAACGTGCTAACCTGCAAAGCTAATCAGCCTCAGCTGTACATGCTAATATTAGCCTACTAAACACACAACAGACATTGTACCTGCTACATTATCCCTGCGAGCACGTTAGCACATTTAGCATCATAAGCTCAGAGCTCCTGCTGTGTTTCACAGTGCGGCCTCACGGAGCTGCTGGCACGGCTGCAGATTTTTCACCCAATTAAGCCGTCGTCTTATGATTTCACTCCTCTGCTATCTGTCACTCAGTTGTGCCAGTTGCAGTGAGACGCAGTCAAGAGCTCGAAGGGGGAAAAGTGAGAGGGCTAAATGATTTCTTTGAGAAACTGCTGCTGCCAGACCTTGTGCTTTTTTTTTTTTTTTTCAACAACAGCAGCCCTGCTGGCTTTAATGAACGGATGAAGACGGTCTGTCGTCTCCAGAACTTTTTTTTTTTTTTGGCATCCAGCTGCCAAACTCTCAAAACCCGTCCACCAAAGATGGAGAGGAACATTTTCGAGTTGTGCAGCTTTCCCCCCCT
Source organism: Sciaenops ocellatus (assembly GCA_033000465.1). Taxonomy (NCBI): domain Eukaryota; kingdom Metazoa; phylum Chordata; class Actinopteri; family Sciaenidae; genus Sciaenops; species Sciaenops ocellatus. The sequence goes on along the minus strand of CP136876.1, from coordinate 12,265,779 downwards.
AAAAAATCAGAGCACTCGGAGCTCTGAGACGACCGGATTAACAGCCAGACAGAAAAATTCAAGAGGTGGTCATGCGAGAGCAAACAGCTCGTCACCGCATTAAGTAACTGGTTCCAGCAGGAATCAGCGGGTTTGCTTGTTTCACTGCGAGGAAGTGCTGCAGACAGTGTTGACTGATGTATAACCTTTACTTTGCTCGCCATATGTATGTTGTGACTGGGAACGTATGTGCAGTTCTGCCTCATCGAATGAGGACTGTTAGTTTTCGTGCACCACAGCTGTAAAAACTGCATCGGTTCATGTAATGACATCATGTCATTGAAGTCTGTTTGGAGCCAAAGGACAAAAAACAGATCCAGAATCGAAGACGGAGCTCCTTTTTTTGGGGATTGTATGGAAGTTTAAAGATGTCAAATTCCCTCTTTGGCGTGCGACCAAACAAAAGGTGACAAAAGGAAATCCCTCCATATAAGCCTGATGTATGAACATTTAAAAAATCTCCCGCTGGCAGGGCAGGAAATCCAGTGAGAGCTCATAAATCTTTCCACAAGGCTTTCGGGTTAATCGTAGTCGAGGGCCCGTGTGATGGATGAGGACTCGGAGGTACAGTAGTACCTCTGACTTCATGACTGTTTGACGGTATGTCACATTGAACCTAACAGAGGTAAACACCATAAAATGTGTATAAATGGAATAACTAGCAGATACATCTTAGTCATAACTGACAGTTTTAGCATGGAAGTATCTCAGAGGCAGAGGTCGACAAATGTAGACTAATTTCTAGCTGCATAAGTTGATAAATTATCAAATTTATCAACTTTTATTAGCAGAATTTATAGCCACCCATCTATTAAATTTTTGCTCAAAGAGTTAATTGCAAGTGACAAACCACTGGCTACTGGCTGCTATATTCCTACTGTAGGCTGCAAGTTATTTAGCCAAGCTAGCTAACATGCTTGCTCCTCTAGGAGCAACTAAGCTAGTTAGCCAAGCTAACCTGTTTCAACTGTAGGCAGTAAGCTAGTTAACTGAGCTAACGTCCTTACTACTGTAGGCTGCTTGCTATTTAGCCAAGCTAACGCACTTACAACTGTAGCCAGAAAGCTAGTTAGCCGAGCTAACAAACTTATGTTTACCATATTCATCGTGTTGGTTAAGTTTTTATCAAGCTATCAATTGCTAATTAGCACTAAAAGTACAATTGAGGCTAATGGGAATGTCAGCGTGGGAATAGTACACAATGCATCCATTGTGTTAATTATGAATCTAATTTGACCTGATGGCCCTCGTTGGAAAAGTTAAGGGATCACCAAAGATATGAGGATTCATCCTGAGGGGGAGGAATGTCTGTATAATGTCTCTTTAATAGATGTTGACATATTCCAGTCTGGGGTAAAGTGGTGGACCGACCAACATTGTCATCCGCAGAGGCACACCGCTAATGTTCCTCAAATTGAGCTACATGGTTTTTCACAGCAATATGTTCATACATTTGACACAAACTGTATTTTGGAGTCAGGAACATCCAAACTAAAGGCAAACACAAGATTTAATCTTCTGCTTTGATTTCCTCGGTTTGCAGCAGAGTGTGGGGGTTTGACAAATTTTGTTTGTTCAGTGTTTCATTTCTCAAAGACGGGAGAAGAACAATAAGACCCAGATGCGGGAAAAACTCAACAGTGTTCCCTGGCTCCAGTTCTGTCACCGCAGATTTGAGGACTACTCTTAGCTTCTGTTCAGGCTGCATTGCTTTACTTTCCATTCAGCTGACCTGGCAGCTGCTGATTTTGGCCGTCGATCGGTCCCGTCTGTTAGAACATCTCATAACGTCACCTTAAGGACTCAGAAGAATGCAGACCGTCCACTTCCTCCGGCGTACCTCTTGGTTATTTGGTAGAGAAAGGAAGAAGGAAAATAGTGTCACGTGTGAAAAAATGTTAAAGCTTGTCAATTAAAGTTTTGTGCTGATGCTGTGGTTCACATTCTGGTGTGAGAATCACGACTGGAGCCAGTGACCTATTTCACACGACCATTACAATCTTCAAATCAGTTGAAAATGTGACCACTGACTTGGCAAATGTGTCTCTAAATAAAAATGAAGAGTCTTTTTTTTTTTTTTTGCATGTAGCTCGGCTTACTAGTTGTTAGTGATGGGAAGTTCAGTTCTTTTTAGGGAGTCGGATCATTTGACTCAACTCACCAAGAAGGGCCGGCTCAAATCAAACTTTATGGTGTGAAGAATGTGCACAAATAAAACTAGACTTACGAACTGGAGGGATGTAAAACCGCCAACTATAGGTCAATGGGTCCAGAGACTGAAGATAGTGATGGGAAGTTTGGTTCTTTTTAGGGAGTCGGATCATTTGACTCAGCTCACCAAGAAGAGTTGGCTCTTTCGACTCCCAAACGGCTCTTCATTTTTCCACTTATACCTTTAATAATTCAGCCAAATTTAGCGCTGATTTGACCTGTGATTTATATGTGTACACATACTGTACATCACTTAAATTATTCAAAACATTCTTTGTACTGAAATATTCCAAAGTAAAGAATTACATTTTCTCATATCAATAAAATGCGGTAGCCAATTGTTGCGAACGAGCCGGCTCTTTGAACTGGCTTGTTCGCAACTGACACTTAACTACAAGTTACCAGACTAAACATTACATACGAAGCTCACACGCAACAGTGCGTCCACCTGTTTGCATGACTCACGACTACGAGCTGCCAATCCCGAGATGAAAGAAAAGCTGATTGAGGGGCAGGAAACGGGGAGTAATGAGAGTCATTGCCACGGCTGTCTGCTGCTGCAGCAGCTTGGCCCTGAGATCTAAGTCTCAGGTTAACAGGAACAGGAAGTCTGCATACAGACAGGTATGAGGTCAATATTTCCATGCAGCTGAACTGTTGTTGTTTCTGGTGCATGTTGGGATAATGGTTGCAATAAACGCCTGACTGCAAGATGGTCGATGATGTTAACTGACCAGCACGACTATTTGAATTGCAAATTGCTTTAACGAGCACCAATTAGCACGGCACAAAAAGCTGTCAGTAACACCGGTCAGTCGAAGGAGGTGAACACGTTAAAGAGCTAAAATAGCAACACAAACAAAAACACAAAGAATAAGTACTTTAAATGTGAACCAGCTGTTTGGAGTGTGAATGTTCGCCCCTCCTTGTCTCTGCTTGTTACTCAGATTTTGGACAAAAGGCAAAATATTTTTGACATTTTACACCCAAAGCTCTCTGGAGCAGAGTCACATGGGGAGGATAGAAATACACGTATGTGCAAACCGGCGCTGCCAGTAAGGGCAGTTTTTTATATAAATATATATATATATATATATATATGTATATATGTATATATGTATATAGATATATATATGTGTGTGTGTGTGTGTGTGTGTGTGTTTAATTAAAGCAACATTATGTAACTTCTCTGCTTTAATGTATTTTACTCTACCACAGATTCATTTTTTGCAGTGCACGTCAGCCTTATTTGCAAATGTTAGCATGCTAACATGCTAAGATGGTAAAAAACTGCCCGTTAGCATGCTAAACGCTGTGCTAACTATTCACAGAGCTGCTAGTAAGCATAACTAGCTCACTTTGTACAATAGTTAACATGTTAGCTCGGCCAAGTAGCTTACTTTCTGCAGTAGTAAGCATGTTAGCATTGGCTAAATGCTAAATTGTTGTAGCATTTAGCTCAAAAGTTACACTGTGCTCGCTATTTACCACTTACCACTACCGTTGATGTCAACTCTTTGTCACAGCATTTAGCTCAAAGTAATGCTCTGCTAGGTGCTAAATGCTTCGATGGTAGTAAGCATGTTAGCTTTGCTAACTAGCTCACTGCCTACAGTAGCAAGCATGCAAGTATTAGCTCAGCTAACTAGCTCACTGCCTACAGTAGCAAGCATGCAAGTATTAGTTCAGCTAACTAGCTCACTGCCTACAGTAGCAAGCATAGCATTTAGCTCAAAGTAATGCTCTGCTAGGTGCTAAATGCTTCGATGGTAGTAAGCATGTTAGCTTTGCTAACTAGCTCACTGCCTACAGTAGCAAGCATGCAAGTATTAGCTCAGCTAACTAGCTCACTGCCTACAGTAGCAAGCATAGCATTTAGCTCAAAGTAATGCTCTGCTAGGTGCTAAATGCTTCGATGGTAGTAAGCATGTTAGCTTTGCTAACTAGCTCACTGCCTACAGTAGAGTTTCTTGCATGGCTGTAAACTCTTTCTTGTAGCACTTAGCTCAAAAGTAACACTGTGGTAGCTATTCACAGAGCTGTTAGCACGGATGTGGATTCTCAGTTTTGATTAGCACGAGGGATTTCGCCTTTTCAATGCACAAATAAACGAGAAAGAACAGGAGAGGACTCGTCCATTTTCTCGTCTTTAATGTGTAAATTGTGCGAATCAACCAAAAGCTCCAGAACAGCTTCTTTAAATGGACGTTGTGGTTGGATTGTTTTGTCATCTACTGTGTGTGTGCACTGTGGTAGTCACACAAAAACCTCTCCTCTCTCTCCTCTCTTCTCTCTCTCAGCTCGACGTTGACCTCTGCCAAAACCAAAGTGAGACCCTGCCCTTAAATCTCTCTGCATGCAAAGAATGCACCGAGGGCTCCAAGTCAAACGAGGATCTTCCTCCTTGTGATCTATCGTCGCAGCTCCCTCTTTTTTGCCTCGCTAATAAAGCTGCAAACATGCAACTTCCAGATCTGATTTTTCTGTTTCCCTCCCCTCCTCCTTCCTTCCTTACTTACTTTCCTCTCACATACATGCACAGATCCCTTTCTCCTCTCTCCTCTCAAACTCGTGCAGCTCCACCCACCTGCAGATAAAAGCCAAACCCTCACCAGAGCAGCTCCTCAAAGCTTTGTGATACCTCCACCCTGCAGCAGCAGCAGCAGCAGCACACAGAGGTAAGTGATGCGTCACCGCCGGCACAGCAGGATTTTATATTTTTGTTTGGCATGATCAACCTCATGGTAGTGTTTTTATTGCATGGTTGTGGTGCCTGAGCTTGGATCATTTTCACCCCCTCTCTCTCTCTCTCTCTTGGAATTCCTTGGAGTTGGATTTGGGAAAGCAACAACAACAACAACACGTCCAAAACTTCCCCAAAAAAGTTTCATAAGACATCCGACGAAGCCTCTTTGCTGACAGAAACCTCTGCAGATAAAGTCTAACAGTTTCCCAAATCCCAGAAAAAAAGAGGCACCTGGGAAGAATAACTCAGCTTGTTAAAATAAATGCACGGTTCAGCATCTTGACAGGATTTAGCACCACTTAATGGAATGTTAGCTGCATTTCTTTCAACACAGGATTCAGTGTTAAGGTTAAAATATCCCACATAAATAAGAGAAGACGGGATTAGTTTTAGAAAGAGGCTTCCTGGCAGCAAGTTGGCTCTGAGAAATGAGTCAGAGATGGAAAGTTTGGGCTTCGGCAACTCTCTTTTTTCTACCTATCTTCTACCTAAAACATGTGTTTAACTCCCGGACAGGTATTAAGATGGATTTGCTCCAAAAAAACAACCAATTTTTCCCTCTCTATCCTCCTCGGTATAACTCGATCACAGAATATCCGAGTGAGCGTGCACCTGCCAAGAAACAGTTCCCTGCTTCACACCCCGACGTGGATTTATCACAGTGTTAAACATGTCCAAGGCCTTTTTCGCCCTCAGCCTCTTCTGTTGGACTGTTTTCTGCTTGCGAGTGGGTGGAAATAATAGTCGCTATCACGGAGTATGAAACCAGGTGTGGATCTATCTAATGAGCTTCACAGGCCTGCGTGATGAACTCAAGGCGATAAGCTTCTTTAGATAGCAGAGAGGTCGGTTTATATAGAAGCCAGCGAGATTTAGCATCTGTTTCTAACTTCCAGCTCCTTCGGTGCCACTGAAAGTGATCATGTTTTTCCTTTTCTTTGAGAGAAAACTCCTTTAATTAGGGGAAAATGTGGTAACCTCGCATAGCTGAGGTCGAACAACTCGTACAATTAACTCGCTGATAGTTTTTGATTACCGTAAACTCTCGCTGAGCTGGAAGGACCGCTGCCATCGCCAAAAAGTCGATGTAGAATGCCCGTGGAAACGCAGACAACACCGCAGCAGTGTCTGAAAAGTTTATCCAGAGTGGTACCAACCAGACTTCCCAAAATGAGAGCAAACAGTTCCCTGTTACGGAGCTCGATCAGGTGGAAGCTACCTAAAGATTTATAGTTTTTCGTGTCCAAAGGCCTTGAGGCTAGCTGGATCTGGATCAGTTTTGGCCCCAGATAGGCTTTGCCACTCCAAGTTCCTGCTGTCCAGTAAAAGAAAAAATGTCAGGCATGTTTTCTTTAAAACCAATTAACTCGTCGGGAGTCGCCGTGTCTTTAATGAAACGGCAGATTGATGCTGGAGACGCTTCACTGCAGGACGTCGCTGCTCTTTGGGAGGTCACTCAGGTCATGGATTGTTTTATTAGACGTGACTTAGACTGTTTGCTTTGGCAATATTATTTAGATTTTTTGCACAAGCTGATGATCTGAGGTGAAAAATTAATCTTAAACGAGCCAGATAAAGCATGTTAATTAGTGAGCTTTGAGCCTAAATCATACCGGGCATGACTGCGATCAGCTCCGGCCCGAGCTGTTCCTTTTCTTTTTACAGATGCCGCTATCACAGACTGTATAAAACCTGGACCTGTAGTCTCCGTGACGTCACTCTGACGAGCCGTTCTGAAGCTCAGTGTGGTCGCTCTGGTCACCGCCATCTCTGCAGTCCTGCCTCCTCCGCCGCCTCCCGGCTAATCCAAAAATCAGCAAAGACGTGGAATAACCAAATCTGAGCGAGTTAACAAAGGGCGACATCCTGGTGGGATATATTAGAGTTGCTGCTAGGCAGATTTTACACAACCAGGCTAGCCGTTTCCCCCCGTTTCCAGTGTGTATGCTAAGCTACGCTAACTGCCTCCAGTCTGTAGAGTGTCACAGCCATAATGGCACAAGCCATACCCGGTGGAATATAGTCGTGAGAGGCACTTTACCTCCAGACAGAGCCAGGCCAAATATTTCCCCCCCAGTGTTCAGTGTTTATGCTAAGCTACGCTAACTGCCTCACGCCTGTAGAGCTTCATGTTTAGTGCACAGATGTACGAGTCGATCCTCTCGTGCAACTCTCAGCAACAAGGTGAAGAAGTCAAAGAGCAGTGAGCATGTTAATTAGTGCTTTTATTAGTTAATTTGTGCTAAGCTAAGGGAGCTAACAGTGGATGTGTGTTGTGGCGGTTGCAGAAGCTGCGAGTGTGCCATAAAATCTCCTGCTTCTGTCAGCAGACATATTTGTCACTCTCTTAACGCCTCTTGACGGTGTTTTTCTCTCGCCGCCTCGCGCTCACACAGTTCTCACCTACCGAACGGGAAGAAGTGTTTATGTAGCTCAGGGGGAATGTGTCTCTCTTGATCCCTGCAGCTGCAGCCTCTGTGATTCGAGGCCATGTGTCCAGACGCTCGCCTGCTACCGTGCGGAGCGCTGAGATGTCTCCGAATATGAAATCTAAATCACTTTCAGACTGGCAATTGTGGCCATTTCGACGGCGCTCTGCAAGCGATTAAACTCTCACGTTCGCTTTACTCTTCTTGTGGGCACAAACGCGAGCTCGAATTACAGCTTTAAATTCTGTAGATTTACTGCAAAGTATCTCTTATCTAAACTCCTAAGTAGACAGAGTTGTAGTTCTTATTATCCCTCGTAAATACTCCGCTCCGAAAACATCTGGACAGTCGGGGAAGGGAGGATCATATTTTTTCTTTGAGTGGCATATTTTATGGTGTGACTGTATAACACATTAAGCTCCCTGAGACTGTCGTCATATCCCATTACTGTCACCGGTCAGACGATGCATACATGTCACGGCAAGTCCTCGATGATCCCGGGACATTTTCTGATCTCAATAAATCCATACGTGTAAAGAAAGTCGAAGGTTTGCAAATGCAGGCAACCGAAAACCCCGTGAATGACACAGCACACTGGAGAAACCATCATCAAACTCTAAAAGTATGATATAATCATCACCTCGCCCCTTTTTTTTTATATATTCGACTGCTCTCACACTCCTAATTTCACCAATCACCGCCCCTCTGGAAGGTCTCATGCCCACTTGTACAATATTTTTGACATCCTGTGTGTTGAAATTGCAAAAGCATTCGTCGTTCGGCTGTTGGAAATCTTCCGAGGTATTTGTGGTCGATTTGCCTTCGCCAGATTCACTGGCAGTGGGTTGGTGAAGTATTCAGATCCTTTATTAGAGCAGAAGTACCAACACAAGAAGCGAAAGATGCTGAAGTGGAGCTGGTTTTAATACTTATACACACTTTTTATAACATTTTAACGTGGGGGCTTATGGAGAATGACTCACTTCTGGAGCCAGCCTCAAGTGGACGTTCGGGGAACTGCAGTTTTTTAGGCGCTGGCTTCACTTCACAGCCACAGAGGTTACAGCTTGTTCCCAAACTATGGGCCAAGTCCCCTCCAGTCACAAGATAAATCTAAGCGGTTGCGAGTTGATTCATAGCGTCTGAAAGAAGGAAAACCAAAGTCCTGCTGCAGAAATATCTGCCCGTTTTTTAAAGATTTTTCCCTTATCTTAACTTTTCTTGTGAAATATTGAATAGTTTAACCTCGTTGGGCCTCGTACAGTTATTTAAATGAAACAATGTGAGACATTTAGACGGGGAATCAACATTTGGACCTGCTAAAAGAATGCTAGAAATCAGCCGTGGAAACTTTGGACTCAATCTTTGAGGTACATGGGCGATGTTAGCTACTGACTACAACCTCCTCCGCTCGCTCTCCGTTTCCAAGCACAAAGGAGAAACTACGGTGGCCTGAAAAACGCCATATTTCAAGCCAATGTTGTGGTTTGTCCGTTGTGGGCCTCCGTAGAAACATGGCAGACTCCGTAGAAGAGGACCTGTAGATATAAAAGTCTCAGTCTAAGGTGACAACAACACGATACTCTTTATTTTCAGGTGATTAAACGCAAATAGAGCCCCCTAAATCTGAAACACCGCACCTTTAAATATCTATTAAAGTTTATATATAAGTATATTTTGTTGGTTTCCACCCGTGTTCTTTGGAAACCAAAGAAGAGCCTGTTGCACAGTGTGTGCTCTTCTTTTTCTGGTTTACACAGGACACAAAATCTATTTATGCAGCTGCAAACTGCCGAATTCCCCTCTGGAGTCTGCGGTTTAAAAGCATAGTATCAGCGATCAGATCTGATTATTGGCCAAAACGTTTGTTATTGCCTATAAAAATAATTCATTCACTTGTGGAGTGGTCCCTTTGAGAGCCAGTGCAAATATAAGCGAGAGAAAAATGTGGCGAAACCGCATCAGGGTGAAAAAACCAGAAAACTTCTGAAGAGCCTCACAAGTGTTTCTTTCCTGCTGTGCAAGATAACGGAGCAAGTTCTCTTTATATCAGATTCATACATGCATTCAAGCTCTTCTTAGTCGTGTGTCGCCATTAACGTTCCCCACCGACACCAGATACTCTGTTTTGACTCGAACTCAAAGCTAATAGGAAAATAATTCTCCTCCTGCTCCTGATTCTTTGCCTGAAATGAAAATTGTGGCCAGACGACGGGCGAGCCGTGGTTCCCCCAAGTCTGTCAACGAGACGAGCGGGAGGCGCAATTATGTGCGTGGACGTATGTGCGTGTCAGAGGTCAGAGCAGCCGCGGGCAATATCGTCTGGGTGCTACTTCCCTTTTTGCGGTTTTTTACAGCTTGAAGTGTGTTTCCACCTTCAAAAAAAATAAAAAATGAGCCACCTTAAAAGGTCAGCTGACCTCTGAGTCTCCGAGCCTTCGCTTTGCAAAGAGATCGAGTAGGTGTGAAGGAATGCTCACAAAGAGCAGAAATGGAGCTGGCTTCAGAGACTCTTCCCTTTCCCTCCAGATAAGCTGAGCTGTGTGAGGGAAACGTTACCCGATGATTGAGGCGGGGATAAATCACCTGCTCGGAGACGGGAAGGGGAGCAAACGCGGGGAAGAAAAACAGCTTCAGGTCCAGAATATGCTTGAAATATGACTTTGTGGTTTGTGAGAATAATGCACCGAAGAGAGCGGCTGTTGTTGCTGTAGATGGAAAATGGCAGGCGTGATGCACAAAAGCCAACATCCAGTAATAAATACAGACAAAACAACAATAAATGTGATTGTGCAAAGGAGGAAAAAGTGTTTGAATCAGCTTGCAAACAGATTGTCTCAGGATAATTTGCTCTTTTCTTGCCTCCACCCAGTCTGTGGAAAACACCAGTAAACAAGAGAGACTGATACAAGTATTGATGGGGTGAATATCGAATCAAAAATGGAGTTTGGCGCCATCTATTGAGCCAGCAGACTCACTGCAGAGCCTGCTATTGTGGAATTAGGCTGCAGCTCATCGTTTGCTCTCTGAAATGTCCCGACCAACAGTCCAAACCTCAAATATATTTAATTTTGTGTCATAAAATTCAATGAAAATCAGCTAATCATCACGAATTTTGGTGCATTCTTTGCTAAATGTACTACTTTCACCTCAGTATATTAGATTGATCCTCCGGTGCCTGCAGACAGATGTTCACCTGAGTGTTTTTTTTCTTACACGGAAAAAACACACACATGCATGCAAAACACACAGGTGCATCTCCCAGATGTTGTCTTGGCGCGGCCTCCTGTCAGCTGATCGTTGCATTCCTGTGTGTGTACGAAGCTTTTCACGCCACGCTGACAGAACAGTTGCGTGTATTTTTGCCTGATTTCGAAGTCGAGCGCAGTTCGTAGCCAGTGAAAGAGAACAACATCTGTATTGTTCTTGGGTAAGCTCAGGTGATACGGCAGATCAGCCAGTAATTGTAGGCTTGGGGTTCAATCCCATGACTGCTTGGCCCAAATTGCAGCGAGTATGGGAAGAAGTCCATTAATTTAATGTAATATTTGCATGTAACACGAAGCAGAACTTAATTTATCAAACTCAGGGTGTTTTATTTTGAAAACTGACTGGATTCTCTACGCCGTTTCTGTGCCTGACATATTAGTTTCCCCCGTTAACGTCCTCTTCAGTCTCTTCTCCTCTGCCATTATGTCCATAGAGGCTGCTGAGCTCCGGTTCTGGCACGACATCGACTCCACTTCCGTCAGCATTCCCCTGAAAACCTCCTCTTCCAAAACACCTGTGGTGTGTGGCTAACAGCAGCTACAGTTGTCAGCAGTTTACTTCACTGTCCATCAGGAAACTCTGTAAATCACAGAGAGTTGAGGGCGGAGCAGCCGGAGGACATCAGAGGGAAAACCAGAAAACATTTTCTCCACAGCCCGGGCAGCCCGGCTAACAAACGGAGCTAACAGCAGCACATTTTATGGTAGAAAGGTTACACAGCATTGCTTTAAATGTAACACTGGTGATGCTAATAACACTCGTGATGTGGTAAATCATCGTAGCATGCACCGAGGTGTCTTCATTTCAGCCTGATGACAGTTGGCCCCGCAGCCCTGTTTGCTGCCTGCTCTCGCTGTAAAAGAAAAGACCCTTTGCAATCTGTTTAAAACACAAACGCCAGCCGTGACCACAAGCAATTAAGACTGGCACCCGTATCTGTAAGCAATGACATGCCTCTGTTCCTCATCGTTTGTTTATCGAGCGGTAGAGTCGTCCATCTGGAATCAGTCAGGAGAGGAACACAAGAGGAGAAATGGAAATTTGATTATTTTCAAAGCCAAGCTGGAGGTGATAAAAGACTTGTGGCTCATCACCAAGCGGAGCCGGCTGTGGTTGTAAGTGTTGGCAAAGAGGTTCAGAGGAACCAGCGTCCATTCTGGGGGCTGGCGATCTTTTGTTGCATGGGATTGTCATCGAGCGAGGGGTGTGGAGGTGTCCTGGAAGAGTTCTCATCAACGCTGAGCCTGAGCACGAGATGAAAGGCTGAAGGAAAATAAGCAGCTCGAAAAATGAGTCGCGTTGTTGAGATTTAAAGATGTCAAGTCAAGATATTTATTGTCGAGCCATCCGATGACACGCAGACTGTGGGATTTTGTTCCTTTGCGCAACAGAAATTGACGTTTTCTCGCTCTAGCTGCCAATGACGGAAGATCAATATATATTTTATCATGTTAAGACCCTGTACATACTTTTATGTGAATGGTTCAGTGTACATTTAATTCTCTAAGATGCACTGGGTATGTACTAGTCCCATATAATGTAAAAACACCAACAATGCATTTAAACTTTCTCTGCAAAGGTCAAACCTGCAGCCAGAACCTTCAAGATGATGACAGCTCTTTTATTTTATGGCTTTTTGGCCAGAAAATGTCATTTGTACACTGATTTTTGTGCGTTTCTGTAAACAAATGATACTTCAGAGGTGCAGGTATGCAGGTTTTGTCACCTTTACGCAGAGCTGTTTCTGTTTCCCAACCCTGTTTTCTGGTCTTTATGCTAAGCTAAGCTAAGCTAAGCAGCTGCTGGCTCCAGCTTCATATCTGGCTCACAAACACGAGAGCCTTCCCATCTAAAGTCTGAAAGCTTAGTGTCTCAGTTTGATTCAATGTCGCCCAGTCCGGCCTCAGGGATTCATTTAACTTTGGTCGCAGCTGACGCCAACTTCACATTTTGTGGTTTCTGGGTGAAACTGTGACGTTTTCTCGCCTCCAGAACAACAAACAGCTACATTTATTACATGTACTGTGATCACTAAAGGAGTAACTGAACATCTGACATACTGAGCAGGAGAGAGCAGCCATCACTAACCGCTAAGTTAGACTACTGTAGCTAGATTAAATGAATAACTGGTAAATAACATGGAAAATACTGTAACACATCAGTGGGTAATAAGTAAGATTTACAACAGTGATTCATTTTACTTTTATAGTACTGATAAGCTATGAAAAGCATCTGTTTGCACTACATGTGTAGAAAGAAAGCACCTGAGAGGACTCACTTCTCATTTGCAGTTTTTGTTGGATGAATCTCACAGATCTCTGATCGGCCTCCAACACCATGTGAATGCATAAATTTAAGTCCCTCGATGATATCTCAGACGAAACTCTTGCAAATTGAGTTGTTTTGTCCCAAAAAGAAGAAGAAAAAAAAATGGACTGTACCGTGAAAAATCAGTTTCTTCTCCACGGGGCTTAAATCTCTTACATAGTCGCGTTATCTAACCCACCTGACCCCAGAGCAACTTGAACTTTTCCTCCATCCTGTGTGATGGAGAGACAAGAAATAAACCAGAACAAGATGATTCAGGAAAAGACTTTATTTGTTGTGTTGAAACATTCGCCATGCGGGGTACTCGAAGCTAAACATACACACCGTGTAATATCCTCATAATTCAATACTTTCCCAGTTTTAGTCTGTGGTCCACAGACGGTTTCTCCAATTGCCTTCCCCATTACACTGTCTGGAAACCAAAAGATGACTGATGATACGGACTTTGTGCAATCAAAGCCTCCCTCTTCAAAGTAATTGGTAGCTACGTTGGAGTAAATAGCATATTTGCTTTCACGTGTAGGAAGCAGTCGGGCGTAACGGTCCAGTGGAAATATTAAAAGTACAAATACCGTGAAATGGTTCCAACCGCCGTGATTTCAAAACAAACACCGTGTTTGTGTATTTGATACCGTAGCCAAGCAGTGATTGTCCACTGGCAGCTACAGCACGTCGTGTTTTTACAGGACGAATGTTCAGACAGTTTGCGGTGCTGTTATGACTTTATTATTCCATTTTTTTTTTTTCACTCAGTTCTCGCAAAGTTCTTCACCAAAAACCCTCTACTCCTGAATTTGGGTTTAAAATTAGGAACTGAACTGATAAACTTGTTATAAAACATTTTTTCTGCACCAAATATTAATAAAAAAAAAACATTAGGATACAAAAGAGACACAGATTCATAGGTGTGGTTTCCACTGGGGATGGGTGGAGACGTCCTCCACATCTTACTGACCGTCCAGCTGCCAGAATCCAGATGTGAGATCTGAGCTGATAAAAATGTTCATGCTCTCATCTCAGCATTAGTTTTTTACCATAGACTGTATAAAACATGGATGTAGTCTCTGTGACGTCACTCACAGGTTTCTGAAGAGCCGTTTTTAAGCTCAGTGTGGCTCTGTCTTTGTCTTAGTCTTGTCTCGTGACCCAGACGGCAACGTTGGGGCTTAAGAAAGGTGAAGAGTGAAACCGGAGTTGCATCTTTCTTCGTGCAAAACCGAAAGATGCGAAAGTGCCCGAATGAATCTACAATGAATCAACATCTTTCAGAAAGCTAAACATTGTCCCACAGCCCAGCAGAAAGTCTGTCCCAAACTCTCCCCCATGTGTCTCTCAGACATAATTTTAAACAGATGAAGATTCGCCAGAACCTGCATCCAACTTCCTAAATGAGCTCCGTTACTCATGCAGCTCATCCAGTAAATGGAGGAGGATGTGTTTTTGTCTGCTGCGCCTCGTGAGCCATGAAGACTGACGGATCCTTGGAGGATACGGCGAACATGTGTTTTCAAAGCTCCACTCTGTCCTCTCGCTCTCTGTTTTTTGCGGACTTTCTGTTTTATGGAGGTCGTCTCGTTTCCGCGCCAAGCATGTGTTCCCTTTTTGTCTGCGGATGAATAGGTCACGTTGTGGGAGTTCGAGGGGCTTTGACTACAGCGACAATCAGATCAACATCCTCATGTGTGAAATCATGTCCAATTTAGTAGATCAATACTTGAGGATTAATCACTCGCTCGTATCTGAAAAAGATGTTTAACAAATTTGTTCCAGCGCTCGGGGTTTGGGAGAAACATAAAACAGCTATTTAGTCTGGCCATAATGGCTGAATGTGAAACACTTAGATGACCAAGTTTTAGTCAGTTGACGAGCTGTTTTCAATTAAGGTTTTAAATTGTAACTTTTCATCGTCCCAAAACTTTCATTACAGATTTAAAAGCACGATTTTATCTGCCAACTTTTTGTCCTTTTTACGAAGACCCCTTACATTTCATGCAATGTTTTTTTACAGCCTGTTACTTTTATTTTACAACAAGCCGGTTTATTTTGAACTGTGGTGAAATCATCACTTTCCTTCATACTTTTTGAATAATATTTGTTTCCACAGAAGAAATCCAGAACAAAAACGTCATTTCTTTTCAGATTTTTATTTTCATGTCATCTGACTGTAGCTTGTTTTGGCCTCATCAGAGCATATATGAATATGTAATTAAATTATTTTACAGATTTTCCCTCAATTATTATGATCAAACAGCTACATATTACATTTTTAATATTTACAGAGTATTATTGTCATTTTACATGAATTTCTGTGTAATTTTAGAAAGTAGAAAAATACTGTATAAATACTATAATATAATTTATCTGTACAAAAATGAGGAGTAACTTTAATCTGTCATCATCACACTCAAACAGTTTGGTTGTTGATGTACAGATAATTTCTGTAATTTTACAGAAAACTTTAGTTTTTACAATAAATGTATGTTTTTATTTTATATTTATATTTTATAGATATAATGAAACAAAAACAAGACAGAAAAAAAGAAATATATGTGATATATTAAAAATAAGACTAAATTAAATATGTATGAAGTAATTGAACCATAATATCTCGACTTATAACAGAAGAAATGAAAATAAATGTGATTACTAGTTTCAACAAGCTTTAAATGTATAATATGATATATAGTTTCATATATACTATTATATAATAAAGTGATTTACAGCATATCATCCATTCTGTGCACTTCTGCCAAATTAATGACTATAAATGCCTTTATAACCTTGTACAGATGAGTACATAACATTAAAGACACTTTTATTTAGTTATTGACTTATATATCCATTGATTCCTGCAGTTTTACTCAGGATGATGTGTTCTACACTACTCTAAAGAGCTTTTGGGATTTGCCCAGGCGAGAAAAAGATAAATATTAACATTAACACTCAATATATGGAGCCTGAAAACACTGCAGACTTCTCAAGTCTGCTCTCATAAAGCAGATGATGTTTCATTATGATACTTAGCTCCTAAACAGAGCTGCAAAGGTACAGTTTTATGACGTTGCTGTTCTGTTACATTTATTTTTAATACCTCCGTCGCTGCATTCCTCACATAACGAGGTGTGTCTAAGCACAACTGTATCAAGACCAGAGTATGTCTACCAGGTGGAGATGACAGCTTAGTGCTACAAACCCAGCACCTCTGCGAAAGGTCACCACCTGACATTCATCGAACTTGACATTCATATTTTCACAGGGCCCAGCAGGACTGCAGCTAACACCTGGCTGGAACCCCGTGCATGGCCACCGTCCCGCTCATGCCTTGGAAAAGACCCAGAAAAGCAGCGTAAAGTTTGAGGGGAAAGCAGACGAAGGAGGCGCAGGCCAGAAGGAGAGAGCACCTTCAGTCTGAGAGGAGGAAAAATCTCAAAGTAAGAGAGTTTGTGGTGAATTGAATCTCCTGAAAATATGATCTGAAGGTTTAAAAGATTATGTAGATGAATACATGTGAGCAGCAACATACTGTCCGATAACTGCAATCAATAAAGTACAATTATTGGTTTTAAGCTTGAATTTCTTGACTCATGTCAGCACCTAGAAAGAGAAAAAAAAAGTGCAGTAAATATGAAATCCATATTTAAATAACCAACCAAACTCTGCTGGGATTTAAGAAAATAGATTAAATCTCTCTAAAAGATGATCTAAGTGTCATTTAAAGCATTTCTGCAGCCGGTTTTCCAGATAAAATCTTTAATAATCTAAAAAATGTTATCAAAATCAACCTTAAACTCAACAAGAATTTAATTAAAAACCTCCCAAATTCCCTGAAATATCAAATGTGAGTTCATACATTCACCCTCCCATGTCTGCTTCTTTGAATACCAATTTGTATCTGTGAGAGATGAAACCTGTGCTATAAATATTCAACAGTTAACATATTCAACCTGACACGACTTAGCTTGCTTTTCTTTTTTTTTTTTTTTAAGATAATTGCTCAGAAAAATGTAAACAAGTCTTATTTCCATTATTCCAGCTTTCCAAAGACTTTTGATCTCTTTGGGATTGTTTCAGGACACACAAATACCACGCCGGAGGAAAACATACGTTCACCCATCACCGTTTATTTTCACACCGTGTTCCTGGCAGCACTTAGTCAATCTCTTTAGCGCACACATGTTTGAAGGATTAAGGATTATGTTCAAAAGTGACCACGTCTCCTGTGGGAGCCTCTTAATTACGACATATATGCTTTAGCAGCATGTGCTTTGTGTAATTCACTTCAAGGATATGAGACTGAGGCTTTTACACAGTGTGTTTGAATAGATGTGTAAACAATGGGGGAAAGGAAGGACGTGAGGGAGATCGCCAGGAGGCAGCGGAGGTTTTTCTTTTTTGGTTTGACCACAGTGGGTTTCATAAGACCCCAAGTGTTGGCTTAGAAGTGAGATGCAAGAGCACAGCCTGCTGGTTGTGGACTAACATGACAGCTTTAATGGCAGAGTTATTAAATGGTGTATCCTGGTGGTGAAAGCAGCATAGTCAAACTTAATGTGAGCGACCTCATGTGGTGAGGCAAGGCACATCAAGGTTTTGTTGCCTTTGGCTTTGAGACTACAAACCGAAGGTGTGAAGTTTGAAAGATGCAGGCCTTTACCAGACACTGTCCTGTTGCATTAGGGAATTGTAGCATCTTGTGTAGAGTCCACAGCTTTTGCTAACAGCCAAACGTCAAGCAAGGTCAACAACAGCAGACATAGCAGCCAGCTAATGTTACTTACTAGTCCAACAGCAGTCAGCCCAGCTCGGCGTCTGTCTTTCAGCCTTTTATTTCACCAAGCTCTCACCAACCACTAAAAGTCAGTCCCAGATTTACTCTTGTCCTGCAGCTTCTTAGCTTCCTCTGTCAATGTCTTCTGCAGTCTTTTCTCTTCTGCCATTATGTCCTTAGAGGCTGCTGAGCCCAGGTACATTGCCCACTTGCCCAGCTCCGGTTCTGGCACGACACCGGCTCCACTCACTGTCAGCATTCCCTCATGAAAACCTCCTCTTCTTCCTGGTTGTCCAAAACGCCTGTGGTACAAACACTAACACTCCCCCGGTGCTCTGAGCTAACATTAGCTAACAGCAGCTACAGTTGTCAGCAGTTTACTTCACTGTCCGTCAGGAAAGGCGGAGCAGCCGGAGGACATCAGAGGGAAAACCAGAAAACATTTTCTCCATAAAATATGATCCAGTTTCACCAAAATCAGTGAAATAGTTGGTGGTGTGTGACTTAGTGCTGTAAAGCGTTACGTACTTCTCCTGACACAAAGTTACATAGTGTGAGAACAGACGTACGAATGACAGAGACACCATTCACCTGATTACAGGTCAGTGTAGAGTTGCCTATTTGCAGACTGTGTTTTATATTTACTTTTCTTTTCCACTGCAGAAAATGGTGGCTGTACCCCTTCGTTCTTTCTATCTACTCATCACAGTGTCCCAGTTATGTTTATTACACCTGGTCCATGGCGGGGCGTATTATGGACACAAACAGCTGCCTCAACAGCACCAGCCCCTGCCTCAGTACAATGACGGGTATCCTCAGCAACAGTTTATGGGGAATGAGATGCCACACCTGCCTTATGGCAAAGAAGTGCCTCAGTATGGGAAAGAGCTTCCTCAGCTGCCTTTGCAGATGGCCAAAGAGAGGCCGCTGACTGATAGCAAAGGTGAGGTCAAGTAGTTCCAAACTGTCAAAATGCTAACTCATAAATTAAGGGTTGACATAAATTGTATCTTTTTTACAGGACAAACATTCCCCAGAGGAGCTAAAGGTCCACCTCCTCCTGGTCCTGGTGGAGAAGGTCTCAGAGAGGGACCACAAGGAGTTCAGGGCCCCCCAGGACCAGCAGGACCACCAGGACCACAGGGTCCCACTGGGCCACCAGGCCAAGGATTGCCAGGATTACCGGGAAAGCCAGGTCCTCCTGGTCCTCAAGGCTACCCTGGGATCGGAAAACCTGGCATGCCAGGATTGCCAGGAAAACCCGGAGGACCTGGATTACCAGGGCTAAAGGGTGACCTTGGTCCTGGTGGTGGTGAAGGACCAACTGGACTTCCTGGGCCTTCAGGGCTCCCAGGTCCCCCTGGACTACCTGGGATTTCAAAACAAGGAGGTCAGGGGCTGCCCGGACAGACTGGTCCTTCAGGAGAGCCTGGACAAAGAGGTCCACCTGGGCTTCCTGGTCCTCCAGGCCCCAAGGGGGACAAAGGACTTGGTATACCTGGTTTACCAGGTTTAAAAGGACCCAGTGGACCACCAGGTCCACCTGGACATGTGGGCATCCCTGGGATTGGTAAACCTGGCCTGAATGGTCTCCCTGGACAGCCAGGGATACCAGGAAAACCTGGTCCTTCTGGAGAGCCAGGACTGGCAGGGCCACCTGGTGATAGAGGCCAACCAGGACCACCAGGTGTGCCAGGAATTGGGAAACCGGGAAAAGATGGTTTCAGAGGGCAACCAGGGCCCTCTGGAGGGAAAGGGGAACCAGGCCCCCATGGTTTACCAGGGGGTCCAGGCTTACCAGGATATGGTAAACCAGGGTTTCCAGGACCTAAGGGTCACAAGGGACATGCTGGTCTCCCTGGACCTTCAGGCCTAAAAGGTGATAAAGGTCACGGAGGTCTTCCTGGAGTGATTGGTCCCACCGGTCCTAGTGGTATGCCTGGCCCACCAGGTCCAATGGGGCCTCCTGGTAGTCTTGGCTTCCCAGGGCAAAAGGGAGAGGATGGTCTTGTGGGACCAAAGGGATATCCAGGAATGAAGGGTGATCTAGGGCCTCCAGGTCTTCCAGGACAGCCAGGATTATCAGGAGAGCTTGGACAACCTGGACCAAGAGGTTTTCAAGGGCCCATTGGCCCCAAAGGAGAACCTGGTTTAAGGGGTTTACCTGGTGCCCCTGGTGGTGGAGGACTACCTGGACCAAGAGGGGAGGCGGGGCACGCTGGAGAGAAAGGCCACCAAGGATCACAAGGTATTCCAGGGCTTACAGGACCAGGGGGACCAATTGGACCTCCTGGGATGCCAGGGCCGAAAGGCGAAATAGGCCTGCCTGGTAAACCTGGCTACCCTGGTGAGGGAAAGCCAGGACTCCCAGGTCATATTGGTCCTCAGGGTAACCCTGGTCCAAGTGGCCCTGCTGGACTTCCAGGTCAACCAGGACAACCTGGACCCCCTGGTCCCCCAGGACTACCTGCTACATCCCCTGAACTCGGACAGATCCTCCCCGTGACCGGCCCATACAGCAGCCAAAAACAAGGCTACAAGAAGAACGGAGGCGACATTGGTGGAAACGGCGTAGAGATGCCGGCCTTCACAGCGAAGCTCACAAACCCGTTCCCTCCTGTCGGCTCTCCGGTCATCTTTGACAAACTCCTGCACAATGGCAACCAGGATTACAATCCCCAAACTGGTATTTTCACCTGTAGCGTACCAGGGATCTACTACTTTGCTTACCACGTCCACTGCAAGGGAGGTAACGTGTGGGTAGCACTAATGAAGAACAATGAGCCAGTCATGTACACGTACGATGAATACAAAAAGGGCTTGCTGGATCAGGCATCAGGGAGCGCTGTACTCCCTTTACGACATGGAGACACTGTGCATATACAGCTACCATCTGACCAGGCTGCGGGACTTTACGCTGGTCAATATGTCCACTCCACATTTTCCGGATACTTATTGTACCCAATGTAAGAAATGTGTATAAACGAAGCGATAGCAATGACGTATTGGAGGTAAATTTTTACCAGATTTATGGTAAAACAACTGCAGTCTCAAAGGTACAACGTAGGTCAAGTGAAATGGTTTACAAAGAGTGGTAGAAGAATAATCTTTTATATATAAACAGTAGCAAGTATACATACATCAACGGAGTCGCGATCGTTCTTTTTAGGGTTCAAGACATACTATCAAATATGTCAGTTGTCATAATTCTTGTATGTTTACATTTATTCTTATATCCGTCCACACACAATATATCAAGACATGGCTGGAACAATGAGGCTTTAGGTTGCAGACTTGTATTCACTTTTCACTCGCTTTACAGTTATACGCTGTATACTGGGCACATAAGAACATATTAGTTTCATTGTACAATGCATTTACTCACAGTACATAAGGTTGGGTTTGTCTTTTGGGGGATTCATCATACAGTTATTAAGTTATTGTTTGTCTTTTTATGTTGTTTTATGAAAATGCAGCTCTTAAATACTACAAGTATTTGGGTGAGTTTTAAATCCAATTTCACACCATATCTCAGTCCAGAACAGAACCAAAAAAACAAAAAACCTTTGCCCACAGTTGAACTTTGTTTTGTCAAGATTGTTTTGTTTGTAATAAATATAAATTCTTTGTCAGTTTGTCAGTATTCTCTGTAATTTATTTGTTTGACTACTGATTACTTTGGGATTGTGTTAATTTCTGTGTGTTGACAGTAATCAATCAACAAAAACAAATATTCACAAATATTCGGAAAAAAGAAATATATCGTTCATGATAGTACCCGTTCATACCACCACCGTGTGTCAGTTTTGTTTTCATTTTGAACTGTGGATGTGCAATTTGTGTTTTCTCTCTTCCTTTTTGTTGGCTTTACTTTGGACAATGGTGCAAAGCATTAAATGGGGGAAACTGTGCCTAAAGTATGTGAATTTTGCTTTTATTGGTTAGATATTGGTTTAATAAAGAAACAAAAATATTTGTCTTGACTTGGTTTCCATTATTGTTACAGTTAAATGACTGATTTTATGATTGTTTTGATGCCTGAGACTTCATCTGATTACAAGACTGTAAGGGAGTGGGAGATAGTGATGTGTCGGTTGTGAACGAGCCGGTTCAAAGAGCCGGCTCTTTTAAGTGAATGAAGAGAGCCGGCTCCGGTACGTGAGCCGTTGAGTGAAAAAGAAGCAGCATTTATTGCTTTTTATACTTTTTAAAGGTGTTGCTATCTGCTTTGTGTAGCCGAGTGGTTCTACAAGCAAGTTAGTGCATTCATTGGGCGGTTTCAGAGAGTTACAACGGTCTGTAAACGCAATGAAAATAATTGGTTATAGCAATTTATTGATATTAGAAAATGTAATTTTTACTTTTGAATACTCCAGTACAAAGGGTGTATTGAATATATACATGATATATGTGTACACATACAAATCATAAGTCAAAACCGCTAAATTCGGCTGAATTATGAAAGCTATAAGTGGTAAAATGAAGAGCCGTTTGGGAGCCGAAAGAGCCGGCTCTTCTTGGTGAGCTGAGTCAAATGATCTGACTCCCTAAAAAGAGCCGAACTTCCCATCACTAGTGGGAGACAGTGGACTGCCGCAGAACCCCAAGGAAGAAGAAGAAGAAGCGTCTGACCAATCAGAGCTTGAGGCGTCATACCTTCTGTCTGTCCCTCCCTTATATGGATCCCGTCGGTTAGCACGTCTCCCCGGGTTAACGGCTAAATTAACGGTTATATTTACGGTGAAACGCTTCGTATGATCATCCAATAAAACGTAAGTGCCGTCATCAATCTCTCGTATGTTCCTTAAACGTTGTGCGACAGTTTCCTGGCTTAGCTTCCCGTTAATTACAAGCTACAGTAACCTAGGCAACCCTCCCGTTTGAATGACTTACAGGAGCTAACAGCTTGTTAGCTCTCGGCTTTACTGTGTTTACATGCTAACTGAGTAAATCCGACCAATGTAAATAAAAATACAGACATCTGCTGAACGATAGCCACGCTAAATTGGCAGTGTAAGCCGTTGAGAAGCATCGCCACAGCTGTTTAGCTCGCAGTGTAACCGAGTACTGCTCAACAAGGCTACAGTAACCTAGCTACCAGGAGCTAACAGGTAGCTTGTTAGCTCAACTCTCAGCTGCCTCATACAGCAGCACACATTTGGATACATGGTTGAATTGTCCAGTGTTGGGCAAGTTACTCTAAAAAAGTAACTCGTTACAGTTACTAGTTACTTCTCCCAGAAAGTATCTAAAGTACTTACTGAGTTACAAATTATAAAAGTAACTAATTACTTTGGAAAGTAACTATTGCGTTACTTTCAAGTAATTTTTTAAATGCTCAAATGTGTCAAAGAATTTGGACCCCACCTCCACCCCTCTTTGACGGAACTTAAAATACATGTGCGTGTTCAATTATTTATGATAAATCTGAATATTATAATGAAATGGACACTTCATACAATACATAACAGAAATCCACAGTACACAAATCTAAACTATTTTAACGTTGCTGTGGGAAAGTGAGACTAGCATCCAATAAAATGTCATGGATTATTGTAGATATTATAATTACTATGTTTATAGAGTGGATCATAAAAATAACACAATAGATGTTTTAACTTTTGATATTTATTGCACCTCAACAGGCCACAACTAAGCAAAATTAAATTATGCTTGTTAAGCAATGTACCAAGAAATAAATAATATATTCACTCTTTGTAGTTGGAAGAAGCAGTACTTTTGGACTATTCCTGTTTCTCGTTGACTCACGTGAATGTGCTGTGTTGTCTTTGTGTGTCTGATCAGACTAGTCACTCGGCTACGCGGGCTTTCGAATGTGTGTAAGCAAAGCAACACCCGCCCAACTCCACCTCTGATTGGCTTACCATGGAATTTTACTCAACCTCAGCCAATCGTCATCATTTATGCGATGTCTCGTGCCCCCGCCCTCACCAAGGATTAAGGAGGAACAAGAAAAATCTTTGCCGCTCGGCTTAGAGATCTAGTTGGTCTGATGAAAAACAGCTGCCTTCAATCAGAGTAACGCGCCGCATTTTTTGGCAGTAACGATAACGGCGTTATAATGATGGGAAGAGTAATCAGATAGATTACTCGTTACTGAAAAAAGTAACGCCGTTACTAACGCCGTTATTTATAACGCCGTTATTCCCATCACTGGAATTGTCACCATGTGCTGTACATAAGCACACATTTGAAGCACTCCCTTTACTTCCAGCCTTCTCACTGCTCTATACTGTGGTCGTGTTTTGCTTTCAGATAATCCACCATGGCTTCTCGAGCAGGTCCGAGAGCAACGGGCACAGACGGCAGCGACTTCCAACATCGGGAGAGGGTTGCCTCGCATTACCAGATGAGGTTGGTTCAATTTACTGTTAACTGTGTATAGGTCTCACACTGTAATGTGTGTTTGCTTCTTCTCTGTAACCTGTTCAGTCTGCTTGTTTTGTGTGTCTGTCTCCTGTCCTGCAGCGTTGCCTTGAAGTCTGAAATCCGTAAACTGAACATCGTCCATCTTGTGATCTGGGTGCTGATGGCCGCTCAGGTACTGGCAGATCTTCAGAAGCTGTCACAGATATTTTTGTTTGGCTCGTGTCTGAGTTTGTTCTGCTTCTTTCTCAGGTCATAGTGAGCCAGCTGAGCCTGGTGTCCCACAAGGTAGTAGCCTCTCCGTACCAGTGGGAGTACCCCTACCTCCTGAGCATCATTCCCACCATCTTCTGCTTCCTGGCGTTGCCGCGCAACAACATCAGCTACCTTGTCATCTCGATGATCAGCGCGGGGCTCTTCTGCGTGGCCCCGCTGATCTACGGCTCCATGGAGATGTTCCCCGTGGCCCAGCAGCTGTACCGACACGGTAAAGCCTACCGCTTCATCTTCGGCTTCTCCGCCGTGTCGGTCATGTACCTGGTGATCGTCATCGCCGTGCAGGTGCACGGCTGGCAGATCTACTACAGCAAGAAGCTGCTGGACCAGTGGTTCACCAGCACGCAGGATAAAAAGAAGAAATGAGTTCACCAAGAGAAGAGACTTCCAGACGTATTGTGGCCCCCCATCATATTTTTCTATATTTATATTGACAGTGGTGATGTCATCGATGAATCCCCGGACTGCTTGTGCCTGCTGCCGTCACTCTGTACTTAAATCCTCCTGTAAATGTCCTCTGTTGTCTGTCTGTACCTCGTTATTTCAGGTACTGTCAGTAAACAAACCAGACTGAGTGGAAGAAGACGATGTTTTGAAAGATCAATAAATTCATCTGACTTTTTGTGTGTTTCATGTGTGCACTCTGTTCTTCTGTACATATCACACACTGGGTGGTTTATTGCTTCAGTTGACTACATCACAGCTCCTCCTCCTCTTCAACATCATGTGAGCATCTTCACTGCTCCTCCTTCTCCTCAACATGTGGGCATCTCCACCGTGGCTCCTCCTCCTACACATGGGTACATCTCCACTACTGCAGCTACTCCCCTTCACACACCTGTTCCTCCACCCTTGTTTGTCACAGAGACGGGTGAGGCTGGAGCTCGGGAGACTTTCCGAATATAGGGATTTGATAAAATCCTTGGCTCAGTAGTAATGCTGCTGGCTTTGATATGGGAGACTGAGGTTCAAATCCACCACCAATCCAGTATGTGTATATGTACACATAAATGTAGCTTTATATGGCCCATTTCAGAATTGCGGGTACATTTCAAGTTTAGATAAAATAAGAAGTTTTTTTTTTTTTTTTTTTGTAAAACCTTTTTCATTCCCATAGAGAATACTTTAAATTTAACACTTACAGCATTTGCCAAGCTTAAACATGTAAGATTTAATCTGAAAATCATCGTACTAACAGTGAAATCAGTCAACCCTGTTGCAGACGAATTAGGGTAAATATTTATAGTACGAGGTGAGCACATACATGGCCAGTGTCTTCAGTGTGTCATGCTTTTGGGGACAAGCCACCCAAAAGGCGCTCAAGCTTTCAGCACCACGGAGAGCAGCCTTCATGTCACCATCAGTTCACTGTGATTGGCCGCCTCGTCCAGCGGCATCACCTTCCCCACGTTAGCAGTTGACAGCCTCATGAATATGAAGCCTAAAATATCGTTTTTGCCCCCTAGTGGCTCGCTACCGTACAGGTAATATGAGTCTGTTAACACTGACAAAGGCTAAAAAATAACATGCATTTCAAAGGCAAATTGTTTTATGAAATATTAATATATTACTTAAGATACAATATTAATTTAATTTTACAAGAGCGTCTGGCCATGATAGTATCTGCTGAGAAAAATTCTGGCCCTTGGACAATATGGAGGACTAAAAGTGCCAAAATTAAATAAATAAATACACCATTAAATAATTACTTAAATGTGTCATTAATTCATTAAAGTACTGATTCATTTTATGTAAAAAAAACAACAACATATATAATCATTTCACTATTTAATTAATTTACATTTACATTTCATGATTTACATTTACATTTCATGATCCTGTGTTGCAGTGCTTCATGAATTGTCAAACTGTCAAACTCACCCATCAAAGTCAGTGGGTGGGGCTAACGCTAATCTAGTCCAATCCATTGCTTTGGTCTGAAGTAGACCAAAGGTCGACCAGGTCCCTGTACTCAGCCTCCCTCCCGCCCTCAACGCACCCCACAATGGCCGCGTCATCAGAGAATTTCTGCAGATGACACGACTCAGTGCAGTACTTAAAGTCAGCAGTGTATGTGGTGAAGAGGAAGGGGGACCGTACAGTTCCCTGGGGGGATCCGACGTAACTAATCAGACGACCAGACACACAGTTCTGTAATCTCTCAAACTACGGTCTGCCCGTCAGATAGTCATCGACCCAAGTGACGAGGGGAGCACCCACCTGCGTGTCCTCCAATTTGGCCCTCAGCAGTCTGGGCTGGATGGTGTTGAAGGCGCTGGAGAAATTGAAGAACATGATCCGGACTGAGGCGTTGGGTCTTCAGCTAGCTACCTCACTGGATAGCTCATTGGCAACGCTGCTGACTTAAACACAGGAGACTAAGGTTCAAATCCAACGCCAATCCGTCGTGTCTATATATACATATAACTTTATAGCTTTATATAGATACGTGACCCTAACCCTGTCGATATTGATAGCTCTGATAGCTACTTCACTGGATACCTCAGCCATAACGCTGCTGACTTTGACACGGGAGACTGAGGTTCAAATCCAACACCACTCTGGTGTCTGTATGTATACTTATAGCTTTATTCCTTCCTGTCAGATTTCCCAGCACCTTTAGCCCTCACTTTGTTGACTTTGACCCGGGAGACTGGTGTTCGAATCCAACACCAATCCAAATCATGGGTTTGAACCCCGTGAGATGTTGTTCACTTTTGAGGTGTCTGTCCAAAAGAAGGAGTGAAAACCACAAAGACATGACAGTTAAATCTGTGAGCCAATAGCTCAAGTTGGTAGAGCGCTCCTTTGAAGTTCTGAAGTCATGGGTTCGAACCCTGTGAGATCTTGTCACTTTTGAGGTGTCTGTCCAAAAGAAGGAGTGAAAACTGCCAAGAACCTAAATTAAGAAATGTGAGCCAATAGCTCAATGGGGTAGAGCGCTCCTTTGAAGTTCTGAAGTCATGGGTTCGAACCCCATGAGATATTGGTCACTTTTGAGGTGTCTGTCCAAAAGAAGGAGTGAAAACTGCCATCGGTAGATCAGGTAGCTGGCTCACTGGATAGTTCAGTGGTAATCCTGCTGACTTTAATACAGGAGACCGGCGTTCCAATCCAACCACAATCCAGTGTGGACCCTTAGGCAAGGTCCTTAGAGCTACCAGCCTTCTTCAGGATGGGTGAAACTGCAAACATTGGATGTTAACAAATAATAACTTGGAACAGCCCAGTGTTCCAAAATAGATGACTGGAAACTGCTATCACAACTACTGATCGATGACGTACAACAAATACGCTACGGTGAGGTGGGAGCCAGGACGACAGGTCAGAGGGGAGGGGGAAATAACGTCACCCCCCCCCCGCCCCGATTTGAGATTTTGTGGTACCAAGCCCCAGAAGAACAAGAAGAACAAGAAGAAGCTGAGAACCAGAAGACTCGACCATGAGAGTGAGAATACATAAAGAGAGAGTGATAAAGTACCCATCGCTATCAGCTAGCTTCTGGTTGATATGCAGATACCGCTCTGTTAAAGGTATGTAGAAGGAAAGAAACGAAAGCGTAAGATTCTTAGGGGTTTGCGAAGCATGCATAAGAAATAAAATAAATTAAAAAGATAACACAAACTAAAAGTCTTCAATCAATATTATCTGTCTTCCATCTTCTATTTCTTTTGGGACTCTTACTTTATTCTTGTGTCTGGGATCACTCCAAGATTACCACCACAGGAAAGTTATAGAACTATCTGTATTGATATTATATGTGTTTTATATATATACACGTGTGTGTGTGTGTTATATCAGGGTGTGGGGTTGCAAAGTATGTGTTATTGTTTATACCGAGATACTGAGATTATACCTTGGCCCACAGCCATCCTCCAAATAAAACCAATAGAGAAACAAACAGAATAAAGCTCACTATGTGCATCCTGGTCTGGCTTAAAGATTGACTTTTAATATTAATTTAATTAATTCTAATTGATTTATCTTTTAACAATTTATTTCTTTCTTTCCTATACCTTTCGGAGCGGTATCTGCATATCAACCAGAGCTAGCTGATGCAGATGGGTACTTTATCACTCTCTCTTTACGTATTCTCACTCTCAGGTCGGTCTTCTGGTTCTCGGCTTCTTCTTCTTGTTCTTGGTACCCAAAATCTCAAATCAGAGCAGGGGGGATGACGTTATCCCCCCCCCCCTCTGACCTGTCGTCCTGGCTCCCCCTCGCCGTAGCGTATTTGTTGTACGTCATCGATCAGTAGTTGTGATAGCAGTTTCCGGTCACCTATTTTGGAACACTGGGCTGTTCCAAGTTATTATTTGTTAACCTCCAATGTTTGCAGTTTCGCCCATCCTGAAGAAGGCTGGCAGCTCTAAGGACCTTGCCTAAGGGTCCACACTGGATTGGGGATTGGAACCCCAGTCTCCTGTATCAAAGTCAGCAGGATTACCACTGAACTATCCAGTGAGCCAGCTACCTGACCTACCGATGGCACTTTTCACTCCTTCTTTTGGACAGACACCTCAAAAGTGACTAACTTCTCACGGGGTTCGAACCCATGACTTAAGAACCTCAAAGGAGCGCCCCACCCCAATGAGCTGCTGGCTCACATTACTTAACTTAGGTTATTGGCACTTTTCACTCCTTCTTTTGGACAGACACCTCAAAAGTGACTAGTTTCTCATGGGGTTCAAACCCATGACTTAAGAACCTCAAAGGAGCGCCCCACCCCAATGAGCTGTTGACTCACATTATTTAATTTAGGTTCTTGGCACTTTTCACTCCTTCTTTTGGACAGACACCTCAAAAGTGACTAATTTCTCACGGGGTTCGAACCCATGACTTCAGAACCTCAAAGGAACGCCCCACCTCAATGAGCTATTGGCTCACATTTCTTATTTTGGGTTCTTGGCAGTTTTCACTCCTTTTGGACAGACACCTCAAAAGCAACTAATTTCTCATGGGGATCGAACCCATGACTTCAGAACCTCAAAGGGGCGCTCTAACAACTTGAGTTATTGGCTCACATAGGCAACTCTCATGTCTTTATGATTTTCACTCTTTCTTTTGGACAGAGACCTCAAACTCAACCACATTTCATGAGGTTCAAACACACAACTTCAGAACCTCCAAGGAGTGCCCTACCATCCTGAGCTATTGGCTCACATTGGTGACAGCAGTTTCTTGGCGGTTTTCACTATTTCTTTTGGACAACGACCTCAAAATCTGCAGCTCCTCACAGGGTTTAAACCCACAACTTCAGAACCTCAAAGGAGCGTTCTACCATGCTGAGTTATTGGATAACAGAGCTGCTTGGTTTCACACGTGTCTGTCCTTCGATTGGATTAGGAAGTACTCTAATCAGGGATCGACCAAGGTGCTGCACCTTACAGTTGTGAAACGAATCGACCCACGAAAGACCTCTTTCTCAGCACTTTCCAGTCTTCACAAAATTCATTGCACCTCATAAGATAAGGAAGAAAACAGTTTACACTGTGCGCTATCACTACATCATCTTGTTAAACTTGTTAAACACTGCTTTGAAAACAGTTAGCAGTGATGCAAAGCATATGTGACTGTAGTGAGATGAAACGTTATCGAGTATAGCTTTTGTGCAGCTGCAGAAAAACAAGCCTTGATTCATTCTCTAGTGCAGAGGACATGCTCGCTCCCTCTGTGTCTTCAGTATCAGCTCATGTTCGGTGCTGTAGCTTGTTACAACAATCAGCAGCAACACAATGGCAACCCACATTGTCTTTGTTGTGGCAACTCGGCTTGTGTGGCACAGAGCTGAGTTTGACATTCAGAATAAAATATGACGTCAGCTCCTGATCGTCTGATCAGAAAATGAGCTCTGCCGCTGCCTGTTAAACGTGTGTGTCTTGTTTTCAGTAAAATCAGAGTTCATACATGAAAAAAGAAACGTGGTGTCCTCTTCTAGCTGCTGCCACAAATTACCATTACAAATTTAACCAAAACACAGCGGCACTAACACGTCACGTTGCACCATCGCATGCCACAGCACTGTCAGGAGATACCTGGAAACAATATGCAGGTGTTGCACACCCTCTAATCCAGCATTTTTGCATATGGATTTACTGTACACATGGATATACAAATGTTTTTTTATATGCAGAGGAAGAAAGGGGAAGATGTTCAAATGATTTATATTTAGCTAAGATTCCCTGATGGATCAGTAAAATGTCTTTCTTGTGCAGCAACTTCAATGTTCTTCATGATGCTGCTTAGATTGCTGCACAATTGCGTTATCTAGTGGCTGAATAGAGTAACAGCAGAGTATTTCTCTGGCTTCAAAATATGCTGAAAAACACAAGATAAAACATTTGACAAATAACAGGAGCTGAGACACGAGGCAGACTAAATCTGATGGTTTATTTGACTGTAGTGATAATGCTGTTAAATGAAAGAAGGGGGAACAGGCTGGGGTGGATACTGGTACCTTTATTGGTACCAGTGATGTTCTGATGCAGAGCCTCCTGTCCTGGGCTGTGAACATCCTAATGTTTCCAGTCAGGATGCTTGCTATCGCTCCTCTGTAAACATACCACAGGAATAAACAGGAGTTTTCTTCACCGAGGCGTATAAATGTAATGCCCATGAAAGGGTCTCTGTGATGCTGATACTCGGGGACTGTTAACCTCAGCTCCACAGATGTACACGGAGATGTTGTCCCCCTGAAAATGGAAAGAAATGATTATAACTCACTAAAGTGTGTGAAACATATATAATACAGATAACAGTGCAAAACATATTGCTACAGTGTGTACAATCCAATTTACAGTGGACCCGCACACACACATCCTCACTTTACTACGGGACAAAATGTAACTTTGACTCTAAATGTCACAAAAATATTGTTTGGATATTCTCGATTTGTTAGCAAGTTATTACAGACACATCACCCTCCTGGTTCAAGTATGCAGGTTAATTTGTGACTCTAAATCGGTGTGAACGTGAGCGTGAATGGTTGTTTGTCTGGTGACTTGAGATTGTTGATAACCCCTTAAATAATATAAAATAAATAAATAAAACATTGATTGGATGTTTGCATTAATTAGATATATTTATATTTGATTTTGATATATTTCTTCTTTTCACCAGGGATACATATGTAAACGCAGAGCATTTAGCACTGTAAATGTAATTCCTACAAGACATAGTTGGTGAGCCTGTCCCAGCCGACTTTGGGCGAGAGGCGGGGTACGCCCTGGACAAGTTGCCAGCTCATCACAGGGCACATGGAGACACGTACGGGCAATTTAGTGTCACCAATTAAGTGCATGTCTTTGGACTGTAGGAGGAAGCCGGAGTACCCAGAGACAAAGAAAGGCCCCAGCTGAGGTTCAAACCAGGAACCTTCTTGCTGTGACTGCAACAAATACAGCGAATTCTTCCAGTTAGTTTTTATGCTAATAGGAGAGTTACACATAACTGATAAAGGAAAGATGAAATATGGCTCAATCAGACATGCAGACTCACACAATTAGAGTGCATTCAACAGGTGAAGCATCAAGTGCGGAAGATAGTCCTGATTTTATGACAACACGTCCTCCGGAGCTCCTCCTGCACCTCAAGCAATTAAAACAATTAGCTGGAATCATCAGCGTCGAAGAGATAATTTCAACGCCACATGACAACAAATCAAGGGCTTGTGTTCATGCACGCCGTTGCACAGTTCAAAGGATGTTGAGGCAGTCGGAAGAAGTCAGCATGACATCCCAGAAGACCTCCACCACCTCAATAGTTCATGATAGTTTATGAAAAGTGCAAAATCATGGTGTGTGTGCAGAAAGCTGCACTTGCCATGGTAAGGTCACTGCAGTCTCGGTAATGGGTAATAAGGTGTGCATGGTTAATACACACAAACGCTGTGTGTGTGTGTGTCTGTGTGTAAAAGAGAGACAGATCTGCAAATAATATATTCTGCGTACAATTATGCACGCAATGCGAAAAGATAAAGTCAAACAAGCATGAATGCAAAGTTGCGTGCAAACATGTTAAAAACAAAAACAACAACACGGCTACATGCACACGGTGCCAGGTCAGGCACTGTCCACGTTCTCATGACTCACACATTGTGTGAACAGGTGGGTTTATGAGTAACAATGTGTGTGTTTGTCGGTGTTGGCCTCTCGTGTATTAGTGTGTGTAAATACATGTGTGTGTGTGGATGTACTAACAAGCTGCATGGTGTGCTTTTCCTTATTAGAACCTCTTGTTTTTGTCAGGATCTTCGGTTTACTGATCAAACCATGTGCTCAAGCTAACCAAATACCAAATAGGATGATTAAGACAGTTGACTGTAAGTGGAAAACATACATTGCCCTACTTTATAGCTGTCACATCGAACCTTTGCACATCATGAAATAAAATATAGTCATGGAGGCGTTGAATCAGCTTCCTGACGCCAACGTTTTATGGCATTGTTTTATGTATTCCTGTTATTTTGTCCACCCTGTGCGGGTGAACACAGGATACACCTGTCCTGAACTTAAGAAAGTAAGGACATAAAAAAAAAGTAACTTTGCCGAGTAAAACCGAGAACGCTGTGAAACCTGGAACATGGGCCGAAGGAAAAACAGCTCCATTGTGTGCTAATTAAACAATCCTGTGAACTTAACACAGCTCACTCCATTAAATTTGATTTATATAGCACCAAATCAGAAGTTATCTCATCACACTTTGCATATAGAGCAATTCTAGACTGTCCTCTTTATAATATGATTTACATAGACTCAACAGTTCCCACCATGAGCAAACACTTAGCGACAGTGATGAGGAAAAACTTCCCTGGTTCACGACCGCTTCTCACTGCTCATCATCTTAACTGCTGATTCTGTTTACGTATTTTGACTTAAATCTATATTTTATCTGAATTTGATGCAGCCAAAGATGCATAAAGATACAATACACAGATGTTTAATTGAAGTAGAAGATCAGCTGCGTACTGAGCACTCTGCCTGTCTCACATGTTTGCTCGAGTCTACATTTAACAATCACGTGAACGCTTGTTTTAATATTTGAGCTCATTCTGTGTTTAGTTTATTGAGAAAAGATTCACTGCGCAGCCAGGTTCGGTCAGCCAAACCCGACAAGAAAAACCACTTCACTAACTGTATTCTCCGTCGTCAAACTGGTCTCAGGTGCCGTGTTCGGCAGTCCTGCCTCTGCCGCCTCCCGGCTAATCTAAAAATGGGCAGCCACCTGTCAGTCAAAGCATCCATGCCCTTAATCCTGCATAACTTTAAGCCTTAATATAATTTGAACAGGTGAGTTGTATAAAAATTCACCCTCAGTACAGTTGTCACGAACGGGGAAATTAGCTATAGAGACCAAAACTGTTTTTTGTACCAGGCTGTAAACATGTTTATTTCTGCTGTGAAGTTGGACATTTTAACATGGGGACTTATGGAGACTGACTCACTTCTGGAGCCGGCCTCAAGTGGACGACAAGAGGAACTGCAGTTTTATGGCTTAATTTAACAGCCATGGAGGCTGCTGCTTGGGTGCCCTTGAGCAAGGCAACCCACTCCCCTCACTCTGTCATCTCTCCATACACTAATCATGTGGATACCTTCTTCTTTTACTATCTTATTAATGGTTATCCTCCATCACTCACGGCTACATTTATTATATTTTAATCCAATATATGCACGAGTGTCCATAAAGTGAGATGTTAACGTGAACACCTTGCACGTTCACCTGCTCATCATCATCATCGGAGCAGAGTGGTTTCCCTCCACCCAGGTGGTGATGCCTCTGCAGTGGGCGGAGGCTGCCGCTGCTGTTAATAGGCTGGGGACCTCGCAGACCTCACCAGTCTGGAGCTCAGAGGCCAGGCTGACAGTAAACTTTGCTCCACGCAGACAAACTGGCGGGGACGACACGGAGGAAAAACGGGCGCTCCGCAGGTAAGTGCGGCGTTTATTACTGCTTAAAGAGACACTTTAACATTCATGCAGAGTAACAGCTCTGCAGGAGCGAGTTTATGTTGCGTTATATTCACCGAGAATGACCACGAATACATTTAACCTGCAAAAGAACATCATAATGCACCATAAACAGCATGTACAGCTTCATTTATATGATGACTACGATAGGAAATACAATAGAAACTGGTCACTGTGATGCACCAAAGGTCCATAAAGTTATAGAAACAACCGTGACAACTTCAAGAATCAAGATTATTTTAATGACATCTTAAGATAATGACAGTAATATCAGATAAATCATAAATGTATGATATCTCTGAGTCCAGAAATATCATACATTTAATTATAGTCTCTAAAAGTCCCTTTGAAGTATAAGAATACTGGATAAATTCTAGTTAATTAATGATTAAAACAACCCCAATTAATGCCCAATACTTAAAGAGTATTGTAGAAAACAAGTATCGTTTAAATCTACTCTGCTGCAGAATATTATGGCGATATTAAAAGGAAAACCCTGTCCCAGTATGATTTATAGATATAGCATAGATAAAGTCAAAAATGCATTAGATTGCGTGCACGACTCGTAGTGTTTGCTGTCTCTGCTCCTGCTTTCTTTGTTTTAGGAGCAGTTATGTAATCCTGAGTAATCCAGCAGCGGCACTTCAGGAGGATACAGTGTTTTCTGTTTTAAAGGCACTACATATCCCACGATCCACCCACTAATTTATTTGTCCAATTTTACACTCCACCCCCTGAAAATGCATGCAGGTGTAGGACCTTTAGTGCGCTTGAGTCAGCCCTTTCACATGATGTGCACTGACTAAACTTGCAGAGGCATCCTCCATGAATCGAGCAGGGGTAACTTCACCTGTTTACCCAGCGCTCCCCTCAAGGAGTCGGTTAGCTTTACACCAGTTAAATCAATATTGACTCAAGTGGATCCAGTGTACTGTAAACCCACTCTATGATACTGTTCCCAGCCTGTTTACTCTAGTGCGACGGTTCCATGCTGCCTGCAGAGCTTAAATGGAGTGAATGGAGAGGGGAAAGCTGTGTGGAGAGACTCGTATGCGTTCGTACAGTCGACCCCAGCTGTCCTCCACAGAGCGGAGCGCTCTGCTGAGCAACAAACACAGGCAACAAACACAAACACCAGCCCTGATGCAGCACCCTCATATTACAGGCCTGCATCAAGGCCGGTGATGAACATGAATATAATCAATACTTTGTCTGCAGGGCTATAACCAGGATTTTTTAAAGTACTGAAGTCATGAGCGGGATGTTTTCTGAACATTTTGAGGTCCAAGAACAATTTTCTTATGAAGACTTGTGACTTGATTATCCCCAAATGTTGAAAACAGCTCTGGCAGGTCCAAGAGAAATTCCCTTTTCTGAATGATAGCATTTAGAAACCTTCCCGGCGACCTCAAAGCTGCTCTGTCAAAAAAGGGTTAAGTGCTAACTGCTCCGCTTGACTCAGCACAAACAGCTGTCTGTCATTCCTCGAGCTCATCCACCCTCTGAAAAAAAAAAAACGCCAGAGATCAGGGAAGAATAGGCTTTATGAAAGGCTCTGCTGTGCAGGTGCATCGCAGGACAAGACAGAAAAGAAAACAAACATGTTTTTCTGTGTTTACACAGCTTGCAGGGATCTTGATATAAGCAGGGGTTGTGCTAATCAAGACCTTCGTTTAACGAATTTCACAGGCGTTCGTGGATATTTGCTCACACATTTGAAGTGTTATGCAAAGTAGAAAACTGTAAGTGACATAAAAACTGTGCAGGTTCAAGATTCAAGATGTGTATTGTCGTACAAGTACAATCAAGCTCGGAGCCTCTGTTATATAAGAACAATAATTATAGTATTGCACAGAAGTTAGATATGGGTGTGGGCGTGCATGGAAAATGTTTTGTCCTACTAAAGCAGCAATTGGTATTAAGACCAACGTCAAAACATTCATCTTGTTTCTCTGTTCTTGTGTTTGTTGCAGGATCCAGATGACCATTATTCCTTTGTGGCTCCCTCAGTCCAAACCGAGCGACAATGCAACGCCATTTTGTAAGCTGTCAAACCGCAGCCTGCATTGATGTTCAAAGCTGAGGTTAATGACAGAGGATCAAAAACTTGGAACAGTACTTCAAATATTTTCTCACAATCAGATGCCAAATCACAGATTTCCCCTTTTATAACTGCTACATATAGATAACAATGAGCAGATGACTGTATGTTATGATCTGAAAAGCTCTCACCGGTTTCAAATCCAATTAAAAAAGAAGTCTCTGGACTTAAATTAGCGGAAATTTGGAAGTTTTATATCATAACTAAATATAAAGCAGTCAAACATGGCCGCCATGGAAGCGGCAGACATCGCCATTGTTGTAATCTACTTCATCCTGGTGCTAGTGATCGGCTTCCTCGCCATGTGGAAAGCCAATCGGAGCACGGTGAGCGGCTACTTCCTCGCCGGCCGCTCCATGAACTGGGCGGCCATCGGAGCGTCTCTGTTCGTCAGCAACATAGGAAGCGAGCATTTCATCGGATTAGCTGGATCGGGCGCCGCGAGCGGGCTCAGCGTGGCTGCGTGGGAACTGAATGCTTTATTGTTGCTCCAGTTGTTAGGCTGGATATTTATCCCCGTGTATATTCAGTCCGGTGTCTACACCATGCCGGAGTACCTGTCCAAGCGGTACGGTGGGAAGCGACTAAAGGTGTATTTTGCTGCGTTATCTCTCATCCTGTACATCTTCACCAAGCTGTCCGTGGACCTGTATGCTGGAGCCTTGTTCATTCAGGAATCCGTAGGGTGGAACCTCTATCTGTCCATCTTCCTCCTTATTGCCATGACAGCTTTGCTAACAGTCACCGGAGGTCTGGTCGCTGTCATCTACACCGACACAGTCCAGGCAATCCTCATGATCGCTGGAGCACTCTGCCTTACAGGCATCAGCCTCTACAAAGTGGGAGGACTTGAAGGTCTTTATCTATCTCCTTTGTGCATTGAAGTTGAACCATGGACTTAATTAAACTACAGTTTGATTTTGAAATGCTAAACCATGTCCTGTCATGTCATTTTAAGGTGTGTGGACCAAGTACATGCAAGCTTCTCCAAACATCACTGCCATTTCGCTGTTGTTCCCCAACCTGACTGATTCCGAAATCTGCCACCACCACCACCTAAACCCGAAGCCAGAAGCACTGAAAATCCTTCGAGGCCCGAGGGATCCAGACTTGCCTTGGCCCGGTTTCTTACTGGGTCAGACTCCTGCCTCTATTTGGTACTTCTCCAAGTCCTTCCATGTAGACTAACTTCTTAACTGGTCCAGTTCCATGTAGGCTTCTTTGTATGAAGAAGAAAGACCAACCAGGCCTTTCTTCTTGAGCCAGTATCCACAGTTGCACTGCATCTTGTACAGGCCACAAGCAAGTTATTGGTTAAAACAAATATAAGAGACCTCATCCTGAATTAAGCCTAGACTTGTGGAGCCAGTCAGTGGAGCTATCTATTAAACAAGACAAAACTGGAGCTAAATGCTAATGTCAATATGCTCACCAAAGCATGCAATCGACAGCCAAATTTCATGGAAATCCATCCAATAGTTGTTGAGTCATGGAGACGCAAAATGACCAAAATCAGTAGGCTTCATCCTCTGGGAAGCTTGAATGCCTGTACAAACATTTGTGGCAATCCATCCAGTTATAGAAGATATTTCAGGAATAAAGTGGTGGAACAACCGACCAACAAACATTGGCTTTTCTCAAGCTAAGACCTCAGTATGTTTAAAAATGTCCCTAGCCTAGCAACATGCCTAGTGAGTGAACCAATGTTCTTATATTGCTTGGCCTAATTGTCTATATATCAAGTTGATTGTTAACTGTGTGTTTCAGGTATTGGTGTGCAGATCAAGTGATTGTGCAGCGGGTTTTGGCAGCGAAAAACATCGCCCATGCCAAAGGGTCTACTATCATGGCTGGTTTTCTGAAAATCCTCCCCATGTTCATCATAGTCATCCCAGGTAGAGCCATCAGTTTATTTTTGAGTGACTTACACCTAAAATCCTGACCACAGACTTACTGAATGATTTATTTATCGTCATGACTCCAGGGATGATTTCCAGGATCCTCTTTGCTGATGAGTTGGCGTGCATCAGCCCTCAACACTGCATGGAAGTGTGCAATTCTGCAGCTGGCTGCAGCAACGTGGCTTACCCCCGGCTGGTCATGTTGGTGATGCCCGTCGGTCTTCGTGGTCTGATGATGGCTGTCATGATTGCAGCTCTAATGAGCGACTTGGACTCCATCTTCAACTCGGCGAGCACCATATTCACGTTAGATATTTACAAGATGCTACGAAAACAGGTGTCATCCAGGGAGCTGGTGATAGTCGGGAGGTTGTTTGTGGTTTTCATGGTGATCATCAGCATTGCCTGGGTGCCGGTCATCATCGAGATGCAAGGAGGCCAGATGTTTTATTACATCCAAGAAGTATCCGATTATCTGACTCCGCCCATAGCTGCCCTCTTCTTGCTTGGCGTCCTGTGGCATCGCTGCAATGAAACGGGTGCCTTTTGGGGTGGGATGGTAGGGTTTGTCCTTGGAGCGCTGCGTCTGGTTTTGGCATTTGCTTACCGTGAGCCTACCTGCAACCAGCCCGATGAGCGGCCATCTTTCATCAAAGATGTTCATTTCATGTATGTGGCAGTTATATTGTTTTGGGTGACAGCTTTGGTGACTGTAGTTGTGAGTCTCTGCACTCCTCCGCCCACGAAAGAACAAATCAAAACCACTACTCTGTGGGGGTTAAATAGGAGAAAGAGACTAAAACAGCAAGAAATAGAGAAAATTGGAGAAGATATCATTGCTTTGAAGCCTCTAAACCATGCAAACCTAAATGGAGACAGTTTACTTGGTAAAGAAAAGTGTCAAGACCAACCAAATAAGCATAATGGCATTGAGGCCAATCACGAAAATGCTCAACCAAGCAACGGTCATGCTATCACAGACAGTGACACAGAAACCCAGTATCAGATCCAGAATGGTTGCCACTCACCAATTTATGACCCTAAAATGGTAGAAGAGGGAGAAGCGAGAGGAGTGAGGGATGGGGAGGTGGTGGTGGAGGAGGAGGAGGAGGGCTGCTTTGGAGGAGGAGGAGCGGAGGGCGGGAGGTGTGTGAAGGCTTTAGAGTGGTTCTGTGGCTTCCAAGAGAAGCCGTCCAAAGCTCAGGTCATTACAGTCCAGGAACAGGAGAGGATTGTGGATGAGCTTCTCCATGAACCTCCACGAACCAGAATTATCCTGAACATAGGACTGGTGGTGATTAGCTCCATCGGGATCTTTCTTTTTATCTATTTCACCGTATAGGCTTGGTTAATTCCAAGCAGTTGTCTACCAGCAGGAATTGCCTGTAGGTAAGATATCCTTCAGTTGTCAATTAACTTTTGATTAGTTAATGTTCTCTCGTGAGAACATTTTGTCAATTAGTAAATTACCAAGTTAAAAGGACGGCTGTATAAGCAGTAAACAGTTCTGTTTGTACTTTTTGCCGTTCTGCAAAACCCTAAGTAGATTTGGGGGTAGAGATATGCTCAGGATAAGGCTTTAAAAGAAGTTTGTTTTATAATAGAACAAATTAGTACTTTGTCGTGTATTCTGAAATGTATTTTCTACACTTATATGGTAATAACTGTGAAGGGGGGGGTTCAGTATGCTTCAAACAAACCAGTTCGTACAACGTGTTGTCCGAACACAGTTCGTACAACGTGTTGTCCGAACACATTTGAAAGTGTTTCGAATGGCCAGGCGGGACTAAAAGCCTGCGATCCTAAAGATGGGCGAGAGACAGTGAATTATATGAATTCATGTTTAATGGCACCTGACAGGAAAATTGGTGTCGCCAGCTGTTTATCTTGATGAACTCAACTCTCAGTATATTTGCACAATGGTAGTGGATGGAAACGCACATTAATTTTCTTCTGCCAAATTTTTTTGGAAGTTTGGGTGAAATTTTACCTGGCTGCTGACAATCCGTGCAATCAGTTCGAAACTTACAAAAATTGAATGATGGATGGTGGATGCTGTTCAACAATCCAGCAACCGCTTTAAGAGACACCTGTACTGTCATGACACTGTTATGTAGATAGACTTTTGATAGATTTTGATAGATCATAACTTCCACTGTCGACAGTCCACAGACCTCCCTCCGCCTTGGGAAAACAACCAGGAAAACATGAGCACCGCCACCACCTACCATCTGCTGTGGTTAAACATGCACTTCATCTACATTAAAGGGATAGTTTGGGTTTCTTCTGAATGGGTTGTATGAGGTACTCAAGCATAGTCAGAGTCAGTTCTCAGTTGAGCTCCCAGTTTGGAGAGACAGATAGAAATCCCAGAAGACCCTGCTGTCCACAGATCTTAAGCTTAATATGTCGTGTGTGGCACAGGTGGGCTTAGACGTAGGAATAAATGCGTCCTACAGTTGAGACAATGTAGTGCCAAGGGAAAAGGTTGTCCGATGACAAGGTATAGCGACTGAATATGCTTGAGTACCTTACAACCACTTCAACAAATTATCCCTAATAATCACATCATCATTCCATTACTTGCAGCTCAAGACTGGCTAGCTACTCAACTAGAAGTTACTCAGGGGCTTTGGCATTGGTCCAGTGCTTTGTATATTGGTGGCTGGCCAGCCTGCGATGCTTCATACCAAACAAGAGTTTTGTGTGATTTGAGCTGAGATTTCAAGTCAGATTTTAATTTAACAAGTATTTGTACTCAACGTTGCATCAATTAGTGGGGATTGAGTTTATAGAATAATATAAGTGCAACTTAAAAACTTTTTTTATATTTTGTAAATTGTGTAAAACACAATAAGTTTGCTTTACAACAATGTTGAATGATCAACCTGTGGTATTTTGCCTCTAGCCTACAAAACAAAAGAAATTATGTCACGTGTGAGTTAGTGAGCTGGTTAACACCCTTAACATCTAACCTTGGAACCAGACGAATCTGCAAGGTTGTGTTTTGTTTGCTCGGGCAGATGTTTGGGGTAAGATTTACTCAATGGCTGTTGAGGCGATTTCATAAAAACAACCATGAGATACAGGATGCTGATGTGGAATTGTTTCTGTTGAATCCACTGTCATGTCAGTATTAAAGAAACAAACAAAATATGATTTAAGATAAGGACGTTGTACTGTGTGGTACAGATATTGGTTGATGGATGTTTTTAGGTCTAATTCTTCAATGCTCATTTGGCTGTGACATTTGTACTTTTGTTGTGTAGCTGCGGTAACATTTGAAATGTCCAAATGATCCTACTGTGTTTTGCTTTTTCTTCTCGTCTTTTATATTTGAGAGGGTAGCCATTTTCAACACATCACAGCGTGTAACACCTTGCACATGCACATGACATCCATGTGCTAAGTGCTCAAACTGTTATGTAACACGTGTGCTAATCTGCACACAAAGAAGTGTTAGGCAAATAAGATTTAATGAGGTATTGTCACGTGTTTTTTTTTTTGTTGTTGTTTATTTTCTACACTCAACAGGTGTCTTCCACTCAAATGGTTTTTAAATTTTTAGGAGCGTCATGTGTGAATTATAGTGCTATTGTGTTAATTTGTAAGAACTGATGTTGAGCCTGATTTCAGATGTGAAGAAGAGGACTTGGAATGAGTTTCCTCCTTTCCTAGAAATGAATACAGCGAAGCTCATTATTGTACATTTTTTAAACACTGTGCAGTTAAACTGAATTAAGTTTAGAACACGTTCTATGCAAGAGAAACTGATTGGGTCAAGACAAATAACATTTTTGTAAGGATTTTCTCAGGAATAAGAAGAGGTGCCGGTTCTAAGTTGTCTTCCCACATCTGTTGTCGGGAGTTCTTATGCCATTGTTTTACAAAATAAAAATCAGGATGGAAATACAAAGATCAGTGTCCTTTCATTTGATGTCTGTCCGATCTGAAATCTCTCAAATCAAAATCTGATACCAAAAAAGTTCCTGCACAGGTTCATCATGGAATAACTTTGTGTAGAAGATGTCATGACATAAGGAGCAAAGCATAGCACAGCAGTAATCACTGCTGTGCACCATCTGGCACTCATAGGTTATCTCTTAATGGAAAAAAAAATCTAACCAAACGGGTCATTCCGGTCCACTTTAAGGCCTCCACCAGGATGTACATAAGGGCTATTGTATGTTAACAGCGTGCATTGTTCAGGAAATAAACACCATACCTTGTATGCTTTCTCTAAACTGATGTGCTTGACAGACAAGGACGAAAATACACAGAGTATTTATGACAGCTAGTATGAGTATGTGCATCCATTAAGGTTCCCTGGTGGACACAGTTTAGATAGGGACTGTCCTGCATGTACTTCAGCTTCTGTAAGCTGATTCTTTATTGTCAGAAATTAGTCCTACGGATGTGGTGTCATCAACAACTTAAAAGACTCAAGAATACAGTCAATAAAGTCAATTCTTCAGTTAGCTTAAAGACATTAAATGGAAAGACTCTAAATCTAAATCTATATCTGTCATATTGGAGGGCAAAGTTGGTATTTTCCATTCGTACATACGTCAGAAGAGATGCTATTGGCAAGTTTGGGCACGATCCTATTGTGAGCTGCTTGAAAAGAGCGTGCAACAGTATTGCAACAATATTTGCACTGATGTATCTG
Organism: Sciaenops ocellatus; assembly: GCA_033000465.1. NCBI lineage: Eukaryota > Metazoa > Chordata > Actinopteri > Sciaenidae > Sciaenops > Sciaenops ocellatus. Next base: position 12,222,686 of record CP136876.1, on the reverse strand, counting down.
TATGTATGAGTTCATGTGAGGATGGCATCCATCGTAAGACCCAGGTATTTGTATGAAGAGACTTGCTTAACTGCTACATTGTGAAGTGTCACTATAGAGGCAGCTGACAGTCAGGAGAAAGGAGGTCAAAAACAATAGGACTTGGAGGACTTGTTATTAACTCTGACCACCTGCCTCCATGAAACTGCACAGTGTCCAAGATCCACTGACACCAGAACCTTTGGACCCCCATACAGATCATTTGTCTCCTTAAATGCATGCCCAGCCATTCAACCTGTCTGTATTCTTTGTGAGAAGAAGAGGTGCGCTCACGTTTGTTTAAAAAGTAAACTGCTGCCAACTGTTACGGCTGTTAGCCCAGTTTGTTAACCATGCTGCCCTGACCGCGAGCGAGAAGAGGAGGTTTTCAGGCCTGGTGAATGCTGACAGGGAGCGGAGCCATTGTTGTGCCAGAACAGGAGCTGGGTAAGCAGGTAATCTGAACTGGGCTCAGCAGCCTCTATGGATATAAAGACAGAGGATCATTGGCGAGAGTTTGGTGAAATAAAAGTCTCAAAGACAGACGCTGAGCTGGGCTGACTGCTGTTGGACTAGTAAGTAACATTAGCTGGCTGCTATGTCTTGTGTTGTGGCACTTGCTTGATGTTTGGCTGTTACCAAAGTTATCGACTCTCTAGTTGTTGTAATAATGTAATGTAAGTTTTCTCTTTTTAAAGGACCATGAACAAGCAGGATGGTATGTCCTTGGCAGGGAAGTGATCTCTGTTAAAAAGGCAGCACACACACAAAAACAAACTGCCACCAGTCATTCAGGTAAGATGACATTAACAACATCCTCTGCCGTAGTGGAAAGTTACAGACTGGAAGTGGAAAGTTACTGGGTAGATACATTCCCACAAGCTCACTGCAAAAACTGACAAGAAGGGCTGGAGTTGTTTGTCTCTTAGGCGTCTTCAAGTTCATATACCTTCAGGCTAGAACGCAGTTAAGCTGCTTTTTATTCCTTATTATGAAGATAGTCATTAACGAAGTTTCAAACTAAAGGAGAAAACACAATGGAAGCAGCTGAAATGACAGTTATATAATAATAGTAACAAGAAGTTAACAAAGTTCAAATACTTGGAATATACGATGTGCAAAGGGCTCAGTACTTTTGACAAATTATACTGAAGCAGCTAAATGGAACTGAGCCACCGTTCTTTGTCCATTTACATCGTGCTCTACCTCCTGTGACATGTCAAAATGCACTATGCCGCCCTGTGTAGCGTGCTTACGATGTGCTCGAGTGAGTTATATTAGTAGCTGCTGTTGAAAAATGTCGGTATTCTGCTTTTACTGGACGGCGACAGTTTATGTGCAGACAGGGAACATGGGAGTGAGAGGGGGGTCAAACCAGGGATAATAGGGGCTCCCTGACAGGTTAATCCAGCCATGGTAACCTGCTGCTTTTGGATGTCAGCAAACAGAGAGTCCTGGAGAAACTGTATTTTTTTTTTTATAGAAGTGTTTTTTAGTGTCTCCACCTCCCAAACTCCTAAAAACTAGCACTGCATAAACTAAGACGTTATGTAAGAGGGATTAATCAGAACAAACTAGTGTGAAGTGTGCATGGATGGTGACAAAGATTTAAAGAAAGTAACTGGTGGATGCAGAATCGTGGTTCGACAATGCCAGTTAATAAAAATAGAGCCTAAAGAGAGTTTAACAAGTATTGACCAGAAAACCATGCTGACTGCTGGTGACAAAGAGAACCACAATGGGGGATGCTACCGTATTATCTGGGTCACCACATCCCATTTTTCAACCCCGTGCTGCTGAATGAGAATCACTACTTAAGACCTAAACTTACACACTGTAAAATATTTAATGTATAATAAAGAATTTGATTGATTTATTGTGTATGAAACCAATATTATACCACTTGTCGAAGCTCTTAAACTTTAACAGTTATTAAAAAGAGACAAACTATAACTATGCAGAATACGTAGAGACGGAGAGACTCGTGGTTTATGGGAGCTTTGTAACAGCTTTGCTTGTGTTGGTTGTGGTGCATATGTTCAGTTCAACAGAGAATGGTGAGCAGTGTAACAGGTGAGCTGTATAAAAAATTAAACCGTTCCACAACAGCAGTTTCTATTCATTTTGACCACCGGATACACATCCTGTGTGTGTGTGTGTGTGTGTTTGTGTGTGTGTGCATGAGTGAAGGAGAAAGTAAAATTAGCTACCTAGTAGGAACCGACAATAAACCACAGAAAATACTATATGTGTGTGTGTGTGTGTGTGTGTGTGTGTGTGTGTGTGTGTGGCTCACAGTTTAAAACCTACAAGATGCTCGGAAATGACTATAAACCACAGAAGTTGGTGTATGTGTGTATATGTGTGTGTGTGTATGGAGGTCATGGTTGCAACATGCTGGGAACTCTTTTTTTGGTAGACCACCACCTACAACCAAGATGGGGAGCCAGTTGTTGACACAAAAACCCCCCAAATACAAACGTTGCATTTGCTGTACTGCGTCTAAGAAAACTGTGTGAATCAATCAATCAAAGCTGCAGAGGCTGACACACCCTGGGTTTTAGTCCCTATAATAATGGGTGAAGCTCTAAAAATGGTGTATACTACAATTCCCATAATGCAACCAGTAACGGTTTATCGCTGCTTTATAAATAAACTTCACGCCGCCAGTTTGTGACAATGTTAGAGAAGCAGAGGTGTTTATTTCACCAACACTGAAGACGTTCACAATATAATATAGACATAAAGCAAACAGCAGCCCCTCTTGCTGGTAAATGGCAGCTTAATATAGCCTGCTGCTGGTAATGACCTGGACTCTAGCACAGTAGAGGGCTAGCAGACCCTCACCTGACATCAAAACATCACAGTAAATACATATTTTCCACTCATTGTGTTACCAAATATTAGTACAACCAGCTAAAATACTAGTAATGAAGAAGACCTTCATTACAGCTTGTCTCGACGCCCAAACTAAACCTAAAGCAGGGATGTTTTTTACAGGTGGGGGATGTCTGAAGAGTAAACTGACCTTTATGAGTCAAATCGGTGAATTTTTCTTTGAAAAATAATGATGTCAAAGAAATAAAGAGCTGGGCGTCCTGGTGGTTAAGTGGTTTAAAAACCTACCACATTATCCACTTTGTTTGCAGCTTGAAGCCTTTGTTGCCTCTTTTTTCCCCCCGTCTATACGTCAAACTCTTAAAATTAGGCGATAAGAGAAAAGCTACGCCACAGCAGGCCTCCAGTGCCACCACATGTCATGTCATGGATGTCACGTTGGAGTGACCTAAAAGTCTGACCGACAAATTAAGGTCACAACAGAACATCCTGCAGTCATCGTTACCTGGTATCCGTGTCTGACAGTATCTGTTGATGGCATGTGACCATATCACAGTATAAAAATCATAAGCAACTGAGTGTTTTCAGTGCATCTACATGGCACGTTTGTACCACATATGAAAGTGGATCAAAACAGGAGTTGCTGGTTACGGTAAGATGTGTTTAGAAGTGTTTCAATTTATTAATTTGGATGGGTGTATATGCAAATAAGGGCGTTAAGCTCCTCATAAATTCATAAGAATTTCCTGGAACGAACTATGTGATTTGGGTACTTACAGTGAAAGCTGGTATTCCCTGTAACCACTTCATAATCATGTGGACAGTTCAAATGTTTGCACGTTAAATATCGTTATGCAAGATGTTGTTCAGAGTTACTCACTATAATTATGTGGATGTGTACCAAACCAACACCAATTTAAAACAAGCTTGGACATCTTTCATCTAAACAACAGATATAGCTGCTTGACTTGGCTTGGCTTGGCTGTGGGCATAGGTGTGTCACATACTCCTCGTGCTTCTTTAGTCTTTACACATCATTTACATGTGCACACCTGCTGTGAAACTTTTGGGAACCCCTACAGGTGATTTGAACGTGAAGATGTAGAGACAAAAAGCAAAGACAATGAAAGAATTACTCACTAAAAGCAATATTCAGTCAATTCTGTGTGTTATTTCCATGAGATGATGTGTACATATGAGTGTGTCTAAATTGTTTTACACTATATATTTATATTTAGATCTTAAATTTGACACCAGATCACCTGATCACTGTTCATGTTGTTCACAAGTGAACTATCTGCTGAGAATGTGTTCAAAGTGAAGCAGCAGAGTGGAAACTGTCGTTACTCACTGCCACCACAAGTGGGAACCCTGAACTCACTGCAGTGTGCTGAACAACTGTTTACAGAGACAGAAGAAGTATTCAGACGCCTGACTTCACCTCACACTAGCCCTGTATTCAAAACCTTATTTACAGTAAAAGTTTGTAGTATTATCAGCAAAACTGACTTAATAAATCAAACATAAAGTACTTTTATGATCATATTTGATGTGTTTGGATTCATAATACTGCTGCATCAATGCATATGTTGCATCTTACAGCTGTGTTCTTTTTATTATAGTTTATTTAGATTAAGAAGTAGGATCATGAATGTATCACAGCTAAAGTTCTTACCTCGTGCCTCGACTCAGATCGGATTCCAGCCTCGGCTCTTTGCTGCTTTTCATCCCCTCTCTCTCTCTCTCTCTCTCTCTCTCTCCGCTGAATTTCCCGTCCACATCTTCAGCTGTCAACATCCAATAAAGCAGAAAACAACATTTAAAAAAAAGATCATTTTCTCAACCCATAAAGGAACATTCAGTTTAGATTCACATTCAGATTTAACAAGGATATAAAATATTACAACTACATGCAACTACAGCTGTCACACACACACGTAGTGGAGTAAAAAAGCACAAGTATGCAGTATAGTATAGTACAATTACCTCAAATTTGTACTTTGTACTACACTACATGAGTAAATGTACTTAATTACATTGCACCACTGGCGGTTAACATGCTATAAAAGGTTATATCAACTGTTAAATCACCAAATTCTTTCTTTACAGTACTCAAATCAAAACTGACTCTTACATTTGCTAAAAAAAGGTTTTGGTGCAGTGAATTAAAACCAGACGCATCCAACCAGGCAGCCAGTGACACCAGACAGCAACGGTCTTTCAGTGTCGTCTTTCATTATGAAAAATGAAGTTCAGAATTAAAATGACTCAAAATGTGTACAGTTATTACAAACCACTGAGGCGGCAGCACGCATACAAACCAAAACCCTCAACAGAAGAGCAGGAGAGCCGAGTTCAAGTTCAAATCAGAGGCCAAACAAACAAAACAAATGATGCTGGCAAAGCAGAACTACTGTGGCAAAGGCCTAAAATGGGAATACCAGAGAGAATATTGTCTTGTATGGTCTCACATGCACAGAAGATGTTTCAAGTGTTCAGTTCAGTGAGGTGTTAAGGCCGTATTCAGGATAAATCAGATGTTGTGGCAGTGTTGGGGCGCTAATTTGTGACAGGGTGAAGGTGACGTGAAGGTAGAGTGAACAAAGAGGTGGAGGCTTAATGACTTACTCACTGCAAACACAAAATAACAAAAGGCGGCTGAGGAGTCCAGGCACGAGGAACATTGTTACCACTTTGTGAATCCAGTAAACTTTGAGTCACTATGAGTTAAGTCAACCTTATTGTCAACGCTGCCATATGTAGAGCACATACAGAGAACTGAAATATCGTTTCCCTCATATGCCTGCTGCAAACAAGCAATAAACATGAAATATAAAATATATACGAGTATAAAGGGGTCTAAAAAAGTAAGGCAAATATAAAAAGATGTAAATGTAGATGGCATACAGCAAAAGGCGTGTCTTATTTTCTGATTTTAATCCCCTTCATTGAATATCGTGTTCCAGAGTAATATTAATGAATGCATGATCTATCTATCTATCTATGCCTGAAGGAGCCATTTTAATTATGTAATTATGTAACCAAATGTTTGGCCTGCAGGTGACATTAGGGGTGCGTTCATGTCAATTAGGTAGTCTACACAGGTGCGGCAGGTACAGGTGTATTAGTTCCACAGGTATTTGTTTGCATATTTGAACTGATTTATGGCACGCTAAGATGGAAATCTTGAGAGTATAACAAAATAAATCATACCTCAGGGGGAGAAGCAAGCTGATCAGCTGATCCTCGCCACCGCCACCGTCTGAAACGTCCAAACAAAATATTCAAAGATGTTTATATTGCATGGATCCTTTATGTTAATGTGACTTCTCTGTTTGTGTTGATCACAGTGTCCACATATAGCTGAATGAGACTAGATCATTCCACCACTTTTTCCTCAAAACTACTTGAATAGAGTTAAATTATTTGAATTTTATTAATTAAAAACTCTCCGAATATGGCTTTGAATGGAACATACAGTGTTTAAATGGACTAATATAACAGTAGGGTGTCACAGTGTATATTTATATATGTATACATGTTTGTTTCAGTGGGGAAAAAAGTAATTAAACAAACTTTTCTGAGGTGAGTGTTGATAAAAACAACAATACGCCACTGTAGCGGAGATATCGCGACAGGAAACTCTCGCGAGATCTTGTTTAATAACGTTTTTTTAGATGCGTAGGTCAAGCTAGCTAGCGTTAGCCAACGGTTGCCCGGAAGTAGGGAAATTACAAATTAAAACGAAATGCTATAAATATGTTATAAACTTTATATAAATGACACATTAAGTGATTATAGGTCCTAATAACGTTATGTGAAATTTGTAATGTATGTTTAAGACAGCTAACGCCTTGTTTTTACGAGTTTTAAACGCGTGCACACGATAAACTAGCAATTTTTAGTCAGATATGTATTAAATCGCTACGATTGTGCAAATATAGGGGACAACATATCCTAATATTAATTAATTTAAGTCTTTTTGGTGCACAATTGCAACACTTTATTGCCGTTAACTCGACTTTTATTTTGTTAAGTCACCGGATGTTGTAGTCTGCGTTCTCCCGCCTCGCTTGACTATCTCAGCTTCAGCTGAAGAAGAGGAGCGAGCCGACATCAGCTGAGTTTGTTGCACGAAGTACCTCTTCTTATTATTCTTGTAGCTTAAAAATACACGCAAGAGAACAAATAAATAAAACCAGCTGTAGCATTTTACAAAGTCTAACGGTTACCGGTTAAAACCAACTGTCGTTGCCACAGAAACAGAGATAAGAGGGGCTAACGGAGGAATAACATCACATCTAAACCCGGCAAACAAAGAGCTCCTTTTTTTCCAACGACATCATTTTTCCTCCGTATTCTCTAGTTATGAGTCATGTGGCCGTCGAGAATGTCCACGGTCTAGAGCAGCAGGTAAGCCGCAGTCAGTTAAATGTGTCTGTATGTCTGTGCTGCGTCGGTTGATGTTAAAAAAAGGAGGGGGGGGATAGAAATGTTAGCTCGCCGGCGGCTAGCGAGATGCTAATCGTGCTAGCTGGTAGAGTGTGCGGGTGCGCTTCAATTCTACGCTCACGTGACCCGAGAGCGGCCGCCGCGGAGAGGAGACGTGTACGACGTTGGAAACATTTGTGTTTTTCTGGGTTGTTACGGTCGGATTAAATCCGACTGCGCCCCCTTAAAGTCGTCCAGGATTATTCTTAAAAATCGAGCCACAATTTTAGCTGTTTTAATGTGATTATTTAACCTTTAAATGACGCCGGAGTGCCTGTAACGTCTAAACCGGGGCCTGCCGTGTGCGCGAATCAAACGCACCTCTCTCCAACTATTATCCTCCTCACTGCGTTTTGTCTTTGCGGTGTTTAAAATGGAGGTTATGCGGGGATGGAGCTGGCGGGGTTTGACGCACAAACACTGCACCTGTTTGACGGTTTAAATCACCACCATGCAGATATTACGCAGTGTTGCACAGCGTCCTGCTTAAAGAGAGAGAGAGAGGGGGGAGAGAAAAGCTCATTTCTTCTGCGTCACCAGCAACGTAGACTAGCTGTGTCTGCCTGGTCAGACAGTTGGATGGCAACAGAAAAGTACTATGTGTTCTCAGTTGATGATTTCAGACAGTTTACTGGTAAAAAGCTTAAAAAATTAAATAATGCACCTTATTTTAGGGTACAAGGCTGCACTAGGGAGGTTTTTATGTTGCTGCAGTGGATAAAATCACCTCAGCATGAGTCATAAATTCACTTTCATGGACTTTAAAATAATAAAATCTAAAGTTCAAGAGGGCAGGGTGCACCAACATCACATCTTTTGCTTCAGGTGTCTCAGACCACCAACAGAGATCCCCCACATGTGTCACATTTTAAGCCTGGCTTATAATAACTTTTATATTTACTTTATTCACCTTTTATTTCACCTTATTAACCTGTTTATATGCCGGGTTATCAGCCTGTATGTGTTTATGATTGATAAAACGTTCATGCATAATGGAATAATTTATAAATATATAAATAGTAATAGTTTTTGTCAAAAGTAGTTTTTTATTGCTATTTAGTAATGCTTGCAGTTTACTCTATCATTTTTGTTATATTTTTTAATTCTTAGAAATTATTCTGAAAAAAATTGGTGGACCCCCCTGCAGTACATCTGCGGACCCCCTAGGGGTCACAGACCCCTGGTTGAAGACCCCTGATATATAGATGGATAGACTTTATTGATCCCTGAAGGGAAATCTTTTGTTGCAGTAGCATTACAAGTAACAACACAGAACAGGCACACACTATATATATATATATATACAGGCATGAGATGAAAATTGGTGACGACAGTATAAATAGAATAAACTCTAAAGAGGAAGAACGTATGGTTCTACCTCTAAAAATATACATAAGAGAAATATACATATTATATATTATATCGTAGGACTGACTACCTCTGCTACATGCTGTGACTTTCATTCATCTGTTTACAGCCTCATTTAATTGTACACAGTCCTTTATCCCCATTTGTATGAAACATTTTTATTTCTACGGTCACTTTCTATTTTTATATAGTTTTGTACAGATGTTTAGCACGGGTTCACTTCTTAACACAGTTATATATTTATCTTATTTTTATTTATTTTATTTATTTATCTTATATTTATCTCTGCAAATGTTTAACTCCTCTGTACATTTTTAAATTTAGATCTATCTCAGGTTACTTTTAACGTATGGATACTGTGTTATAGGTTAATTCTAATGTGTGTTCAATGTATGTTTGCATGCTTCTACTGGATGCTTGAATTTCCTTCGGGATCAATAAAGCCACGATTCTCAAACTGGGGGGGCCGCGAGCCATAGGTTGGGACATTAAAAACTGCTGAAATGGTTGTGACGCACCACGTAAATCTGTTACTTTGCTCGGGACTGGAGGACGCACGCGCAGCTCCCGCAGCTGATCTAATTTGCACAATGGACACATATTTTTTTTAAGTCTGAAGTAATTAGGTTGAAAAGTTTAAAATATAAATAATTCCTATGGCATCTACAAGTACAAATGGCAGTAAACATTTTTTAATCTGTGTGAGGATTATGGAAAATGTTCTCATCTGTAAGCGGTCCCTGGCCCCAAAAAGACTGAGAACCCCTGCAATAAAGTATCTATCTATCTCTATCTATCTAGGAGGTCATCATCTCTGCGTCTTTATATCTGGACATGAATATATAGTTTGCTTTAGTTTCTAGGTTGGTGTCACGGCGCCTTCTGTAACCTCAAACCTGCATCGATTTGTTCTTCAGCCACTGACCGACTGTTTGTTGTGTGTTGATCTCTCTCCAGCTCGCTGTCCTAGACTTGAGTGCAGCAGACGGACAAGGTGGAGGCACTAACAGTAAGCAGTCGACATGTTTTTGTGAGAAGTGTTCTTTTTTTTTCCTCTTTTCTAGCGAGCGCACATTTAGGCGCTCACAAACCTGAACGTTTTACTCCCACGTGGTAATAACACTGGGGATGTCTTTAAAGACGGCGAACGAGGACGTGCTCCGTAGAGAATAAATTTGCAAGGATAGGAAAGTTGACCACGAGGCAACCAAGGGACTATCTTTTAATTCCTATATTTATTTAAATAAGTCCTTAAAGTTTTCTAATTCATCAAATGATGTTGGACACTGTCTCTCTCTGTCTGCAGGGCGATACATTCCTCCACATTTACGGAACAAAGACGCTTCCAAAAATGGTGTGTAGCATCAAGTTAAAGCTGTCCTGTGGAGTTTTCTTGTAAACAAAAAAACCAGCAGAGTTATGTTTACGTTCAGTCTCACTCACCAAAAATGCATTGTGTGATTTGCACTGTATATGTCAGCCAGCCAGCTAGCTAGATAGCTTAGCAGTCGTCTTCTTCTTCCCTGCCTTTGCTGGCGCATCGCTACTACGTGTCTCTGCACATTTACATTCCTGCTGTCAAACTGTTTGATCAGGAAACAGGTTTCATAGTGGGATAGTGTGAAACTGGTGGCAGGGTGTGAATCGGGTCGCCCCTCATGCTTGTGTGTCTACGTATGCATGCACGATACGAACAAACAAACCGGAGTCCCACTTGTAAAAGAGCATCGCTCCATAACGCTACCAGTGGTCCAAAACTCCACAGGGGACCTTTATTAACTGCATTTGTCACTGATAAAATCCAAAACTGACACGCTATCCTCCAGCAGGAAACGCCTTCGCTGCCGGTCGACAGGGTGGCTACACCATCGCGCCCGCAGCCAACTGTAAGTACCTCTCTGAGCTACACGTCACATATCGTTCCTTGACATTCCTGACTGTACAGTATGAGGTGATCAGATAAGAATTGAAACAACGATGTCGATTCTGTCGTTTTAATTATCAGATGGTTGGGACGGAGGGCGCAACAACTTCGTCAACGGCTACCACGACAACCGCATGACCGCCGGCAACTCGTTCAACCGCGGCCCGCCTCGCATGGAGCGGGGCCGGGGCGGCGTCGGAGGAGGTTACCGCGGCAACAGGGGCGGATCCTTCAACCCCATCAACCCGGCACAGCCGATGGGCTTCGCCGGCTACGAAAACAAAGGTGGGATTTCTTGCTTTTAAAACTTTTTCTTCCACAGTGGAACAACCGCTCTGAAGATGAGCAGTTTGTCTACGCTGACATTCTTTTCATCAGTCCGTACAGCGAGTTTTGAACTGGTCTTGCTGAAATGACCCGGCACATTAGTGTTGTGAAGTCAGTAATCATTGAGAATCGACCTACCGTTACAGAGAGGTGTACGAGTTTGGATTTTTAGGTGGTGATCGCAGATTCTTCCATGAAAACGCTATGTGTGAGACCGTCCTCTAATAGTTTTGTGTTCGTTCTCCTGTCAGACGCCGGTGGCTGGAACACTGCCAAGGACGCCTATAGCAGTTTTGGTAACAACCGAGGGAAGTCTGCGTTCTTCAATGACAGAGGCAACGCTAACAGAGGGAGGTAAGGACGAGACGCTGCCACCGGACTTCTTTGTGTTTCCTTTGTCTATGTACTGAAACCACTTCAGGTTAAGTTCAATATGAAAGCAACCTCTTATGTCTGTTGTGTAACATTATCCTGGTGACCATCTTTGTTGTCGGATAAAAAGAAGCAGGTGGCTTTATGTAAGTCATAGTTGAACAATGGCTAACAGAGAGCTAGGAGCGACAGGGACTGTGGTGTAAGCAGCGTCATACGTCACGTGTTATATCCTCATCGTCTGTGCGTTGTGCTCAGGTTTGAACATGGTGGATTTGGCGGCGGTGGAGGAGGAGGAAACAGCCGCTGGGTGGAGGAGTCCAGAGACGACGGAGACTGGTCGAAACCCACGTCACGGAACGAACGCCTTGAACAGTGAGTGTGTCAAGGAAATCATCGAGCAGCAGTGAATCACAATAATCACACCAAACAAACACAAGGTGTGTCTCAAACTAACGTGGCGCTCTGCTCCTCTGTAGTGAGCTGTTCTCCGGCAGTAACACCGGCATTAACTTCGAGAAGTACGACGACATTCCTGTTGAGGCCACGGGACAGAACTGCCCTCACCACATCGAGAGTGTAAGCTAGAGATCAGCTGATGATGATGATGATCATTCCTTCCCCCTGCTCGTTTAATTAATGTGTTTGTCTGCGTATGTATGCTGCACAGTTCCAAGATGTGGACATGGGCGAGATCGTCATGGGCAACATCGCTCTGAGTCGCTACACCAGGCCGACCCCTGTCCAGAAATACGCCATCCCTATCGTCAAGTCGAAGCGAGACCTCATGGCCTGCGCACAGACAGGTAGGACACAAACTAATCGCTCAGATCGGATATTAGATACTATAAATAAATGATCACTGCTGAATGCACACGGAGATGAATGATGCTGACTTTGTGTGTGTGTGCAGGTTCTGGGAAGACTGCGGCGTTCCTGCTGCCAATTCTGAGCCAGATCTACACCGAGGGACCAGGAGAAGCTCTTAATGCGGCTAAAGCGTCCGGACAGGTGAGAAGTTTGTTTCCTAAACTTACAGTAGTGAATAAACATCAACTGCTGTTAGACTAAACCGCTGTGCTGTCACTGTGTTACAGGAAAATGGAAAGTTTGGCCGTCGTAAGCAGTACCCCATCTCACTGGTACTGGCTCCAACCAGAGAACTGGCTCTGCAGATATATGATGAAGCCAGGAAGGTATGTACACGACACACACGCATGAAAGCCTACGAAGATGGAGAAGATGGAGAGCTCGGTCACGTCTTTGTTTAACCTTTTTTCGTCCTTTGTCAGTTCTCCTACCGCTCCCGAGTGCGTCCCTGTGTCGTGTACGGAGGAGCAGACATCGGTCAACAGATCAGAGATCTGGAGAGAGGCTGTCACCTGCTGGTGGCCACACCGGGAAGACTGGTGGACATGATGGAGAGGGGCAAGATCGGACTGGACTACTGCAAGTAAGACACGGACATGAGGAGGAAGTGATGAGACACGTTGTTAGAGTTTCAGGCTACAACCTTCTTCCTGTGTGTCTTCTTCTGTCGCTGCAGCTACCTGGTCCTGGACGAAGCAGATCGTATGTTGGACATGGGATTTGAACCACAGATAAGACGCATCGTTGAACAGGACACCATGCCGCATAAAGGCATGCGACAAACCATGATGTTCAGCGCAACCTTTCCTAAAGAGATCCAGGTACAGATCTGCTGTGTGTGTTCAGATGCTTCGGATTTGTCTTGTTAGTGCACAATTACTTCTTGATGCTGTTGTGTTGAACAAAACGTATCGTGTCGGGACCAGAACATTGTTGTAAGCGTTGATGTCCGAAGTTTTCGAACGTACCCTGTAAGCACATTCTCTGCTTCCCCCCCCCTCAGATCCTGGCCAGGGATTTCCTGGAGGAGTACATCTTCCTGGCGGTGGGCAGAGTCGGTTCCACTTCAGAGAACATCACTCAGAAAGTGGTGTGGGTGGAAGAAAGCGATAAGAGGTCTTTCCTCCTGGACCTGCTCAGTGCTACAGGTGAGACAGTCACGCAGCGCGCGTGCGACGATACATAAATTAACTGTGCTACTGATAAAACACACACACACACACACACACACACACACACACACATGATGCAGTTTTATTTCCCCCCGATCCTTTTGCCATTCTCATACTGTCGTCCTCCCATCCCAGCCAACACATCCCTGTGTGTCTCTTGCGTACGTCACTAACGTTAAACATACAGAGTTGGTTTTTCTGCTGGTGATTGAGCACAGTTTACATGTTGGTGGTTTGGTGTGGTTTTATCCCAAAGTCATCCCCAGCGAGGTACAGGACAGTACTGGAGACAGCATAGAGAAACCTGGTAAGATCCTCAGTGGTGAAACTCTCATCTCATGTTCAGTTCTGCTTGCCCTTTAACGTGGATAGAGATTCTTTTGTTTTGGTTCTAGATCATTTCATAGGTCAGGTTTGCTGAGCTTTACATCAATCATGCCTGTTTTTTTCCTGAGTTCAAGAGTTTCTTTCGTGCCATCTTTTTTTTTTTTTTTTTTGTACGGTATGTTGCTGTGGTGTCTTTTTGTCAGAACCAAAGCCTCGATGGAGAGAGTCTGCTCGTCTTCTAGTCTCTATCGCTAAAAAACGGTGGATAGAAATTCAGGTTGTAACGTTCACGAATCAGGACAACTCTCTCCATCGGGCTCGAGTCACAACAACCACAACCACAACAACAACAACAACAACACCACAGGGCTGCTGATGCTGTTAACTGTTTCTTCTCGTGATTATTTTTTCCTTTTTTATCCACACTGCACTCCCCGCTGCCTGTTGCACTGTTCATACAAGAACATCTATTGTAATGTGACGTGAACAGTCGAAGCCACTTCAGGTGCATGTTTAAGATGTTTGTAGCAGCCTTACCAGCAGATGCAGAACCTGCTGGTAAGGCTGGAAGAGTAACTCATAAGATTATTTACTGAAGGACGTCTCAAGATTGTTGCAGCATATATCGTACATTTGATTTTGCATGTGTCAAACACAAGCTCACAGAGCTGCGTGAAAGCTGACGATGTTTTGTGGCGTATAGGTTTGTGTATGTGGTTTATTTACAGAGTCCATGATACCACAATCCATTACGTGTGTCGAAATGACTAACCTCGGCTGTCTCTTCTCTCGCTTCATCAGGTAAGGACTCGCTCACTCTCGTTTTTGTGGAGACCAAGAAAGGCGCCGACGCCTTGGAGGACTTCCTGTACCGGGAGGGCTACGCCTGCACCAGCATCCACGGCGACCGCTCCCAGAGAGACCGCGAGGAGGCGCTGAACCAGTTCAGATCAGGAAAATGCCCCATCCTGGTGGCCACAGCGGTCAGTCAAAGATAACATTCTGTTAGACACGATCAAACATTCCTCTGTGATCTCTAACGTCTCGGATGTTTTCATACGTGCTCAGGTAGCAGCTCGAGGTCTGGACATCTCCAACGTGAAACATGTTATCAACTTTGACCTGCCCAGCGACATCGAGGAGTACGTCCACCGTATTGGACGTACAGGCCGAGTCGGAAACTTGGGTGAGACGGCTAATGTCATTCAAAATCAACCCAACGTCATGACGTTACGTGATTTATTGCTGCTATCACTTACTACTTTTCTCCCTGCAGGACTGGCCACGTCGTTCTTCAATGATAAAAATGGGAACATCACGAAGGACCTGCTGGACATCCTGGTCGAGGCCAAACAAGAAGTTCCCTCGTGGCTCGAGAGCCTGGCCTATGAACACCAGCACAAAAGCAGCAACCGAGGACGCTCCAAGAGGTACGCGCACCGTCTCCTTATTCAGTGAAGATGTCGTCAGTGCAGTGAAGTTCAATGTCTGATTGATGATTCATCCATCAGGTTCTCTGGCGGTTTCGGAGCACGTGATTATCGCCAAACGGCCGCTGGGGGAAACCCCGGAGGGTTCGGCGGACGCGGAGGTCGCAACCAGGCAGGACACGGAGGAACACGCGGCTTTGGAGGAGGTGAGGATCGAATCTTCTGATATAACTTCTGTATTTTAACAACACACCTGTTACCTTTGCTTCACGGGGAAGACCTTCGTTAACTTTGAGTTTCCTCCCTCTCAGGTGGTTTCGGCAACTTCTACACCAGTGACGGCTACGGAGGCAACTACTCGCACTCTCAAGTTGACTGGTGGGGCAACTAGGTTCCTCCATCCCCCCTTCCTTCACTCATCCCTCTTACCTCCTCTCACTCACCCTCCCTCCTTCCTCCACACTGTTGTCTGCGCCCCATCCGTCTCCTCTCCTCCATTAACCCCCCGAGAGCCAACGTGCATGTTATTAAAATATTTATACTCATTTATATAGACCTCCTTCAATCCCGACGCACCCTTTTCCTTTAAGTCCTCCTCAGATTTTACTTCACCTTCGTCTTTACCGCCCCACCCCCTTTACTTGCTTTTGAATTCTTAAGTCCTGGTGGGTCTCACCTCTAAAAATAGGCCATGTTATAAAGGGATTCTTCGGTATGAGCCACAGATTTAATTGTTTGCTTCCATCTAGCAACATCCTTTGGTTTCAGTGAGGGCATTTTGAATAATATTCCCTCTGTGGCACGCGCTTCAATCCCTTAAAGTTCCTTTAACCTCCTCCCTCAGATTAGACGGACACTTAGAGTCAGTTAAGTCCTATAAAACGGCCGATCAGGGGGAATCCAGTCTTTTCACGTTAGGTTTGAGTTTTGGCTTCATGTTGCCAGCCAGGCGTCCCTGTGTTACCTTCACATGTCATCTTTGTATTGTAATGCATGGCCATGTTGTAAATCACCGGCCAAAAAAAACAAAACAAAAAAACAACTTTTCTAAAATATCGCGCGGAGACGTGCGAGACGTCAAATCTGAGCAAAAAAAAAAAAAAAAAACACGTCTGCATTTAAAATTTAAAAAAACGGGAACTGGCTGAAGCTTCTTCACTCGACGACATGACAGATACTTAAAAAAAAAAAAAACGGCCACAGAAACAATGTTTTTAAAAAAAGAGAGAAAAAATGTTTGTTTTATTTTTTCACCTTTTTAAAACATTGAAATTTTGATTTACTGAGATCTGAGAAAAGACGTCCGACAGAGACGGAAGAGGCCGGACGAACCGGCCGGCGGGACGCCAGCTGACGTCGTCGCCCATTATTAGTAGTTAATATCACAACTACGAACAGCGTTTTTCTTTTATTTTGAAACAAAACATGATGGAGGATCATTTGTTTATGTACTGTGCCTTTTAAGAATTTGAACTTTGTCTCTTATTTCCGTTGTTTTTATTGCCATAATGCGTAACTGGCTACAAGTATTGGCCAACTGTGACTAAAAAAACAAGTATTTAATGTCATGTATGGGTTTAAACATGTTTTTCTTTATTTCTATTTGGAAGGAAACAAACTAGTCTTGAACTAAATCAAACCTTGGCAAAAAAAAAAACTAAATCCGCGATGAGGAAACTCAAAACGATTCCTTATCTGTCTATTGGAGTTCAAATTTGTCAGGTCTCTGATGAGCTGATTCCAAAAAGCATTTAACCACCGTGACCACATTTATAGATTCTTTTGATATATACCCTCATCCAGGCTAAAACTGGTCAAAAGAAGTCGTATTGATTCACAACAAATCGCTCTCAGAGATGACAGCTGTGGTTTTATGCTTTTGGGAAACCGAGTCCTATTAATTGACCTATATGTCACATCTACAGCTCTGGTTTGAGCTCGAGTTTTTGGTTTCTCAAAGCCATCCGTGTCACTAATTGTTGGGTCGCGTTGTGTAAAGTTTACGGAGCCACCGAGGAGGAATTTGGCGTAGCTGTGCAGCAGCAGCAGTCCTGTTTTGTTACGTTAGCCCCCCTCTCTGTGGTCGTAAACACAGATATGATGCCACTCTTAAGTCACGCTGTTCACTCTTTAAGACACGCACGTGGCAGAAGTTGAAGTCTTCGACGTTTCCGTCGCGGCTGCTGCTGAAAACGACAGTTACCAAATTGTACCCGTGGCTGTTCAGCTGACTCTTAGTGCCACCACGCTCTTTGGGAAACTGGCTCTCTGCTTCCACCACAAACATTGACACCCTTGTTTGCCAAAAGCTTCTTTCAAAGGGGGTTACACACAACTTTAAAAAACAAAAAAAAAGCTAAAAAGGAAAACAAATTTTTTCGCTCACTCTATCCTGGAGAGTTACATGAAGAGTCTTCTCTAAAAAAATAAGTCATTCCAGTTTATTTGTTGAGTCTTTTTAACGGATCCGTTGAAGATTTGGATGATCTAGCCTGAACTCGTTTCACAGCAGGGGGCAGCTCGGCCTTTCTGGAGGATGTAATGCCACACGTGACGTCCTGTCTTACTGTGCTGTGGGACATTTTTAGTCTTATACCACAGAAAAAACCCGTTCAGAGGCAGCGTGCATCACTTGTTTTCAGTGTAAGCCCACACACACCAGCTGCATCTTAGAGCTCCTCAGAAAAAGCGGCGATTTTATTAGATTTATACCTGCGACTACTTCTACTGTTTGCGCAACAGGGATGTTTAAAAAAAGACAACTAGCTCGGCATAGCACGGCGAGATACAGGACAGATCAAGTGTGAACGCTGGCATAATTTGGTGTTTGTAAACCCCGGTGTTAGCCCAGCTCGGCCCTGCTGTGGAACCAGGCTAGGAGGTTGGGGCAGTTGACCTGCACCCAGGATGTCCACGCTTCATCCCTGATCCACTGTAACATTTGGACAGTTCAGTGGCAAAGGTCCAATTCCCACCTGCCCGCCCGCCCACACACTGTGTTTATGAGCAGCAGAATATGTTGCTACTTGGTGGGAAAATTGTTATTTTGAATTAGTTTTCTTTACTTGAACGACTTTAGTGAAGTTAAAAATAGATTAAACTCTAATTCAAACAAAGAGAAGAATGCAAACTATAATCGAGAATAATTAAAACGTGAAGCAACACTTGATGTTTGATCACTCGACGTTGGACCAGGCGGTGTCTGGTAACTCAGCTCAGTGGGCAATTTGAACAGATTGGAGAGTGGAGAGTGGAAAACGCACACACGAATCAATAATCTGAAGTTTATTTACCGATTTATCGCTCACGAGACACGAGTTCCATCAAATTGCCCACTGGCTTTGACAAACGACAAGGCTGGACCAAGACAATAAAACATATGCAAGTGTTGTTGTTTTTTGGTCAAGGAGTTAATAAAAAAATCCGAGCAAATAAATACAACTCTACAGCAGGCTTTAGTTATGTTCGAACTCTCTGATATTTCCCGTCTTCTATGATTTTACTTTTTTAATCACAGGTCATGTTTGGGTCAGATCTATTCCCTGAGTTCAGTTGGTAAGGGAGGTTTTTTTGGGGGGAAACTAGTCGTAATGCTGGAGGACTCGAGCAGACAGCAGGCCAACTTCTCTTGTTGTTGGGTCATCTCCTCGTGATCGGAATGAGCCGCCACTTAAAAAAAGGCGATGACGCTCTTCGAGGACAGTCGTCATAGGATGCAAAGCTGCTGCCGCAGTGGCCACCTCGAAATCAACCAAAAAAAGTTAACGGACTTCAACTTGCAGTCTAATTCGGGTTAAAGTACTGTGACCAGAACTGTGTTTTTAAGTGTCCCAATAGATTTTTAGCACCGGTTAACCAATCAAACTATTTCTTTTTTTTTTTTTTTTTTTGTGGCCATGATATGAATGAACACTTTAATTTCTCCTGCAGCAACGGTGGATAGCGTCCATCAGGGGGAAGGGATAACCAGCAGGAACCGTGCAAATGACAATCACTTATGAAGGATTTGCTTAATTGAAAACTTTACTCATCCACAGAACTCTTTAAGTTGCATCTTTTACATGTAGATGTTTTCCTAACCAGCCGTCGCATTCGGCAGTTTATCTGATGAACTGTGGACACATTTCAACTTGTGTCCTCCGTTAACGGAGCAGAAGGATCTGCACAACTGAAGCAGTTGAGGATTACGCTCTCTTGATTTTGGTACAGCGACCTTCAACCCCTAAAGTTTCCACCCAGATCATTTCAATAAATTCGCACTCTAAGGCGCTGTTACAAAATCAAAGCGTCCACCTTTAAATATTGACTGAATGACGCAGTTTTAATGTGTTCCCCGTGTGAGAGGGGATATCGTCAGCATTCGTTACTTGAATCCATAACTGCTGCCAACCACACTTAGTAATGCAGCTATCTCTTGTGTTTTAATATTAATGCGAAGTCTAGCCTAAATTCAGAGGCGTACTTTTAAGAAGGATGTAGCCACTTGAACAAATCTGGCTCGATGCGTAGATGTTGCTGTGCCTTCTACCAGCCACTAGGGGGCAGATAGAATAATCGTGACAATAAGACGGAGCTAGTTGTTGACGCGGATAGCGCAGATAGGAATTTGTGAGTTACGCAGCAGGGGAATCATGGAAGGTTATCTAGGTTTACCTCACTTTTCATCTTGTTTATAGAGCAATCTTGTCACGTAGTGTTGTTCAGAGTACACACACATATATATGCAATGTATTTTAGGTCTTTTTCTAGGGCGGACAGGTTATATCTGTCAGCATTAATTACTGTTTGAACTGTGTCGGAGCGACATTTAACTACAACTGTGCCCCAAACCCCCGTCCCCACCCGACCACCACAGGGCACTGAGCTTCTACAATAAGTGCAATAGAGATCAATTACTCGCTTTCACTTTGCAGTCTCAGAGATTCTGTGCACGAGTTTTGTTCAACGCGTGCACGGCGCCTTGAAACGACTGAATCGTGTTGGTTAGGGCTGGGTATTTTTCGATACAGATGATAAAGTAAATGCTTTATACGACACCGTATGTGGAAGGCGCCACACGAGCCTTAGAACGCACCCACGCAACAATTTGTGCCGATGATAAGTGGATTCCTGGTGCTGTTGGACGGGTAGTTTTTGTCATTTTTGGGGTGTTTTTGTTACATTTGAGTTAAATTCTCCGTCTTGACCGCCGTTTGTCAAATGGATCTCTGTGGCGCTCTGCGGATGAGACTGTCGGGTCAGTCAGTTGGTCTCGGTGCAAGGATGAAGTTTCTTAATTTGAATTTGTCCCAAACTAATGCCATTACCATCAGCCTTTATCTGTACTGTCTTTAGTGCTCGCATCGTGGTGAGTCGTTGTGAGCGTGTTCATTGAAGCCATAGCGAGCTTGTTTCGTGTGAATAAATAGATACCCTCTACGGTAATGTGACGTTTGTTTGGACCATCATCAGCTTTACTTCCGTTAGAAGTCGACCGCGCTCGGTTCATTTCCTCAGAAAGAATCTCCGAGTTCTCGTTTAGAAATCCTGCACTTTAGTTTTTTGTTGGGTTTTTTTTGTGTGGGGGCGTTTTTGAATATTTTCAAAACCCCCTTTTTTGATGCCTTAAATTCAAGGGTGATACCCAGCCCTAATGGAGCAGATCGTGAGGTTGGTTACACTTGCACACACGTACAGCGTTACCGTGGCAAGTTGAGCCCGCGTCACTACGGTAACTAACTCACCCAGCCAGGAGTGCTCCGACCGTCGGCGAAACCATTTTAACGGTGCTATGCTCCCACTGCTGCGGCCTGCAGGCCCCTCTGTTGTAGAAAGACTTGAAGGTTTTACAGAAAATACTCGAGTTTAATGTTCAACTAAAGTCTTCTGTAACACACGTCCTTCAAAGGAAAAAAAAAAAAACCTCTGAGAGGTGTGAAGGAGCGAGTGAGAGTGTTTGAAGTGTAGCGCAGCCAGGTGTCAAAAAGAGGTTTCTCCACAGTTTAGAGTGTGTGTGTTTGGTGTGTGTGTGTGTGTGTTTGAGCGAGTGTGTGTGTGTTGTGTGGAAAGGTTCTTCCAGATATGAAACAGTTTTTTGTTTTTTGGGACCAGGTGGAGTTCTAGTTAACAGCAACCATTAAAAAAATTCAGCTGTTTGCACACAGAGTTCTCGAGTCTACTTTCGCTGCTAGTTTGTGTAATTTATCAAGCCTTTTTGGGGAAATATTTATTTTTATAAGCTTAATACGAAAGTTGATATTTTACAAAGTGACTTGACCAAAAGACAGTAAACAAAAACACTGGCACTTGAATGTTGAATGTCATTGGTATGAGTGAAAATTTCTATTTTTCTGGGGTAGTGTGAGCTTTTTAATGTTAAAGACGCGACGTGTCGGGTTTTCTCTTCGAATGTGTCGCAGTAACAAGCTGCGACGACGTGGAAATACATACATAAATAAATAAATAAACAAACAAACCGTCACTGGTGCCAAAAACCACTTCAAACCCAAATACAAAGCAACCCATGCCGCATGCACATCTTTACGTGTTCGATCACGTCACGTCTGTAGGGACTTTCCATCGAGCTCCATCAGCTCAAAAGTTCGATTTATCCAATACTGAAGTTCATGACCAAATATCCACGAAACCGTACTTTATACTACCACACAGCGTTGTTGTAGCACTCGAGATTGGTCTTGAGACCGAGCTGAAGACCACTTTTTAAAGGCCTCTGTCACAACGACACAACTTTGGAGATGCCACTTAATTGCCTGATTTATTTGTTAAAATCTTCATCTTACACCACAAAGTTCATCTGCAAAACACAGTGGTTTGTAAAAAAAACTGCAAGGCAGCGCTTAATGAGGTGACCCGAAGAGTTCTGGTCAATATTAGCTACTTAAAAATGTCCGGTCATGGTCTTAACTTGATCTCAACGCCTCTTGTCTCGTAGTTTCGATGCACTCTGGTCTCGGTCATGACAACAACGCTGCCAACTCAGATGGCGACCACGGTAAACATATATTGTGATATACTGTCGGGAAACCAGTTATAGACAAAATAATCAGGTGAGAACGTAAATTAAAGTACAAAATACGACGCGTAAAGATGTTCACGTGGTGTCAACGCGAAGCCACAGAGCAAAGCGGTCGTCTCGTCAGTCGATGCGACTGCGACACACGAAGAGAAACGTCCCACACGGGTTACCTTTAAAGTCACATTGGACTCAGTATCAGATCCATAAACCCGTTTCGTTTGTGCGACGGGTTCCATTGCCAATAATGATAATCAACCATTAAACAGCCATTTTTTTTTAATTGGCAAACAAAATTTGAGACAATACCACATATGCCAAGGTTTGGATTAAAAGAAAATTAACAAATGATCAAAGACCATTTTGTAAAAAACAAAAAACATGCAGTACAAAAAACAAGTGTCCAGATTCTCTCCAAGTCAGATGTTGTTTTTTATTTTGATTTTTTCATTTGAGTCTTTTTACACTTTTTGCCTTCCTTCCCGTTAATACCCTTGTTGTGAATGTCTGGCAAGTGGTGACCTTTGAAGTCTTCATAACACAGAATTAACTGTGGTTCTATTGCTATGTTGTTGTGATTTGCATATTTTCAGGCGTCAGTGTGTTGGATGCTCATTTGTTGGTGGTGGTGGTGGGAGGGCGGGGCGGCGGGGGACTTCTGGCCAATCAGAGACAACCTGACTGTAACCTGCGTCCATCAACAGTAGCCTCGATGGATCGCACACAGATGATCAGACTTTACTGCCTTTTTTATGCAGGAACACTAAATTTCTCAACAGTAAGTTCATTCTGGGAAACAAACACACTCTTTCAGTACTCGATGAAGCTCTGTGTTGTCACCATTACCGACTGGCCAGATCCCCCCCAACCACCCACCCACCCAACCCCGCTCACGCCCCGACGTGGACACACAGCACCTCCGGCCTGGTAGTTAGTATTTGCTTTATGTATTAGTTTAGCAGTTGTGCACGAAGAGGAGCACTGCACGAAGAAGAAAAACTGTGCATCTATTCTGATTTGACCACAAATAAAGGTTTGGATTTGCAAATGTAAGCTGTGATCTGTGTCGTCTTCCTCTTTGAGTTTGATGTCGAGAAAAAAAATGTGAAATGACTTGATAGGTTATTTTTATTTGCAGTTAAATACATAATTATATGAAAAATATCTCTCTTTAAAATGTGTATAAAACACACCTGACTGATGAATGGACTGAGTTAGCTGCAGCTTCTCATCCTTTTATTTCAAGGCGAAGTAACTTTAAACTGCGTCAATCTGTGTGCAACTCAATAATAAATCCAGGTTTCTACGTAGTCTACAGAGAATGTTTCAGCCTTTAACATCCAAACAACGTGTATAAAAACTCGTTAACGCGAGTAATGTCGACATAAAGTGCAACTTTTGCTTTGGTCGAAGGGAGGCGCTGCCTTCCCGTGGTCCTGCGATCATCTACAGACAGATGAGAATAATAAACTGCGACACTCGTGTGTGTTCGGCGTTTGTGAGTTGAGCTGTAAATCAGCCATAAGAGCCTCTGAGTTACACAAATATCATGTGATTAATTAAAGTCACTGCTCCGTCTGTCGGTCGGTCAGTTGGCGGTAGATTGTTCAAGCCCACCTCTGATTGGTCCTTCGTCCTCGGCCGCGTCTGACCAGAAGCTCGGGTTGTCTCGGTACCATTTGACTAAAAGACACAAAATAATTGATTATATAGAGGAAAACATCATGTACGAACTCTCGTCCTCTGTGTGTGTGTGTGTGTGTGTTACTGTACCGGTCTGTCTGATGCCTTCGTGCCAGGATACCTGAGCTCTCCAGCCCAGCTGCTGCAGCTTCTCACATTTGATGGGATAGCGCAGGTCGACGCTCGGCCTACGGAGGAGAGGGCAACAGTGTACTTCAATTTTTACGTTCATTTATCCTCCATAAATATGAAGTTTACAGGCAGCTACATCCGTCTTGATTCCTGCGTTAGTTTACTCACCTGTCGGGCACAAACTCGAGCCAATCATTCACCTCAGGCTCCGGCACGTTCTTCACCTTTAAAAAAAAACAAACAAGTGTTGAAAACGCCTTTATTATTCTTCACCGTCAGGACAGCTGACACTTTTAACGTTTAACCCACCATCTTAATGAGTTCCCTGGCGAGCTGCATGATGGGGATCTCACAGCTTGTTCCCACGTTGTAGATTTCTCCCACCGTACCTTTCTCCAGAACCAGCAGGAAGGCGTTGATGGCGTCGTCGACGAAAAGGAAGTGGCGGGATTTGGGGAGGGTCCCCTGGATGGTGCTGCGGCACCGAAGAAGAAGAAGAAGAAAAGTTAGGAAGAGCTTTGTTTCTCTCTTAACGTACGATACAAACGAATACTGCAGCTGGGCTACAGCACACGTACCACTTCTTGTTCATGTGCAAGAGGGTGAGAAACCTCGGAATGACCTGAAATGCAAACACTAACAATTAATGTCTTGCACAAGGGCAACTGTGATTTCAAAATAAAACTCTTTTATAATCAGATGTTTTATGAAGCCTCCTGAAGCCTAAATATGAGGTGTTGTACCTTCTCCGTGTACTGCCTGGGCCCGTAGATGTTGTTACTCCTGGTAATGATGATGGGAAACTGGTAACACACAAACAGAACAATATTTAACATGCAAAGGACTCGAACAGAATCAGATTTAAGTGATCAATGTGTGTGTGTGTGTACCTTATATTTGTCCCAGTATGATCTGACCAGGTACTCAGCAGCTGCTTTGGTTGCAGAGTACGGGTTGGAGGGCCTCACTGGACTGCTCTCATCAAACACCTGCGGAGAACACCAAATATCCGAGTCACCGAATGACTCGAAACCCCCAGCGGCCGTCCTGCTGAGTCACTCGTTCACTAACCTCGTCCAGGCTGGCTCCGTACACTTCATCGGTGCTGACGTAGATGAAGAGCTGCGGCTGGTGTCGGGCCTGATGGGCGGCTGCGAGTAAAACTTTGGTCCCGTCGATGTTCACTCGCTGGAACGTGGACGGAGTTTCAAACGACGACTCTGAGCGAGGCGAGAAGAAGAAGAAGAAGAAGGATCATATCAGAGGTCCGACACTTTGGACACGACAAGCGTGACCTCGGTTTGACAAACTGCTGCTCACCGACGTGCGTTTTGGCCGCCAGGTGGAAGATCACGTCGATGTTTTCCGTGTTGAAAATGTGATTTAGCAGCCGTGAGTTGCACACGTCTCCCTGTTGAAGAAAGGAGTTAGATTTAAATAGCTTTATGTGCAGCTTTACGTTCTTCTATTTGGTGAGCACTCACTCTGATAAAGGTGTAGTTGGCTTTGTCTTCAACACTCTCCAGACTCCTGGGGCTGCAGCAGTAATCCAACTGGAAGAGATCAGATCATAACATGAGGCGAACTTGCTCTTTCACCGCCTGTCTGTAATGCCTGTCTATATATTCGTTCATCCATGAGTGAAGACGTACGTTATCCAGGTTGATGATCCTCCAGTCAGCATGTCTGTCGACCAGTGAACACACGAGATGGGAGCCACTGGAGGGAGAGAGACGGAGCAGCTCACAGAGGATTCATGTGTGATCTGCACTATGCCCAGCGAGGCATGTTTGTCAATAAACTTTCATATAATAACATTAACTAGAAAATTATTATTGACACTGCTCAGCAAGTACAGTAGTAACACAACAAAGCTGGGTCATCATTGCCTTTCAGGCATAAAATGTACTTTTATTTTGAAGGGACTCTTATTTATTATTATTATCTGCTATGATAGGGAAGCTGTGACTTGTATTTGTGGGGCAATCGACTCAAAATCATCTCTGGGCTGGGTGTGACGTCCACCGACAGGTATGACGGGACGAATGACAGCCGCCCACCATCCACTGAAGTGAGGAGAATATCGGTAGGCACCATTAACAATTGCATCACGGCATCAAAATGATAAAAGATAATAACTTTCGCTGATTTCTGTTGATCTTGTGCAGCAGAAACAGATCCAAAATGGTGCTGAAGGGGTTGCAGTGTTCCACGTAAATGTTTCTTACTACCCAAAACATCTGTATTATTCTCAGTATTCTTTATTTTTATTAGTATTCTTACTAGTTTTTTGTTTTTTTATTGTTTGCACATTAATATGGAGGCTGGTCCATTGTATTTTTATTCATTTAAGTATGTTTATTTCTTTCTTTTTTTACTGTTTTGCATTGGTGAGGAGAGTTTTTATGTCGCCTTGTTTTCAGCTGCATGTGTTTCCCTCTTAAAATGTGACAGACTGTTGCATCTCCACGGATCACCTGAAAAGGTTAAAAGAGTTTGGGGCCCCCCAAACAGCTAGAAACGGCCCTGACTGCAGCCCACAAGGGCCATGGCTCTCTGACTGACTGACAGCTGCCATGGTAACCAGGTAATCAGCGTGTTATTCACGTCACCTGAACGAGAAAAGGTGTACCGGTGTGATTTTAAGGCGCTCCCGTGTGTCGTCAGTGACTAAACAGCGGGAGAGGTGAAGATGTGTGGCCGTATGAAGTGTAAATATTAAAAATAAACGAGTCAAACGTTTGTTATCAGTGCGGCTGGATGAACTCACATGAACCCGGAGCCTCCGGTCACCAGAACCGTCCTGTTAAAGTCCATCCTCACCGACACCGAGCACCGGCAGCTTGTCAACTCACACTGAGCTCTCCTGCGGATGTAACAACGACATTTTAACCTCCTTTAAACCGAGTTACCGAGCCTACCGGCACCAGAACCGCCAGCACCAGAACTACAGAACTTCCTCTATATATACAGCAGGAGCTTTGTGTGATGTGCGACAGTCGTCGCCTGTTTTACGGCAGTGTTGACACGTTGAAAATGGGCGGGACCTTTTAAGATGTATGCGGACCTGTTTGTAGTCGCTGATTGGTTGTTTTCATACGACGGCGTGAGATGCGCGCCGTTTGATTGGGCGAACGTCAGATCGATCAAGTTGTCCACACAGACAACACTTGGCATGGCAACACGGTCAAGTGAGCTACGTCAAATATGACACATCCGGGAGGTATTTTCAAAATAAAAGTAACATATTTGGTTAAATGTATTTAGTATCTAAAAAACGTGTATTTGCATGGTTTTATTTGTTTAGGTCACATATTACTGTTTAGAATAAGATAAGAATTGCTTTATTGGCCAGGTGTGTGTACACACACGAGCTCTCAATTGTATACAGGTATAGACATAAGTACAGTTTAAAAGACAAAGGACATGACAGGTAGATGCAAACATGACATAAAAACATGAAACGTAAACATAAAACATAAAAAAATAACTATATACATATTTAAAAGGTATATATATATATATATATATTTGCATAAATTTAGATATATACGGACATGTGTATCTATCTATAGACATTTGTAGACTGGATAAACGTCTGGTGATAGTGCAGTGGTGCAGGTGGAGGGATAAATATGGTTTCTACAAACGGTTGTGTACATGAGATAGGTGGATATGACAGTATATACATGTCTATGTACGACAGACTAAATGTAAACAGTGGATAAATTATGATGAGCAGGTATTACACAGATTTACAGGTTATTGCACAGATTTGCAGGGTAATATGTCAGATATTTCTCATATCTGTCTCATAGTTTTATAAAACATTTTTACTTCTACAGTCACTTTATATTTTTAATATAGTTTCTATTTTTTTAAAACATTCTTATTTCTACCGTTGCTTTCTATTTTTTTATATATTTTTTAGTCTATCTATCGAAAAAGCCATGCTTTTATTTTGAGGACAGAAACACCTAACTTCCGGTGCCACCCTGGCTAACTCGACGTCAGCTGGCTGACTTCTGGCTTCGTGGCTCATTGAATCCGTTCGCTCACGTTTTATTTGCAGATAACGGTCATAAAAACGCACAGACGCAGCGAGGCGGAAAATGTCGTGTGCGTTAGCCGCGTTTGTGGCCGTGTTGCTGCTCAGCTCGGAGGCTCGGGGCAAAACTGTGTCGGGACTTTTCAAGAGCGAAGCGGCGAGGCAGCAGAACGGGCAGTTCATCACTAAATTCATGTATCAAGGTAACGTTAACGTGTCGTGTCAGCACTGACAGGGTTAGGTAATGTCCAGTGTTACTTCATGATTTAAATCAGTGTTTCTGCTGGGTCCAATTAGCACGTCATCATCACTTTATCTGATTATGTCTGCACTGATGATAACACCACTTTCCTGTTTCCTACTAGAACGATATTTTTCAGCATAAAGTTCTTTTATTTTGAAAGTATTGTCTTAAAGTCTCTCTCTGATCCATGAGATCCTCATCTCCCCCCCCCCCCATTGGTGAGGTGTCATCCTGCCTGGCTCAAGAGCCCTCCATCCTGCAGGGTGGATACTAGTGATGGGAAGTTCGTTTTTTTTTAGGGAGTCAGATCATTTGACTCAGCTCACCAAGAATGACAATGAAAGACCAAGAAAATACAATGAATGCACTAACTTGCTTGTAGAACCACTCTGCTACACAAAGCAGATAGAAACACCTTTAAAAACTATTAAAAAAAAAGCATGGAAATGCTGCTTCTTTTTCACTAGTGATGGGAAGTTCGGCTCTTTTTAGGGAGTCAGATCATTTGACTCAGCTCACCAAGAAGAGACGGCTCTTTCGGCTCCCAAACGGCTCTTCATGTTACCACTTATACCTTTCATAATTCAGCCAGATTTAGCACCGTTTTGACTTATGATTTGTATGTCTGCACATATATCATGTATATATTCAATACATCCTTTGTACTGAAGTATTCAAAAGTAAAAATGACATTTTCTAATATCAATAAATTGTTGTAGCCAGTTGTTTTCATTGCGTTTACAGACCGTTGTAACTCTCTGAAACCGCCCAATGAATGCACTAACTTTCTTGTAGAACCACTCTGCTACACAAAGCAGATAGAAACACCTATAAAAACTATAAAAAAGCATAGAAATGCTGCTTCTTTTTCACTCAACGGCTCACGTGCCGGAGCACTGTGAGTAAGCATGTTCCTCCTCTCTCTAGGTGATAGCGGTCTGCTGGTGTGCAGGCTGGACAACTCGGCTCTGGCTACAGAGAAGGAGTCCCGGTTGCTGCTATATCAGGATATGGACTCGGACCTGGACAACCTGAGCTGCACCGAGAGGCTCGCCAGGGCTCAGTTCACCAGTAAGCGAGCGAGCACTGATCTCTGATGTGACGGATGCTGATTTGTCACCTCATCTCACTGTGTTTGTCCTCCTCCTGCTTCAGTTTCTCTCAGCCGAGAAGAACACAACCAGACGATCCCTCGCCAGTCCTCACCGACAGCTTGGCAGGCCCTGTACGCCGACAGATACACATGTCAGGTAACGACGACATCCCCGTCCCCTAACAAGCATATCATTCAATCTGTGTTGGCACACTAATTCCCCCCCTCTTCTCTCTCTTGTTTCCTGTCCGTCTCTCCAGGAAAGTGCAGTGATTCCTTCTCATGCTGACCTCAGTTTTACCGTCTTGCTGTTCAACGCCGACTCAGCTGGAAATCCTCTGGAGCACTTCAGCGCCGAGGAGGCAGGTCAGACATCCACAGCGCTCCCCATCATCACAGCTGTCAGATATCATCATGTGTAGAAGATGTCTCCTGACTTTATTC
Organism: Sciaenops ocellatus; assembly: GCA_033000465.1. Classification (NCBI taxonomy): domain Eukaryota; kingdom Metazoa; phylum Chordata; class Actinopteri; family Sciaenidae; genus Sciaenops; species Sciaenops ocellatus. Next base: position 12,192,893 of record CP136876.1, on the reverse strand, counting down.
TCTGCCTCTCTCTCTCTGTCTCGCAGGCCTCCAGAGCTTTTACTTCCTCCTGCTGCTGGCTTACTTCATCGCCTGCTGCATCTACATCCAGCCCCTGTACCAGGCTCTGAAGAAAGGAGGGCCCATGCACACTGTCCTCAGAGTGCTGACCACAGCGCTGGCATTGCAGGGCTGCTCTGCTCTCTGCAACTACATCCACCTGGCCAGGTAGACTCAGTAGAGTCTGACAAACCTTATACAGATATTAGCACGACCTTGTAACCGGAGTCAAATTCCTCGTGTGTGTAGACATGCCTGGAGAATTAAAGTGATTATGGTTATGATGTAACGTGCTCCTGTGTGTTCCCTCCCTGTGTTCTGCAGGTACTCCAGAGATGGTGTTGGTATTCCCCTGATGGGCAGCCTGGCAGAGTGTAGGTTCCTCTTCATGTGTGTCTTGTTTCTAAAGCGCGATGTAGTTATAAAAAAAGGAACAGGAACTTAACTCCCTCTTCTTTTCTACCTCCTGTTCCCTTTGCAGTGTGGGATATGGTGTCCCAGGTGTCCATGCTGTACATGTTACTGAGTCTGTGCATGGGCTGGACTCTGAGCCGAGGCAGGAAGCCTCAGTCCAGACCTCTGCAGTGGGAACAGTCTCCGGCTTCCACGGCTGTCTCTGTTGGTGGAGTGGTGACGCAGGTACGTACGGTAGGATAATACCGGAACATTGTGAGAGAAAGTAGGTTAGATTTTTACCTTTTTTAAAGTAAACCGGTGTCATTTTCAGGGAGTGTTGCTGCTGTGGGAGCAGTATTCAGAATCAGAGAGCGAACATCACAGCTACCACACCCAGCAGAGTCTGGCAGGTCTCCTCCTCATGGCTCTCAGGGTAATCCTCACCCTCCTGCTGGCCTCCGTCCTCTACCAGATCATCTCCACTGAGAGGAGCACCCTGAAGAGAGACTTCTACCTCTGCTTCGCCAAGGTAAACAACACGGTAAACTAACACACCCTCCGGACGAACACGTATTTACCCGCAGCTCATCACGTGCTCTTCCTCCTGTGTTCTCTGCAGGGATGCTTCCTGTGGTTCCTCTGCCACCCCGTCCTCTTCCTCATGTCCGCCATCTTCAACGAGCACCAGAGGGAGAAGGTCTGAACACACGAAGGAAACACATTTTAGCTAAGCTCTGAAACAGAGACTACACTCTGGCTTTGTGTATTTCATGTATGCAGCGTCTAAATCTGAGTCTGACTCGCAATGTACGCTGCAAAGTAGTTTTAAGGAAGTTTAATTCGGTTTGCGTCCGATGGTTTGAGAGGGAGCGAGCAGCCGGTTTCACAGCCGTTACGTTCACAGTGTAACAATCTTCAACTCTTTGTCTTCCCTCTCCGTAGGTGGTGACTATCGGCGTCATCCTCTGTCAGTCCATCTCCATGGTGATCCTCTACCAGCTCTTCCTGTCTCGATCTCTCTACTGGGAGGTCTCCTCGCTCTCCTCCGTGTCTCTGCCGCTCACCATGTCCAGGGCGAACCAGAGGGGGCGCTACTGAGCACATTTCGCTTCACCCCCAGATCATCGCGAGCGAGGGAGAACATGCCGAGGCTTCACCTCCCTGAACCTCCACCACTGTGACAGTGAAGGGAAGAAGAAGACGAGACGGTTCTTCTAGGAGAATAATAATAGCCACTAAGTAAGCAAGACACAGAGGTCAGAGAATGACCAGAGAAGACATTTACAACAACACCCTACCTCTAGTTACAAACATAACGGAGCAGGAGAAACGATATTTAACGCCACAGAGAGAAAAGACACACGGCTCTTCAAGCATGACAAAGACACGTCGACATTTTAGGATGCATCTGCAGGTGAGGCGAAGATGGTTGTTTGAACCTCGAGGACACTGATCTGTGTCATAGGAAACTTCTCCGCAGCCTTTGTGTTCTTTAATCGCAGAGTGCTGCTGCGTCACCGTGGTGTCGGGAAGCGTCTTCATCCTGCACATTAAGCTAGACTCGGATCAAATCACCAACCAAGAGGTTAGGAAAGGTTTGAACAGAAGGATGAGGCAGGTGTTGTTCTGTATTTCTCTTCTATCCCATGAAAAGACGACAAACCAGGACTCAAAGAACAACTCGAGGAAGAAGATTTTGGTCTTTTCATGGGATTTAATCACAGTAAGAGATTAATTTAACGGCTGAATCAGCATGTGGTAAGATTGATGTGTTACTGTGGAGGTGGAGAGACAACCGGACGGACAGATGCATGTAATGAAGTTAGAAAGCTTAAAAAGAAAAATGGATGTACGTCACAGATCACGCTGTAAAGTCAGCGGCCGCATGTGACGTCTGAACCTTCAGAATCATAAAAACTGCATGACTCATCGTTTTTTTTTTTTACTTTTCCGTGTATCGCGCCGTGAGAGAAACCAAAGTTTACTGAAAAAATCGACAGTTGTGGCATCAAAAATATCAAATCATAACTCCGCGCTCGCTCTCTGAGATTATTCAGCTGTCGTCGGAGGTTCACTGTGACTTCCTGTCGTACGGGATCCCGGCGGGGACAAACTCATAGTTTAATTCAGGACATAAAAATGACAATCCACGCGACAAACTGGCTGACATATTTATTCATCGTGTATTTATTTTTCTAAGTGAATATTTGGAGAGCAGCACAGCAGAAAGAAGCGACGTCAGTTACTGCTTTTATTTTTGTATCAAGCTCAGATTTAATTAACCCCTTTATGTTACGACGTTATACTTAAAAATGAACATTAGCTGGTGGTTGGGTAATCAGAAAATGTGCAATCTGATCATCTCCTGTGCAGAAAGTTCACAAGAGAATGAATCTACTGTGTGTTTTATTTTGTCCCAGGATGTTTTTATTGTGTACTAAAAATTTAGACTTGGTTACAGATTAAAAACACAGAAAAGTGTCTCCAACCTGTGGAAATACAGGACCTGTGATCATTACCACTGTAATAAAGTAACTGTGTTACATTGTGTATCATCATGGAGGCAGCTCACTGTAACCTTGGCCCACATTTTGCACCGCCTGCTTTGAAGTAGCCCAGTTTATATTTTTTGCTGCATCGCTGGCACACATGAGATGACGTGAGTGAGGTTTGGATTATATAGGGTTGCAATAAAAGTTCAAAATTTGTGAAGTTAACTGCAGATTTTTATGTGAAGATGTCATTTTAGAGTTACAATAAAAGGCTGAAGTGCTTCAAGCTTGATTGTCTGCATTAGCTTACCTGGAAAGGTAAGACAACAAGATGTCTGTAGTGCTCTGTGGAGGTCTGATCAGGCCAAAACCTTTCATGATTTTAAATAAAGCTCCAAATAAATAATTATAAAAATGTCCTGTATCTTTTTTTGCTCTGAAACCACTTCCTGTGTGTACATTTATCTGCTTCTTTAGGATTTTATTAGGGGATAAATGGGGCATCATATCCAACTTATTTGATTTGGTGTCAAGGGGGATTTTAATATTTCTGTAAAAACAAATACAGGGCTCAGCAATCGGCCTGCTAAGTCAAATCCTAACACATCCTAACACATCCTAACACTTTCCTAACACTTTCCTAACAGATCCTAACAGTTTACCTACCAGGTCCGAACGATCACGTGACAAAATGGGCCAAAAGGGCCAATAGGGAAAGATGCAGCCAAAGGTAACAACACCTGCACCACTTGATCCTGTTGTAGTTTCTGTTTCTGTTTAAATTACCACTACTCACCATAGCTTTTATATTTATTTTATTTTTTATCTGTATTTATATTTCCATTCCAACTCTACTTAACGTGCAATTTTATTTATATCATGGCCACTTTAACTTCAGTACTCGTTTTTGCACATCTGTACACTTGTCTGTTGTTTGCCCGTTTGTTTTTTGTTTATTGAATAGTCTGTTCGTTGTGTATGCCCTTTTTATTTTACTTCTATAGTGTGTATTACACATTTTCTGCTGCTGTTACGAGGGAAAGACGGATACGCTGATGCTGTATTAAGTCTTGGTTAACGGCGGGGACAACAACAGAAGAAAATCCGGTATCTACTGATTACTATATGGACTATTATTTATAATAATGTTAAATATTTTCGACGTAGGACGATGAAAAACAAAAACTGCGTCACGAACAGGATTCGAACCTGTGCGGGGAAACCCCATTGGATTTCGAGTCCAACGCCTTAACCTCTCGGCCACCGTGACTACGCATGTCCATAACGCTCACAACATTGGCTTATATAGATATAACAGCTGTTATTATAGTTTTTTTATTGTGTTTTGTTTAAATGTAGCACACTTGTGAGTCATATGATGCGTTACAGAGTTGTAACGTTGTTGTAACGTTGCTGTAACGTTATTGCTCATTGTTAAAATGTAATGAGCCTCGTTGGCGCTAGAACCTTCCGGCAGGTGCTCGCACCTCTCAACAGCCTGTCAAGAGTAATGATGCATTCACGTTCTGTAGTAAACACTACACAAATACACTACATTAATTAAACGAAAGAATGCAGTTCATACATGAACTCGTGTGTATTGTGTGCAGTAATTCCACCGTGGTTAATTAACACTTATAGATCAACTGTTGAAATAAAACCAGAAAAATCTGAGTCCGTGACTACTTTCTCCCAGGATTTTTGAACGCGGCACATATTACATCGAACGAAAGCTTGCATTTTGATTGGCCCCGGCGCTATAAGCCCCGCCTTAGAGGAGGTTGAATTATAAATAGCACAGGCTTCTTCACGTCGGCCACGAAACTTACAACACCACAGGAGCTAAAAATGATCAACTGGAAGGTAAAAGAGCTTCAAGTTTACTGTTTTATTCATGCTGTAGGAGTGTTTTGTCTTTAGGTTAGTAACTGTTTCATATTCAGTTTATTTCTGCCGCGTTTCAAGGTTGTTTCAAGTGTCTTTAGCACAATGCTAACGGTGCTACAGCTGGACAAATGTCACATTTAGGTGCAGTACAGTTAAAGTGTGTTTACAGTTACAGACACACAGCTGTGACAGTTAAAATACAGATTCATAAAGAGATAAATGCCATCTGATGGATCTAGTGTTTGCCCAATTAAAGTGTGTGTTCTGGGCTCAGTAGGAAAATGTTTTGAAGTGTGTGTGTGTTGCAATTTTTTAAAATTGTCAATTTTTTAAAGTGATATTTGTTCGACGTGTCCTTACTGGTTTGCAGCTGCTTCTCTCTTTCACACACCTCTCGCCTCCTCTGTGACCAAATTAACTCCCACCACCACCACCTCCCATTCAGACAGCTGAGAGGAGGAGGAGGAGGAGGAGGAGGAGGAGGGGATACGTCCACTCAAGGACTCCTGACTGTTCCAGACCTTTCTTTACTCTTCTTTCTTTCTCTCTCTCTCTCTCCTCAGGCTTTGGACAACGTCCCAATCCTCCTGTACATCTTGGCCCTGAAGACGCTGCTGCTCTGTCTGGCGTTCGCCGGGGCGAAGATCTACCAGAGCAAGAAGGCGGAGGAGGCCCTGAAGAAGCAGCAGGCCGAGAAGAGGAGGCTCGCCCAGCAGGTCCAGGACCTCATCGACAACAAGAAGGAGGACTGAGCAGAGGAGGCGCTGCTGTACGCGGGTACTGCACCTGAATATGAACGTTTCACACCCCGTGTTGTGATCCACCTCACTCACTTCCTTCTCTCTTCTTCAGGGAAACATGTTGCTGACCTGAGCGACAGGCGAACTTCTCCAAACATGAGCACGATGTCTGACTTCCAGCAGCAGGACAGCCTGTTCAGTTCCTGTGGACCAGGACTGTTCGCGTCTACAGTTTTCTATATATCTTGTGGAAGTGTTTGACTGAAGATGAAATGACAGCACGAGTCCTGAAGTGACACCGAGACGAAGGAGCGAGCATTTCTCCAAACATCTTCTGCCTTGTTCATGAGTGCAACACTTGAGCAGACTTCACTTTGTGCACCGGCTTATTTATATAAATACAGCATGCTGTTCATTTTATAATGTGTGTTTTATGTAATATATATATTAAATAGTTTGTTCCACATGGTTACATGTTGTTTTTTGTCCACTTTAACTGTGTTTTAATCCACCACACGGGTCTATGCTCTGAGCAGAACTCCAACACTCTTCATGGGTGAATAAAAATAATTAGTCTTCTTCCACTTTGACAACATACTGTTCAAACTGTCTCCGCTGCAGCGTTCTCTGCTGTCTGTCTGTGTAGAGAAGTAGAAAAAGCTTACAGCACCTGGTATTCCCAGGCGGTCTCCCATCCAAGTACTAACCAGGCCCGACCCTGCTTAGCTTCCGAGATCAGACGAGATTCGGGCGTGTTCAGGGTGGTATGGCCGTAAGTGACAGTAAAATACACAAATAACCGTTTTATGTGTCTATCATGAACATCTGCATGTGTTTAGTTTCTGTTCTGAAACATGGTGCTATAGAAGTCTTATTTTAAGGTGACAGACACATAAAAATACTTCTTTTCAGCTGATTAGACACTAAAGAAAACATAATTATGCATATTATATTAAATTTCTGTTGTATTGTGTCAATCAATCCCCTTGAATCTGACACACTGGAGGTTTAAGTATTTCATAGATTATTATACTAAACAGTATAAAGTAATGAATGGCTTACATAGTCACGCATCATTACAACTATGTGTAAAAATATCAAGTTATAATCATGTCTTAGCAACTATTAAACGTCTGATTGTAGAAGAGACTCTCGCTTACGGCCATACCACCCTGAACACGCCCGATCTCGTCCGATCTCGGAAGCTAAGCAGGGTCGGGCCTGGTTAGTACTTGGATGGGAGACCGCCTGGGAATACCAGGTGCTGTAAGCTTTTTCTACTTCTCTACACACACAGACAGACAGACGGCAGAGGACGCTGCTGGAGAGGAAAACTGAGCGGTGATAACTCCTGTGTTTGAACATTTCTCACATCATTCCACTTTCTTTTTCAACATGCAGTTAATTGTTATCGAGGTATGTCCAAAGACAACACACACTCCCTATCACTGAGGATTTTTACAAATAATTTAACAATCTGACCAAAACGACAACTGAACATGACTCTAAACATGTTTGACACATTTGTTCCGGGTGAAAAACATCCAAACTGAGCTGGAACAACTCGAATGAAGGGCCGAAGAAAAACGTGCATTCATGTGACTTTATTATTTCAATTCTTTCATATAACAGCTTCAAATCAAAACCCGAGCTTTGATTCAAACGTATTCTGTAGTGTTCAACGTGAGACGTTAAAGCTGCTTCAGTTTCTGTCACAACACGTGTGATTAACTTCCAGCAGTAATCACACTCAGCTATCATCATTCATTATTCCTCCATCCATCGCTCAGGATCTGTCCTCCGCCTGCAGGCAGAAAGGCAGACACAACGACAGCCGGTATCTTCTGACAGACTGCAGTCGACCAGAGTTTGGACTAGCCTGGACTGGTCTGGTCCAGCTTGGCCCACTTGTGACAAAAGGAGGCGTCACAGCAGACCCATCGACGCTCCTCCTCCTTATCCTCCTCCTCAGCGGAGATGAAGCAGTCCTGATCTGCGGCGGGCGGGTGGAGCAGCTGACGCTCGTCTGTGATCGGTCAGCTTCTGTTTCCGGCTGTTGGACTGAGGTCACCGGCGTCCAGTGATGTGACGGGTGGAGAGGGGAGCAGCTGTCAGAGGTGGAGCTGCAAAGGAGAGAAACTACATTAACGTGAACTCTTGGTTTTCCTGTATTCAGCACTGTAGGGATGGGAAGTTCAGTTCTTTTTAGGGAGTCGGCTCTTTCGACTCCCAAACGGCTCTTCATGTTACCACTTATACCTTTTATAATTCAGCCAGATTTAGCGCTGATTTGACTTATGATTTATATGTGTACATATATCATGTATATATTAAATACATCCTTTATACTGAAGTATTCAAAGGAAAAATTACATTTTCCGGCTTGTTCACGACCGACACATCAATAATTTACTCAGCCTTTCCTGTTGCAGTATTTCATCATTTTGCAACATACAGCTAATGAACCAGAGGCACCGAATACTTAAATACCTAAACGTACTTTAACTTGTTGTGAAACAGTCTCAGTTTAATGCCGATGTCTCTTTATGACGAGCCCCGACGAATCAGACGAAACGAGACGGTATAAAAGCCACCGCTTCTGTCCAGAAGAATCACCTGAATCAACACAAAATGTAACTTCCTTGTAGCTGTAACTTTAAGTTGAATATAAATCAGATTCATTAGAGTTTCAGGAGCAGGACGACACCTTAACGTGCCACTTCCTACATACCTATAAATACCCTCTCTTCTGCTTTCGCTCTTATAATCTGCACACCACTCGCCCTCCTTTCATTTCCCATTTCTTCCTCTCCTTTCCGTTCACTCACAATCTTCTCATTTTGTTATTTGATCATTAAATCATGTTGTTGATGGTGTAAATAAAAAGTCCGACAGCCACCTCTATATTATGTCTAAGTGACTCTTCAATGCGACACAGACAGGCCTCCAAACACAAGAGAATATTTTAAATTTGTGTTATTTACTGCACTAATAAAGGCAATTTGATATGTTTTATGGCAATAAACTGAACTAAAACTGCTGGAAATGATCGTAAAATCCAGGATTTAACCACCAACGACAGCAGATCACATGATAAATTTAGTATAAAGTCTTTATCACAACATCATGTTGTTATCTTCACTACTTTTTGGCTCTTAATTTAAACTTTTTTGATTATTTCTTCTTTATTTCCTGAAGTTTTTTCCACGATAAAAGCATCTAAAAAACAGTTTTATTTCAGTAAGCTGAGCATCATTTGAGTCTTTAAACTCACCTGTTGAATGACGTCTGAAGGGAGAAGAAGGAGGAGGAGGAGTCAGCTGGCCAGTCGCGTTTACGTGGGCTCGCCATGGTTACGTACTCATCCTGAGGCAGCACAGACGAACTGTGGCTCACCTGTGGTGACATCATCATGTAGCCCAGCCCCTCCTCCGCCTCCCCACCTGGCTCCCAGGTTGCCACCCTGCAGTGGTCCTCGGTCACCACGGCAGCTCTAGTGCAGTCGGTTTCCATCTGTTTGCTCGCCGGGACATGATCCGTCTTCATCTCCATGTAGCAGCTCGTCTCAGGCGTGGAGCTCAGAGCGGATTCAGGCTCCGTCTGGTCTGGTTTGCGAGGCTCCAGGCGACATTGTGTTGGACTTTCAGGGTTTCTGAGCGGCAGGACCAGACGAGATCCAAGAGGTCTCACATTCAGCGGCTTGTCTCTGTATTTGGGTCGGCAGCGCTTTGAGGCCAGAAGGGTTGTGTGGTTGTGGTTGGAGGTTGGAGATCGGCTGAAGTCTGGAAGAGCTCGTAGTGCTCTGACCGTCTCGCGAACCACCTCGTGAATGTGTTGGGCCACTGCTAGGTTTCCTGTACAGACCAGACACAAAGAGGAGCAGGGTCACATTGCTTTGGTAACGAGTCAGATGAACACATCTTTTAAATCACCTTGGCCTCTCGCTTCCATCCAGATCTCTCCGGGACCGTTTGGCGCCGACCTGCCGAGCTCCAAGAAGAACGAGCCGTCCAGGTGGCCGAACCGCCGAACGCTCAGCAACGGTATCGTGACGGACGGCGAATCGCTGCACGCGCCAACTCTGACCAAGATGAGAGAGGTAGCCGTGAGGCAGAGGTGACTCTCTCCGGCCAGGGACTTGGAACAGCCCAGACCTCTGGGCTTCACGGTGACAGACCAAACCTTAGACAGAGGTGAGGGGAGCGGGGGTTCACCTAACTTCTATTAAATCTGTAGTTTTAACTCTACTGTGACCTCTGACCTCTTTGAAGAAACCAGCAGGCGGCAAAGTGCAGTACCCGTCGTCATCCTCCTCATCAAACCCTTCTCCGTGCTCGTCATCCTTTCGCTCCTCCTCCATCAGCTTCCGGATGGCCTGGTACCATTCTTCTTGTTCCCACTGGTCCTCCACCACCAGAACCACGGTCTGATCTTTGGCGTACAGCGCCACCGTGTGGCCTTTCCTGGAGCTGCCGATCCGGCTCACACCGAGACAGCACCTGAGGTAGATCACCCTGCGAAAACGGGGAATAAAGTGAATCTTCTTCTAAGCTTCAGCCATGAAACTAGACAAGCACAGTAAATTAATCAACACTCGGCTGACGGCATACGTTAACGTGAAGCTCCTTTAAAACCTTTAACTGGTCGAAGTTACTTTAACCAACCCTGGCTTGCTGGAGCCAAACAGCCCAGCTTTACCAGCGGACTTCTCCGCCGCTGCGAACTTCTCCTGGCTCTTGTACCACTCGAGTCGGCTCGGCCCGGTGTGACTCCCCGCTCGCAGCACAAAATATCTCCTGTGGTTCTTCTCCAGCTTCCCTAGAAAACCTTTTTTCACCACGTCGCTCTGCGGCCCGGAGGAGGAGGTCACGAGGGCGCCGGCCAGAGGGACCAGAGTGCCGGGAGCGTGGCTGGAACAGAAGAGTTCCTCGAAGAAACGAGACGGAGGACTCGACTGCGTCCCGGCGTGCTGGTCCAGAGAATCATCCCTCCAGCGAGGCCGCAGAGGGGATTCGACCGGCAGCCACGTTTGGATGAAGCTGACAGACGATAGAGGGGAGCTGGAAACAGGTAGAGATCTCTTCTGGTCAGCACGGCCGTCTTCAAGTTCATCCATTTCGAGCTGAAAGAGGAAGATGAGTGAGAAACCGGATATTTCTACATTGACACGAATGCTCTGATCTCCCAGGTCACCTGAATTACTCATCATGAGTGATGCATTTTTACGGAAGTTTCTGGCTGACTTATGTTACAGGTAGGCGACAAATCAAACAGCCACAACAACAACAGCTACTTTAGCGGCATTCATCCTGGACGTCACACTGTGGCTGCCTTAAGTTACTTAGGTAAGATTTGCCAACAAGTTAATCCTCTACTGCTGCCAGATCACTTTTAAAGATCATTAAACTATTATAAATCAGAAGATTAAGAGCCTATTTCCTGCTGTGAAAACCAAGAAAATGATGCACTATGATTTGAGAAACAAGTTACAAGATTTAACTAAACTTAGTTAGGGAAAACAAAAGATCAGTTTGTGCTCAAGTATTTCCAGATTCAAATCTCCCCTTTCCCTGCCAATATTTAAAACACAAACTCTATTTTCAATGATACCTTTGTGATTAAATCAAGTGTAAATTCATAAATATCAGAGTGTCTCTGGTGTCAGCAGAGATATTATTGAGTGAACTTTATTTCTTAGCATAAAATATGTCCAATTAAATGTCTGAAAACTGATTTGGTGCATTTAAAGCCCCAAATATAAACATAAGAATAAACTATATATTGATAAACGCCAGTCCAATTAGATACATACACTCCTGTATTAATTTATAGTGCAAGAAATATTCAAATAAATCAAATAAAATTAATTTATTGGGTTGTCAATAAAAATAAAACATTAGCCTTTCATCTACAGCATAAATATATATTGTATTAATTAAAAATGCTAAAAAATAAATTGAGAAATTAATTAATAAGCAAATTAAAGTGTTTTTGTAATCCTGTTAATTAAAATAATGAAGGTTAAACTGGTTAAAGCTGTCTGAGACTAGCCGCTAATTGTAATTAAGCTAATTAGCAAGCCAGCTAAATGAGCTAACTAGCTAGCCCGGTTGTATTTAATCCAGCAGGACAAAATAGTTCAACTAAAACTCACCTGAAGCAGACAGGTATAACAGGTGTAACATCACACCTGCAGACACACCCTGTGTGGCCTGCTGTTCATCTCAGGCTCTCTACAGAAGTCAAACAGTGATTTATAAACTCGTTTGTTCCGTGACAATCCTTTTTGCCTTTGAGCCGTTTGTCAGCTCAGGTGTGTATCAGGTGTATGCCAATCAGTGAGGCGTTCAGGAGCTCCTCGGAAAACCCAGCTCTGAAGTACAGAAAGGGTTTACAAGTCAGTCATTTAGGTTATTCCGTGAAGGGTGCCTGAAATTAAATATCATATGATATAAAGATCTTATGAAATCTATTTAAAATAAACTACATTACTGATAGCTTTTACAACAAGAAAGAGAAACATAGCTTCTATGACAACTTTATTTGACCTCTTGTAGGAACAATACAGACTCAAGACTCAAAGAAAATGAACTAAAAACAACAAGGCTACAATAGCTCTATCATAACACATAGATCAATACAAAATCTGTGCATACACCCTGAAAAATAAAGACTGAAGTCAGATCCTGAAGTGGCTCTTCATGATTCATAATTCATAATTTGAATTAAAATATTAAATTTTAAATGCAACATTGGGTGGATCTTTTTAAAAACAAGTAATGCATATGTATAAATGATCACAGCACTAATTGCTCCCGCTGAAAAATATTGTAGAATATTTCTGCATGCAATCAAAAATCTTTAAAGATCTTCAGAGCATCAAAAGTGCTGCAGTTGTAACTTAAAGAACAGTTTCTCCTTCACCCTTTCATCCTGAGGTGGTTGCAGGCAGCAGTGTACAGTAAGTAGACAAAGAAATTACAACTTAGCGTGAGACAATATTGGCAGAATAATCAAAAAGAGGATATTGCTCAACTCAGTTGTATAATTTTCAACAATAAATGTTGAGTAATGACGCTGGAAATCAGGTTACTGTGTCAGACAGAGGAAGTGGTGTAGTCTTATAAAGTTACAGCAGTTGCTCCTGTTGAAATAGTCCGTTAGGTTTCTGCATATTTCAACATTACCATCACTGTGAACGTAGAGTGTGTCAGAGCAGGACGAGTGTCCAACAACCTCACATCTTAAATTCTCATCACTCAGTCTCTCTGATTCAGGATGCCTCTCCTCCAGAGTGTCCTCTCTCAGGTCCTCGGCTGGACGGGCCTCCGTCAGGTCCTGTTTGTGGTCGGCGCAGGACTCGGAGCTGTGGTTGCAGTCTGGACGGCCAAGCTGTTGCTGCGACACGCCTGGTACACGCACAGGCTGTCCTGCTTCAGCAAACCACCTGCAAACTCCTGGCTGATTGGTCACCTGGGCCAGGTAGGATACACACACACACCTCATTTATAACCTTTTGTTTCATGTCAGTTTTAAGGTGACGATGCACCTGATTTGTTGACACATCAGGAAATCTAAAAGCACAGGATGTTGCCAAATATCCTCTTTTAAACTGTACAAAGATTTAACGAGTTAACACACCTTTATATGACTTAATTAAACTTACACTGAGTTCATATTTAACTGTGCCTCAGATGCAGAGCACAGAGGAAGGTTTGCTTCATACAGACGAATTGGTGCAGACGTACAAACACTCTTGCAGCTGGTTCCTCGGCCCTTTCTATCACCTCGTCAGACTCTTCCACCCTGACTACGTCAAACCTCTGCTGATGGCGCCTGGTCAGTCAAATTACACAATACACAATACATTTTTTTTCTTGTTCTTTTCATCCTCACTCCTTCCCTCCATGCAGCCAGCATCACAGTGAAGGATGAGCTTATCTATGGGCATCTGCGTCCATGGCTTGGTGAGTCAAATACTGGGGAAACTCAAAGCAGTTCTCTCTGCTCTGGTGTCATCCTCACCTCCAAACCTTCTCTCTCTCTCTCCTAACATCCCAGGACACAGTCTGCTGATAAGCAACGGGGAGGAGTGGTCTCGCAAGAGGCGGCTGCTGACTCCGGCTTTTCACTTCGATATTCTGAAGAACTACGTCGCCACGTTCAACACCTCGACTAACATCATGCATGTAAGACAAGCCGCACACGGATGCAGGCAAACATCACAAATCTGACGCCAACCCCATGTTTTGTTTTGCTTTTCACTTCTTTGATGCAAAGATGATGATTCTGCCAATAAATCACCCTAAATGTTACATATTGTACCTTTAATATGTGGATTTTATGCTGCATTTACTTTCTGTTTAGCAGTCTAGTAAGAGAAGGTTTATGTCTTATATTCGACCCAGCAAATCCTCAAAGTACTGTACAAGTGAACTGTAAATGGTTGCGTTTGATTTCAGTGGTATATGTATAATTTATTCCATGACCCTGCAGTTTGTGGTCAGATTTTCATTCAATCCTTTATTTACACAAGCTTCATTAAGACCCAGATGCACAGGGATGAAGGTATACTGTGTGTTACACATGGCCAAACACACAGAAATCAACAGAAACACACAGTTTAAAACACAATTTTAAGTGACTTTCAAGTAAGTTTCTTTACATATACCTTCAAAGCTAAAATGTCATGTGATCTATGTGATCTACGGGATCTGTCGTCCAATTAGTAGAAGAAAATCATGATTGTTTCACTGTTTTTCAGGATAAATGGCGCCGCCTGGTGTCAGAAGGCACGACTAACCTAGAGATGTTTGACCACGTCATCCTGATGACACTAGACAGTCTACTGAAATGTGCCTTCAGCTACAACAGCAACTGTCAGCGGTGAGGACGCCATCTTTATTTCCACAAACATATTTACTACTTCTGTTATACCTGTTATACATGTTCTGTCTCCAGGTCTTCCAGTGAGTACGTGTCAGCCATAGTGGAGCTGAGCGACCTGATCATAGATCGCCGGCAGAAGATTTTACACCACTGGGACTGGATTTACTGGAAAACAGAGCAGGGGAAACGATTCAAAAAGGCCTTAAGCATTGTGCACAGGTACAGCACGTGCACATATGCTTGTGTTATATTTCATTGGTTCCCAACTTGGAGGTCCCCAAAGGGGTCCTGAGATAAATCTGATAGATACAAATGAAAAAATATATATTTATTTTATGAAAAATCAAAGTTAGTGATCCTGGGAATAGTAGTTTCACAAAATAAGAACTCAAGGCCCGCTTATCAGCTTTTTCCACGCTGTCAACTGCATTTTGCTGCTTTAATCAGCGTTTTTTTGCTCAGTTTTGGGTGTTATTTTTATCAAAATTGTTTATTTTTCAGACTTTTTAAGTTGTCTTGTACAGTACTATATCTGTTCATCTCCTCTGCACCTCTTAAAATGAAATACGTGGAGAGAATATCCTCATTTGTTGAACTGCTCACACACCCTCACATAGAAGACATAATCGTCTGCATAAAAGTAGACATTGCCGCATTTTAAGCCTCCACAGGCCAAAAAGGTTGGGAATAACTGTTATACTATCATATTTTATAGTAAGAACTTGCGTCGTATGAAGGAGTACAGTAAGTTCTGGTATGTTCTGGTATTTGTGTCGTGTTTGCAGGTTTACCAGGGAGGTGGTTCAGAAGCACCGAGCCCGAATCTGCCAACAGAGGGAGAAAGAAACAGACTTCACCACGGCGCCACAGAGAAAGAAAGACTTTGTGGACATCATCCTGCTGTCAAAGGTAGGAGAGAAGAAGAAATAAGGAAAAAAAAAGCTTAAAAATATCTAAGTTTGAAATATAATTCTGAATTATTGCAGGATGAGGATGGACAAGGCCTGACAGATGAGGAGATACAGGCCGAGGCCAACACCTTCATGTTTGCAGGTGAGACACTTTTTCTCTGCAGGTGACAGTTAATGAATGATGCTCTACGCAAAGGGTAGGATTAGTGGTGTTCAGGGTTCACATGACTCATGACACATGACACACACACTTTTTTTACACAGGTCATGACACGACAGCCAGTGCGATTTGCTGGACGCTGTATAATTTAGCCCGCCACGACCACTATCAAGAGAAATGCAGGCAGGAAGTGATGGATCTGATGCAAGGACGAGACGGACACGCAATAGAGTGGTCAGAAAATACACAGTCTGAATCACCAGATTGTAATTCAGTGATTCAGGTGGAATATTTAAATGTGAATATACGCATGTGTGTGCAGGGAGGATCTGTCCAACCTGCCCTTCACCACCATGTGCATCAGAGAGTCTCTCCGGCTGCACTCTCCCGTTCAGGCTGTGACGAGGAAGTACACCCAGGACATGGCGCTGCCGGGGGATCGCACGGTGCCGCAGGGTGAGAGGAACAGATTCCTGGGGCTTTTTTTTTTAAAGTTTGTTCTTGCATGACTACATACAGCACTACATTTGTGGGAGAATCTTTTCAGGGATTCCCATTTGCTAACCCCAACAAAGAAGTGAAATGCTCGATTTCTGTCATTCTTCCCAAGGTGTCATCTGTTTGGTCAGTATTTATGGGACCCACCACAACCCTGCTGTTTGGGAAAACCCCCATGTAAGAAACAAGAAAGACAAATGTTCATTTTCTTTTCACTTTTGCACAGTTTTGTCATGTTTGACCTGTGTGATTTACTCTCTTTTAGGAGTTTAATCCTCTGCGTTTTGACCCTACAAACAAAGAAAGGCTGGCTTCTCACGCCTTCATCCCCTTTTCCTCAGGCCCCAGGTACTGTGTCCTCATTACAGCTTCACATTTAAGGTGAATAAGATCTTATAAGACCTGTGTGTGTGTGTGTGTGTTCACAGGAACTGTATTGGTCAGAAATTCGCCTTGGCAGAGCTTCGAGTTGTCGTGGCGCTGACCCTGCTCAGATTTCGCCTGACGCCGGGGGTGAACCCTGAACTCGGGACCAAGTCTGGTGGAGTTCGCCGTCTTCCCCAGCTCGTCCTGCGTGCGGAGGGAGGCTTGTGGCTGCAGGTGGAGCCTCTGGACCAGTGCAACCTGGAGGAGTGAGCCAACGAGATGACACCTGTTGTTGTTGTTACTAAGTTTGTTTGAATAAAGAAAAGATTTTTTAGCTCACAGACTGTTATTATTGGCATTTTTGTGATTCGGTCTCTTCTCCTCTGTCATTGTGCCTATAGAGGCTGCTGAGCCCGGTTACACTGCCTGCTTGCTCTGCTAGCTCAGGTTCTGGCACGACACCTGTCAGCATTCCCTGTAAACCTCCTCTTCTTCTTCTTCTTCTTCTTCTTCCTGGTGGTCCAAAACGCCTGTGGGTACAAACACTAACACTTCCCCCCGGTGCTATGAGCTCACAGTGTGGGCAGCCCCGGCTAACAAACTGAGCTAACAGCAGCTACAGTTGGCAGCAGTAGCATCAAAATTATTTAAATTATATTATTTTAGGGTAGAAAAGTTGCTTTAAAAGGTGCTGTGTGTAAGATTTGGGGACGTTATTTTAAGAATAAGGCAAACATGGAATATAATATTCATAACTATGATTTCATGCATGTATAATCACCTTAAAATAAGAATTTTTATGTTTTTGTTACTTAAAAATTCTCCTTTTATATCTACAGTGGGAGAGGGTCCTCTTTTATGGAGGCCGCCATGTTGAAACACCGTGTTTCTACGGTAACCCAGAACAGACAAACTGAACAGTGACTCCAGACAGGGTTGCTGTTTCTCCTACACACTTCTCCTACATTCTACACACTGGACCTTTAAACCTGTTTTTACAAGTTGGGCGCTGTAACAACTCCTGGACGCTAGGGAGGCGGAAGAGTGCAGTTTACACTATTTTAAATCACTATTATTTTAAGTTATATATATTTTATTTTTAATTAATAAACGCTCGTGATTCTTAGTGTAACATCTCTAGTATGTTTCATTTATAAAAATATAAATATATATAATGTTTGTCTCGGTGGAGGCGACTTTCTAACTTTCACTTTCCACCCCAACCATCGACTCCGCCTCTCTCTTCACACTCCGTTTCCTCCATTTAAACTAACACACTTTGGTCCGCCTGTTGTGTTTTTAGCTCATGTTAACGTTATTTGACATGTTCGTGTCGGTTCAGGGCAGAAGCAGCTCGTTTCTCACCGTGTAAAGTGGCAGCGAGGCGAGCAGCTCGATGTGGCCGTCCATGATGCGAGTGTATGCGGCGGTGGTGGTGGCCGGCTGGGTGTGTGTCCTACCGGCTGCTGCTGCTGATTCGGGTGAGTTCACAACACTAACTTCACTTCAGCAGGTTTTAAAGTGTTTTCTGTGTGTGTGTGTGTGTGTGTGTGTGTTTAAAAAAGTGTGTGTATGTGCAGGCTGTGTCGCTGTGTTGTAGTTTTCCAGATCCACGGCCACACCCAGTGTGAAGCAACATGGAAATATAAGTCTGTCCTTACACAGAGAGTAGAGAACAGTAGAAAAATATGAGCTCACAGAGAAAAGATGAATATAATATAGTATATATAATAAAGCTGAGTGGGACACAATTAAAATATCTAGAATAGAAAACACTAGACCATAGAGTACTTATGAACAGATGAGAATATGACAGAGCGTAATATGAACTGAAATTAAAACCTTTAAATTAAATAAATAAATAAATAAATAAACATTTAAATGGACAGCTACGGAAGAGGATTAGGGCCACGGGAAAAATGCATTTGAATTCTGACTTTATTCTCAGAATTCTGAGTTTAAAAGTCTGAATTTTTAGAATAAAAGTCTGAATTTTTAGAATAAAAGTCTGAATTTTTTAGAATAAAAGTCTGAATTCTGAGAATAAAAGTCTGAATTTTTTAGAATAAAAGTCTGAATTCTGAGTTTAAAACTCTATATTGTGAGTTCAAAAGTCAGAACTCAAATACATTTTTCACGTGGCCCTAATCCTCTTCCGTAGACAACAGTGAATAGAATCTTGCAAAATAAATAATACATATAAAATTTGGCCACGCAGTGATCCGTGTTGTAGTCAAGACCAAGTTTTACCTCATTTCTTTTTTTAATGACCTGCTTCATAATATTTAGTTTAATTTGTTGAAAGAACTTTGCTGCTCATCGTCTTTGTGGTTAAACCGTGACGTGACCTCTGTGTAGCTTTCTGTGCCACGCAGGTGTTTGCCCTGTAACTACAGACTGTCAACAAGTTTTTGTGTCAACGTGTTTTCAGTTAATTATGAAACTGCAGCGGGACAAACTCGACATTATTAAGTGAATAATATTGAAACACTGATGAGATCTCTGCAGTTTGGTCTTGAAATAAATCCAGACTCGTCTTCCGAGACAAGACAATTCTGGGACGAGATGAGACTGTACTCCAACACTGACAATGATATTCTTATCCTTATTAACTTTATTAAGGACACAGATAAAACATCCATGCCACACTCAATAAAAAGAGACCAAATGCAAGCTTGCACAGCCTGCACATGTATCTGTACGTAAGATTTCATACAGGTCGGCACACCGACATCTGCAAACATTTGGCCGGCACTACACCATCGTGAAAGTTTAAGGAGCTTTCTCATACCATCACCTGACAGATCATCTATGATAAAAACAAAGGACCAATTCAACAAGACCTTCAGCCCGTAACAATCAAAACAATAAAATGTTCAGGTGAATGAACACAAGAGTGGAACAGTCTGTTGGCTTCATTGCCCTCAGTTTAACCAGTCTATGGTGGCATGCTGAGCTTTTTTTTGTCCTTGCAGAGGTGATACTGAACTGCAAGGTGGGCGACCAAGTCATCCTCCGACCAGGTACCTCCGTGACCGGCACCATCACCAGCATCGTGTGGAAACATAATAATAACCTGGCCATACTGTGGGAAGGAGGGGAGATTGATAGTTATCGCCAGTTCGAAAGTATGCTGAGCCGCGTTCATGTCAGCTCTTTGGTGTCTGTCAATGCTTTTCTGTGTCTGTGCTGTGAAGCTAACATTGTCCATGTTGGTGTTTGTTCAAGCACGTGGCAGCTTGAACAATTCAAGTGGAGAGATGACAATCACGGGACTGACTCAAGGCGACAGTGGGTTGTACACAGTAGAAATCAACTCCCTCACCAGCGCTCCAGTTCGTCTCAACGTCTTCTGTAAGTGGATGGAACCGGCGCCGTGAAGGTTGTGTGTTGATCGCGCTGAACGTTTCAAACATTTTGTTTTGTCTCGACAACAACAGCTCCCGTGCCCAAACCCACCATTTTAAAAACATGCGACGAGGAGGGCTTCATCTGTGTTTTGACCTGTGCTGGAAACACTACAGACGCTGAACCAGTCACCTACAGGTGGAGATCCGGTGACAAACTGTTGACGGATAAAACAAAGGAGAAAGAAATTACAAAGGTATGTGTACACTAATATAATGTGAAACTCTTGTCGTTTTCGGACTGAGCACCGGTATGAACGGTCGAGGACGAGCTTCATTTCCTCGTTAACTAACAAAATAAAACTCACCGAAGTCGTCGTGGTTCGTCTTTCCGCTGTTCTGACAATTATCGACTCTGTTTCGGTCGGCATACATCCTCAAAAGCCGAAACGAGAAGTGAAAATATTTTGGTAAAACTCGAGTTTTTGTCGGAGGAGTCCGGTCTGGTGGTGTTGAAGAGATAACAGCTTCAGTTCCCCATCAGAAAAAGGCTGTATGACGGCAAAGTAAAAGTCCTAAACATGCCGACTTAAACTGATATTGATTGTTTTTGAACCGTGTTTTCGAATAGTTCAGATTTTTGTTGCTGCTTTATGAGACGCTCAATTTTGATATCATAAATCCATTTTTACTATTTCAATCCACATTTCTAGAGGATTTAATGTTCGACTTTGCTCCTAGGAGAACAGTTCAGGTATGGATGAGTTCAGCTGTGAGCTCGTGAATCCAGTCAGCCGAGAGAGCAGCCAAGCGATCACCAACCCTGTCGCCACAGGTGAGTTATAACTCATCAAATGTCATTTGATGTGTGACACACCGTGAATCCCACTTAATGCTGCTGTGCTGTCATTTAGCACCACCAGACACCACAGCACTGTCAAATCTGAAGATCTCCACGGGCCTCACCGTCTTCATCTCCATGCTCTCAGCTGTGATGCTGCTGGTTTTATTTCACAGGTGGAAAGCAGGTGAGAACGCATGCCTTTGTTTGCTCTTCATCAATGTTGACAATGTGATAAGGACGTCGGATCGAGTCGGTGTTTCACGTGATCGCTCTGTTTCGTTTCCTCCAGGGTCGTGGTTCTTCCAACAAGGTAAGAACACGCAACATCTTCCCACCCCAACCACTCAAACCTTGTCATATGCAGAGCGCACAGTATAGCACATGACCCACACAGATAGATAGATATGTTATTGTTCTTACAAGGACGTGGCGGTTACCGGGGTGTTAAGGGACAAAACCAGGGACAGACTGAAGATAGCTGTGTACCCAGTGGAAGAGGATTGGGGGTTGAAGTTGAGGTGGTGGAGTTTCCTGATCCATCTGGTGACGCTGAACGGTGTTAGAGTCTGGATGGATAATAAGTATCCAACTGCCCGGTAGTGATTGAGTTCTTGGAGGTCTCCCCGGGGCACGGTGGATGTTTTCCAGAGGATGGAGTGACTGAAGCAGTCCTGTAGGAGTCCCAGAAGATGGCATGGAGGATGGGAGAGAGAGCTCCTTCCTGGTAGACGTTAACAAAACACCTCGGTAACTGTCGCGTCTCACTTTTTTATGTATCGATGTGAAGCTTAGTACAAAGATCCTTGAAAGGACAAAAACTTTTCCTAACCCTGTCGTCCTTTTTTTAACTGGTGTCAGATCTGCTTTTTCACTTCCACTTTTTAAAAATATTAAACGCTCAGCAGATATTCCAAGCTGTACATTGAATATATTTTTAGAGCGATCTTTAACCATTGTGTCTTTCTTTGGAGGGTCAGCTTCCTCCAGATTTTATAGAATGAATGTGTTCTTTCTTGTTTCTAAACATATCTTCTGTCTTCTCCCTGCAGAATCCATGCCATGGGAAGCAGGTCAGTAACTAAAATTACTTCAGCGTTATACCTTTTTTATTTATTTCTGCCTCAATCAATTTTCTGTTAACGTGGCTGTCCTGCTACAGACTTCTGGAGAAACGAGAGGTGCAATGATCCATCGGGAGAGGCTGTCGAATCTAACGGCACCGCTCGTCAAGAGAAGGGACAAACAGAAGGTAAGGTGCCACTGAAAATCACCTGACAAGGTGTTAAACCTCCGACCTTTACTCTTTGATTTATTACGTTTATGGCTTTGCATTCCCGTGCGTAACCATTTTCTGAGTGTGTGACTCTTCCTCTTATCATTTGGCAGAGGAAATGCCGATGACATAGACGGCCCAGTAACAAGAAGTCAGGGTCTGTCAGGTGTAAAACGACGCCAGATCCAAGAAGAGGGGAGCTGAAAATCCAGACGTACGACTGTTACGAACCTAAAAATGAATTACGAAACAAAGGCTGAGTCACCTTGAAGCCACAAATCTGACAAAAACTGTTCAAAAGCTGACTCATTTTAAACAATACATGAGTATTAAAACAACACACAAATTAAAGACACTAAGAAGGGAAATATTAAAGTTCATGTGATTAAATAAACACTCCATTATCTCCAGAGAAACACTGACTTGACACCAGATTCAAAGCGGACCTTGCGTCTTCCTGAGGCTCGTTTCTGAGCGCCGGCGTCTCGAACTTAACACAATACCAGGAAACCGTGCAAGTGTGCTTTCCTGTCGGTATCTGGTGTCTCGAGCTCATTAAAAAAAACTCCACTGGGGATAATTTGTGATTTGAGGCACGTCTGATGTGGATTCCTGCAGCCTCACAGTGTTTAGACTAAAGGGAGGAAAAAAAGGGAGGCCTTTGTCCTGTTTGGACCGCCAGCTTGAACCAACAAGCAAGGCATTGTACAGCGTGAATGTGTGTGAATGTGAACAAAAAGCTTGAACAAAGTCAATCATATATTTTTACTTTTCTTGGATGTGTTTATATCATTTTAATGATTTGTACTCTGCATTTAACTTTAAACTCTTAAGTACTGTGCACTGTGTCAGGTTCGGGTTTGTTTTTGCACTTCAGTTTTCTTTTTTCCCTTTTAAACCCTGAAAATCTCAAAGTATTTTAGCCTTTCAGTCACACGTGAGATACTAACTGCAGTTTTTAACATGCAGAGGAGCACTACATTCAAAGCATTAGCCGTAGATTAGACATTTCTCAACTAAAGGCACTGACGTGTACAACCGTGGAAGCTTATTTATTGTGGTTTGTTGTTGTACTGGAGGATATAAAAAATGTACACGTGTTTTTATATGGGCTCTATAAATTCAATAAAAACAACAGAGCATGAACCCTGAACTATGTATTCCTTTGTTCCAACTGTGAGATAAAAAGCAGTCCAGAGTTGAACCACTTGAGGGCAGCACGTCGAAACAGTTCACTGTCCTGGACTGCAGGTTGTTTTAAAACAGGTCATGTTACGTAGCCTCCATAATACGACCAATGCAGGCAGATATTGGCTTCATGAGTGCAGAACAAGAGGCTCAGTGCAGTTTTTCTTGAGGTAAAGATCTGCAGCAGCAACCTGCTTTGATTGCTTTGTCTCTAGACTTTGCATTAACCGTGAATCAGTTCAGTTTATTTATTTGCGAGCCTGGCAAACATGCTCCTTTAAATATACTCTAAAGTAAACAGTGGGGCAGGTTCAGTTGAAGTAATGGGATGAATGTGGTTCAAATGTAACACTGAGTGACTGAGGCGAGCTGCTGAGTCACTGCTCAAAAGGGCTAAAGGTCAAACCCGCCGACTGTTCAACAGCAAACAAGTCTTACGAGTTGTTCTCACAGTCTCGTCTCTGGATATTAGATCTGTGGACATGCAGTTAAAGACAGAACGTCACTGTGCTCAGCTGTAGAAACAGCCCCAGATTTAAAATAAAACTACCTCCTGCCAGTAAAACAAATGAGAATCAAAGGCAGCAACTGCAGCTGACCAAACACC
Source organism: Sciaenops ocellatus (assembly GCA_033000465.1). Taxonomy (NCBI): domain Eukaryota; kingdom Metazoa; phylum Chordata; class Actinopteri; family Sciaenidae; genus Sciaenops; species Sciaenops ocellatus. The sequence goes on along the minus strand of CP136876.1, from coordinate 12,169,256 downwards.
TCACATACACAAACCCATGACTATAAACGTGCCTCAAACTCAGCATCATTAACATGGGGAACATCTCTTAGAGAACAGTATGTTTTAACTCGTCACGTACTCTAAATATTTCAGGATGTTTGACACAAAAATCCTTAAAATCTCCAGTGGACAGGTTAATATAAACTTAGTGTATATAAAGTGTATGATTATTTCTTTGAAGCGTTATAAACAAAAATTCAGTTGTAGCCTCCTCGTCACATTATATGTCATTTTCTTTGCGGGTGATGTGACGCAGTGTTCGAAAATTCACCTTTTTTTAATATTGTAAAATACTCAATAGTTTCTCCTCTGAAATGTTTCAAATCAAACAATCTCAGAGACAGGAACATCACAACAAGATATATAAATATATAACATCTAAACACTGAAGAGTGCCGCCTCCCAAAAAAAAAAAAAAAAAAAAAATCATCAAGGAGCTTTTTAATCCACCAAACGTCATTTTATTTTTATTCGTGAATAAAAAACATCTTAATAACTTCAGATTTCCTTTTTTACAGCATTCAGACAGGTTCACAGTTATTTCTCAGCAATTATTTCAATCAAAAACTTCCATCTATACATCCTGAATGTAAGTACAGCTCAAAACTCTACCGTTGTCTCTCTTGTAAGGAAAATAAAAATTTAAAGCCCGAATCTGCTTCATAAGGAAGCAAATGGACATTTAAAAACATTAAATACTCGATGTTTAAACTGTAGTTAGTGTTGCACGGCATAACACTGTGTTCCTATGTTCTCTGCAGCGCTTCCTGCAGTTTCTGATTAACGTAAAAACATTCGTACTTGGACTGTAAATGAGGACGACCAGGTTTTAGGCGTTAGCAGCAGGAATACTGTTCTGTTGTTTTTCCATCCTGTCAGGTGACATCTTCACCCAAAACACTGCTGAAACTTACCACCAAGAAGATTTTTAATGATTAAATTCAGTGGTGGATTTATGTGACTAATTGCCAGATCTCGGCGTGAATAATCATTATTTCTACGTTCAGTGTATCAAGGGATATTTTCAAATATTCACCGCTGCTTCTACGTTACAAAGAGAAACTTAAAACAGCGTTACAGCAACATTTGTCATTAAAAAGAATTGATATAATGCTGCATATAATCTGCAGTTTACAGCTTCAAATACCGGAAATAATCTGATCATCAATACAGAAACTGTATTTTAAAAAGCGCTTAAACTGAGGTGGCTTGATATTGTTCAAATAACATAATCATGGCGCTGTAACAGATACAACAGGAGTGTCAAAGAGACGATGCGTGAAAAACAAGACAGTCCAGCATGTTCTGATTTAAAAATACAAAACAAGCCGCCGTTCTGGCCATTACATTAATGGTCCCTCTCAGTACGTTGATGGTGATTTACATAGTGCTGTGTATTAAATAAAGTACAATTTAATTCAGACGTCAGACTCAAGACGCCGGGCTGGCGAGCAGCAGATTAGGCACTTCTATGATTCAGGATCAGCAGCTAACGCTGAACAAACGACTGATCCTGCAGAGTCTGAAGAGCTTCTCCACAAACACGACGCTCTACAGAAGATAAGGCGTTGATGGAACCGCGCGCTTCTCATCGTTACACTTTGGCATTTTGGCCGTTAGACAAAATGTCCGCCTCCGAACTCTGAGCAGCCACGGGACGCAGCTCCGTGGGCGTGGCTGCTTCGTTGGTCCCGCCTCCTCCTCCTCCTCCCCCGCGCTGGTTTCTATAGTGACGGACCAAGACGACAGCAGCACCGATAAAGTAGGCGACAGCGAGGATGACGAAGTACGCGCAGTACACCGCAAACTGTAAGAAAAACATGGAGACACCTTTAAATGACACGTAAGAAGTTCCTTACGGCGATTTCTGTCCGTTACAGCGCTGAAGTTGTCCTAAATCATGCAGGTGATCATGCACGTTCCTCAAAGATTTAGACCTCTAGCATGAGCAACAGCAACAACAAACGTGCGGGAATGTCTTGTGTAAATGTAAAGGTGCGATGATGGCGCTTTTCTGAGGTGGATGAACACTGATCTACCTGAGAGTGCACATCCAACGACAGACCCGTCTTGTCAGCGAAGATCAGGTTGATGATCGTCTTCAGGATTGTCCCCAGGAAGGTGTTGATGCCAAACACTAAGGCGCAGAGCTCCTTCGTGAGCGACGATGCAATCTGGAAACTACGGAGAGAAGACGACGGGACAGATGAGTACGACGCTCCAGTTTCACTTCACAAAAAGTTTGGGATATCTGACTATGATTATCAGTGGTGGATATACCACAACAAAAAATGTCAATGTCTCAGTAACTTGTCACGTATCCTTGGCCGACTCGTCTCGCTGTTCACAAGTCGACTTATTCCAACCTGCTGATGACGCTCTGTGACACTCTAAGCTCAGTGGTAACTTCCCTCTGAGTACATCCTGTTTGAAGCCTCACACTGAAGTACTGAAACATTGAACAGCTGGACGTGAGCATTCAAAAGTTTAGAGAAGGTCAAATTAAGTTCACCTGTAAAGGTTAGAGTGAGTCATGTATATCTGTAGCAGTCACACTCAGCTTTAGGATTAAGTGTGTAAACAGAGAAATGTGGTTAGTTATTGAGTGTCAGCTTAAAAAGTGACCAACAACTGAGTTATCATGTCAGCTATGTCGCATATTTAACAGGTTTTAAACGTTTAGTTTGATGTTTTTGGCTCATTTGTTCTATTTTTATTGTTATTTTATGTTTTTTTCAGTGATATCCATTAAAAATGTACAATTACAAAGCAAATCTTTTAAAGTAGTTTCAATTAAAAGTCCATTGTGTTTGCTACGTTAAAATGAGAATTTATACCAGAGGGATGTTTTTACAGTTGACAAGCTAAACACACTGAGGCGAGGGGTGATTCAGCCGGCCTCAATCTGCAACTTCACCACTAAAAATGTCTTTATTTGACCGGCCAACAGTTTAAAACTAAATAATATTCAAAGAAAGACGGGAAAACAGTTTCGTATTTAGACTCACGTGGCGATCGGCACCAGAAACTGGTAGAAGCTTCTGAAGAAGACGTAGGCGAGGTAGCAGACCCAAATGTTGTCGGTGGTGATCATGAGGAGGATCAGACCCGCCTGCACTAGTGTGATCACACCGATGACCAGCTCGGACCAGAGGTTCCACCGGATCTTCACATAGCCTGCGATGAAGGACGTCCCGGCACCTGAAGGAAGAAACGCACACCGATCAGGTTTAAAACTCCTCCTGCTCTGCGGTCGTAGTATTCTCGTGTTTTATTCTTTTAATACTGCTCACTTCTTCATGGTGGTAATGAGCCCAACTTTTGCAGCCTTACTTTTACTGCGTACACGTGAAGTTCAGGTTATTTAAACAAGCTGCCGCCTTTGTGCTTTACAGCCGATTAAAGGGCGACTGCTGATGTCTAAACCTGATGTAATCACTTGGGGAGATAAATTAATCAACCTCCGAACTACAGCAGACAGAAGTGCACAGTTTACGTGTACAGATGAGGCTTTACATCAGAACTAAACATGGAGTGTGTTTGTTTCCCCAAAACTTAAAGTTCAGGAGAAAAAGCAGCTGTTCGGTGGTAAAAATACTGACAGACTGTTGAATTGTATTGCAACGTATTCACAAAAACATGAGGTGAATCTTCCACTTTCGTTTTTACCACCAGAGTGCTGACTTTCTGAACGTTTTGAGTAAACAAACACAGCGTCACATCCTTGTTTTGTATCAGAGGAGTTCCTCATTCGACCTTTATCTTCACAGCACAACTCTTCTCCCGTCTTAGCTTAAAAACACCTCCTCCTGGCCTCCTGCTGAAGGGCTTTTGATATTTTGTTGTTTAGACATCGAGCTTGAGTTGCATGTGAATAAAAGCATCAAAGAGCATCAAACACTGTAGCTTCAGAAAAGTCTCACTCAGCAGGGTAGAAGCTGCCTCCACTGCCCCGTTGTAAACTTTCTTGTTCTCAGTTGCCGGGTAGACTTTGTTCCACAGGATGTGAACGTAGAACAGCACCAGGTAGTACCCTGTGGAGTTGAACACCCACCACAGGGACCAGAGCCTCAGGTTGGGCCTCCTCACCACGTTTCTCACCTCAAGCAGCATCTGCACCAAGACAGAGACCCTCCAGCGTGACGCTGAGCACGGGGGGGCTGCGGAGGACAACGCACCGTCTTTCGGGTTCATTATGTCCAGCTCGGATTTGGTGGCCGCCGCCGCCGCTGCCAGCTCCTTTTGCTCTTGATTTCGGTTGAAGAACAGCGAGCGTTTAGGCCAAGGCAGGCACAGCGCGAGCAGCAGGCCGAAGCAGACCGAACCCAGAGTTACAGCGCTGAGGGTGGAGAAGCGGATCTCGAACACGGACATGCACAGCTGGCCCAACACGGAGCTGGTGAACACGCCTAAGAGGACCGAGGAGCGCGAGTATCCGGCCACGCGCTGGTAGAGGGCTGGACTGACCAGGGAGAAGATGTAGGAGGAGTAGGCCACGCGGCACGCCATGGTGATCCCGTAGAAGAACTCCATGAACTGCATCTCCAGGAGGGTGGTGCCCAGGAGCATGATGACCCAGATGACCACCTGGCTGACACCCTGGATGATCAGGACCGGCTTGTAGCGCAGGAGGTCCGTCAGCAGGAAGGTCGGCACCAGCACGACCATGTAGGAGTACGTCAGCACGGGAGTGATCTCATTGGTCACCTGGAAACGACAATTCATTCATTTTTTACTCAAGTTTGGTCGATAAAATGTAAAAAAAAAAAAAGACACATTAATCTAATCTAACGCGCTGTGCATTAATTTGATTGTTCTATATATAATTTAACGTATACGAGCCTTACCGTGATATAAAAACTGCTGTTTTCAGCTACTCTAATGTGAATATTTCTGCTTTTCTCTGCTCTATATTGTTATAAATTTAAACTTTTGGGGTTTTTGGTTGTTGGACAAACAAAACAAGTCGTGTGAAGTCGTCACTTGGAGTCAGAGAAACTGGGGCAGATGTTTTATAGACTAGTTATTGAACAGGTGAACTCCTATAAATTACCTGGGAGGATTCTCTGATTCTTAAGCCACATGTTCGGTTGTTTAAGGCTTGAAGACTTGTTGCTGCCACATTTTTTACCCATGTTGGATTACGGGAATCTTTTGTACATGCGTGCCTCTGCTCGGTGTTACATAAGACAGACACAGCTTACGGAAGACTGGAAAGTTTTGCTGCTCTTTTATTTTTTTTGTAGGTTGCTGTGTCGTAATGCTCTCTGTCTGTTTTGTATCTGTTTGTGCTGCTGCCCGTCTTGACCAGGACGCCCTTGAAAAATATATTTTTTAAAATCCCAACAGGAGCTTTCCTGGTTAAATAAAGAAAAAAACAATGATACAGAAAATAATCTGCAGATTAATCGCTAATAAAAATGCAGCTCCAATCAAACTGATGCAATATAGTGTGTTTCACAGATATACACAAACTCTTCACAATCTTTATAACTCATAACTTGTTATCAAGGCAATTAAATAAAATAAAGATACAGCTCATTATGAGATTTGTTTTAAAGTTATCAGCTCTCATGAGCAGATATGTGTTTATAGAGATTAGCAGGAATGTGTTTATCAATGTTGCTGCAGAGGAAGTCTTAGCCTGGATATCTAAAACACCGGCCCATGAAACTAGAGCTCACCAAGACGTTTTAAAGCTTTAGATCAATGACAATGCTGAGCTACACGTGTAATTACAGTTGATGAGGGGTCATTTAAGTCGAGGGAAGCTTGTGTCGTGATTCTGATATGAGCATTACGGTGAAATTTGGCGAGTAATCAACTGATTTCAGAGCTGTTCCTCGATTGTAAACCTCCACGAGCAGATTAAACTGACCCACTTTGGAGGAATGTGAACTTTGACCACATTAAGACTCCCAGCTGTGCCACTCATTACTTCTACTGTATAACAAGTGCTCGACTGTACAGAGGAGTCTCCTGCTCTTGAACCTTGATGGCTTTTTTTTGTCAGTAATAAGATGGTATCCTTCACACAAACACTCCCAGTCTGAGGTGACCAACCTGTTCTCTGGTGAAGTTCTTCTCCGTGCTGAGCAGATTCGGTGTAATGAAGGACTCCCCGGGCTTCAGCGATGTCACAAACCCGTAGAAACACAAGAATATCACGGCCCACTTCCACTTTCTGGGGTCCTTTGCCTCCTCTGGGGGGCCATCGGACGGAGACTCGGCATCAGCGGTGGTGGCGACAGCGGCGGCAGCAGCCATGTCGAGGTCCACGTCTTCAGACGCAGACACCTTAAGGTCCTTGTAGTCCACCCCCTCTGATCTGTCACCGCTCTCTGCTGTGTCGTCCACTACCATTGTGTCGGCCGGTGTTTGGACCACTCTGATGTAAGAGTGTAACTTTATTTTTATTTATTATTTTTGGCTCCGTCAAATCAACATGTGAGGATTTGTTTCCACTTCCCGCCTGAAACAAACAAACCCGACTTCAGCTCGTCTGCCTCTCCATGTCAGAGAAAAAGAAAGGGGAATGAAGCGTTTGACAGAGTGATGACGGCGTGGTTAAAATGCTACATGCTGCCGTTGGCATGTAAGAGAGAACGTTGACCTTTGCTCCATTCCACACTCTTCAACAGAAAGCTACCCGGCGGCCGAGTCTGGTGTCATTGTTAACCTGAAAAGACAACAGCGGTCAGTCAGTTTGACACTGTGCAGCTGACAGCTATAACACACCGCTACAATCATCAGCTGATAATGGCCTATCGAAGAAATCCCACCGTGTCAGGGGCAATAAAAACATCACGTATGTTGTGAGGAGGCACTTCTTTACGATACACATGCTTACACATAAATCAGTCATTTAAAGAGAGTGCAGAGCATTCGAATTTGCAGTGATGCAGTAACTCTAAACTAAACACTATAACAAACATTAACTGTGTTTATTATGTAGATAAAAAGAGCTTTAATTTGGGATGACCGCTGAAAAAAATTATCCAATATTCGCCAATAGTTATATCCTACGCCTGTTTTGTGTTGTAATAGACAGAGAGATGACTTTATTAATCCCCGAAGGGAAATTAGGACGTCATAGCAGTCCGGTATATTTGACTACAATAGAATAAAATACTGAGGTAGAAAAAATAAAAAATAAAAACACAGAATGGGACAAGGACACCTAAAAAACACAAGATAAATATGTAGATAAAGTGCAGTGGCAAGATGATGGTAATAGTACTGATGATAATAATAATTTAGATATAGATACACATAGAAATATGTCATATTTAACCTGTGCAAGTGTGCATACATACATAACTGCGATATATAATACCCAGTTATATATGTATTCACACCTAATGCATGCAGCTGCAGCTGTAACAGAAGGATTTCCCTCCATAAAGGCCATCTATCCGGCTATAATAACTGTTTATATGTGATATATAAATGCAGAATATATATTAGTGTCTAAGTTTATCCGGCAGGGTGAGCTGCTGTCACAGAAGTGTGTGAAAACCGGCTTATTTTCTATAAAAATTCAGCCTGATTTCAGCTCTGATTTCATTATCTGCTAGATAGATCACATAACACGCTCAAGACAAACATTTATGAGTAGTGTTAGTTCATAAATAATGATATATAAGTGGAAATAACACCGTACACATGGCCAGAGTTACGTGTCACGGTTTTTTGAAAGGGTTATGGAAATCAGTTACACAAGCCAGTCAACTAGCTGCTACGTTAGCTGCTAACGTGCTAAACTTCGATATTAACTTAAATTAAAGTGATTAAAATGTATAATTCACGCTCCAGGTGCTAGGTCACAGCTAGGAGGTTGGCTAACAGTACATAACTATTTAAACCCAGGCGTTATTGCAGCTTCAGTTAGCACGAAACAGTAAAACAGTCTCTGTAGCGTCTGACCGTTGGTCCGTGCGAACGACGACGAGTTAGCTGTCTGTTGACAAACCGCCATTTTTACTGTTTTATACGGACCGAGTGGACGACACGTACCTCGTGCGCTCCATCTGAAGGTGCTGCACGCGCTGCAGCCGTTAACTGGCAACAACAAGAGCCACCAGCAGCAGCGTGACGCCGCGATGACCTCTGGGAAATGAAGTTTTGTGGTAGTACTTCCGTGACAAAGCCAGTAAAACTTTATTTGGAACCAAATATATATATTTGGCTTTTTAAAATGATTAATAAATCATCCATAGATTGAGATGGTGCAAGTTAAAACTATAAAGTTTATAAATAATTATAAATAATTTAGTTCACATTTCTGTCTTGAGCCGTATGGACGCCACCTGATGGACAAATAATGTTACAGCGTGCTTGTACAAATACAATGTAAAAACAAAGAATACCACTGCTGCTGCTGCCACTACTACTACTATTGATACTACTACCAAGACTACTGCTACTGCTTTTACTACACATACTGCTACTTCTACTGCTACTTCTAGTACTACTACTACTGCTGCTACTGCAACTACTACTGCTACTTCTAGTACTACTACCACTACTGCTGCTGCTGCTACTGCTACCACTACTCCTTCTAATGCTAGTTCTACTAATACAACTACCATTACTACTTCTAATTCTAGTAGTACTAATACAACTAGGCCTACTACTACTTGTGCAACTAATGCTAATGCTAGTACTACTAATACTACTACTACTGATACCACTTTTACTACTGTTACTACTACTACTACTTTTACTGCTACTGTTGCTACTAATACTGCTTCTTCTGCTGCTACAACTTATTCTACCACTACTACAGCTTCTACATTTTACACTATTACTACTACTACACTACACACACTGTCTGTGTATACTAACAAAGCACAGGTCTACAAGATTAAATCAGTGAGTGCAGAGGAAAAGCCTTTTATTGTTCATTTATTTACTTGGCAGAAGCGTTTGAAACATTTTATTGATAAAGACAGCACAAATAGTTTATAGAAAATGTAGAGCGTATATACATAAACACAGAAACAGCAGCTGGATGATGTTTAAAATAAATGCACTCTTTGGTGTCACCACATAGCTCTGGTCCAGTGTTGAGCGAGGAAAATGAACATAGATTTGATCAGATCAGAAGTTAGAAATGTTTCCACGGTGGATGCAGACAACAGTAAGTTCAGTAGAGGGCAGCAGTGCACCACATGAACCCAAAGTAAAGACTCTGGGATGATAAATAAAGACATAAAGGGACACCATAATACATTTAATTTCATGTTTAACCTCATATTCTTGACATTCTGTGCATTTATGTTTAATAATACTTTAATAGTTTCTAAGTAAGTAACCTTCAGGATTTCACACTTCAGAAGAGTCCATTTGTTCAGCACTGAAGTCTACATGGAGCCATGTGGGTATTTATCTGCCATGTTAGCAGTCTGGCTCTGTGGACGTCGGTCGATTGGTTCACAACTTTGGTCCAGACTGAAATATCCAAACAAAAACAGGATGGAGGACGAACTTCTGTACATATTTTTTGACTTCTTGCACCAACTTCAGGTTAAAATATCAGTTTTTACGTCCAGACACATGCAAAACGAAAAAATAGCAACTTTTTAGCTCGAAGCAAAGTTCCCCACAGAGCTGCTGGCTTGGCTGCAGACTAGCTATTTATTCCCATTCTTATCTATCCATTAATATTGTTATTATTATTATCTGCCGCACAGGCTGGAGGGAGAATTTACAGTATGTGGGGAACAGAACATCTTGTTATTATCATAACTTTGGTTTGGGAGTGCGTCGTCCTTTCTCCACCAAGGAGCCGTGATGAATGTGGTGTGCTGTGTATTAAAGAAGTCCAGCGAGGTTTCAGAGCACAGCTCCGTTGCCTTCTGAGGTCTGAGACGTCGACCTGCTGTACTTCGACCCAGAAATCCTCTCCTGTCTGACCTTCTTCTGAACAAGTAGCGTCATATTCCTCCTGAACTTCTCACCCACGAAGGCGTAGAGGACTGGATTGATGCAGCTGTGCAACAGAGCGAAGCAGTTAGTGACAGCCAAAGCCATGGTGACTGACGTCCTCTTAGCGCAGTCGAACACTATCAGATCAGCCCTCATGATTGTGTCCACCACCATGGTTATGTGGTATGGCGCCCAGCACAGCAAGAACGCAATCACGACGACTATGATCACCTTCATGGCCCGGTGCTTCTGGAAACCTCGAGTGTGCAGCAGCCTCGCGATTGTGATACTGTAGCAGGTAACCATGACACACAGAGGGATGAAGAAGCCGAAAACATGGCGGAACACACGTGTGGCGAACCTCCACGAAGACGCACTGCCGATGTCAAAGTTTTCAGAGCAAATCATCAACTTTTTGTCAGGGTCTAGCTTGGTGGCGTCGTTGAAAAGCGCAGGCAGAGCGAGGGCTGCGCCGAGGGCCCACACCGCTGCACAGAGCACCCAGCTGCACATCCTCTGTCGACTCCTGAGGCTCTCGCTGGCGCGCACAATCACCAGATAGCGGTCGATGCTAATGCAGGCCAGGAAGAGGATGCTGGTGTAGAAGTTCGCTTCAAAGATGAGGCTGAGGGCTTTGCACATGAAGTCTCCAAAGATCCATCCTTTGACCAGCGCCACGGCCCAGAATGGGGTGCTTAGGGCCATCAGACCATCTGCTATCGTCAGATGGAACAAGTACACATCCGATGGAGTCAGCGCCTGTTTGCTGGTGCCGATCACCCACCCGACTAACAGGTTCCCTGGTATTGCCAGTACAAAGATGATTAGAAGGATGACAAGCAGGGTCCAAGCTATTGTAAGATCCAGCGGTTTTATCTCGCATGGTAACGTCTTTGGATCCGGAACATAGGGTGTGTAGTTTTCGGTGGTATTATAGTCATACTCAAAGGTTAAGGTGAGAGATTTGCCTGTGGATGGAAAACAGAGTCATACGAGTGCACACTGACAACAACAGCAATACCAGGTGCTGTAAGCTTTTTCACTTCCCGGAGTGTATTAACGTGAGCACGAAGACAGTCTGGGAGGAGACATCAGCCAAATCTTCTGGAATAAAATTTGGTTTATCTGCAGAACGGCCGTCAAAAAGAACACACGGCGGTTTGTAAATACTGCAAGGCAACGCTTAACGACCAACCACGTTTCACCCAAAGAGTTCTGTTGAATATTAAGTAGTCTGGTCTTGGTCTTGATGCGGTCTCGATACACTCTGGTCTTGGTCTTGGTCTCGGTTTGGTTGGTCTTGACTACAACACTGATTAAATGTTTCAATAATTATAAGTCAATAATTCGATATACGAAATGGGCCTTCCTTCAAATAAATTTAGATGTGAATACTTTTGTACTTTAACTTAAGTAAAATATAGTACTTCTTCCACGGCTGCTCTTTAATACACACAGATGTAATTACTTTGATTAAATGTACCATCAGAATGAGAATAGTTCAGACACTCACCTCCTGACAAATCCATCTTGATGCCAATATCTGGGGATGGTCAAATGAATCTGTGCTTGAGGAGCGTCCCTTTAAGTGTGATACAATATGTGCTTTTTTATGACCCAACGTCCTGTTTCCTTCCCCAATATGTTACCGCACACGACTGCATCATCAAATGTTTCTGATGCAACAATAAGATAGAAGATGTTTCAACACGTGACAGCAAGCACAGGTGTTCTTTTATCGTACTTTAACACCACTGTAGAGAGAAAAATATTATCATAACACAAAAAGGAGGATGTGTTTTCATGAATTTATTTGTTTTATATATTTGAAATAAGACATATAAAAGAAAAGAGTTTATATTCAGCAACTGTAACCATCAAAATATTCTATTATTTAATCTCAAGGTTAAATTTATTCACCCGACCATCCTTATCAATACAGGTAAATAAATACTCCTGCAGAAAAAAGGTAAAATTATCCTCCACAATCAAACTGTTGATAAAACAGCATAAAAGCAAATCAAATAAGATTAAAATGAATCTTACTTTGAGGATTAATTGTTATAAACTCAACTTCCAACAGGGTTTTAGCTGTTATTTTAAAAACCGACGGATCACAGCAGCCGTTCTCAACACTACGAGGGGTCGCAGGAAACAGGAAAGTAGAAACTAATCTATATATTTCTGCCACACAAAACATACTTAAAATAAAATCTAAATAATCATCTAATAATTAAACAACACGGTAACAAAACAAAACATTATTTTTCAGTTGAACTAGCTGAAGGAGACATATGCAGGCGGGGTGACAAGTAGACATTGTTCTGCTTTTAGGGGGCAAAAGCTAAAAAAGGTTGAAAATCTCTGCCTCACCGTTACACTATGATGATTTTAGCATCAATAAATAAAATTTGTTCCATTTTATTACAACAAAACTGGCCTGCGGGGCTGTTTCCAAATCTCAAAATGTCTCTCAGACGCATCAGGAATAAACTGGACTGTACAAGAAGGGTCATCGTCTCCACTTACTGAGGAGACTGAGGGTCAACAAACTGGACAAGAGGTCCAGCTCTGTCCTGGACTGCACCTCTCTAGACTCCATAGGGAGAGGAGGATGTTAGCAAAGCTGACATCCATCATGAACAACTCCTCTCACCTCCTGCACGAGACTGTGGAGGCCTTAAACAGCTCCATGTTGGACGTTTGTGACCCTGTTGCAACTCATTAAGTAATCAGGGCTGTGTGGTAAGGTGTTTCACAAATCATCAGGTCAGGGTGTCAGCTGCTGTGACACTTTCTGGAAATGAGATGCTCGTTGTTCCCACTCTTCCTGTTGCAAAAGCACGGTATGATTCCACTCTTGTGTTCCCACGCTGTTAAAGAAACAACTAGTTACCAGGTATGCAGGTAAACAATCAAGTCAAAGTTGTCGGTCGTGAGGATTTCTGCGCAGAAACAGCGTTGCGTGATATCAAACATCAGTGAGCGTGCAGAGGAAAAATGTCACTAATAACAGGGGCACAAGCTGATAGGAGGGCCTCACTGACTCACTCCTCCTCCCCTACACCTTTAAGTGAAGTTAATGTGCATCCAGAGACAAAAGCGTCTCCCCTACCTCCTCTTTGTCTCCATAAATCACTTCATCCAGCTTATGAGAGCTAAGATGCACAATTATAAACATTGTGTCACCGCTGTCAGCAGCCCTGCAGCTGTCACATATCAGAGACATGAAGGCTCCACAGCACGTTGCCACCTTCCATCAGGAAGCAATGAAGGTCCCCTGACGAGAATGACCTGTTTTTAGTTACTTTGGCAAACTCTGTTTGGGTCAGAGACAAAAGAACAAAGCAATCAATGTTCAAGGGGTGAAAAAAGTTCCCCACTCCGTCATTTCAATGATGAACTCATAAAAACGTTGGATTTTAGAGCAGAGTTTGTTTATTTTCCCTGCATAAATGTATTTAACTTATTCCCACTCCATATTTTCCTCCTGATCATCCACGCAGGCCTGCCCTCAAGTTTTCCTGTTCAATTTCAAAATAAAAGTTGTAGCCTCCCTCGTGCTGCACACACATAGAGATAATATACCCAAATACTTTAATTTAGAATAGAATAAAACATGTGCACACAGAGAATGACATAACAAATGTATCTCACATGTTTGGAATAATTTTAATGAATATTATCCATATTAAAAATACAAAAAAATGACATGAAAGGACAGCAAACACATACAGTTTCCAAGAAAAGCTCTAATCAGCTGCAACAATTGAGACGTGATGCTTGTTTCCTCTCAAAGAATGTTTTTTCTTTGAACAAAACACATATGCGATAAGATCAACGTTGGCACGGACACATTTTCCTGAAACCGATTGTTTTCTTCCAGCGAAGAGGAAATAAAAACGAGTGTCACGTTCATTGCCTGGTTTGTTTCTAAAGTTACACTGAAACTGGAGATGATCTGTGCAAATTAAAAAGACTGATCTGTTTACAATGACCATCTATGCTTGGAATTTATTTATGTTCCACTACTTGACAAACGTGATTGATTTATCTGCTTTTGAGTGCTTCGTCATGGTGATGCTTTTCAAAGATTATTATCAAGTTCCTTCCAGGATTTAGTGTAAATAGTATTTGTCCCTGAGTTCATTCAAGGTGCAATATACACTCCTGATCAAAATCTTAAGACCGGGTGAAAAATTACTAATATTCACATTTCGCGCTGGTGGAACTTAACCAGATTGTAAGTTGAGCTTCAAAATGCAAAAAGAAGAAACAGGAGCAAGAGACAGCAAAACAGAATCAGCAGTTTATTGAAAACTGCATTTAAACTTAAACAGACTGTTTATCAGCTGATCAAAAGTTTAAGACCACAGCCTTGAGGTATGTACTAAAAAAAGTAGTAAGTTGTGGGTGTAATTATTGTAATAATTAATGGTAAAGATCAAGTAATCTTTTTTTGTTTCCAAGCTTCAGATTTATTTGTCATATGCAGGTTAACAATGACGAATAGAAATAAGCTAAAGCGAGTAAAATACAATATTATGAAATAAAAAAAGGTAAATAAATCTATCTATCTATCTATCTATCTATCTATCTATCTATCTATCTATCTATCTATCTATCTAAGGCAGTTGCAGGCAGCAGCTACACCGCATCAATCAGTCTCTTCTTCTTCTTCTGTTTAAATAAGCATCCAACAGAAACTGCAATCAGTAGACTGTTTTTTGTTTTTCATACGAGATAAGATCAAATTTGGCATGGACAGTGTTCTCTTCTGAGGAAACAATGATTGATGTTAAGATTCTTCTATTTCCATCCTGTTCCAGCGAAGAGAAAATAAAAGAGAGTGTTATCGTTACTCGACATGCTCAGGTCATTGTCTCATCAACATGTTTGTTTCTAAAGTTACACTGGATCTCTGCACGCTGTGAGGCTGTAATCCCTTTAAAATGACCAACCATGCCTGGAATTCAGTTTATGCTGGGAGTGCGTCAGTATCCACATGTTTGTTATAAGGTACCACTCTTTATGAGTTTCACTGTTTGACAAGGTGCTTCTGTTCGGACTTACACCCTGCAAATGATCTCTATAAACTCCAAACACGCTGACTTGATTTAATTATCTGCTTTTTGAGTTTCCTTTCTTTATTTTTGACATTTCTTCATCACATTCTTGAACGTCCTCTTTCACCAAACTGCTTAAAAAGCTCAAATTGACTCACCGCTGAGCTGTCATGTGTTATGTTAAACCTGTTAATCTGACACCTTTGGCTCTTTTCTCTGTAGCTGCTCCTCACACTTCATTGTGTTAAAAGGAAATGTATCACTTTGTTGCTGTTTTGTTTGACAGTTTTGACTGTTTGAGGAATGTTTTATGATTATATCTAAAAACATCAACGGTTTAAATATTTGGCTGACAACACTCTTAAACAGAAATTAAAAACATTAAAATGTTCCAACGTGTTTAATAACTTTGTGACCTACAAAATACTGCACATATACAGTGTCTGTAATCTGAATCAGATTTATCAACTCATGAAGTCTGAAAGGCGGTCATGCAATAAGCCTCCTTCAGTCCAGACGCGACTCTACTGACTTTAAATGCAACAGAAACAGTGAATATTAAAGAGGTGAGAGTCAATTTAGATGTCACTTCATGTTTCGCAGACTGTTTTTATGGGCAACTTCATGACATCACGGGACGGGATGTTTCAGACACTCGTTTATTATTTTAACTCTCCAAGTTTCATATAGAAACAATTGCTGCATATTTACCATGTTAGAATAACTATGTGCTAGTTAATAGTAAACAGAAGAGGACTAACTCCCTCTGTAGATATAACTCATTTTAAGGTAAAGAAAACCAGGTGATTATACACAGCATACTTGTGAATATTCAAACAAAATCTGCCAATAACTCCCCCAAATCAATTTTTTACACACTGGACCTTTAATTATACATATAGAGAGGTAACGAGAGACTTTTTTCCAATAACAAAGTGCTAAAAATGCAAAAATAATATCATTATTAATTTGTCTTCCTGGATAAATCTCCTCTTTGAGGTATGTACTAAAAAATATGACATTTTTTGTCAAGAAGATACCTTCAAATGAGAGTGGGGTAAGTTGTGGGTGTAATTATTGTAATAATTAATGGTAAAGATCAAGTAATCTTTTTTTTTGTTTCCAAGCTTCAGATTTATTTGTCATATGCAGGTTAACAATGGCGAATAGAAATAAGCTAAAGCAAGTAAAATACAATATTATGAAATAAAAAAAGGTAAATAAATCTATCTATCTATCTATCTATCTACCTACCTACCTTCCTACCTACCTACCTACCTTCCTACCTACCTACCTACCTACCTACCTATCTATCTACCTATCTATCTACCTTCCTACCTACCTACCTACCGTCCTTCCTTCCTACCTACCTATCTTCCTACCTACCTACCTACCTTCCTTCCTACCTACCTACCTACCTACCTACCTACCTATCTATCTACCTATCTATCTACCTTCCTACCTACCTACCTACCGTCCTTCCTTCCTACCTACCTATCTTCCTACCTACCTACCTACCTACCTTCCTTCCTACCTACCTACCTACCTACCTACCTACCTACCTACCTACCTTCCTACCTACCTATCTTCCTTCCTACCTACCTACCTACCTACCTTCCTTTCTACCTACCTACCTACCTACCTTCCTTCCTTCCTACCTACCTACCTACCTTCCTTTCTACCTACCTACCTACCTTCCTTCCTACCTACCTACCTACCTACCTTCCTACCTACCTACCTACCTACCTTCCTTTCTACCTACCTACCTACCTTCCTTCCTTCCTACCTTCCTACCTACCTACCTCCCTTCCTACCTACCTACCTACCTTCCTACCTACCTTCCTACCTACCTACCTTCCTATCTACCTACCCATCTTCCTACCTTCCTTTCTACCTACCTACCTACCTTCCTTCCTTCCTACCTTCCTACCTACCTACCTCCCTTCCTACCTACCTACCTACCTACCTACCTTCCTACCTACCTTCCTACCTACCTACCTTCCTATCTACCTACCCATCTTCCTACCTTCCTACCTACCTACCTACCTCCCTTCCTACCTACCTATCTTCCTACCTACCTACCTACCTTCCTACCTACCTACCTACTTACCTACCTTCCTACCTACCTACCTACCTTCCTTCCTTCCTACCTACCTACCTTCCTACCTACCTACCTTCCTACCTACCTACCTACCTTCCTTTCTACCTACCTACCTACCTTCCTTCCTTCCTTCCTACCTACCTACCTACCTACCTTCCTTCCTTCCTACCTTCCTACCTACCTACCTACCTTCCTACCTACCTACCTACCTTCCTTTCTACCTACCTACCTACCTACCTACCTTCCTTCCTACCTACCTTCCTACCTACCTACCTTCCTACCTACCTACCTACCTTCCTTTCTACCTACCTACCTACCTTCCTTCCTTCCTTCCTACCTACCTACCTACCTACCTACCTACCTACCTACCTACCTTCCTACCTACCTACCTACCTACCTACCTTCCTTCCTACCTACCTACCTACCTTCCTTCCTTCCTACCTACCTACCTACCTGCCTACCTTCCTACCTACCTACCTTCCTACCTACCTACCTTCCTTCCTACCTACCTTCCTTCCTTCCTACCTACCTACCTTCCTTTCTACCTACCTACTTAACTTCCTTCCTTCCTACCTACCTACCTTCCTTCCTTCCTTCCTACCTACCTACCTTCCTACCTACCTACCTACCTTCCTTCCTTCCTACCTACCTACCTACCTACCTACCTACCTTCCTTTCTACCTACCTACCTACCTTCCTTCCTTCCTACCTACCTACCTACCTACCTATCTATCTTACGAATTTATTACAGGCAGTTCAGCGGGCAGCCTCGTCTTCAGGGTGTCCTGAGTGTAAACTACGCGGAAGCAGCGACAGGCGGAAGCAGCCTCGGGCGGAAGCGGTTCTGTCTGTGACGGGGAGGAAGAAAAACCGGGAGCAGATTTGTTCGACACAGAGACGGTTTAATAAAATCACACCGACCAGCACCGATCGTTTCTCCTCCACACCTCCTCCACGTCCTGCTGCGATGATCCTGCTAGAAATCAACAACCGCATCATAGAGGAGACGCTGTCGCTGAAGTTCGACGGCGCGTCCAACGGGTGAGAAATCATCGGCAACACCTGGATGCTAACGTCAGCTAGCTTCCCCCTTTTTTTTAGCGCCTCACCGGCTGAATTTAACAGAGCAGGGTGTAGTTAACAAACACCTGCAGCTCTGCACATGTTAGCTGGGTGGTGTTTTATTTGTATAAAGTGCTTAAACACACATTAGCCGAGCTCCGCCGTGTCTTGCATCGCCTTAAAAGCTGGGGTGTGTCTTCACGGCCGGTGTTATGGCACAAACTGTAACCCTAGCGAATTCTGTCCCCCCTCAGCGGCTCGCTCACTGTCCGTTGAGACAAATAACGACATATTTTAGATAGTTAGGTCGCTTAATGTTGACAAATATGAAGTGAATTATAATTATTTATATTTTAATATTAAATTTATAATTGTATAATTATTAAAAACCGTTTTCCGGGGTTCATTTTTGCATGAAAGTAGCTAGCCGACCACAAGCAGGTCGTATCCGGTGTTTTCCCCGCACGACACTGCACAGTAACCACTATGTAACAACACACAGCTGATTTATGTCATATTTAATTAATGTTTCCACTTAATGAATGCCGTTTATTGGCTTTATTAGTCTTCCAGAAGCGGCTATTTGTTAGCTCAACCATCGCCCGTCTCTCTCTCCAGCTTCCTCATTCCTGTAGTCAAGCTGAGTCAAGCCTGTGTGTGTGTGTGTGTGTGTGTGTGTGTGTGTGTGTGTGTGTGTGTGTGTGCAGAGCCTGGAGCATGCATAGTATGCAGCCCTGGACAAGCTGCTGCAGCATCAAACGTCCAGCTGTGTGTTCATGTTACAGCTGCAAACACAAGGCCTCTAAAATAAATCAGTCGCCGGGCGCTGCAGCTCAGATTTTAGACAGTAAAGACACATTTTCATCAGATAATATGATCACATCATTGTTTTTTATGCACTCATCTCACATCCAAGGCTGCAGCTACTAATTATTTTCATGATAGGTTAATGTGTGAGATTTAAATTGGTCAGCATTATACAAAAATAAACAGATCTGAAGTAAATACAGGCATGAATGTACAGTACAGATGGTGGTATAGATGGAAGGTGGACTGGTAGCTGGAGGGGTGCCAGTGTCTTCTATAAAATGTCATAAAAAGTTAAAAACACAAAGATATCAAATTTAATTGTACATATTATAAGATGAGATAGATTTGACTGATCCCACACACGTCACAGCAGCTCGTGTACACAAGAAATGACTCATAAATAAGAAATCTACAGAAAAAGTGCTGGTGGGAGTATCAGTCTGCTGCTGTTTAAGGTTTAAATATTAAGAAAAGCATCAAACCCTCAGAAGATTGGACTCTGGAATGGTCAACTCATTGATGAATAACACCGCGTGTCATCTCTCTCCTCACATGCATCTCCTGATTTTATTTTCTCCTTGCAGAACCAAGCCAGAGGCCGTCGATGTGACGTTTGCAGGTGAGCTTATATTCACTCACTCACTGTACGTCCTTGTTTGGACGCAGGGACAGTTGCTCGACATCTTGGTCAGTACTGTGAATATTAAAAAGCTGTTTCAGGATTTAATTTTAGCTGCTGTCGCACACGGTCGGCCCTGCCAGTAACCGTGGCTACGTGTCACACATGCATTTGACTGACTGACATCATTTTATAGCACCGGCGTGAATCGAGGTTTGTTAGTTAACGTTGTTCGTTCGTGTGCTCCGCAGACTTCGATGGCGTCTTGTACCACATCTCCAACCCTAACGGGGACAAGACCAAAGTGATGGTCAGCATCTCCCTGAAGTTCTACAAGGAGCTGCAGGAGCACGGAGCTGACGAGGTACAACACACACACACACACACACACACACACACACACACACAGAAGTGGAGAGTGTTTCTGTGGCTGGCGAGACAGAATCGGGGCCTCACAAACACTCACTTCTCGGTGGTTTCGAATTTAAATACCCATTTTCACATCCTCAAACTAAGACTGTACTTGCACATGCAGCACACAAACAAAGGTGTCTGCAAGTCCTGGAAAATCCTTGAGTGTCTGGAATTATGTTATTATATTCCAGGAGCTGAAACTTTCTCGTCTTTCAGGTGTCAAATTTGAGTTTTTTTTTACGCTCTGTTGCTTTTGTGTGGAAATAAACCGGTCGTGCAGACTCTCTTCTGAGAGGTCAACAAAAAAAAGCTGAATGAGGTTATGATATGCACACACACACACACACACACCTCCACCTCCACCACAAGAGCTCTGTTGCCATGTAAGGAAGAAAGCAGCTGTCGAAGCTTCTGCTAGAAACAGGAAGTGAGCTTGTGTGAGTCACCCCAGGCGAGGAAGTGCTGACTGCGAGCGGCAGCAGCAGCAGCAGCAGCAGCAGCAGTGTATGGATGTCTGGGCTGCCGTCCAGTGACTTCGCTGCTCGTTCAATGAAAGACAAGAGCAGAGGGATAAGCGAACAGTGTCACATTGAGTTAATCAGCATGCAGAGAGTCTGTCTGGGGAGAGGAAGGGGGTGCTCATTTGTATCGTACGCCGTATCTTGTTGACTTTTAGTCGCCGTAGTTCGATTTGCATATTCTGGCTTCATTCCACAGTGACAGGTATCAATTAGAGGAGGAGGCCCCCGTGTTGTTACTCCAAACTTCAGAAGGCGAACACCTCCTTCCTGTCTGGTGTACAGCCACTTTTTTTTTTATTGCTGTTGACATTTTTGCATGTCTCTTCTCTTCTTTTCAACCACCAGCCTCGGCGGTGTGATTCCCACAGGCTATGAAAATCACTCAAGTATTGCGAATCAAAGTCAGCCTCCTTAATCCCTTTGGGACTCTTTGTCTCTAAGAAGCAGCGTCAAGAGTTTGACCTTGCAAAAGTCTTTGTGTCACAGCTTTCCTGTCAAGTACTTCTTTTGAAAGCCGTATTTAGAGAAGCACGCTACAAATAAAGGTCGTATTTTGTGATTTCAGCTGCTCAAGAGGGTCTATGGGAATTTCCTGGTTTCAACAGAGGCTGGTAAGTTGCTCATCTCCTTCTTTAGAAACTGCTGACACCCTATCAGAGCTGCTTCATATATTTAGACTTATATGACATCAGGATAAAGATCACATTGTTCCTCATTTCTAGAGCATCTTTTTCTGGTTGTTAGTTTGTGGTCACTCGCTTGTTGAAACTGAAATTTAAAGGCATAGCTCATCGCTCTGTTTCTGATTCCCAGGCTACAATGTGTCCCTCCTCTACGACCTGGATGCGCTACCAGCCAATAAAGACGAGGTCGTCCACCAGGCGGGCATGCTCAAGAGGAACTGCTTCGCCTCCGTGTTCGAAAAGTACTTCAAGTTCCAGGAGGAGGGCAAAGAGGGCGAGCAGAGAGCCGTGGTCCACTACAGAGACGACGAGTCCATGTACGTTCGAAAAAGCTCGGCTCAGGTTGATGCTCTCGTTCTTTGCGGTGTGATTTCTCTTGACACGTCTGCCGTCTTCTTCAGGTACGTGGAGGCCAAGAAAGACAGAGTGACGGTGGTGTTCAGCACGGTGTTCAAGGACGACGACGATGTCATCATCGGCAAAGTCTTCATGCAGGTGCGTGAAGTACACATCGTTTAGTCCGCACTCGTATGAAGCAACTGCCTATCCTGCACGTCTGAAGTTGTGTTATATAACACGATATCTTCAAATGAATATACCTGTCCTGTGTGTAGGAGTTCAAGGAGGGTCGGAGAGCCAGCCACACGGCCCCTCAGGTGCTGTTCAGCCACAGGGAGCCCCCACTGGAGCTGAAGGACACAGACGCCGCCGTCGGGGACAACATCGGATACATCACCTTTGGTAAGCACCCGTAAAACACGCAGCTCGTGTCGCAGCTCTACTGCTGTAATTATCGAGCCGATTTACTGATGTGGTACTGTTTTGTTTTTTTTCAGTCCTGTTCCCACGTCACACCAACGCCAATGCCAGAGACAACACCATCAACCTCATCCACACCTTCAGGGACTACCTGCACTACCACATAAAGTGCTCCAAGGTCAGTTCAAGCACCTAAACGACACGGACAAACCAGCTTCTTTACGTGATATTCAAATGAATGTTTCTTCGACACAAGTTTAAATGGGTGTATTATCACAGTGCTCGGACAGATTTCAGTGAGGCTGAGCTCTCAGTTTGAGGGTCCAACACTCTCACGACAAGCTGAAAGTCTGCTTTAATCACAGGCTACAAACGAGCCGTAAACCTCCTCCGCTGTAAAGGCAGGTGCTTCAAACACCCTCTTCACAATAGAAAGTCCAGCCACAGGTGAGCTCAAACAAAGGCTCGACTTGACGGCGACTTGCTCTGATCATACAGGTTTCTAGAGCGCCGTCTGTGTACACGTTACACAACGCGAGATATGCGCCTAATGGCTCCTTGTCTCGTCCGTGAACTCTAATCAGAGCCATTTTTTGGATGATTTAAATATCCGAGGGATGTGTTAGGCCCTTTTTTTTGTCCGAGACGGCGGGGAGTCTGCGTGAGCAACGCGGCAAACAGATTTATGGACAGTCGTGGGTGGGTCACATTTGAGAAAGAGATTACACGCTTGTCAAAATAAGCGCTGGCTTGCACAGCATCAAAGTCTGCATTTGCATCCTTGCGTAAGATTTGTTCTTACCTCGTACCTGATAAGTATCTCTTCTTCCTTCACCCGCAGGCCTACATTCACACACGTATGAGGGCCAAGACGTCAGATTTCCTCAAGGTGCTGAACCGTGCTCGACCCGACGCCGAGAAGAAGGAGATGAAGACCATCTCGTACGTAGCCTCTGCTCTCCTTTTCTTGTTGTTTCGACATAATTTCTCAGATTTGTGCACATCAAGGTGTGTTGTGATCAGAAACATTCATAGAAGACGAACGAGGACCAACATTTGGGCTAAAACTGATAGTTTTGATCGAGTTGTTCATTTTATCCTTCTTTAGTCTCCTCTCTGCCTGTTCAGATATTAAATGAAGATGAACCGTGAATGATTTAGTAAAAAACAAATACAGCCTATCTGCATTCTCCAGGATTATTTTACTCTTTGTGCGTCAGCTGCAATCAGCAGCTCTCTATCTTTGTGTGTTTATCGAGGTGTGTGTCTGTTTAAAGTGAGTCAGAAAGGAATTTTTACAGATCTTAAAAACCTCCAAACAGGTGCACAAACACTGTTTTTTTTTTTTCTTTTTTTTAGTCTTTTAGCTGTGAAATAATTGGAAATATATACCGCCGGGGCACAGACAGGTCTTTGTTCTGTGATTAATGTGTAACAGGAGTAAAAAGGTGACACCCATCGCTACCATTGTACCAACATTTCACGTGAATCCTGGGTTTGGATACGAGAAAGCAGAGCTTTGCAAAGTTCAGAGGAAATTACCAAAAACTCTGAGCGGGCCAAAATAACCAAAAAGAAGGACAGACATACAAATGGAAAGAGGAGTACGACTGGGGAAGAGTTTGATGTCCCTACGTAAAAAAAATATGAAGCGACATAAAATTTATTATTATTATAAGAGCTAGGAAAAGGGGGCAACGGTTATCTGAGCTTTGGTGGTTATGTGCTGGGCTATTTCTTGTTTGGTCTCTGCTGAAAAAACAAGATATAAAGTGTGTGTTTTGTAGCATAGCCCGGCTAGCAGTTTCCCTCTGTTTCCAGTATTTGTACTAAGATAAGCTAATCTAGTTATGTGTGGGACTTTTTCTTGGTTGGAAGCAGTGATTTCCTGGAGTCCCTGCATATTGTGATAACAAGACATAAAGTGTTAATTAGTGACATTTAGAGGTGCTTTTTGGCAGATTTTGTAACATAGCCAGGCTAGCAGTTTCCCTCTGTTTCCAGTCTTTGTGCTAAGCTAAGATAATCTGCTGCTGGCAGTATCTTAACATTCAGCATCCAGACAGGAGTGGTACCAGGAAAGACGATAACCTGGTGTGTGTGTGTGTGTGTGTGTGACGTCTAATGTGGCTTTCTTTCTTTTTTTTTTTTATCACAGTGGAAAGACGTTCTCCCGCTGAGGCCGACCCTCCACCCCATCAGAGAAATCCAAACCCCGTGGACGCGCCCAAACGTGCTACACTGAGACTCAACGCCACATGGGGTTCCTCTAAACGCCCACGCCCGACTCCAAAAAACAAAAAACGTGTCCGGCCTTTTTTTTTTTTTTTTTTAAATGAATAATAAAGTTGGCTCTACTTGAGGAAAGCCAAGGTAAATGGGGAAAAAAAGGGCATTCCTTGCTTTGCATAGTTAAAGAGAATTATTAGTCCTATATAAATATATATATGAAAAAAAATGAAATTTTTGATACGATATCTTTTACTCCATTTGGTACTCTCGCTTGCCCCTCAACCCTGACCATGCAGTATCCACGTGTCGGATGATTTCAACCCTTCCCTCCCCGTGCTTTCATGTCGTCTTGTATCATTGTCAGTTAAAAACATAAAATAAATCACTCTTACAAAAAAAGTCTGTCTCTTTTCTTTTTAATATTGACTTCCAGCTGTATGTAAGTGTTTCTTATTTGGTTTAAAGCCTCTCAATATACATTTTATTACGATATATTTAGAAGTTTCCTCGCTGTTGTGATGGTGTCCGGCGTTGGTTGAGAATTTCTGCCATCCTTGAGCTCATCATATCCTTTTAAAACCTTCAAAATAAAACAAACAAAATCAAGACTGCTTCTGACATTTTGGAGATTTTAAGTTTGCTTGTTGGTCACCATGTTCAGATACATCATAATGTAGAGTGTTTGTATTTTAATTCAGCATAGGTAGTTTATTTGTTTATTTACATCCACCTACCTTTAAGACTAATTGATGATTTTTTGCAGGTTTGTTCATGTTTGCATTCATACTACTGAGAAAAAATAAATAAAATTTAAAAAATTAAAAGCAGCAGTAGTGATGATTTTCAAGTTACTGCAACATTCTCCTCTTTTAAAAATGCTTGGAAAGGTTTCCATATTTTAATAAACTGCTTTCTTTTCCCTCTAACAATTTATGTCAGCCTTTCTAAAGCACTGTATGCTGCAGTCTCGTTAAATCATAACTTAACAGAGGGCATCCCGAACGTGAAGAAGTCCAAAATCAGCTACACAATGGAGCTAAAACAAACATTTGATGGTAAAAGTTTATTAAATGTCTGTTGGAAAGGAGCTGAAATTATCTGCTAAACGCCTGAATGTGTGTAGGAATGTCTTAGTTTATAAAATAATTTCTGGTTTTTCAATTATACTGCACCACCAAGGTATTCCTGATAAATATTAAAGATAACTGAGTATAAATATGGTGTTTTATGTATAGGGTTTAGTATAAAACTAAAAAAACAACCTTCACATAATTCAGGTATGAAAATCGATTAAATGAAAAACTGCTGGGAAACTTTCTTTGGAAATCAAAATGTATTTATTTGCACACCTTCATCAACATTGTTAAACAGTTTGATACAGAGGGCAGAAAAAAGCTATTAAAGATCAGGCTTTGGACTCTTCAGCCTCAGGCTTTTTGGGCTTTTCATCTTTTTTCTCCTCATCAGAGGAGGAAGAAGACGAAGAGGAGGAGGAGGAGGAGGAGGAAGAAGAAGACGAGGATGATGAGGAGGAACCTTTCTTATTTTTGGTCTTTTTAGTTTTGGTGGAGCTTTTGTTCTCTGTCTTCTCCGTAGCGACCTTCTCAGCCTTGATGAGGTCTCCTTCAGGGGTATCTTCAGGGGCTTTGGAGGGGGTGGATTTGTCAGAGGGGGCGCTTTCTTGCTTCACAGCGGCTTCTTCTTTCACTACCTCCAGCTCCGGCACCTTAGAGTCAGACTTTTGTTGGCCTGGAAACAATACGAGTCAGATTTTACATGTTACGTGTTTAACATCCTTTCCTTAAAACGGTCTGCGTGCTGCTAAAGTGACCAAAAACACACGCTGATCCCCATGTTGTGTTAAAAAGTGGATGTGGTTGCATGCAGTTACAGGGTGCAATGAGTGCAATTTAGTGACTAACTTCTAATAAGATGAGAAGGTCGACACCACTGTCTTACTAACAAAATCCGCCTACAAGTGCCTCTACTTGTGCAGATTACACGAATGAGATATAACCTGAGTTTTAGAGGTGCTGGTATGTTTTGTAACCTTCGGACAAGGCTAGCTGTTTGCACCCGTTTCCAGTCTTTATGCTAAGCTAAGCTAAAAAGGTTTTAGCTGTAATATTAACGGACAAACATGAGAGTGGTATCAATCTTCTCAGCTAACTCTAGGCAAGAAAATAGGTGTATTTCCCAAAAGTGCTCCTACAAAAAGTGATGTGAGGTTTAGAAGTTTAACTCTGCTGTTAACAAATTGGCATATTTTGTGTTTTTTGTTCCTTTGACAAGAAGCCAATTAGATTGGAAGACAAAACTGTAATGGAAAGCCAAGTCTTCTTTGGCGGCAGAGATAAACTTTCCAATCAGGTCACAGCACAGACATGCTGCTTCCTTGTGATTTTAACTCATGTTCAAAAGGTGTTTTTTTTTCCAGCTGGATCCAGAACTTACCACCGTCCAATGCATCCTCTAAAGAAAGCGCCGAGCTGTTAGGGAAGAGGAGGATAAGTATGCTAACGTACTGGTAAACAGGTACACCATGCTTTTTTTTATTCCTTCAAACCTTTTAAAGCACTAGTTAGACATTTTGGGTGATACGTTTATTAGCTTTCCTGCATCATGAAGACTAGAAACAGCTGGGGACGCTGTCTGGAGGTGACAAAATATTTACTGACATCACAAAACCCTTCGTAAAACCACAACTTGTCGTATTTATGCTTTGTTTTTTGTACAGATTAGACAACAAAGATGTTATGTGTACATTTTAGAGGTGCTAGCAGGTGGATTTTGTTACCTCCGGACAGAGTCAGGCTAGCAGTTTACCCCAGTTTACAGTCTTTGTGCTAAGCTATGCTAATTGTCATACAAACACAAAGAAAGCTGATGAGTGTCTTTCCCAAAATGCCAAACTTTGAGGCTACATTAGGCAAGTTTTATGAAAGATTATACAGAAGATTAGTCTTTACTAAATGAGAGAAAATGCCAGCAAGATGTGAGTTAATGTCACGTTAATATATCATGTTTTTCATCTTATGAGACAAGGCATCAGTTTCATGTTTCATCATCTATATTTGTACCCAACAACATGATTTAACATGAGCAGATAGGTCTGACGTCATTAAAGTAATCAAGTATTTCTGAGCCTCACCTTTCAGGATCAGCCGTCATGCCGTAAATCAGATTCTGGTAGTTCTGGATCTCCGCCTCCAGCTTCATCTTGACGCACAGCAGATTGTTGTTGTTCTCCACAAGGCGCTCCACCTGTGACCTCACCGCCTTCAGCTCCTTCTCCAGGTCATGGATCATCTTGTTGAGGGGGGCCAGGCGTTGACCATACTCCACCTTGGTGCTCCTCAGGGTTTCCTCCAGATTGTAGATCTGAAAGGAGGCGTACTTTTTTAGTGACATGTCACTGAGCCTTTTTTATGTTCATTGTTTTGTTACGCAAGAGCAGATCCAGGTGGTTTGTCAGTCGACAGCGAGACAGATCTAAAGTTTGTCTAGCTTAAAGTAGCAGGTTTACACTGTAATGACAGGGCAGTCAGGAATGCTCAGGTAGACAAACATCCCTGCGGGGCATTTTATCATTCCTCACACAATAAAGTCAAGATTTTGGTAAATATTTTGTCCTGTACACCTCCGGAAGAACTGCTTCAAAGGTTTTATGACTTGACTTAAGGTCTGATATGGATCTATCGTATGTTTCAGGTGTATTCAGGTGTTTGTGTGTAGTTACCATGCTGTGCAGACTCTGGATCTTAATTTCCAGACACTGTTTCTGTTTGAGCAGCTCCTTAAGATCCGACTTTCCAGACATCAAGACCTCAGTGTTTTGAGCCTCCGCCACCTTAATGTTGTCAAACTGGAGAGGGGGAAAAAGATGGAGATGGTGAAAAAAAAAAGACAGAAAGAAAGCCAGAAGAGTTGTTCGACTTTAGGATCCTGCAGCTACCTTGCTCTGGTACCACTCCTCGGTCTCCTTCAGGTTCTTCATGGCTAGTTTGTCGTACTGGCTGCGGATCTTGTTGAGGATCTCAGCCAGGTTGGAGTTCTGGGATTCGATCTCCACCTTCACATCGGAGTCTTTGACCTTCTCACGCAGGACGTCCACCTCCTGCAACAGTTCAAAGTTGGCCTCAGATTCCACCAAATACAAATTCATGATTTGATCTTGTGCGTTTTTGCTTTCCACCCTCACCTTCTTGTGCTCCTCCTCGAGGTGAGCGAGCTCCTCCTTCACCAAGTCGATCTCTTTCTGCGTCTGCTTGCAGTTCAGCTTGGTCTCCTCGTTGGTCTTCTTCAGCGCTTCCACGTCCTTTTCCAACTCCTTACGTGCCTTTTTCTCATCCTCCAGCCTGCACACAGACAGAGGAACACACCCATGATCATCACCTCCTCTTAGTGCTTCATTTTACTTGAAATATGCATTAAACTCACTTGTTCTTGAAGTCATCATTAGCCAGTTTGGTGTTGTCAATCTGCAGCAGCAGCTTGGCATTGTCCATGGTGATGTCTTTGATCTAAGGAGAGGAATGCATGATGCATATCACCATTATTTGGGAGAAAAACTTTAAATATTTGATGCATCCTCCCATATTTCATGACCTGTATGCACTGTTAAACATAAATAATGTTTAATTTCATATTATTCTTACAAGAAATATAGTAATCTGATAACCAACCTGCTTCTTTAGGTCATCCAGAGGTTTCTCAACCTGATCCCAGTCGCGCCCCTCTGGTGCCTTCCTCTTGGCCAATATCTCATCGATCTGTTTCTCCAGGTCTCCGTTCTCCTTCTCCAGCTGCCTCACTCTGCCCAGGTAGCCCGACAGCCGGTCATTCAGACCCCGCAGTGTGTGCTTGTCATCCGCAGGGGCGGCAGGAGCGGCCTGAGCTGGAGTTTTTGCTGCAGCTGGAGCAGGAGCGGAGTCTTTTTCCGTCTCGTTGCGCAGCACGTTACGCAGACCCTCCAGGCTCGCCACGGACGCCCTGGAGCCTCTTCCACCGGCTCCACCGAACATGCTGGCCGCGCTGTTTGAAGGCATGATGTCTGCTGGGATGAGAGAGAGAGTTCACACTGACAGAGAGCTTCAGGTTGATGGGTGTGATGGAGGCGCACAGGTGGGTTTTATACCTGATTTTACGCATCAGTCCACCTCCTCAGTGATGCCATTGGCTCCCCATCCTGGACAAACTGGTACAAAGTCGAAATTCAAGTATTTCATGTTGACTTTTTTATTTTTCTCACTGTAATTTTGCACTTGTCCTCTCTTGATTGGACGCATGCAGAGTTTTGGGGAGGTGATGGGTGGTCCTTGTTCACTTTAAAAAGCAGATGATCCGGAGGTCATCTTCACAGCATACCTGTTCCAGCTTCCAGATTACAGCTCTCACTGTCAGAAACTGCAACATGTCGAAACCAAGAGATTACAGCAGCCAGTCGTACTCACCCAGCGGCACAGGACCGGCCAAGAGCTCCCCAACGGCCAACAACAAGATCGACCCGACGGGCAAATCCAGGGAGAAGGAGGACATGGTGGGACTCAATGACAAGTTCGTCAGGCTGATAGAAAAGGTATGCAAATTATAATAATAATAACAATAATAATAATAATAATAATAATAATAATAATAATATAATAATAATAATAATAATAATAATAATAATAATAATAATAATAATAATAATAATAATTATTATTATTATTATTATTATTCTCTCTAAATGTTCTCCATCTCCATCTCTAAACTCAACCGACCACCGCCCACCATGAGCCGGGTTTCTGCCCTGCCACTGCAGCCAACTGCGCGCTCATGGTGGAGGTTGTTGGGTTTTTGTCAATAACATTAAAAAAGCTACAGTCTGGACATGCTCTATGTGGAAAGTGTCATGAGATGACATCTTAAACATAAGAAAAGAACTGAATTAAACTGACTTAATTAACTAGATAGATAGAAATTAAATGATTTTTACAATAGAAAACTATATAAAAAAGTAAAAAATGTAAATATTTTTAAATAGAAATAAGAAATAAAACTACAAATAGAGTTTAAAACTATATAAAAATTAAATTAGGCTGTAGACAATGAATAAAAGTCACAGCACTGAGCAGAGGTATAACAGATAACTGTTGTAAAGACTTATTGTCAGGTAGATGGAAGAGTTCTTGAGTCTGTTTGTGGAAATTAGGCTAAAAAGACACACGAGGAATGAGAAAATATGAAAAAGCCTACTCCAGTAGAACAGTTATTTTTAAGTGATCCCTAATATACACGTAATTTTACTTAATTTGATTAATTCTAATATTTGGAGGGAGTTCAGATGCAAAGTTATAATGATATAACGAGATACTTACAGCAAATAACAGTAAAGTGGATCTGAATTTAGATTAGATTCAATTTTATTGTCATTGCACAAAGAAATGAAGTTTAGCATCTAACCAGAGGTGCAGTAAAGTGCAGATTAATGTACATATCTATAGGGATATGAAGTATATATGAATATGTTATGAGATATATACAGCTTGGCAGCAGCAGCAACAGTCACAGTTGCAGGTGTAATTATACAGTTAATTAAGAGTTAAGATATGAACAGTATGGACAGTAATTATGTAGTGCGATGTAAATACAGGTGATTAAATTATACACAGAATGAACAGCTAGATGTGAATACACTTCAGACAAGTGTTGGAGAAAAGGTGACCCACGAAATGGAAACCACACTCTGGTCATGTCATGAAGTTGAGCAATTTTTTTGAAGGATGTATGCATGTAGACGCCATGAGAGAAGATGGTGGTTCAGTTCCTGAAGGCTTTGAGAGGTCAGCCGACATCTATTTGTTACAAATCCTCCTGGGAGCTGCTGTTTGTGTCACATGAACCGTCAACATATAACCTACATACCTACAACATGTAACATATGTCAATATGCAATAATAAGTTCAAAGTTCAAGGTAAAATGAAGCCTTTGTGAAGAGTACAACCTGTTTCCAACCCTGTGGCACGACATTCAGCAGCCTCTGTCTGTTGTAATTAATTCTGTGACCTCAGGCCATGAAAAGTGTCTCTGTAAAGAGGAGCGGAGACACATACAGGTCGCCATCTTGTGGTTGATTAGATGAACCTGAAGTATACAGTTACATAGACGGTGGTGCTCTTTGATAGACAGATTTCCTCTCTCTCTTTTATGTCTCTTCCCTCGTCCGTGCCCGTTTCAGGTGAAACACCTGGAGGACGAGAACAAAAAGCTCGACACGAAGCTGAAGATCCTCAAGGACCAGGAGGACTACGAGGGTAGAATCGACGACGTGGTCAAGCAGCTGGAGAACGAGATGGAGGAGCAGATCGAGAACTTGCTCCGCGACCAGCAGAAACTGAAGGATGAGCTGTTTAAGATGCAGGAGGAGGTGGAGGACACCAAGAAGAGGTCAGCAGGTCATGACGTAGCTGATTTTATTGAATGACATTGATGATTATGACCATTTTCAAGGATGTGCACGCATTCGAGATGTTCTGATTTGGGTGAGAGTATCTCATTATTGCCTTATCTTCTCTTGGTTTTAGCTATGAGGACGAGATCCATAAGAAAGGTGATCTGGAGAACGAGTTTATCATCACCAAAAAGGTACCGTAAGCCTCGTATTTAATCAGCCACTTGGAAATGTTGCAAAGACTCTCATAAATCCACTTATTCCCCAAGTCAGACACAGTTTTCTGAAGCAATTTCTTCACCTTGTGGACATCTATATACTTATACATGGGTTTAACATGTGCAATAATAGGACGTAGATGACGGTCACTTGGAGGCAGTAGATCTGGCTCTGGAGCTGGAGGACCTGATGGGAAAACTGGATTTCCTCAGGGTTGGCTACGATGAGGTAATGACTCTCTCTGCTCTGTGATGCTACAACCTTATAAAAAACATTGGCGGGTCATTGATTATCGATGAAATAATCCCAATAACTCTGCTGTACCCATGTTTGCCCCCTGCCAGGAGATCAAGGAGCTGGAGTCACAAATCTATAACGAGACTGTGGTCTTGCGTGACAACAGCCAACGGTCTCTGGACATGGACGAGATCGTCGAGAGCGTCAAGAATCAGTATGCCAACATGGCTGCACGCACTAGGGAGGAAGCCGAGCACTGGAACAAGAAAAAGGTAAAGAAGAGGGACGATTATAACCAAAGAAGAAGGTGCAGTACGTAGAGCTAAGGCATTGCTGTTTCTTTCTTTGTTCGTAGATGGATGCCATGGTGTTGAATGTTGGACAGTGTGAGCAGGATGTGCGTGATTTAAAGAGGGAGATCGCAGATATGTTGCGCCTCATCCAGAGGCTCAAAGGAGACCTGGAAACACTCATAAGGAAGGTTGGGATCACTCATATAAACACCCTCAGAGTTCAGGCCTGGGCACACATCCTGTCCGCCCAACCAGCCTCTATTTTTCTTTCTCTTAGGAAGAATCCCTGAAGAAGGAAATCAATGACACCAGGTCAGACGGCGACGAGAACCTGGAGAAGGTCCGGGGCGACATCGCCCAGCTGGAGGAAGCCCTGAAGCGAGCCAAGCAGGACTTGACTGGGCAGATCCGCGAACACCAAGAGCTGATGAACCTCAAGCTGGCGCTGGACATCGAGATCGCTACGTACCACAAGCTGCTGGAGGGCGAGGAGCAGAGGTTTGTGAGAATCTGTGGGTGTTTATTGAAATACACCATGATGCATTGATGCTTAGACACTAACAACTGTCTCTTCTCCATCTCTATGAAGAATGAGCGACCTCATGCGCAACGCAGGTGAGAACCATTGTGTTACCTTTTCTGAAATTACTGACATTAGCAGCCCTAAAAACCCAATTTCTACCAGTTATGAACAGAAATAAAGTAAAGTTTAGAAGAAAGTGAGACAAATTAAGATAAGATGTATCAGAAATTAAGTTTTTTTCTGTTTGTTTAGACCCTTTGACCCCCTTTGACTTAGCCCCTTAACCCCTTTTGGGTATCCAGACCTCCAGAGTGATGCATTTCTACCAATTTGTACACAAATTATGCCTCAAGATACCAGAATGCAATGCAGCTAAGCAATGTTGCATTCCAAATATAGTGGTGAAATAAGTATTCAAGTACTACAGTGTAGATATACTCTGCTACAAGTCCTGCATTCAAATTTTACTTCAGTAACAGTATTAGCATCAAAATATACCTATGGTACCAAAAAAGTACTTTCAGAATAAGACATTTTATACTAATTAAAGTACAAGTACCTCAAGTTGTACTTAAGTACTGTCTTTTACGCTACAGTAAATGTACTTATTTAGTCACTTTTGACTTAAAACAACGAGCTAAAATCCTCTGTCAGGGTGTTGAAGATTTCTGGGGTTATCAAGAAGGTTGAGAGGTACATAAAAACTAAACATAAGATATAATAACAAATGGACACGTTAACATCTATTTCATGCATCCAAGCATTCTCGTGATTGATTCGTGTTTTGTGTCCCACTAAAATCGAACCTCTCTTTCGCTCAGATTTCTAAAAAAAACAAACCAACCAAAGTCCTTACTTGCATGCAGACGTTCACCAACCAGAGAAGCCACTAGCCCCAGAACCCACCATCATCCCGGCAACTACCATTATCCCAGAAACCACTGTTTCCAATCCCGCAGTGTACCCAGCCATCAAGAAACGCCTGCTGATCCGGGTGGAAGTGGAGGAAGGCAGAGTCGTGTCGGAAATCTCCCGTTACACTGAAGATTGACCTCCACGGTCTGCAGCACTACAGTATATATCCACAAAATGTGAATTACATAGTTACAATGCTTCAAGAATCAGTTTAATGCAATATTTAGCTTCCTGGTAGAGTGAATAGTTGGCAGGTTGAGTTTTTTCTTAGAATTCATGCTTATTTTGTTTATGTCAAGGAGTGTTTTTAAAAAAATGTTTTTCTTATCTTTGTTTTCATTTGCAAAGACGTGTGGTATTCCCAGAACCATCAGTGTATTTTCTCTCATAACTTTGTGACTATGATTTTGTCTAATGGTGTAAAGGTTTCGTGATGAAATGAACAATAAAATGAGGAACTTGTGGGATAGAGCAGGTGTTTCACATCTTATTAATATCAGGAAGGACATACATTAAGAGGACGCGAACATGAACCTAGGGTAGCACCTCACTCTTGTACCTCAAATATGCCAAAGTGATCACAAAGAAACCAGGAGACATTATGGCATTTACTGTTTACAGATGACAAGTATTTGCAAATGGAATGCAGTTAATAAATAAAGCAACATGAACAACAAATCTGTTTCTCTTTTTCTTTCACACAGTTACACACAGAGTATAGTTACTTGAAGAAATGTTTTGCTGAGAGTTAGACGGGAAGATTGACACCACTCTTGGATATGTACAGTAAATATGTAGCTGGAGTCAGGCGACAGTTAGCTTAGCTTAGCATAAAACGTGGATAAGGCTCCCAAGCTACAAGCAGTTTTGCACATAACCACAAATAAAACAACAAATAGCCATCTTTTGCACAGATTAAGCAACCAAGATACAACCTGTTAATTAATGGACTGGTAGGCAGATTTTGGTACCAATAGGCTAGCTGTTTCCCCATTTCCAGGCTATGCTAAGCTAACATAGAAACATAAGAGTGATATTTGTCCAGACACAATTTGGACTAAGTGTATTTGTTAGAGGTACTGAGGTACAGTTATAGGTACAGATATAAGTGCAATCATCAGGGGACAGTTTGCTTAGCTTAGCATAAAGCATGGAAAAGGGGGAGAACAACTAGCCAGGCTCCAAAGCTACCATTTAAAACTTACTAACACAGAATATCTTTAGTTTATCTTGTTTTTGCTAGCTGTTTCCCCATTGCCAGGCTATGCTAAGCTAACAGGCTCCAGCTAACATAGAGCCATAAGAGTGGCATCAATCCAGACACAATTTTATGCCCAGTGTGCTTCGTTAGATAAAACAAGTTAGAGGCTTTCTAATTGATACAGATATCAATTGGTCATTAGGAGCTGGAGCCCAATAGTCTCGTCCTCCTCCTCCTCGTCCTCCTGTTCTCCTCTGTCTTCCGGACACATTTGTACATACCGTAATATCCCGATGTGGAAAACATGCTGGAACATGGCTTAGAAAAGCAACACGGACAAAAGACGTACAGTGTACCCTGCCCCAGGATGGTATCCCATCTCTCCTAATGTCCCACAACAGCTGAGACCTTGTTTGCTCTTTAATTTGATTAAAGTCTGCTTTTCCTCCTCAGCTTGCATTTACTGGCAGTCTCTTTTCCACCCACATACTGTACGCATTTAAAACCACATTTTAATTGGGCAGACACATAGCAATCAATTCTCAGATAAAAATTTGATTTCCCATGATTGGATCTTTGCTGTAAATTAAACTTTCAGGTTCAGATGTTTCTCTGAAGACGTGGTTTTGACCTTTCCTGTGCTGGAGTCCTAATCTCTTCTAGATGTATATGCATATCCCCCGCTTTTTAGCTTGTAAACTAGTATATAGATAAACATTAGTGAGGGAAGTAGGAGTAAACATTGCATGCAGGTGGGTGACAGATAGAGAAAATCTACAACCGGTTAAACTGATGTCCAGAGCGGGCAGCACAAAGAGAAAAGAGGATATACTGTACCTCTTTGAGCTATGTTTATAAGATGTACAACACTGCAGGTGATAAGGTAAAAAATAACCAAGGAGACGACGAAAAATCTGGGGCACCTGGACTTGTTCATAGATTGTGAAGATGCAATGAAGTGAAGAAGCCTCTTAGATGATCACGGATCTACAACAAAGTCCAGTTGCCTCAGATTTAACCCTTCCCAAAGAAAGATGACTGAGAACCTTCACAGACTTTACAGCACTAAGTCGCACACCACCAACTATTTCAGTGATTTTGGGATTTCCGGATGAACAGTAAAGTAAACTGCTGCGAACTATTGCTGCTGTTAGCCGGGCTACCCAGACTGTGAGTTAAGAGCACCAG
Source organism: Sciaenops ocellatus (assembly GCA_033000465.1). Taxonomy (NCBI): domain Eukaryota; kingdom Metazoa; phylum Chordata; class Actinopteri; family Sciaenidae; genus Sciaenops; species Sciaenops ocellatus. The sequence continues at coordinate 12,133,029 of CP136876.1, read as the reverse complement.
AGGAGTGCTAGCATTGGTACCAGAGGAGTTTTGGACCCCCGGGAAAAAGAGGAGAATTTCAGGCCTGGTGAATGCTGACAGGGAGCTGAGCCGGTGTCGTGCCAGAACAGGAGCTGGGTAAGCAGGCAATGTCTATTACAGAACACATCCTCTAATTTTATGAAATGTTGTCTGGAACAATGAGTTAAATTACATTTACAATTATAAATTGTGATTACAATGCAAATATGTCTTTCTGCTGTAATGCAATACTTCCTCCGGTTGATGTTCATCAACCTTTACAACATAATTTCTTGTAGATTCATCTTCATAAATATACATCAGTATTTCCTCACACTGCCACCGCCTCTGCTCCCTGCGTCCTTCGCCTCCACCTGTCTCTGAGTTTCTGGAGAAGTTTGTATGCAGGTTCTGTGTACTGCCTGTTGGCTAGGCCGAGCACCAGCGGCACCACGGCCATGCTTCCGATACCGGTGCACGACAGCACGATGTGAGTGGTGGAGTTCCACTTGGTGTCGCTGATCAAAAACGCTATGCAGACATGCATGTAAATGAGGTAGGGAACCCAGCATGCGAGAAATGTCAGCGACACCGCCACCACACAGCGAGTGTACCGCAGGTTGAGCTTGTGTTCTTGGTCCGAGGCTTGACTTCCTCGCTCCACTGAGCGATGGAGACGACAAATGTCCTTCAGCTGACCTCGAGTGATCCACAGCACACGTCCAGTCATGCCAGCGATTGTAAGAATAGCAGGTAAGACGAGTCCATACACCTCCAAGTAGATAAAAGCATTGGGGAACACTCGCCTGTACGAGCAGCAGGTGGTTCCGTTCGATGAACAGTTTGAAAGCAGCGTAATCTTTTGGCTACTCGCGCAACAACCGTTCCAATCCGGCCCAGTCCAGTTATTCCACCCAAAAGCAGGTAGAGATGCAAATAGAAGTGGTGGCGTCCACACCACAAGCAATGCAAGAGGAAAACTGCGATGCATCCACAAGTTATTGTAGTGCAAGGGGTCGACGATGCAAATGTAGCGCTCATAGTGGACCATTACTAAGTTTAAAAGGAACGCCAGGAAGAGGAAGTTTGGGAAAATGTGAGCCACCATGCAGGAGCTGAAACTTAACTCCCGGTTCAGACCCATTAATGGTATGAAAGGTAGTGCCACGCCCGTACACAAATCTGCCACCAACAGGCTGAGGAAGAAGTAGTTGGGCGTGTTGTGGAGCTGGCGGTTCCAGGCGATGCCCAAGATGATGACGAGGTTGGCCAGGATGATGGAGGTCGACAGCGGTATGGTGATGGTGTAGATGAGCTCCTCCCCAGAAAGCAAAGTGTGGGAATCGTTGCACTCCATCATGTATGAAATCTGGAGGATCCCATCAAGGTACAGCTGCCCTGTAGGGAAGAAGAAACATTGTTAAAGTAGCTGTAGTGGAGATGTGACTGAGAGTTGTTGCTAACCCTTTGAATGAAGTCTTCTAACTAGGTTCAGGAACAAAGACCACGCCTTGAATTGAAGTACTTAAGCACATTTTATCTGTTAACTTCCTCTTTGACTCCGTTCTTTTCTCTTTCATTCAAATACAAGAACCACCAGAGCTCTAATCCATAGAGATGGTTCCTCAACTCAGAGTCTCGACTCCCTCCTGGTTCCCTTCTGTCTTTCACCACCAGCCGACACCGGCCGATCTCCGAACCCCTCCATCTATCAACAGTACCAATTTCTCCAGTTGGAGAAGTGTTGATTATTGCTATTTATTAACAAAGTTCGGAGAACTTCCATGCTATATTACAAGTTACCTGGCTAACACCCGCACTTGGACCTGGATTCTAGTTTCTGGAAGGCGGCTGTCGGACTGAGGGACAATGTAAACAAACCCAAAGCAGACCTTTCTTGCACTTTCCCATGAATAGTTGGGTATTTTATGTCTTTGTTTTATGTATGACCTGTGAACAAGTGAGTATTATGCACCAACCAAACTAGATTTCTCCCTACAACAATAGCCTTGCTGTAATTCAACTTCTTCCAGTGTGTAAAGTCATTTGTACCTTGCAAAACTTTATATTTTTATTTTTCATTAGGTGGAATCACATTATCAGCACTTTACAAAGTTGTCATTGCTTGATAAAGCTCCTGATACTTGATTGTTTTCAATAAAACAGAACATGGGATGTTTCAGTTAAAGACACGTTAAAAAGATGAAGAAATTGCAAAAAGTTAAACAAAAGGACGTTCAGGGGTAATATGCACTTTCCACTTTTCCCAAATTTCCTCAAATTTAGTTTTCTGTAGTCTCACGAAGAAGGTTACAAACATTTCATAAATAATATCACGCTGTTCCTCTGTAGACGGGCTGTCTGGCTTACCCCATTTCTTTGTAATGTGTTTGCTTTTCTAGCAACTACACTCAGTAAACTAAACCCAAAAAGTAGTTCATCCCAATATGTCACCAATTCTGTTTAGATACACCAGAAAGCATTTGGACGGTCAATGAACAGGCGATAATGGTTCGCTTCCTGGGGGCCAGATTTTCTCCATCAGTTGGAGGACCTCCTCCTGAGACTGCTGAATTGGTGTGATAAATCATCTGCTAAGACTCTCCAAGAAGTTGATCTTGATATCTTCCACTGAATTTTGCAGTATTTTGTCCAGACTTCCTCTGTAATGCAACCCTTAGTTTCACTTTCCCGTTTTTGTTTAACGTCTTGAAGTCCCTTATTGTTCTTGTTTTATCTGTTAAACCCTCAAGAACAATGTTAGAGAATGTCCCATGTTCAAGTGATTTCCTATTTATATTCACTCATACTATAAAACACATTTGTCTTTGGTGTCTTTGCACATCAAAGAGAAACTTCCTGCAGCCAGTGAGGACAAATATAGAAAAGAACAGTTACGACACAACAACACTTGTAGCCTGAAGCGTTCCTGTCTGTTCTCCTGACCACCGAAACAAATTTAACTCCTTTGTTAGCCATGGTAACAGTCGAGATAAGATGTTAATGGACGTGAGGCCGCTGTTATTCAATAATTCATCAGCTGGGACTCTGGAGTTACACCTCCCTTTGTCTCTATTATATTTTAGAAAGTGATGATAAGAGATAATTTAAGTCTGAGTTTATGAAGTTTATGGTTGAACTATGAACTACAATATCTTATATACTTTATTAGATCTCCCAGCGCTTCATGATAGATGTTTAGCATATTATTTTAAAGTATTAGTATTTATTGCAACTGTGTAACAATCATTTCTATGCAAAAGTGACCATGTTTCATGATAAGTATGTCAGAAATAAACATTGCCAGTATTACATACGATCTGCAAGCAAACAAGCTGAATGAAGAGGATTTTATGGTATCAAAGTCCTGTTACAGTTTCAGCAATAACTGCCATTAAAGGGTCTTTAAATACACAGAAAATATTTGCTTTTTCAACATGCGGTTTGTCTTAAATTTAAGCTTTCTGCTTAATTAAAATACATTTCTTCGCCAAAATGTATTTTAAAGTTGTTTTCCCAACTCCAAAAGGAGCCAAAGTTTGAAATAAGGTGGCGCTTCACAATATAAACTGTATATTTGTATTGCAATCCATGCAGCTATGATACCCCTTAAAACATCTCCATGATCTGCTGTCAAATATGAACTTTTCCAGAAAGATTTTTTACCTTGGGATGAACAGTCCAGTCATGTATCCTTTGCCAAAGGAAATGCAAATAAAAAACAGCTTCTTATCACTCTCCTGATAACTTCAAGCCTGTTCCCCTGCATGACACATCCGCAAGCAAAAGGTGCAGCCTCCACCTTAAACCACAGCAGCTTCTTTATTTTAAGATCAGGATTCAGTTAAGACCGCACAGCCACGGCAGCCTTTTTTAAATCCTCTCCACAAAGTATGAGAGAGACCGAGAGCTGCAGCCCAGGCTCGGATACTTTAAAGGGGAAGTGCACACTGAAGGAGGAGGAAGGAGGGAGGAGGAAGATGAGGCCTCAGTGTCTACTAACCCTTCACCTACTAACTTAGCACTCTGTTTCGTCAATTAGCCTCCCGTGCTTGTGTTTTTCACCGCTGTCCATGATTCCATGAATGGAGGAGCATGGAAAGCTGTTATCGCCGCAGCCTGTAAATGATAAGAACATTCCAGGGTAACATCAGTAGGCCTGGCATGTGGTTCGCTTTCACACCCTCCGTGATGGCCTCCAGATGCTTCAACACAGCTTCTGCAACATATAGATAGATATTAGTAATAGGATCGAGGGATGAGCATGTGAAGCTGTGTTAGCCAGTGTTACATAAGCCAAGAAAGAGCGCCTAAGTTTTTAGCAATTATAGATGGTTCAGGTGAAAAATAATGTTTTAGTAATGCAATATTCTGTGTTTATTGTCCTACATTTATTTATGCATTTATTGGTGTATTTCCTGTGTTTGGTACCAATAAATATAGACATACTGACTGTGTTAAGAAGTGTGGATCATAGCCAGAAAAGTCATTTTAATGAATCGATTCTGTCTGCTGTGTCGTACTCTAAGTTAAAACAATGTTAAGATGTATTTGCTCCTTTTATTTGGCCCACGACTGACCTAAACATATACATACAACAGTGTGTACGTCTGAATTCATAACAACGTGTCACACGCGTCTCATATTTAAACACAGCGTTGGATGGAAGGCCGGCGGCGACCTGTTTTGTTGGCCAAACACGGAAGACTCCTTAACTGATAGTTCCTGAGCAGACCTGGTGCTGGTGGAGATGGACGAGCTCCAGTCAGATAATGGTTTTTAAACAGAAACGTTCCTGAGCCCGGGAGCATCTGGAAAGACACTACGCAGGGAGGACAAGCAGGACATGAACCACAACATCTTCACATTACAAAGAAGGAGACGGAGCATCCCGGGCTTTCCTGGAACACCGGGACCACTTAGCAGTACATCAACAAAATAATCGTGATTCTTCATACACAGTGGAAAATTTGAATGATTCATTCAAAGTGCATTGAGTCATCTACAGACGTCTGTGCTCCTCAAACTCAGTTAACTGAGGCCAGAAAAGCCAACCGCCAACATATATATACAATATATGTATAAAAATACAAGTGCAAGTTTATTAGGTACACTTAAAACTAATATATAAAACTCTAACTTCTCTGTATAACCTGAAAAATGACCGCAATACAACAAAAACTATAAAATTATAACCTCAGGCAGGTTGGATGTATTAGAGGACTGTTGTATTGGACTCCATTAGTTCTAGCTAGGTGTGCTTGAGCCAATAATACGCTACTGTGTAAACCACAGACTGTATAAAACATGGACGTAGTCACTGTGAGGTTTCTGAGGCAGTCCGGCCTCCACCACCTCAAATAAGTCGCCTGTAACGGCACCCACCTGTCAATCAAAGCGTCCACGCTCTTAATCCTGCATAACTTTAAGCCTTAATATAATCTGAACAGGTGAGTTGTATAAAAATTCACCCTCAGTACAGTTGTCATGAACGGGGAAATTAGCTATAGAGACCAAAACTGTTTTTTGTACCAGGCTGTAAACATGTTTATTTCTGCTGTGAAGTTGGACATTTTAATATGGGGACTTATGGAGACTGACTCACTTCTGGAGCCAGCCTCAAGTGGACGTTTGAGGAACTGCAGTTTTTTGGCGCTTCATTTCACGCCCGCGGAGGTGTTTTCAGGCATCGGGTCTTCAATTTTAACAACCGCAAACTCTTCTAACTCCACATGTCACCTCAGTTTTACACTTCAGCTTCACTCAGGGCTTTATTAACTGTGTTATAAACTCAACTATAAACCTCTCACTAGGACTGAGTGAACAGGTATTATCCATGCTGCTGGATGTTTTGTTCCTGCGCTGTTTTTGTGTGAAACAGATGTATTTTTAATGGGTTCGCCTCCTCTTCCTCCAGACATGTTTACCTTGGCACCAGCACCTGTCTCTCCCTCTCCCTCGCTCTCTCTCTCCGTTCAACCGATTTGTTCGGCATCTGTTGTCACAGCTCGGCAGCCCTTTGGAGAATATGAGCTGCGATTTAATGGCTCGCGGCTTCGGCCTCTGTCGAGGTCTAAAGGTGTTGATCCTTAAAAGGCCACTCCTCGCCTTTGTCTTCACACGGGCTGACCTTTGAGGCCAAACACACCGCTGTGACAAATGAGGAAAATATCCTGGTGCCACTGTTGCTTTACAGGTGTTATTTTCCACCTTGTCACCAGCTGAGCTGCGTTTTTGCACCTTCAAACTGAACACGACCGGTGATGTTTGTGCTTTAACTGCCTTCCTGTACGCATGTGCACATAAGACGAGATGTACAATGAGAGTCCAGGTACAAGGAAAGAAGCACTTGTGCACAGGATGCCGACGTTTTTCCTCATCGTGACGGGCAGAAAGAGAACAGATGAACAACAATAGAGAAGAACAAAGTTTGTCTTCTGGTCTCTAGATATACTGTTCATGTTGCACACTCATACGACAGGCAGCTCGGCCTGCTGAAGCACTGACATGGCAACACAGTGGCCGGTGAGCTAATGCACTTAGGAGGAAATGTGAGTCAGGGCAGTAAAAGTGTCGTGATTGCTCCATTTTGCACAGTCAACAACATCCACTCGTTTCATAGAAAGTGTAATTTCTAGACAGTCACACAGAAATGATCTGAAATACAAATTTAAAGCGATCAATGCATATTGACAGTAACTGCTCCACTGTTTCTGCTATAAATCTTAAAGAGAATTTTAATATTTCTGCTAAAAAAAATAAAGCTGGACTAAGTTTTAATGTCAGAATGAATATAAAGCACTGTATGTATTCTCCTTATGTATGAAATTACACCTTAATTTAGCATTTATACCATATAAGGACATTTTTAAGTCTTAGTAATGTGCAGTATTTATTGTACTTTAATATATTTTCATTCATGCCTCCACTTTTGGGAGTTATATCTGGACAAATACATGAACCAACACTTATATCTGCTGAATTATAAAGTGTCATGAACCGTTTATTAAAGTTTATATACTGAACCTAACAGATTAGATCTTAATATAAGAAACGACGACAGTGACTGGCACTGAAATCTGTCAATCAGAACTAATCTCAACAAAACACAGACAAACACAGTTTATTATATTTAATAGAAGTTATTATACTTCATGTAGACTGCACAAAATACAACACATCTCCTGGACTGGAAGTTTACTGAACATAAATCATCAGTGTAACTTCAGAAACTACAAAAATCAAGATTCCTCCTCACCTGATCAGGTGGAGACAAACTCTACGTACAAGCTTTACTAAAATAATATTTCTTATTGCGGGCACAGCCGGTAAAAAGTTTCCTCCATCGCTCCGTCCTAAAGCACAACTGATAAAATCTGATACCATCATTTCACACTTTAACCAGTACGTCAGTATAAAACCTGCTCACCTTTAATACACTTTAGTGATAAACACTTTTATTATTATTATAATTTGGGGCCTCTCACTTCACTTGGTTGTATTTTATTTTCTTTGTTTGTGTATGTATGTTCCTGAAAGGTTATAAATATATATACTGGTTATCAAACACTGTGCATCTTGCTTGTGAAGCCTTTGAGTTGTTTGTATTAATCTCTATATTACACATAAATGTGTAACGAGAGGAATAACGTGCCATTCGAGCCGGTACAGTTCTGTGGCTCGCGTTAGACACCAAAGTGTCACCATGACGCTCACATACACACATTTTTTTTAACTAGTTTCCATGCGCCTGATTGTGTTACAGAAAAAACACTGACTAAACGATGTAACAAGCCAAAAATAATGACTCATTTCTGTAGAAGACTGTTGGAAAGTTGAGTTTGAAAAGAATTATGAAGGCTTACACTTTTTTTAGCCTCCAATGAGTCGATAAAAGGAATTAAAACTTTTTATTTTAATCACCTTTTCACTTCCTTTTTGGCAGTTTCGGGGCTCCAAAACAGTTTAAACCCAAACAGAAAATCTTACACACTGTTAATGACTTAACCTCCACAAAAATACAAAATTCTGCCCGCAGACCAGAGAAATTGTTGCCAGAAGACGGGCGTACACGTGCGGTATTCAACAGGCTTCGGCTGAAGATGAGCTGATCTTTGCTCTGTTGAACGCAGCCTCTATGACTGCGCTCGGCACCTTCACGTTTATAATTTTCCACCTTGATCGACTTCCTTAAGAGTCCTGTCGCCTCCCGGCTGACTCACCTCCTTCCTTTTACTCGTATCTGATGAAATAAATAAAAACGGGATCGCGGTTCAAAAATGAATCAAACGGGAGTCTAAACAAGGAAAGAAGCCACTCGAATCCACAGAGATTTTACAGCAGATCGCAGCTTCGTTTCCCCAAAGCCCAAAATAGACGCGAGAGTGAACGATTTCCTCCGATGCAGACGAAGTGTTTGAGGAGGTGGAGGTTAGTCACGAACAGGCACAGTCCTCTGTCATTTTTCATGCTTACTCAGAAGTAAGTATATCATTTATTCTTTTCTATTTACATTTGAGTTTACATGGGAAAATTTAAGGTAATTCCTGATCGAACAATCTGTCTGAACACACACACACACACACACACACACTGGAGAGGGAAACACTGCCTTATTTAGGCAACAAAAAACTCCAATTGCGGGAAAGATGATGATCGGGACCAAAGGGAATTCCTCTTTTCTGTCTTATGTTTTAAAAATTGGGCAGAACATTAAAAGAGATGTCAAAGGCAGCGAGCTGTGATCGATCACTCTTTGAATTTGTCTCTGTTTAGTCTCTCGAATAAGAGTGCACTTAAAGAAAGTGACGAGGAACCGTTTGTTTGAAAGAATCAGACGTGAAAATGTGAGACGGTGAGAGAGCGCTGCGTTTTAAAAATCCTGAGGAGACGGGGAAGAAAAAGTCTGATCGTGAAAAGTCTGTTGCTGTTTCTCCTGAAATCTCTCGTCGTCTTCGTCTTCTCGCTTTACCGATCAGGTCTTTGGAGGCAGAACACCTTCGCCTGGCCGTCTCCCGAAGCCGTTACAGCCACAGACGCCTCCCTGAAGGACAGATCACGTGATTTAGTGACTTAAAAACACTAACTCGCACACCATTGCGGCGCATTTACACACGAGAAAGTGATACCTGTTGATGGTGAAGTCGAGGATCTCCGCGGTGTGGCCGTGGTACTCGGACACCATGTTGCCGGAGCGAGCGTCCCACAGGCGCAGCGCTCCGTCTAAGCAGCAGGTGGACACCACAGAAGAAGACTCCTCCCACTGCAGGTGAACGATGCCAGCCTGGAGGAAGACGGAGAGGATTTCAGGTGATGAACAGCCGGTTAGGTGAAAAATCATCATTTAAACAAACAGAGGCTGGTATAAGTGGGTAGAAATCACACTATGTTTGCCAAACTCTCCATTAAAGTGGTTAAAATGTCTATTTTTATGATAATAACGTATAAAAATGGATGTAGTGATGCACCTGCTGGCAATTATCACGCAAATCTGCAGCTCATCTCGACTTTACGGAGCTTTATCGTGAGTTTCAGCTCATTGTTCAGCTGAAACTTTCACTCTCACAGCTCTCACGGCTTCGTTTTCGGCGGCTAAGCTCCTAAAAACTCTCTGCTCAGCACCAAACAGCTGACAGACACAGTTAGATACTAAAGAGCCACATATTTCCCTGAGGAGGAGACCAAAACCGGAGCTGAAAGACAGTAAAAAGGGGCCCGGAAACAAAACACTGCTTGCTCAGGTGATGATACAAGTCACATGTCCTTTCCCCAAGTGGGCAAAAACAAAATTCCTGAAGTGGACGTTCTCCTTCAGGTGCCTCTGTGTGTAAATATTAAGACATTATCTGCACAGATGCATCATCAACTCAGCTGGACCTGCAGAAGTGGTTGCTAGGAGATCTGTGATATGACGGCAGAGTATACAGAGTAAAGACAAGTGAGAGGGGCACTAAACTAAACACACGCACAAACTCTTTGTCCGTCTTTCCCGCTCCTCGTTTGTTTACCTCGTGTTGGCACTTGTGCCTCAGCACCTGTGTGGAGAGGTCGTATATGGCCAGAGTCCCTTCCAGGTACGCCACGGCTATGAGAGGAAGCCTGTGAGGGAGGAGAGAGAGGAAACGTTCAGGAAACTGGAGCAGGAATGTGACCCGGATTCAGGATTCCCCTCGAGTGTTTTCATTTCTCTTCCAGAGTTCATATTTGTAGTCCAACAGGGGACGTCAAAATAAACTACAAACCGACGATTTATAGCTCAGGGCTCAGCTACCGAGGCAAACAACTTTTATAGCCACTAAATGGCCTTTTATAGAACACATTGCACATGCTATCTATCATTCAGGACTGAGGAGGAACTCACGTGTTGCAGAATCCCACAGATTCGACCGAGTTGGACTCTTCGTCGTCTTTCGATCCTTTAGCTTTGCCTCCGTCCGAGGAGAACGATCCGACCACCTTCAACGCACACAAAACTGTCAAACACGAGCTGACGACAAGCTTTCCCCTCCGTCTTTTAACGTGACGTTCTGGACACCCACCTTCCCCGTGGCTGTGTTGATGAGTTTGGCGCAGCCGTCCACCGAGCCCGTCAGCACCAGAGAGCCGTCCTTGTTGCACGCCAGGCAGGTCAGCGCCCCCTGGTGTCCGTCCTGACCTGCAGAACGAGAAATCTTGAGCGTGATCGCGTGTTATGTGAGTGTTTTCGGTTGCTGCATCGAGGATGAAGCTGCCGGACTCACCTTTGATGACGTGGATGGCGTTCCCCTGCTTTAAATCCCACACGCGCACCGTCCCGTCCTCGTAACCGACCACAGCTCGTTTACCTGCAGAGAAAAAAAATGTCACTCCAGTGAAATAATTTTTCACAGCGAGGCTTTTGAGGATTTGAGGATCTCTCACCATCGGGGAGGACTTTGCCGCTGGTGGCCTGGCATGCCGAGCTCTGGAAGGTTTTACAGTCTCCTGAAGGGATCTTCCACATCCACACGTTGCCGTCGTCTGTTCCCGCCAGCAGCACCGGAGCGCAGGGATGCCACTCCAACCACTGCGGAGGAAGCAGGGCAGACAACCACGAGTTTACAACTGACTCTGGTTTTCCACTAGCGGGCGATGAACAGATCTCATAATTACTGTGTGCCTTGCTAAAAGGCAGCTCATCAGTCGTCTGATCACTCACTTCCTCCGCAAGACCACAAATTCTCAGCCTGAGCAGTCATCCTCTCTTATTCCCTCATAAATTCCTCCAGCCCCATTAAAAGACTGAAACACAAGTGCTTTCAGATGCACAAACTAAACAAGACGTGCGCTCTCTCGAAGCTCTTACCTCCAGATCTCCCACCTCGAAGGACCAGATCTCCTCTTTGGTTTCCACTTTCCAAACTTTAATCATGCCGCTCATGTCGCCTGAAGCCACCAGGGAGGAGTCGTGGCTGAACACGGCGCACGTCACGGAGTCTTTGTGACCTGCGGAGACGGAAAAAGAAAAAGATCCCACGCAGGTTTTTGTGAATGTGTCAGAGGAACATTCCTCATGACAAACAAGTCATAGTTTAAAAGTTTTAAAGTGATCTCAGTGATCCTTGTTTGTTAAAATCAGCAAATCAGACTCAAGATAAGAGAGTTGTTTATTTAGACAACTGCTGGAAAACGATGACACGTCTCCTCAGTCACGGTCAGAGGCTGTAAAAGCAGCACAGAAGCCTCTAATCTGCTCTGATGACTCGTTGTGAATGTTAGTACGATAGCTGATAACATAGCGAAGCTGCACTGAGACATAGTTCAGGTGATCACAGAGGGCAGGAGGAGACAGGACAGATGTTTGACCTTCTCAGGGAGCATTCGGACACAATCCTGCAGGCGGAGAAGTCGAGCTGGATCCAACTATCCAGGTGGATTCAAGGACTAAACTCTGATACTCTACCTGTTGTGTTCTAGCTACAAACCCTGACTAAATATTGGCAGTGATGCACGAGTTTAGTTCAACCAAAACAGGAAAAACCAGAGCGGGTTCAGCTGTTTTCCACTCGTTTTAGCTCTGCACACTTCACTGCCCTGCTGTAACTTCTCACCTGTGCACTCCAGCAGAACCTCTCCGTCGCTCAGCCTCCAGACGTACGCCTTGTCGTCCTCTCCTCCCGTCACCGCCATGCTGTTTGTCGCAGGATCCAAACTCACGCAGAACACCGAGCCTGGACAGAGAGATTCTTGAGTTTAACACGCTGACTCTGCCCGATGATAACAGGAGCACAAACCCTGAAGATCGAGGTGCTACCGTTGTGTCTGGAGAAGGTGAACTCGCTGTCATCTTGCTCTGCCTCGGCCTCCATCTCGTCCTCGGTCTCCCAGCCTTCATCGTCCGCGTTCTCGGGGTCTTCGAAGTCGACGTCGCCCAGGTCATCGGCCAGATCATCTGACATGTAAACAGAGAACAAAAGGCAATCTATAGGTCTATATTTATCTATATATAGCTTTTAAATGTGTATATAGTTATGTTTTATGTTTTTATGTTATGTCTGCGCCTACCTGTCCTGTCCCTTGTCTTTAAACTGTCCTTATGTCTACACCTGTATGTAAATATCTCGTGTGTGTACACACACCTGGCCAATAAAGCGACTCTAATCTGATTCTTTCAGTCCTGACACTCACAGGTGTAGTTACAGGTAAAAAAAACAGTTTTCCACCCACCTGGTCCGGGCTCCTCATCGTTCAGGTCGATCACTTCAATGATCTCTTCGTCTCCGTGCAGCTCGATCGCCTCCGTGTTGTCCATGCTGTTAGCAGCTGTTAGCAGCTAGAAGCTAGTAAAAACAACCTAAAAGTAACGAGTGCGAGCAGGGCTACCTCACCGTGAGCTGCTTACGGAGTCAAGCTGCAGTCCGCCTCACGGATGTCTCGCTTAGTGTTCTTTGTGTTTGAATAAACAGAGTTTAAATGTCAGACTAGCCGCTCTGACATGTTTCCCTCACGTTGCGGCGGCCGGAGGAGGCGCGTGATGATGACGCGTGAAGAAGCGTCGTTGCAGTGTTGTTTACATCTGTGTCCACAAGATGGCGGCGCCGCCCAAACAAGCTTTTTTCACCTGGAGCTGATTTTTATGAAAGTATTTCGACCCCTTCTTGTTTTCATGCGTGTTTAATCACCTGAAAATAAGAATATTTTTTATTTTTGTTACTTAAAAATGAGCCTTTTATAGCTACAGTCGGAGAGGGTCCCCTTTCATGGAGGCGCCATGTTGAAACACAGTGTTTCTACAGTAGCCCAGAAGAGACAAACTAAATACTGACTCTAGACAGGGCCCTTAAAGTGTTGTTTCTCCTTTATACTAGGAAGGTGAGGATGATGACCATTAGATGCAACTAAATTCTACAAACCAAACCTTTAAACATCGTCGTTAACTTCAAACTAATCTGTTTTTATGTTATTTTTAATTAAACTGTATTTTCCTGGGACAACTAACTGTTACAAAACTGCATATTATTACACTAAAGTTTGTGTAATGTGGCTGATTTTGGTTTCAAACTATTATTATTATTAGTAGTAGTATTTTTATTATGTTTATGATCTATTTTTATTTTTATTTTATTATTTTATTTGGTTTTTAGGCCCACTTTTGTGTACAGACCGTTTCCACAGCAGCTTTTTTTCACATGAAATACTCAACTCAGCTGTAACCAGTGACTCTAATTAAGGTTCAGTACCAACATGCACAACAGCAGCACCCTGACCTGAATGGAACAGAGCCTTAATTAGTATCATTGGTAACACCTGTGTTTACACTACTACTGTTTCAGGTCAAAATGGCCACTGTGAAAAAAGGTCAGTTCTGTCTGAATTTAGGTGAAGTAATCATAATTAGCCAATCTCAGTGAAGAGATATTCACCTGATCACTGTATGTTTGACATTATTATTATGACTTATTATTATTAATTATTAAGTTGATGTCTTTGGACTGCAGGAGGAAGCCAGTATCCGGAGAGAACCCACGCAGACACGGGGAGAACATGCAAACTCCACAAAGAAACCACTGCACCGCCGTGCCGCCCAGCTGAGTAATCATCACTTAAAACGCCACTTAACACGTCCAGTCACGTAACACGTTCAGCCCAAATACTGTTAAATTTGAACTCTTTAGTACTAAAAATATCAGAATTGTTTGTTTGGCAAAAGTTTGCTAAAATAATGATGGCTACTTTCAAGCAGGCACTTATTGTGTTTGTCTGCTCATTTTGTATGTTTGTTTACTTATTTTCTTCTTCACTGTCTTGTGTTTGCCCTTTAGCCTCTTACTCTTCCCTTCCATCATCAGCAGCTTCAGCAGCGTCATGTGAATATTCTGCTTTTTTTTTCTGCACAGTTTCTATTTTTGTGCAGAAAGTCCTTGCATGTGCACTTACTTGCTCTTACAGTGGCACTGTGAAGTGTTCCTCATTGTGTGACAGTTATAATATGTCTCTTTCCTGTCTGACCGTGATGCGTGTTCCCCTCTTTCTTATAACAGGAGTACGCCGCGTTCCTTCTCGTTCCAACAGAAATCATTTCTCTTTTATTCCCTTCCTGATTAACGCGCCGCGGCTTTCTTTGTCGTGAATAGTAAATTGAAAGTTCAGACACTTCTGAATCTTCATCATTCTGTCACAAAACTGTAATTTACATGTCTGTTATTACCGGAGCAAAGGTTAAGCAACACACTGTGGGATTCATTTCATTGAGGGAATTATTGAGGGCATAAATTTTACACTTACAACTCAGACACTCTTATCTAAGTATATAAGTACAATTACTACCACCCAATGAATAAAATGCATTTATACACATTTTTATCAATGAAAACAGCAGAACACAAATACAAAATTTGGAGCTCAGCGTGGCGGCTCTGGCTCCATGTTGGTCGTCCTGCTTCTTCCACCTTGCGGCTAATCTAAAAATCGGCAAAGACATGGATCATCTGTAAACTTGTGCTCAAACAAGCCACCTGTAACAGCACCCACCTGTCAGTCAAAGCGTCCACGCTCTTAACTCTGCATAACTTTAAGACTTAATATAATCTGAACAGGTGAGTTGTATAAAAATTCACCCTCAGTACAGTTGTCATGAACGGGGAAATTAGCTATAGAGACCAAAACTGTTTTTTGTACCAGGCTGTAAACATGTTTATTTCTGCTGTGAAGTTGGACATTTTAACATGGGGACTTATGGAGACTGACTCACTTCTGGAGCCAGCCTCAAGTGGACGTTTGAGGAACATACATTTGCTCTATTCTCTCTTTCAGACTGGTCCTTTAAAATCAGGTTTAGTTTTCTCGATATTTGAAGGTAAACAACTGACTCCATCAAGCATCTCTCATCTGGATTTTAGCAGCTGGACAGTGAAGATGTTTAGAGATATTTTACCGAGCAAATCTGTCTCTGTATAACCGTTGTTAGGATTTCTGAAAACCACCTCCATGAAATCAAACCAGAAATGTCTTTAACACCCTCGTGAAATGTCCTCTAATAAATCCCTGTCAGCTTTAGGTTTGCCCAAGCTTGACCTCTGACCTCTGTTTCCCAAGAAGGAATGAGATGACAGAGTTTCAAAGCTCACATGTCAGGATATTTGTGAGACTGCAGTAAACCACTGGAATAACATTAGAAGCAGAGCAGCACTCCATTTTAAACGGTGCTCTCCCTCCTTAATCTCTCCATCAAAGCTTCCCTAGCCAGAGATATTTTATGAACACTTAACACAGTTTGTCTACTTCAGGTTTTTGGGGTTTTATGTCTCTTGCTATATGCTGCCTGCGAAGGAGGGGACTGCATGCCCAAATAAGTTTTACTGGCTGCCCGGGCCCTCCATTTCAAGCCTTCCCCTGGAAAAATACAACCATCTCATGATGTGGTGAGATGTGGAAACATCAGGGTGTACGTTATTTAGACGTTTTAAATCTGCAGTGAGAGAGTGAGAGATTTATAAACTCTCCGTTCGGTTATGAGTAACGCTGGAAGAGGCCGTTGAACGTTCACGCTGGAAAGTTAGATGACATTAGTTATGACGCTGGTCACAGCAGCTTTATTTCATCAATCTGTTTCGGCAGTTCGTCGTTTTTTTTCTTTTCTTCTGGCCGTCGTGCCAGCAAAGGACTTCATTCAGCTCCTGTTCACATAACTTAAGAGCCTCTAACATTGTCGGATTAATTTGGGAATATTAATCAAGTTTTTGGACATTTTTACAACAGTGGGTAGAGGTAGATTCTGAAAAACGATACAAATACTGATCCAAGAGGGAATATTTCTTTCTTTATAATTAAATTAACTAGTTCTCATGACAAAACATGGCGGGTAAAGTCCAAGTAGAACCCTTTGAAACAGCAGTTAGACCTTCACGAGACACAAA
Organism: Sciaenops ocellatus; assembly: GCA_033000465.1. Lineage (NCBI taxonomy): Eukaryota > Metazoa > Chordata > Actinopteri > Sciaenidae > Sciaenops > Sciaenops ocellatus. The sequence continues at coordinate 12,116,656 of CP136876.1, read as the reverse complement.
AACAACACTTCAAGGCTCTGCATCATCTTAAGTCAGCGTGATTCATACATAAAATCCAGAAAGTGTCAACCAAAATAGAACTTCAATCACAACATGACTGAGCAAAGTCATGCAGGTTTAATCCCAGTCAGGAGCTCAGACTGTATATATATATATATATAGTCTCTGGTCAGGAGTAACAGGAAATACCATATATGCAACAGAGAGGAGATCATGAGTTGGTTTGACCTCAGAAAACATGTGATTCAGTCCCCTGAGCGACCACATCCAGTGAAACATAAATCACAGGCTGGAAAGAAGTTATTTCAACACTTTCAGTGAGTTAATTTGTCTTTCCCTCTGTGGTTCTTGTGAGCAATATTTACTGCACTTAAGTTCAATAACGAGGTACTTTAGCTGAGTATTTCCATTTTATACTACTTCTACTCTACTGTACTTCGAGTACAAAACATATGAGAAGCTTAATGACCACAAAAAAGCAGTCATGGGTCCATCAGTTGTTAGCAGTTCCCCTCTGAGCTTCCCATATGGTGTAACCACTGACAGTATAAAGAATGGACAACGTATGCGTGACGTCACTCACAGGTTTCTGAAGGCTCCGGCTGCCGCCATGTTTGTAGTTCTGCCTCTTACGCCTCCCGGCTAATCTAAAAAAAACAAACCTCATCTAGCTTGTTGCAAGGACAACTCGTCTTCAAGCCTCTCACCAGGTTGGATTGGGTCATTTTTCCCCTCATAGAAACACTTTTGTCCATTATTTTACAGCATATTTACATCGTTGTATTGGTACTTAAAGGTCCAGTGTGTCAGATTTAGGGGGATCTATTTACAGAATATAATATGCTATGTTTTCATTAGTGTTTAACGACCTGAAAATAAGAATCGTTACCTCAGAATGAGCCTCTTATATCTACAAAGTCAAACGGCCATGTTTCTACAGTAGCCCAGAATGGACAAACTAAACACCAGCTCCAGATAGGGACTTTTGCCGCCACCATAGAGGCAGGAGGGTTACAATCAGTGACAAGATGCCACTAAATCCTCCACACTGGACCTTTAAGTAAAAGATCGGAGCAGTTCTTCCAATGATGAACCTCAGATGATGCAAAAATGTGTTTTCAGGGTCGGGAAGCTGCATTTAAAGGTGACAGGAGTGATGCCTTCAGGTGTAGCAGCAGTTGCCAGGATTGTTCAGTCCTCTCGCTCTGGTTGCTTTCCAGTTTCAGACGTCTGAATCTGCCTATTTTTACCCCCGACGCTCTGGAACAGCACATTGGGTGGGCTTCTCTTTGCCGTCATCAGGACAGCAGAGACCAGGAGCGACCCGTCATAACAACATTTCTCGGTTTATCACTCAGGCAAGCTGGTTTATGTCTGAAAACGCAGGACACTCTGGGGTGCTGTTACTTTATAGGCACACACACACTCTGACCAAAGCATGAAGGCATATTCATCTACTTTGTGTGTGTGTGTGTATGTGTGTGTGCACTACATGCACCTTTACACACACACACACACACAAACTGTATCATTAATAAGGCCTGGGAGCTGTTGCTGTGTGAGAGGTAATTACTCCATGCAGCTCAGCGAGGCTTTGATGGAAAGTTTTAGACCAACTGGCTCGACTGTAAGAAGCCTCGACTCTGCTTCTTTTTTAACAAGAACTCTTTATGGCTCCTTTTTTTGCTTTCTTTTCTCTCTTTAACGCTCCAGTTTCATGCCATCCTGGAAAGATTTCACGTCTCATTTTTTAAAATATGAGCGAGCAAACGCACAAGAAAAGGGGCTTAATAACACTGATTAATGTTCTTGTACTGTCCTGTCACATGCTCCACGAGACGCTGAAGCGTTTTCTTTCTTGCTGGCAAAGCGAAAACGTCTTTATGACGCTGAGGTCTGCCGTTGCTTTGTCTGCACGCTGCGTCTGACTCATGTGGGACCGCGTTGGGTGAGATGACGGCTTCCTTTCTCAAACCACTAACAGCCAGTTGTGTGTGTGTACTGCAAGAGGTCTGGTCTGCAGCCCGTGTGTGATGTGTCTGCTGTGGTAAGCAGAGCGGTAGTTTGCGCAGGCCGTACACGCTCGCCTGTTGATGTTTCTAGCCTGATTGCTGCTTCTTTTCCAGCCGCCGGCCAAAAACATGGTGTATTTTTGGAACATCATTACTCAGGATCTGTGTTTTTAACCAGAGCCATGTAAGGTACTTTGGTACAGATACTTTTAAAGGCTCCATATAAAAGGATACAAAGCTGAAACTGAAGGAGGTGATAGCTACTCTTCTCCTGGATGCAAAACAGTCAGGAATTTGGCAACCCAAGTGTGATGTTCATGGAATAGCAAACGTGTTGCTCCGGGCAATATAAGCCAATCTAATCCCTGCTTTGACATCACCGCTCTGGACACAGTCACACACACACACACACACACACGTATACACACATTTTTGTTACCGCGTGTTTTAAGCATGTCTGCGTCAGCAGATGCGGACGGACGTCCAAGACTGATTTGTGCTCCCTGACAGAACAAGTATAAACTGTGTGTTTGTCTCTCTGAATATGACGACAGGACCGTGTAAGTTGTTTAACACTTTGCAACTTATCTCTGAAGAATTATAGCGACACATAAGTCTTCACATTAATCTACTTTTATAGCCGTGTGTTGAACAAATTGTGTGGGATTTATTTGTCCACCACATTTGTAGCTGAAATAGTTCGGATGAATGGACATTAAACTCTCAGGATTAATTGTAACAGCTTTGTTAATCCCTTAACTCGTCACCATCAGCTCAGTTTGTCCAAATCCTTTGATTTGTGGCCAAATACCTCCCGAAAACATGACTAAGCGGCGACCTCCGTGGTTGTGAAAATGCCAAAAAAAAAAAACTGCAGTTCCTCAAACGTCCACTTGAGGCAGGCTCCAGAAGTGAGTCAGTCTCCATAAGTCCCCATGTTAAAATGTCCAACTTCACAACAGAAATAAACATGTTTACAGCCTGGTACAAAAAACAGTTTTGGTCTCTATAGCTAATTAATTGATTCATTTTTAAATTTCACTAAACTTTTGACATTTTCGGTGCAGGTTTGGTAGTTTTAGCTTAGCTGTAATTTAGTTTTCCTCTACTACTTGTAGTTATTTTTTTGGTTTTCAGATATTTTCAGGTCCAACAAAAGACACGAAAACTGCGTCCAGTATGTAAACAGAAGTATTCTCCGGGTTTATATGTTTGTATTCACATACAGCAGAAGGAAGGAGGTCTGCAGCCACACACAGTTTAGGCCTAAAGAGTTTACTCAAGCACAACAACGTCAGACATGCCTCTAAGATGTAACAGATTCAGGATCTGTAGCTCATCCACAGAAATGATGATCTTCTGTTGCTATAGATACGGCTGTCCCACCGGGCCCCCCCCCCCGTACTCCAAAAGAGGAGTGACCTCAATTAATAAATGCAAGTTGTACCTGAGTAGCACAACAATGGGGCCGAGTTAAAAATAATTTTAAAAAAGGGGAGTTTGGATGGTGGTAAAAGTGGTGATAGTGACCTGGAGGGAAGGTCAGGGCTCAGGAAATGAAGCACCTGCTCTGCTGAAGTGCCCTTGAGTAATTGGTGGTGAACCTCTGAGCTCCCTGTGGAGGAGGAGGGTGAGAGAATAGATGGTATTTGCAACAGGAGAAATAATAATGAAACTATGTGAATATTATTGTGATATTATATTCATGATGTGAGAGACCAGGGGTAACTAACTAACACGACTTCTGATGTTGCCTAGGGTTTGCTATGCTGCCAACAAGAAGGTTCCTGGTTCGAACCCCGACTGCAGCCTTCATGTTGGGTTCCTCTCACAGTCCAAAGACATGCAGGTTAGTTGGTGACTATAAGTTTGCCCTGTGATGAACTGAACTTGTCCAGGCCATTAAAAGTGCATAAACTCGTTAGCAGGAAAGCAGAAAGCTATAGCTATAGTTAGCTAATTGTAATGGGAAAATGCTTAAAATATATATTTTAGTGAGCTTAAAATAAACAGCTCGAGCTAAAAGTGATGAATAAACAGGGTTGGAAAGTTTCCGGTAAATGTCTGGAAACTTTCCATTGGAAGTTAAGATGAGGAATTTTGGAAATATTCCAAATCTGAAACTCCATAGGAATTATGGCAATTTATGGGATTTAACTGTAAATTATGGGTAATTTAAACAAACTGTATCACATCCAAACATAAATATAAACATAATAAAACAATTAAAAAACATTTCAACAGATTTATATGTAAGTAGTAGAACTTTATCAAGTTTTAATTATTTCATTAAACAATATTATGTAGTCCACGAGCTCAAATGTGTGGCCTCAATAGTCTCTGTGTGCTCTGGGCTCTAAAGTGTGGTCCAGGTACAGAAATCACCTGTGCAGGTAGAGGGGGCGTGGCCTCAATAGCCCACATATTCATGTGATTGAGGAATAACAAAGATATTCAAGTGTACCTGCATGAAATCTGGTTGTTTTAGTCAAGATTATGCTAAAATATATTTTCCACAACTATATTTAAGTACCCTGTTGATGGCCAGCCTTCAATTATGTAAATTCCTGGTTTATTCCTGTTAATTCCCATAAATTCCCGTTAATTCCCATTGAAAGTTTCCAACTTTGAAAATTCCCATAATTTTGTAACCCTATAATTAAACGTCTGTGATGGATAAGTGGTTAAATAGATAAAATAGCTTATTTGTATGGCACATTAACAACAAGGCAGTTCAAAGTGCTTTACATAAGACATAAAAGGCGTTAAGATAAGATATAAAAATATATAAAAAGGCACATTTAAATTCAGAAGAAGAAAGAAATAGAAGATTAAAATAAGCTAAAAGAATTAATGAAGAAACAAGCTGTGAATGAATGAGTTCAAATGCTCTTCTTCTTTCTTCTCATGCAGAGTTAAACCATTCAATCATGTGCAAACATAACAACAATATCCAGTTTTATGTAATCAATAGTGAACACAGTTGGAAAATGAAGGGTGGGCTCTGATAGAGGTCTTCAGACGACACAGGTTAGGAAATATTAAACATACCAACAAATTCCTACACGTAGTGAAGATGTTACAATGATACTGGAGCGCCTGACCTTCGACGTCGTGGTAGATGAGATGGTGTAGTCTTCTTTGTCAAATCTTTCTTTCTTTTACCGTGCAGCACCAGAACACAAATCTTGGCAGTGATGAAGTGTAGTCATGTTTGAACCTCTTGTACTCTTTGGTAAGTTGGCCCGGTTCATTCAGGCCCAGAATCTAATGCATCCAAAAAATTTCTCTGTGAACTTCACTGAGCCGTCAAAGGAGCCCGGGGGTATGAGAGCAGACTTAACTCACAGCCGAGCTGTGTAGTCTACCTGCACTGGGTGAATAAAAACACTGTCTCCGCCTGCAGATGTAGTCCGATATAGAAACTGGTTAGCATATCACAGTAATCAAGTCTGCTAAACCAGGCATTGGTGTCGCAGATTTGCCTGTGGGTGGCTGCGGAGACGCAAAATCAAATATAAAGTAATGGAAATAAAAGCAGATTGGATTAGAGGAGGAAGTGTGGAAGGCGTTTCATGTTGCAATGAGCGAGAATTGGATAAAAACGTTTGTTTCATTTTGCCACTGCTGGATATGGAAAGTGTTGAATAATGGAAGGAAAGATTAGTAATGTTGATGTAGATGTCAGTGCAGCAAATGATGTAATAACACAACATGAAATGTACAAAACATATGAGGCTCTCTCTCTCTCGGCTCCCTTTAACGTTAATAAATCCTCAATCTGTAGATTAATATCAGAGTTTATTTGCTTTTAAACAATTAGAGACAATCAGTAGTACATTTTGCAGAGATGCTTCTGTAAAAAACAAAATGTCTGTAGATTTTACAGTGAAAAACCGTAAAATCATGACAGTTAAAGGCCGTAAAATATCATGAAATATGACTGTGTTTCACTGTATACAGTGAAACACAGTCATATTTCAAAACCTTTACTTATATGGCAGTATGCAGTAGTAAATTTATATTAGAGACTAACTGTACAGTAAAACACTGTAATATTTCATGGCAGAACCTTTATTTTATACAGCATTCATGTCGTATTTTCATGTCAATTACATGACAAAACATTTTTCATGGACTCCAACCCAATAACTCCAACCTTAACCATAAAATCAACGGTACTAATATCCTTTAGCAGAAAAAGTTATACTGTATTCATTACGGTAAAATTCTGGCAACCACAGCTTCCAGTTTTTTACCGTAAAAACAACAATAGTGTAACAATATGCTTACAACAAATAAACAATAAATTCCAATGTGAACAATGTGGAGTATTTAGATACGGCACTATAGAAACACGAGATAAGAGACTATAACAGTATTCCAGGTTGTAACAATGATGTCATGGTCAATAAAAACGCCACAGAGCAGGAAAATGTTATTAAAAACTCATTACTGTGTACTACAGACATACAGGCTCCTATATGAATATTATGCAGCAGTTCCAGTAAATGTAGAGCATCATAAAGTTATGAAAACAAAGTAATGACACTCGTGAACGGCCTGTTGGAATACTACAGTGGAATAAAGTACTATACTTAGTACAGCTTCCACTCCAGAGTCAAATACTGTGATTTTTACTCCTGGTATAGTGAATAAATACATTTTAATGTGTTAAAATGAGACTTTATTGATCCACAAGCTACCCAGCAGTATATAAAGTGGTTAAAAATATAAGACCGACACAGAATTAGTGACGATATTTGGCATGAAAATTGGTTTCATTCATTTTACCTCCAAAATCTACAGATATTAATTATACCTAATACTGGCTCCAGGAGTGGGTGAGGCGAGCTGGTTGTCTTATTGATTGTGTTAAATGGAAACACCCCATGTTCTGTTTGTTAAAGGCCCAGTGTTTAGGATTTAGCGGCACCTAGTGGTGAAGTTGCAGATTGCAACCAACTGAATACTCTCCTGCGCCTCACCCTCTCCTCTCGAGCATGTAGTAAAAACTCGGGCTGCGAAATTCACATAAAAAAGCAAAAGTCCATTGGTTTGTCTGCTCTGGGCTACCGTACAAAATGGCAGACTCCGTAGAAGAGGACCCACTCTCACTGTAGATATAAAGGGCTCATTATAAGACAACAAAAATTTTAATTAAAACTAATGCTACTTTTAAACCAGGGATCTTCAACTTTTTTCAGCCCAAGCACCCTTTGGACAAGAGACGAACAGAACAGGCAAATGTGTCACATTTTAAGCCTGACCTAAAATAAAATTTATATTTACTTTATTCAACTTTTATTTCACCTTATTAACCTATTTATATACTGGGTTATTAGCCTATATGTGTTTATTATTGATAAAAAAAACTTAAGTCATAATTATTGTTGGTTATTAAATGCCAAGAGCATTGTCCACTGATTCACAGTCACCATTATTTTGGTGAAAATTGCCAATTATTATGACAAAAATTGGCGGACCCCCCTGCAGTACCTCTGAGGACCCCCTAGGGGTCACGGACCCCTGGTTGAAGACCCCCTGATAGCCTTAGTTTTTGGCTAACAGCGGCCCTGTGTGGGCTACCGTACAAAATGGTGGACTCCGTGAAAGAGGACCCCTCTCACTGTAAATATAATGGGCTGTATGATTATATTTATATTCAGGTGATTATACACTAACCCTGCAATAAATACTCCAAATCTTACACACCGGACCTTTAAGTCATGAACAATAACAACAGTTTTAAAGTAGCATTAGTTTTTTTACTGTTTTATTCCAGAGTACTTCTTCCTATAACACAGGACACGCCCAGGAGACTTTTTCCTGATTAACGCCACAGCCGGCCGTGTTTACAACCTTTCATCCGAGGCACCGCAGATCCACGCACGTATCACGCCGTGCACTCGCAGATAATCACATTTTCAGCAGGCTTTGAGCCCGCCCCTGGTAAAGTAGGGGCGCTCCATGTGACGCTGGGGCTGTAACAAAAATCCAGTATGGCGGAATCTGTCAGGAGATGAATTTCTTCGTCCCCCCTCCTGCGCTCGGAGAGGAAAAAACCCCATGAGCGTGCCATGGGAGAGACATAAAAACCCTGCGGGACACATGTTGGGACGACTGGCTTCCTCCTGGCCCGTGTAGGTGAGCTGTTGGTGCGTGTGTGTCCTCTCGGGATGAATGTGTAGCCGAGCTGCGCCTGCTTTGATGTTGATATTCAGGCAAGGGATGCGATGCACAGACAGGATTCATCAAAACAATGTCCGGCTGAAGTTTCCACTGCGCTCCGCTCTCCTGTCGGCTCCACGGTGGTTTATTTCAACGCCCACCTCTCCGTGAGACTCCTCTCTGGTCGTGGTTGTTAGATTTCACAGCTTGAAATGCATTTATCTGATCATTTCCATACGGTTTGTTGCACTGTAGCGGGCGGGAAGTGTGTAGGCAATACAGGGGGGAGGTGGTGGGGGACAAGCGATGTTTATTATGCCGATTGTTGCTGAGCTATTTTTAGTGCACGGCCCAAAGCCTGAAGCTTTAATGCAACAAACATAGTGCCAGCACGGCCTGTATGTGTTGTTATACCCGTGTTATTGGTGAGGAGAAATGCGTAAAAACGAAGGCACAGGCCTGCGTAAGTGTGTGAATGGTTTCGGGATGGGCGGTGGTAATTCTCTGCATGCGTCAATCTTTTTTTTTTTTTTTTTTTTTTGTGAATGGGGGCGTACGAGTTGTTAAAGCAACATCAAAAAGCTGCACATTAGAGCTGCTTTAAAGTGTTTTCTTGCAGGAAGTGTTGCACGTATGCGAGTTTGGAAGTGTGTGTTTTAATTTTGCACCATAACTCTTCTTCTTCTTCTTCTTCTTCTTCTTCACTTTGAGCTTCAGGGCTGCACGTCTCTCCCCTCCCCAGATCTGTCACCCTGCATCATGCAAGCTCTTTTTTTAGGGGACAATGGCCATGAATACCCCTCCAGAGACGGATGAGATGCCCTGGGAGAGAATGGTGTTGCATGAAGCCTAACCCACCCCTCCTTCCTCACCCCCTTTTCCGTGGAGTGTCAGCACACGCCTCCCCGCCCCTCCTTGCTTGCTTTTGCGTCTCCATCACAAAGCGTAAAGAGTGCGTGCGCTGTGTGTGTGTGCAGTGACCGACTTTTTTTTAGGGTGGTGGTGGTGGTGGTGGTGGGGGCAGTTTGTCCTCCGGCTGCACTGTCTGTCTGGCCCTCTTGTCTTGAGACACACACACATACATGTGCATCCATCCTGCCTCAGAGGACCTCTGAGACCTCTGCCAACACACACACACACACAAGGGCGTGAACATGCACAATACCCCCCCCCCCCCACATGCCCCAGCTGCCCTCCACCCTCCACCCTCCACCTCGCCCTTGGGCAGTTTTACCCCGTCTATTTGTGGTGGTAAAGTCGACTTGATGCTCTGGGCTCAAGCCGTGATTACATCTGACACTCCCGCTCCGGGCTCGAAGGAAACCGAGGCGACGCTTCCTAAAACAAAGAAAAGAACAATTATTTATTATCAGTTCGAGCTCTGCAGTGAAAGTAACACATCTCACTTTTTCCATATTTTTTCCTTAATCTTGGAGTGAAACTACGTCCGGGACAAGCAATTTATTGCCCGGTTGGGTTTACAGCTTCCTGCAGTGTAAGCACGAGGTCGAACTTGAGGTCGAGTTGAGTTTTTTTAACGGTTGTCTTGCCTCAGGATGTATTTCACGGAGCGCGGTTGCAGAATTCGGCAGATTAAAAAAGAGGAAATAAATGTGTGAAAGTTGTCGATAGTGACGGCATCGTAAAAAGCTGATTAATTGATTAAATTATTTGTCATAATTTATGATAGACGATGAGCTGTACTTCTCTGGCATCTGTGTATTATTCAGTAAATTGAATATGTTTGGCAAAATAACACTGATGAAGAAGTTTTGGTAACTTGTGACAGACTTTTTTATTATTTATTGTTCATCCAAACTTTATTGTAATCATTAGTTACAGGCTCAGATTGTTTAAAATTTAAATATAGTTTCTTTCATGGACGTAAACCTGTCAGCGTTCTTTTAACAGTTATAGATGAGCGAGCCTTATCAGCTCTGTACCGTAAGTGGAATCCAAGACTTCTTGTCAGTGACAGATCAATACTATAAATAACTGGAAAATGAGCCGCGTGTTTGTGTGCGAGACCGATCCATCGCTTTCTCTCCTGATACTGATATCACTTTCACAAATTTAAAATCTGTATCTGTAGTGAGAAGTTCACACGAGGCCCCGTTCGCTCTCTGCACGAATCACGTGGATGAAGGCAGAACCAACGCGGTCGCCTCGGTTGCCCCGGTCGTGCCGCTTCGCAACAAAATCAGGCCTCACTTTTTTTTTTTTTGTCCTTTTCAAGCTTTATTATATAGAGACAGCTGAAGAGTGACAGGAATGTGTGGAGAGAGAGAGAGAGAGAGAGACAGAGAGAGAGAGAGATGGGGAATGACATGCAGCAAAGGGCCGCAGGTTGGATTCAAACCCTGGGCCTCTGCGGCAAGGACTGAGCCTTCGTACATGGTGGGGGTGGATGCTCTACCGACTGAGCTAACCGACACCTAAGTCATGCCTTACTTGACTCAGCATGCTCTCCAGCTCCTGATGCAGGCTGTGGTCATCTCTGACGCCTCCCAGCCTGCACGGTGAAACCCTCTCAGATGATCCAGAAGGTGGTCGCTTGTTACCCCGCTGCTCATCGAGCTCCACGTGAAATTTAATATCACGAATGCTGGCGACAAAGTAGCCTCCGGTTCTGGCCTCATACAGACGTATGTTACCTCCCGTACGCTCAGGACGATCCAAACTTTTCTCGTCTGTTGTTCCCCGTTGGTGGAACGTCCTACCAGTTGATGAGTACCTCATCTCCGAGCACTACCAACAACTGGACATGATAAATCTATCACTTACCACTCGAGTAGTACTTATTGCTGCACTGACATGTCCTTGTACCTTCGTTGTTTCCCTTTTTGTCAGATTATTTGAAGAAAGGTGACACTGTCCCTCTTTTATGCTCTCTGATAGGTTGGTACCGGTGCTAGACAACGAGCCGCCGAAGCCGCTCTGACTGGAGTAGCCAAATACAAAAGCCTCATGGGGATTGGCTGCTGCTGCTGCTGGACGTCTGCTTCCTGTTTCCAGCCTTGAGGGGATTCTTGAGGGACCATCCTGAGTGTTGGATCAGCCTGAACACACACACACACACACACACACACACACACACACACACACACTGCCGGACATCCACAGTTTTGGCAGGATTACAGCCTCCTGATTGCTGCTCTGTAAATCACATCTGCACTCGCACTAACACATATCTGTTTTGCAGCACACACACACACACACACACACACACACACACTAAGCTGGGTGCTCACCTGCCGCACTGCGTGGACACCCACCCGAACTAGCTTTCAGCGATGACATCACACAGCCACCAAGGTAAGATCTACATCATCGCCGTGATACCGAATGTTTCCGTCTGACTCTCAGCATGAAGCTTTGCTCACTAACAACACGTGACCGTAAATATCAACATTAGATCCATACATCCAGATGATATCAAGCAGATCTCAAAGTCCACAGTTAAGTTTGATTCTTTTGGCTCCATGCAGCTGTTCATTCATATTTTTGGGAGTTCGTTCTGTTGGAGAGGAGTTGTTGCTCATCGTGATCCATTTTCTGTAACTGCTCATCCTCATCAGGGTCACGGGGGGGGGGCTGGAACTGATCCCAGCTGACTTACGGTGAAACTCTGTCACGTCGCGACCTCAAGAAGAGGCGTTCTGCGTGCCAGCTCTGTAAACTTGACCAAATTTGGTCATTTTTTCTTTATTTATGTACCTCTAAATATGTAAATATGATACATAGTTTGACTGTTTTGACGATCTGAAGTTTGCACGTTTTATTTTGAAAATCGACCGGATTCTCTATGCCGTTTGTGAGTCTGACTTCCTGTCAGCTCGAGCTGCTCCGTGCAGATTGATGACTCCGTTCCCGGTGAAATTTGGCGTTTCGGGCGAGAGGCGCGGTCACCAGTTGACCATTGACAAGTCACCAGTTCATCACAGAGCTGACACACGTAGACAAACATTCACACTCACACCTACGAGTCACCACGTAACCGACTGTGCATGACTTGAACTCACAATCGAAGTTAAAACACGAGATCAGCTTTGTTGTACGGCGTTTTAACGGTGACAGAGGGGCAGACAGTCGATGAAATCTTCTCAGCGCGTGCACTGAAGAAACACCGATCCATCACCGCCGCTTAAACCCGCGTCAGGAAATCTTCGACAAAATTTGTAACTGTCACGTGCGGAGTAATGAGAATTTAGCTCTTCAGTAGTGCACATTAAGGGAACTCCCTCCGCTGCGCCGTCTGCTGCCGCGTTGATATATGTGAACATTCTCAACACAGACAGATCGCGGCTCGCTAAAACGCAATAAAACATTTTAATCTGGTCTTATGACTGTTAATTGGCTTGATTCAATATGAATGAGCTCCAGAGGGGGAGAGAAAAAGTCCATAACGCAAGCTCATTAAGAGTCTACTTTCCTCTTTGACACCTAATCAAGCTTTCGGTTTGCTGATGAATAATTCTGTGAGCAGCTGGCAGATGAAAAGGTTAGTCTCCTGCCCCCGGTCGGCGCGTTACCTGACAGTGTCGACCGTGTTTATTTGTACACCTGGGAGTGTGTGCGCTATAAATACCACAGCTGAGGTAACCGCCGGGGCCCCGAGAGATGCGAACCTCAGCCGGCGCCCTCGACCCTCCGACATCTCCATCACTGACACCGGGGTGGAGGGTGGAGCGGGTGTCTTGTGCGGTGCACATGTGGATGCTATTTAAGTTGCCCAGAGAGGACTCAAGCTCATTATATAACAGCGGCTCAACAGTTATCAGTCCTCCACTCGTTCACTTGTCTCCTCTACAAACAAAATTAAAGCCCCGCTAATCCTGACAAAATATTTCAAGACTGATTAACGCCAACAAAGCCAAGTGACACGCTAAATGCTGAGAGGTGTGTTCACTACGTTTAAATAAGCGATAATATTCAGTGAAACATGATGAAATATTCAAATAATATTCAGTTTCTGAGCCTAATTGTGTTTCTTACTTGACGATAACATTTAATTAACCTCGCCTTAATGCAGAATAACATCCGTAATAATATAAATTATGATTACGCTCTTATATTAACAGTTTATTTGCAGTTTTTCCAGGTTTTTTTAGAAAGACTGTTCTTCCCTCGGTTTGTTTTTGATCTTAATTTGAGTTAAATTATTTATAATATTTCTTAATTAATTATGATATCGAAGTCGAAGACTGCAGATTCTTTTCTGGGCTCTTTTTTTTGTGGTTTAGACGTTATTAGAAATGCAGACTCACAGTTTGTTTCCCGAGCACATCTTTATTGTTTTTACACAGTTTAGTAATTTAAAAGAACGATAAAGAGCGTCTCCTAAAAAGAGCCTCCTAAAATAGTTCAGATTTGTACAGTTAAGGCTGATCATGCAGAAACATTTAGTTAGATCTAGATAAGATCGACTTTATTGATCCCACACCGGGGAAATTCATTCACAAAATAACTCATAAATAAATAAATAGGGCTGCACTTGGTGGCTCCCAGTGTATGAAAGGTTGAGTCCTTCCTGCAGCGACCCGGTTCTGACTCCGGCTCGTGGTCCACGGTCCCCCTGCCTTCCTGTCTGGCTTGAGCCGTCCAGAGTTCCCAGCGAGTAGCCTGGTTAGTGCCGTTAACTCCTCTGTCTTACGTTCCCCGCGATAACAGACGATACTCGTGGGTTGTACCGTCTTCTCTGAGCCACCCACTCGGTGCCAAGGCGATAGAGTTGTTTAAAATATTAAGTTTTAGAAATGGGGCTGACTTTTAGTGCCAAAAACACTTGATCCTACATTTCCCACAGTGCAACTCTTTCTTCAGACTCAATGAGCAAACTGAACTTCATTTGTAAAATCCACAAAGACTGATACACACACTCGTGCAGCCTTTCAACAGATGAATTTTTTCATCATAACACACTTCTTCAGCTGATAAACTAACCAGCTCGTGTCAAAACATGGTGAGAAATAGTCATTTTTAATGCCCTCCTCTGCCTCTCGTCTTCACAGTTTGCCTCCCTCTAGAGGGCCCAACAGGTCGGGGTTAGAAACCCTCTTCACTCACCAAATCAAAGAATAGCCGCGCGAGTCCAGCGGAGGCGACTCATATACCTGCAGCTGCTGTTTCTCACTGTCTTGTTTTCCCTCTTCAGAGGAGACGATCTTGGTCCTCAGAGTGCTGCCAAGTGTGGGCGTCAATTTGAGGTGTTGCTTCTCTCTCTCGTTTGAATGACAGCTCGGAGACACACTTGTTGGATGCCGGTGCGCGGAGAGAGGCAGAAACAAGCAGCCAGGAGACATTTGAAGACGTGAAATGTGAAAAAATGTGGCGATGCAGAGGGAGTTCACGGGAGGAATTTGTTCTGTTTTCAGAGTTATAAATTGTTCTTTTGCAAGAAAATTGATCCTGTGGCTTCAGGTTGCATCAAGGTTGTCTGCTGCCGCCACTGTGCAATTGAATTAGTTTTATATCGAGTGTAATTAAACAACATTGGCTTTGTTCTCGGGGTGAACAATGAGACTTTCAGATCCACGGCTTTGTTGTACTCTTGTGTTTGCGGTGCTTATTTGCAACCATGTACCAGCCCTCTAAGTAAAGCCCAGAGTGTGTGTGTGTGTGAGTGTGTGTGTGTTCACAAAGTGTGCATGCGTGCCGGCCCTGCTCGTGTGCCATTTTTTTGTAATCTGTAAATGAGCTTACAAGCATGCACTTACTCATTTTCTTTATTACGGCAGCGGTGGGATTTTTAGATTAAATATCATTTACTGTAAATCTCTTCTTAGAAAAGTGAAACGTAAAGCTCTTTGTCGGTTTATGTTTCCCAGAACAAAAAAAGGGGGTCAGCCTGATAACGTCCACGCATCACGTCTTTTTTTTTTTTTTTTTTTTTGTTGTTGCGGGGGCATATCAGCAAACAGGCGCGGAGTGTTTGCACAGGAGTGATTACTCGAGTACATTCAGCACGGCGACATTTGTTTTACACTTGTTTCTCAGCAGTGAGTCAGCGTGTCGCGTGAGCGTTCGGTCGAAGCAGGGCGCGCTCTGTAAACGTCGCGCTCGGGATGACGGTAGCACTCAATCAAGTTTCAATCAAGTCTATAGCAGATTTATTTCCATGGTTACGCCCCCTGCAAAATCATTTAAAGTCAATTAATGATTGTCTTTGCTTTATGAATCATTGACTCTTCAAAGGTTCACGTCGCCGTTTATTATCCTCTACTTGGAAACGTCCAAACTCATCAAGCGTTAGCTCCCTTTTCCCATGATTCTCTGAGGGGGCACCTCTGTGGTTATGGTCACTTGCCAAGCACCCTTATCAGTTCCTGGTAACAATCCGGGTCGACCTCTATCCAGATAAAGAGCGAGACTACACAAACCACACGTGTTTAGAAAGAAAGGACGTTGACCGAGCAAAGATCGTCCGTGAGAAACTGTTTGATGAAGCTGAGAATGAAACATCCAGATGATACACCCAGAACAACGAACATAAAAGATAAAATGTGTTTGGTTAAAACTCACCCGACGTCACGCTGCAGCCGCCAATCAGCACTCAGACCGGGCAAACTTCTCCACAGTCAGCCTGAAATGTCTCTGAAACTCTATCTAAATCTAAACTCTGTTGTGTTCTGGCTTCTAAATCTTTACGCTGCAAAATAGAGACACTGAGAAGTTTAATTTGGTTTGAGAGAGAGCATGTGGTTTAGCGACATAGACAGTGAATGAGAGTGAGGGAGCGCCGGCATCGATAAAGTTGTTAAACAGCGAAATAAAACGTTATTTCCCGATTGTTTCACAGCGGTCAAGTTCAACACAAACAGACACAACCTCAGCAGGTCCCTGTAATTGTCAGACAACCCTGTGAAGTTTCGCTGCAGCTGAATGTGTCCGCAAGAATATTTTATCATCACCTTATTTCTTCATTCACAAACATGTAGAGGCTACAAATTTATTAGAAAAAGTATAAGGAGATGTATATCAGAGGAAGGAGTTAATCGCTCTTATTTAAGATCAAGAAGATTGTGTGTATAACACATTTTCAGCGTTGTTATCATCCCGTCTTTCTCAGAAGCATACCTATCTCATGTCTTTTATCAGCTTCATAAACGAGCAGAAACCTGCTTCACCTCAGGTGATTCATCGTGAAATTGATGCAAGCCGGACGAGCTGTGAGTGAAAATGGAAAAAAACCCAAAAAAAACCCATACGTTTGAAAAAAGCAGCTGGCCTCCTCAGGTGTTACAGTGTTTTATTAAAAAGGGAAGGTGATGCCACTTGTTGGCAACGGTTTGTTTTCATCTTAGGAAGACGTGCAAGCAGCTTTCCAGGAACTGTTTCTGCACATGAGTCATCCACAAACACACAAACACACTCACATAGAGGCCAGTAAGTGGTTGGTAAGTAAGTGCCAGGTACAGTAAATGATTATTTGTGAATGAGCGGGGTTGAACTTTACATTGTTCTATGCAAAAATTAGCAATTGACATTCTACCAACAAAAGCGTATCTACCAGCAGGCTGTAAACCGTGTGCAGGTTAGATTTTTACTGCTTTATTTTGCAAGATCTGTGTGGGTGTGAGCGCCTTTTATGGCTCTGAACCGGTGAACTTGACACAGTGCTCCTTTCCTCGAAGGCTTAGTAGTATCTAGGTTACAAGCGCAACAGTTTCTAGGTTTATACAGCCTTGAAACATAACAAAAAAAACACAGCGAGGGAGATAAAATAAAGTAAAATAAACAGTAATGAGTAGGGTCATGAGATTGCATCGTTTGGGCGGGTACCCAAGATTAGATAACGTCTTTCAGGCCTTTCAGGTGGATTTGTTGTACAGATTTGTACAGATTTATGTTTATGTCTTTCTGTTGCGTTTCATATTAGAGCCATTGAATCGATATAGTTTTGTTTGTACACCTGCCGATCAATCAAATGTCCTAAATCAAAATATACAGTATGAGGAGACTCTAACGTAAGCGTCCGAATCATAGACTGTATAAATATGGGCGTCGTGTCCGTGACATCGCCCACAGGTCGGCACCTCCAGGCTAATCTAATGCCGCATGACGCCTGGTTGCTCAAACAAGCCATCTGTAACGACACCCACCTGTCAATCAAAGCGTCCACACTCTTAATCCTGCATAACTTTAAGCCTTAATATAATCTGAACAGGTGAGTTGTATAAAAATTCACCCTCAGTACAGTTGTCATGAACGGGGAAATTAGCTATAGAGACCAAAACTGTTTTTTGTACCAGGCTGTAAACATGTTTATTTCTGCTGTGAAGTTGGACATTTTAACATGGGGACTTATGGAGACTGACTCACTTCTGGAGCTGGCCTCAAGTGGACGTTTGAGGAACTGCAGTTTTTGACACACTGGCAGGTTGCCACTTGGTTTTAAGTACTTATCAGGTGGTTGAATCGAAAGAAACCGCCTCCTGCCACACCTTTCCGACGTTAATCTATCATAATTAGTATCATAATCTGTTGTATCTAAATCCTCACTTGGAGCTGCTGCTTGTGTATCTGCGAGTGCGCCTCTACTATCTGCTCATTTGGGAGTTTTGGCAGGAATGGCGAGGGACTGCCGCTGACGTCAACAGTACTACAGACAAGGTAGTGACACACACACTCGCGTATATGCCCCGGTGGAGGGTTTTTCCCTCGCGGGTGGTGTGGCATAACGGACACGAGGGACACAGAGCGGCGCGCAGCGCGGGCACGTACGCACTCACAAACACAGCTTTTACTGATGTCACCTTTAAGAAATGGGAGGTTTTAAACTCTGACGGTCGTGACCTCTCCGCTCCCGCCGTGTTCGTCCGTACTCGTCCTCTGAGAAGTGATAAAAAATCCCGGAGGCCACGTCTAGCCCTCTCAAGGTAATTGTTGTCGTGGCCAAAAACTAATCTTGCAGGTTTATTAGTGCAGGCTCTAATAAAACTCAGGCTTCCTGCACCATCGCCCCTCGCTGCTGACAGTCTTGTATCTGGCTCGTCGTACATTTCAGGTGCAGGATTTTTGACATTTTACGTCAAAATAAATGTTTTTTGCCTTGTGATTGTCATTTTTGACAACACTTAAATCTCCAGCCCATCTGAACCATCTTTGCGTCTAACGCCAGTCTTTGATAAACACTGCAGTACAGTACGCACACAGATCTCCGGATGGCTATAAGTCTATATTATGGATTTGCTTTTTATTACACCTGCCAGATACTATTAACGGGGCAGCAGTGGCACAGAGATTTAAGGAACAGACCTGGGACTGGAAGATCACTGGCTTGTACTGGCTGGTAAGTGGAAAAAGTGAATGAAAAGCACTTCCCCGGTAAGAAAAAGTGAG
This sequence comes from Sciaenops ocellatus, assembly GCA_033000465.1. NCBI lineage: Eukaryota > Metazoa > Chordata > Actinopteri > Sciaenidae > Sciaenops > Sciaenops ocellatus. The sequence goes on along the minus strand of CP136876.1, from coordinate 12,098,132 downwards.
GAAAACTTGGGTGCCCTTGAGCAAGAGGCATAACTCCTGACTGGTCCAGTAGAGCTGCCTGCGGTTTCCTTGGGCGTATGTCAAAAGTAAGCTTTCTAATCAGTCTTCCTCTCCAAAGTTTGGAGCAAAATAAAAGTAAAAGCGTCTCTGCAGAGGCTGCCTATAGAGACGTGAGTGTAAGGCCAAAGGTTCTAGATGTATAATGCATTAAATTTACATTTCCTCTCATCCATTGACCCCCTTTTTCATCCTCTTATCCACATGCACGCTTAAATCCAGGGGTGAAGGGGTTAAAAGTTTTCGCTGCAATAAAGAGGGCCCGGCTTATCCCTGAGTCTATTTTTAGAAACACACACACACACACAAGATATGTGCACGTGCATGCATGGCGAGCTAACAATCATTATTTTTGGTCTCCCGCGTTGATTCTGCTCTTCACGATCGAGCGGCTTGTTGCAGCTAAAAATGGAGCACGGGACGAGTGCGTGCGCGAGCGACACGGCCGCCGCCTCCTGTGTGTGATACGAGCATGAACCTCGTCCGGTGTGTCACGCTTTGTCCGCCCGTCCGCTTGCGCCGACATGTTGTTTTCCGCCCCTGACATCCATCAAGTCCTACAAAAACAAATTACCAAAATCGTGGCACTTGCGGCGGCGTGTTCCCACAATGCCACACCTTCCCGTACAGTCAGTTCTGTCCTTCCATGTGCCACCAACTTGGCTGAACATGAGTAACAGTGCATCCCAGAACAAACACAGGGGGGTCTCTTGTGTAGTGACCGACCCTCTACATGCACAGGCTCCGCTTTGTCCTTGTGCAAATGGGGCGCGAGCACCCATCTCGTCCCGCTGCACCCATCCCCCTCTAAAAACAAACTCCTAATCGTGGCCTTTGTACGGGGTGGATGTCCTGGTGTATTAGAAAAGCTCTGTTTTGAATTGGTATTAGAAGAGAAACAGCACAGAGGGAACATGAGCTAATGAAAGGAACGGGACGCATCCTTTGTCCCCGTGTCTTTTGTCTCGTCCCAGTTGAGAAACAGGATACACTGTGTTCTGCCAACGAGCTGTCAGCGGCAATTACGGTTTACACCGCCGCCTCAGAGCCGTAACCCTGTGCCATTTGACATTGTGCTCCGCGGTACTTGACAGGAGCCACGGATGTCTGGCCTGGGCATCGAGAAAAATACGACCGTGATCATCAAAAGTCAAAACACTGGAGTCACACGGTGCACCTGTTACTCTGTATGCATAGTCGCTGCAGAGCGACTGTCATCACACGTATATTGCGGGTGTTTGTTGTTGTCAGGCATTCGCCCCGGCGACCGAGGCTTTACAGTTGCATCGCAGATCTCCTAGCAACCGTGTGCGGCCCCCATCATCATCATACAAACGCCCAAAGAGGGATAGTGTATGTGAGTTCAATAATTAATGCATCCATACTGAATTATTGCTGCACAGCCTTTCCCGGAACGCACCGGACAACAGGCAGGGAAACCCCGTTCACTGCACGACCCGTATGGTTTAGAAACGCGGTTCCGATATGGCTGCTCGGGGGTGTGTTACAGCGCCGTCTATACGGCGTTGTGCCGTTGTTTGATTATGTTGTGCAGTGACTGCCAGCATGCAACATGCTGAACGCCAGAATTCACAGAAAAAAAGCTGTTTATTTACTGCAGATCTAGAAACACAAACAGTTTTCATGTGGACGCTCGCAGTCCGACCAGCTTCTCGGCAGGTTTCACCCAACCGACCGTTAGCTCTTATTCTTTTTGAAGAGCGGTTCACTCCTTAAATTATAGATGAGCTAATAAATCACGTACAGATGCTTATTCAACAATCGCAGTCATGTTAAATGTATGAACCAGAACTGCGGGTTGAACACAGGCATTGCAACACTTTGAGTCAGAGGCTAACGTCTCCGTCACATCGCGGCTGGTCCGCCAGACTTTGTTAACTTGTTTAGATTTGGTCATTTTTTCTTGGTTTATTGGTTTCAAATGTTTTCCTTCTCGCTGTTTTTACAATCGGAAGTTCCCCTTAGGGTGTTTTATTTTGAAAATCTACAGGATTCTCTGGCGTTTTTGTGCCTGACTTCCTGTCTGAGCAGATTGACGCTGGCTGCTCGCAGCGTCCACTTTCTTGTGCCGTCCATCGCCGCACTCCTACGTTGAGTACTGTGCCGTTGTTTGTTTTTCTGTCTCCAGAATCTCTGCAGTCGTAGTTTTTTGGTCTACTGACCTCGTGACTTTAATGTGCTTTGGACCTCTGTGAGTTCATATCAAATCACAAAGAAGCACAAAGAAGCACTTACGCCAGACTGTATTGTGTTACAGTGTTTTTCCGACTCCTCTGGCGTGAACTGAGGGCGGGTGAGACGGTCGTTTCCAACTGTTCACTGGACTCAAACCGGTGGCGGCTCACACAGGGGTCACCCATTCTCTTTTATCAGTCGCCATGACGTCAGCCGGTGCCCTCGGGAAGCAAATTTGCGACCCAGAGGAAAAGGCTCTTCAAGGAGAGGCGTGTTTGATTAATCGTATTGTTCCTGTCTGGTTCACCTTGCTCACTGGAGTCACCCTGGACGAAAGCAGCCAGAACGGAAGTGCACTGAATGTAATGAGGCTGGAGCATCCTTCCTGTCTTTCTCTCTGTCACTGTCGCTCTTTGTAAACGCCACCGAGGCGCAGACAGACATCTCATTTCTCCCACATAACAAAGGCCTCTGTCAACATACAGCATGCAGGCAGTCCGGGGGTGCAAGCTCGCCTGTCTCTCTCCACGCTGTCACAAAACTACATTTATGGAATGCAGCGGGAAGAGCTGTCCACCATCCAGTTAGCTCATTACTGCTGCATCCCTCCTCATTTAGAGTGCAGATCATAACATGCATGTTTTCGACGAGCGGTAGCTGCATTAGCTCGAGTCGACTGACTCTCCGCCCGAGGCTAGCCGAGGCTATTTATAGCTCCCCGTCTCCCGATGCTTACCCAGTGGGACCAAGAAGAGAGGAGAGAAAGAAAGGAAGAAAGGAAGGAGGGAGGGAGCTGAAGGGAGGGAGCTGCTGGGTAACTAGGCTACATTCAAGATTGATGGACCCTGTTGCCAAGGTGTGTAGGGCACTTCTCCCGTGCAAGTGTGCGGTTTGTTGCTTCGCTACGTCGCCCTTCATCATTGGACGTGTGCGTTTGTACACACCTGCGCTCCCTCCACGTGCCTCTCAGGTATCAAGCTGTGCGGTTTGGACTGAAAGCTCACACGCTTTGTCTATCTAACCGCAGACAAAGACATCCGTCCCCTCTTAATTCCCCACACTTTAAGTCGTGGGGATGTAAAGCTGCCACCCGAGGCCACAGGTGTGATCACACGCAGATGCGCCTCATTTCCATTGCAAAGTCCGGACATTTGAATAAACTCGTCAAGAGGTATCAACTATCATCGATGTGGAACTTGTTTGTTTTGGAGAGGCGCAACCGCACGACACGCTCTTGCAACATTTCCTCACCCCTTACACGAAATCCGACACGTCGGCGAGACCGCCACGTTTGACCCGGCCGCGCCAAAAAGTTCACGATTTGAATACTCCGCATCATAAACACGATATCTGGTGGGAAAGATTTGAGTAAATAAAAGTGTGTGAGATTTGTTTGAGCGGGGCCGAACGTGATGTTTGGAGCTCCACACCCATCATGTCCTCGCAGGGATTGGTGCATCAGAACAGGGGAGGGTGGGGGTGCAGCCATTCATTCAAGGTGGTGCGAGACGAACGCACACACATAATCAGCACGCAATGCATCCTCCAGCTTCATGGCTAATTAAGCGTGTGTGTGTGTGTGTGTGTGTTTATGTGCCAGTCTGGTCCAGAGAGAATTCCAGAAATAGATCATGCACAGTGAGACGCTCGCCTGTTTTCCTCTCTTTTATTCCTCCAGAGGGATTTTACATGGCGTTTCATCTCCCATCCAAAAGAAATAATTGTATGTTTGTGCGCCTCGGATGTCTTTAAGCCTCGTGCACGCGATATATGTTTATATATATGTACAGATCAGGTGCGTGTGATTACTAAAAATACATGCACACGTCGAGATTTGTGTGCAGCCGCGTTGCATGTCAATTCCATCCTCTCCTCCCTTTTTTCGCTGTTTTTTCCTCCATCGCCTCCCTCTCCTCCTTACCTCTATCTTCCCCCCTCTCCCCCGATGCCTCCTCCTCCTCCTCCTCCACCACCTCCTCCTCCTCCACCCCCTCTCTGTCGCTCTGCTTTTTATAGCCATGTCTTCCCAGGGCTCGGCAGCTACAAAAGCCTTTTCATGTTGCCACTATAATTACAGCCTACACACTCGCACACATCCACACACCCATGGACACGCATGCATGTGCGCACAAACGCAGCGCTGTGTCTTTGTGTCTGCATGTGTGTGTGTGTGTGTGTGTGTGCTCTGCATGTGCTGTTATACACAAAAGGGTGAGCTATTTTTACCTCTCTCCCTCTCCTCCTCCTCCTCCTCCTCCTCCTCCTCCTCTCCTCTCCAGCCCCCCCACCACCACCCGCCCCTCATCCCTCTCTGCTGCTGCTGCTGCTGCTGCTGCCAGCCACATTTGCTATGCTGAGCACAGGCAGTATCAGTCGAGCCCCAACATCCCTCCTCTAAAACTCGCACACACAAGCACACACACACACACACGCACGAGCCGATGGAGGCTGCTCCCTCGGCGTCCCTTCAGATCGCGAGCTTATTTTAGAGCACCTCTGCAGCCGAGCATCTCCGCTTAAATTCACAGCTCCCGCGCTTTCACCCCGGTCATGTATCATCAGGCGGTCGCTCGGGTGGCAGCAGCGGCACCGCGGCATGCACTCGCAGCTTTGCAGATGACCTGAAGCCCCCCGCTCGCTTGCTTGCTCGCTCGCTCGCTCGCTCTCTCGCTCACTCGGACTACTGTGGTCTCAACCGCCTGATTAGCAGGTTTGTCGCTGGAAGCTCGTCTCAATGTTGCGGACCATATTTGAAGCGGAGTGTGCTCTCTCTCCCACAGAGGGGATCCTGGGAAAGGAGCAGCCGCTGGAGGTTCTGAAGACATCGGCGCTCAACCACATCCCAACAGGTTGGACACTCTGTGTGTGTGTGTGTGTGTGTGTGTGTGCACCTACGTGATTTCACTATTAACCACATCCTGTGCGACTTTGCATGCATAGGTGTTTCTAGGATGTGAAGTTATTTAAAGCTCATGATGGTTTGTATAAGTGTTGGGTCCATGCTTGTGATGCAGCGATCTCCCTGTGCCATTTTACTGAATGGAAGCAGAGCCATCCTGAATGTAGGCGCTCTGCCTGCCTGCCTGCCTGCCTGCGAGCTGCCAAAAATATACAGCCCAAACAAGCGACCGTGCATCACGGGTTGATGCGTTTGTTGCAAGTTCCCGAGACAGTTTGCTCATCCCAAAAACAAATCAGAGCTCCCGTTTTTTCTCCCTCTCGTGGACCGAAAATAGATTTCCGAACCTTCATCTGCTTGCAAGTACTGTGTCACCTCTGCGAGGACACAGTCACTGAGTGTCAGTGCTGGATTTAGCTTTCTTTCTGCAGAGAGAGGGAGGCGAGAGTGCATAAATGAACGAAGGAGCACAGATGGAGATGAGGTAATCCGAAGGAGAAATGAGTGTGAGGTAATGTATGCATAATGCATTATCTAATTCCATGATGAGGAACTGTTCCGTGCATTGCTCGCCACAGAGTACAATATAGTGAGAGTGTGACTCATGCTGCTCTCCAGCAGGTAGGTGAGCACAGGCAGCCTGTTGCACTTCCTCTTTACTTTGACCCAAAGTATCTTTAACTTGTCCCGAACCTCACCGAAGCCTCGCATGTGCTCTCGTGTTGTTGTTGTTGTCGTCGTCGTCGTCGGGGTTATTTTCTTCGTGCCTCCGGCTAGGCTGATAAAATATTGAAATTCACTGGAGCGACTTCATCAGATATTCTCCAAATCTGTTGTCTTGGATACGGAGCTGCTGCTGCTGCTTGCTACGTTAGCAGCTCGTGTGTGTGTGTGTGTGTGTGCGTGTGTGTGACCCGGACTGTTTGGATCGGGAGAGCTCACCTCATCTAACTCTAACGGGCCCGGGCAGTAGTTCCCTCATTGAAAATGCAATTGTTGAATCGTGAATGCTTTGTCATCTAATCTGTGTGTAATCAGATCCCGCTGGACGGATTTTAAGCACACAACATGCAGCGATGCAAAGCAGTGGTGGCTGCACCTGCAGGGAGCTCCATGACTCAAAGTAAACACTTGGTTTGACACCTTGAACCTTTGTTATAATTTATTTAACCATTCACTTCAAGCCTCACGATCTTTTTCCAACTAGTGCTGAAAGGTGAATAAATATATTTGAAGTATTTCGGGTTCCAGCTTCTCAAAAGTTAAGATTCGCTCTGTGTTCTTAGTTATAAATGTAACATTCCTGAGTTTGGGTTACACCATATCACTGCCGTGCCAATAATGATGATAAAGCACGCCCGCTCATGGAATATTGCGAACAATTTCCAACTTGAATAAAATATACAATCAAAAGGTGTTTATATTTTTAATATCTAATACCAGGACAACATTCAGTCACGGCAGTAGACTCTTATATGTAATGGAACCCAGTTTACGACTCCAGCAAGTAGTCCGAGCCTTAGTAACGACGCAGGTTTCCTAAACTGAATAAATACACATATAAACACTAAACACTCAGTCTTGTACTGACTAAGATATCTGCTGAATAAATCATGTTTCCACGGACAGATTTGGCTCCTCGTGCGTGAACTTCACCTTTATTTTTAAGCTAATACCGCCGTGTTTGCAACTCACCTGCACAGCTGATGAAAGATGTGATCCAAACATTTCCAATAACTCCACGGCAAAAAGTCAAAATATACTGAACAAAGATCGATTATTAAAACGAACAACATGTTTTTATCTAATGAAATATTCAGCTTCAGTCCAGATTAGCCGACCTTTAGCCTTGAAAAACAAAGTTTTCTCTGCGGTCACTGAACTGTTAGAGGGAGGGAGGTACACACCTGTGTTAACGAGGTACACACACCTGTGTTAACGAGGTACACACACCTGTGTTAACGAGGTACACACCTGTGTTAACGAGGTACACACACCTGTGTTAACAAGGTACACACCTGTGTTAACGAGGCGGTCTAATAGCTCTATAAAAACCAGAATATTCATTAAAAAAAAGCTCAGATTTTAAAGTCAGACGTATTACTTTATTAAAAACTGAGTGGTTGGAACTTCCTGTTGTGTAATCTGCCGATAATGTTCTTGATTGATTGATTAATTAATCGTTCTGTGCATTAACTGTTTACCTGGAGTGCAGGCATTGTGTGGTACGTCTATAAAATGACAGAAAAATGTGAAAAAATCTTTAAATTTGTTGTTTCGATCGACCGAAACCAGAGAGGAGTTCAGTTTACACTCACGTAAGACGAGGGAGTGTTCTGAACTTTAATCAAACAACAAATAGGTAATGAAATAATCATTGGTTTGATCTGAATTCTGCAACCAGGGCTCAGCTCCGGAGCTCGTATCCAGAATATTCTCACGGATCCGGATGCGTTCCTGCACGTACTGCACCTCAACCTTCAACACCCACCCTCTCTCTACGCCTCGCGTGTTATGTCTCTGCCTTGCGTTCACCCGGCTCCTTCCTCTTAAGCTGCCGTGCCGCTTAATGATGTCACTGAGACCGTGACAAGTCGGAGCTCGCTCGACACGTCCCTCCCTTTTTTTTCTTCTTTTTTTTTTACTTCTCCTTTATCCTGTCGGAGTTCTGTCTTGTTCTTCAAGAGGTCACCGTGCCATTTTAGCAATCAGGCAATCAGCCGTCGCTGCGGAAGAAAAGCTCTTATCGCCTCTAAGAGTGTGAGCTTGCATGGAGGCTAATTCAGAGCAGCTGAGCGAGTCAGCGGGAGAAAGTAACGTAGGCTGATGCTCACCCATCCCACCCTCAGAGACCAATCAGTAAGCGGACCGCAGCTATTTTCCCCTCCATCAACAGATGTGCTACTTGTTGCCTCTCATCTCGCCCCGCTGCTAAATTCACAGTGAAACCCTCGCGCAGAGCATCCCGTCTTCTTTGTCATCTTCCTGCGTGATCGAGATCATTTTACCGAGGCCCGCTCACACCAGCTCCGCTCGGCTCAGTATGACATCTATTAGGCCTAACGAGTGTTGAGCTCAGGCAGTCAGACCGTGGGATATACACTCAGCGAACCGAGTCTCAAATCAGAGAGACGCCAGCCCTCTGCATTGTCTGGTATAAATAGATCTGCAATTGGAGCCAGAAGAGTTGTGGAGTGCGCCCGAGGGGTTGTAAACAGATTGTGATTTGTTGCGGGGAGATGGAGGGAAGAAAGGTTCGGGAGGGAGAGCGAGCGAGCGGAGAAGAACGGGCAGCGGGGCCGGAGGATAGAGCAAGAGGAAGAAGAAGGAGGACGGAGGAAGCTGGTCGGAGATGGAGAAGAAAGCTTCCACCTGTAGCCAAGATGCTCAAATCATGTCACGGAGACTCCCATAGATGCTCAAAGGAAATGTGAGGTCTCCCTCCTCGAGGAAATCACTTTCAGTTTGACAAACTGGAGCTGAAGTGATCTGCTCTCGTTGCAGGTAAACTTGTCAGTTGTGTAAGACTCCTGGAAGCTCCCACGGTTTCCCGGCGAGACGGCACGTTTGTCTTTGTTTTGGTGTTCTCTGAATGCCCCCATATTGTCTCCTATCTGGCACACATCAGTAAACTCAAGTACGTGTTTGACGTCATTGCTTGTATACAAAGATGTGCTGATATCGGAGTTTATCTTCGTCAAAGTGGCAGCCAGCTCAGCCTGATAGGCTTCTCATTGGCCATAAATGTGTTTTATAACCTGCCTGTATGCCACCATGTCTCTGGGTAGTTGACTTTGTGTTGTGTGTGTGTGTGTGTGTGTGTGTTTTGACCTTTGAGAGAGTGGGTTTCTCTATGAACTCTAAGATATAATTAGTTATACTGCTGCTGTTGTGCATTTTATTGAACTTGACTAGTGACAGGGCTGCAGATAATTATTATTTTCATTATTGATTAATTTAATTATTGTCTTGATTACATGATCAATTGTTGGGTCAGAAAATAGTAAAAAACTTCATATTTATATTGGTTAAATCAAGAAAAATTAGCAAATGATCACTTTTGTTTTGCACTTTTGCTTGAAAAGACGTTTAAATAGTTCATTAATTATCAAAATAATGCAAATTAATATTTCCATTGATCAGCTCTAACCTGATATGTGTCCAAAATAAAGAAAGGCAGCACAGTTTGTCTCATTTCAGATGAAATCCTTTGCATGAAAGACTTTCTTTGCCCGATTCACTCAGCTCGACGTCACGCTGCGGCCAAACCTCTCCACAGTCAGCCTGAAATCTAAACTCTGACAATCTACCTGTTGTGTTCTGGCTTTGTTTATTTCATGTACCCAGCTGTTAGATCTTTACGCTGCAAAATAGAGACACGAAGAAGTTTAATTTGGTTTGAGCGAGAGTGAGCATGCCGGGGTTGAGAGACGTAGACAGTGAATGAGAGAGAGCGAGCACCGGCATCGATAAAGTTAATCAGTGAAATAAAAAGTTGTTTCCTGATTGTTTAGTTAGTTCAGTTTGGTTTATTTGCACACAGCAGCATAAAACAGATGTGACAGGATGTCAAGTAGAGAACAAAAATACTAAAAACTAATAAATAAAAACATGAGAAAATGCCAAACAATGATAAAAAATAGACAGAAAGAGTTCATGAAACCTCCTTGACCTCGTCACATGCAGTTTAACTGATATTTTGTGAATTACATGCAACTAAATATCAAAACAAGAGACCCAGACAATAAAAAACTACAGTAGCAGAAGCCTGAGACGGCAAACAGAAACAATAACAAACATTGTCTGATGCTAATCCTGAATTTTATTACGATCCTCCGGTATTTAAATATCGGGGCAGCCTCCCCTGCAGGGAAAGTCCTTACTCGGCTTCACCTGAAACCATTTTGTGGTTTTATTTGTTTGGGAAATGCAGGCAAATTCCAGGCCAGGAATTTGAGCACACAGTATTAAAACCACACGGGAAAGAGAGAGCGCGAGAGAGAGAAAGAGAGGGAGAGGGAGAGCGAGAGAGGGATGGTTATTATAAGGAGAGGACGGGTGGGGGCGAATGGGACGCCTGCAAGTGTGTGGGAGATATTTGATGCACTACAACCCGGCGAGGAGGGTTTTCCTTGGCCTTAGAAGCAAGGAAAGCAGGTTGAGTGGGGGAAAGAGCAGGGAGGGTAAGGAGAGAGAGAGAGAGTGGTGTGACGTTGGTTCCTGGAAAAGCAGAGGGCTGCAGAATAAACAGGCTGCATGCCTGAGACTGCCCTGTGATGTCACCACTGGGCAAACGAGGGACGAGGGGAGGAGAGAGAGAGAGAGACGGAGAGAGAGAGAGAGACGCCCATGAGGTTAAACAGCAGAGGGGATGAACGAAGAGTGACAGAGGTGGAGAGAGAGCGAGCGGAGGAGTCAGATGAGCAGGAGTCATTCTTTGTGATAGACTGAAGGGAGGAGGAGGAGGAGGAGGAGGAGGCTGCTGTAAAGAAGAAGAAGAAGAAGAGGAGGAGGTGAAGGAGGAGGAGAGCACTGATGGGTACGTTCAACGACGACCCTTTTTTAGAGCAGTCAGCGCTGCCGGTGTGCGACACAGCTGCCGTGTGAGGTGTGTGAGCATCATCGATAAGTGTGCGAGGCTGTTTGTGTTCGATATCCAGAGAGGAACATTTTGTACACTGTGTGTGTGTGTGTGTGTGTGTGTGTGTGTGAGTGAGTTATGGATTTGCATTAGCCAAGATTGGAGCTGCAATGCTTTGATAAGTGCAGCCATAATCCTGCACTCATATATTTACGGTAAAGTGCAGAAGATGAAGCCTTTTTCCGCTCAGACGTCACCGCTCGCGGAGCATGTTTACCTTTGACGTCAAGACTTAATATGGAGTCTCTCTCTCGCTCTCTCTGTGTGACACTCGAGCTCAAACTGCACCGTGACTCAGATTCAGGTACGACCGCAAAGAGAAGAAGAAGAAGAAGAAGAAGAAGTAGAAGAAGAAGTTTGTAGGAGTTGCGTCCCCCCACCTCGGCGTGAACTGCCAAACTGTGACCGTCCGAAAAACGAGCAGCCAAAACTGAGGGCGTTGCTGCGTTTAATTAAACATCGAGCAGCTCGTTAGTCGGATTCACAGACGGCAGAAAGTTCTTGAAATTAACAGCAGAAGAGCGACGAAAGGAGGATGAGGAAATGTCAAATCTCACAGCGCCGACTGACTCGTGCTGTCGTCATCCCCCACATGACGGCGGTCCTTGAGGAGCCGTTGCGTGTTTGTTGCTCCGCTCTCCGATGACACGGCTGACAGTAGCCATGGGGGTAACTGCTCAGCTGCTGCTGCTGCTGCTGCACGAGAACACAAAGTATGAAGTTTGAAAAGGCTCCAAGTTTGAACTGATGCCGTTCAGCAGAAGAAGAAGAAGATCGTCTGCGAGCGCCTGAATGATGCATGAACAGAGAGTGTGTGTTTGTTTTGGACACCAGCACATGCAGGATGCTTAAAAAACTGGAGTAGAAATAAAAAGACGGCAGCAAATCATCTCTCCTCCGGCGAGAGAGAGGTGTCTGTTTACGAACGTTCTCTAAACGTTCCTCAAATGTTCTTTAAACGTGTTTTCATACCTTGATTGAGTCGAAGTGTGACATCCTAAAAATAATCAAGACAAATCTCTCCAGGCTTCAGACGTACACGCTTCAACTCTACTTCTGCCTTCCTGCCTTCCTTCCTTGCGTCCTGTCTTCCTTCATGTCTTCCTTCCTTCTTTCCTCCCTGTTTTCCTTCTTTCCTTTGTTCCTTCATTTGTTCTTTCCTTCCTTCCTGTCTCCTTTCTTCTCTTTCTCTCTCTTCATCCCTTCCTGTCTTCATTCTTTCCTCTCTTCCTTCCTTCCTGTCCTCTTTTACTTCTTTTCTCCCTCCTTGTCTGTCTTCAGTCTCTCCTTCCTTCCTCCTCCCGTCTTTCCTCTTTTCCGGTGTCTTCTTTCCTTCTTCTCTTCCTTAATCTCCCACACTTCACTTCTTTCCCCTCAGCCTTCCTTTCTGTCTCTTTCACCGTCTCTCTCTCTCTCTCTGCTGTGGTTCAGTCGTATTTATGGACTATATTTTGAACCGTGGGTGTAAATTTGTCACCGGTTAATGCTCTCCGTGTATTTCCTCATGTTAGGTGTATCTGTGCTCTGCTGTGAAGTGCTGCAGCGAGGGCGTGTTTGCCTCTTTATTAACACAAAGTTCCCGGCAAGTATCTCTGGCTCGGGCCACGCTCTCTGTAAACATGTAGGTAAATAATCGGCCAATCGGCTCCTATTTATTCAGATTTAATGTGGAGGAAGCCGCGTGATTGGAAGGCTTCCTGTGCAGTGATTTGTGGGTGGCTGAAGGTCTGCGCCTCGCCGGGTCAATGCAATCTTTGTCAGATGTCGCCGGGCTTCAGGTGTGAGTGCGGCGTCAGTCACAGGTTGTGTGTGTGTGTGTGCGTGTGTGTGTGCTGCAGGTTTTTTGTGAACAAGATGAAGAAATGTTTTTTATTGCTGCTCATTTCTGTGAAGTTCTTAATAATTCTCGTTGTTATCGTCTCTTTCACAACGAGGTCAGAGGTCAGGGCGAGCTGGAAAACACTGGTTGAAAGATGTTTGGAGCACAGATTGATCAGTTTTGACAGATATTAAACATTCATAGCCTGATGTTTGGGATCAAATATCAATCAATACCTCTCAGTTACAGGCATCTATCAGGTTGCACGTGGCGGTGAAGGTGTTTTATTATCAGGTGAAACTCACCGTCGTGGTTATACCGACGTGTTTTGAAGTAAAAGTGATGTTAGCACACGGCGTAGTGTTTCTAAATAGATGCAGATTTTGTTTTCATTCAACTCAAACAGCAGAAAATCTATTAATTAAACTCACAAAGCTTCTTTGGACCTTTTTGATGCTTCAGTACTGAAGCCAGATGTCGCAGCAGTTTGGTGCCAGCAGGTTTAAAACACACACAGCTCTGCTCAGCGTCCCTGTGCAGACACACACACACACACACACACACACACACACACACACACACACTAAATAACATGGTGAAGAGCTTTCATTAAATCGCGTTCAGTCACACGACGTCTCTCCTCGCTCGTGGACTCACTAACTAAAATCCTTCAACGTGAGGCGTCACCGTTATTTTAGGATGAAAACAAACTAACGAACAAAGACGGTCCAACAACTCTCCTCTCTTTCTTACAGCTTGTTCCTTCCTTTCTTCCTTCTTTCCTTCCTTTTTTTCTTTCTCCTTACTTCCTTCTGGTATTGTTTCCGTCCTTCCTTCCTTCCTGTCTTCCTTCATGTCTTAAGTCTTCCTTCTTTCCCTTGTTCCTTCCTTCTGTTATTCTTTCCTTCCTTCCTTCATTTTTGTCTTAAGTCTTCCTTCTTTCCCTTATTCCTTCCTTCCTTCCTTCCCCAGTTCCTTCCTTTCTCTCATCCTATTTTACTTCTTTTCTCTCTTCCTGTATTCTTTTTCTCTTTGTTTGTTTGTTCCTTCCTTTCTTCCTTCCTTCCTTCCCTTATTTCCTTCCTAACTATGCAACCACCAAAGTGCCTTGTATGATCACAGTCATATTTGGATTAAATCATTCACACCTCCTCCTCCTCCTCTCTAACGTCTCTCTCGTCTCTCTTCGTCCTCACAGTGGACATTAACTCGGCGCTCCCCCTGCGTCTCCCTCCGGCTGCCATCCCCATGGACCTGCGCGTGGACCATCACCAGCATCAGCAGCAGCAGCAGCAGGTGTCCTCGCTGTCCCCGCCCGGTCAGCAGTCGTCCAGCCCGGGGTTGATGGGCGGGACGGTCCAGGCCGGCGGCGGTGGCGGTGGCGGCGGCGGCGGCGTGGTCGCGGCCTCGGTGCGCGAGCAGCAGCTGCAGCAGGAGCTGCTGACCCTGAAGCAGAAGCAGCAGATCCAGCGGCAGATACTCATCGCGGAGTTTCAGCGGCAGCACGAGCAGCTGTCCCGTCAGCACGAGGCCCAGCTCCAGGAGCACATTAAGGTACATCACAAACATGCTGCTGCTTCTGGATCAGAACACAGGTAGAGCATCAGAGTTTAGATGGCGTGACGTCGGGCTACGCTTTTCCAAAAAATTGGATCCGGCTCAACTTGGACGCAGCGTCGGAGCCTGTCTGAATGCGGCCTTAATCATCACTTCACACCTCTAACAATCTGTTTCAGGAGGAAGACTGTGCAGCTACAAATGTTTTGGTTTGATACACATTTATGTCCTTCACTTCAGGTTTGACAAACCATTTGTCTTGAATAAAAGCTCACTTTATTTCGTGGAATCCACTTCATTTATTCCTGCAGATTCAGAGCGTATCGGCCTCCGCAAAGATCGAGTGTACATTTGGCTTTTCTTTTCAAGGAGAAATAGCATCATAAATCATTAAAGCTGTCGACCAATGTACATAAAAATATGATTAAAGCTGCACAAAAGACTACGTTTATTTATTTATTTATTTATTTATCTCCTCCAGCAGCAGCCCAGGCAGGCTGAGCCTATTTAAAAGTTACTAAACAAAGCAGAGCAGCTCTTCATTTAGTCTGCGACAGGATTCTTCATTAACACGGAGAAGCAGCTCTGTCAGCTTTAAACAGCAGAGGAACTCTTCATGTAGCTCAGCTTCAGGGACTTCCATCTTCCCTTCCTTCCTCCCTCCCTCCCTTCTTTCCTTGCTCCCTTCCTGTTGTCATTCTTTCCTTTGTTTCTTCCTTTCCCCCTCCTTTCCTTTTTTCCCTTGTTCCTTCCTTTCTTCCTTCCTTCCTTCTTCCCCTTGTTCCTTCCTTTCTTCCTACCTTCCTTCCTTCCTGTCGTTCTTCTTTTCCTTGTTCCTTCCCTCCCTTGTCCCTTCCTTCCTTTCTTCCTTCCTTCCTATCTTTCTTCTTTTTCTTGTTCCTTCCTTCGTTTTTCCCTTGTTCCCTCCTTCCTTCCTTCTTCCTCTTGTTCCTTCCTTCCTTCTTTCCTTCTTCCCCTTGTTCCTTCCTTTCTTCCTTCCTTCCTTCCTTCCTGTCGTTCTTCTTTTCCTTGTTCCTTCCTTCCCTTGTCCCTTCCTTCCTCCCTTCCTTCCTTTCTTCCTTCTTTCCTATCTTCCTTCTCTTTCTTGTTCCTTCTCCCCCTTGTTCCTTCCTTCCTCCCTTCCTTCCTTCCTTCTTCCCCTTGTTCCTTCCTTTCTTCCTTCCTTCCTTCCTGTCGTTCTTCTTTTCCTTGTTCCTTCCTTCCCTTGTCCCTTCCTTCCTCCCTTCCTTCCTTTCTTCCTTCTTTCCTATCTTCCTTCTTTTTCTTGTTCCTTCTTTCCTTCCTTCCTTCCTTCATCACTTCCTGTTTTCATTCTCTCCTCCCTTCCTTCCTTTCTTCCCTCTTTCCTATCTTCCTTCTTTTTCTTGTTCCTTCTTTCCTTTTTCCCTTGTCCCTTCCTTCTTTCCTTCCTTCCTTCCTTCCTTCATCACTTCCTGTCTTCATTCTCTCCTCCCTCCCTTCCTCCTCCTCTACTCTTTTAGAGATAACGATGAGGGTTCAGGAAACACGTGAAAGACGGACGTTTGTCGCAGTGGTGGTGTGTTACGTAACCAAACCGGCGTGTTGCACCTTACTTTAAACATCAGCGCTCATACGAGGAGCAAACATCTGATTGAACGTGTCGTATAACGGATCACACGCCGTGTCGTCGTGACCTGGAAATACAAAGTGAATCTAGATCAGCACGCCCACAGTCTGAAGCTTTGAGACATCGGAGGCCCCTGAGAGCGCCGCGGAGCTCCTGTGGGGCTGAAATGTCGTATAAAAATATTCCCGTGTTTGTTCTGTGCGCAGTATTGAAGCTGTAATATGAATTATAACACACACGTACAGATGAACTACTTCTTTTTTCAGGACTTTGAATAAACCGTCTAAAAATGGAGTGTGGGGGCAGAGATTAGATCGCAGCTCGCAGGATTACATTAGTTTAAATGATTTGAATTCCTCGTCTGGTTTGATTCATACTTCTATCTGTCCTCACTTCCTTTCCTTTCTTCCTTTGTTTTTTCCACTTTTTCCCTTTTTTCTCCTCTCCTTCCTTCCTCTTTTCCTTTCCTTATGTTGTGTCTTCCTTCTTTCCTCCCCTTTTCCCTTCCTGCCCTCACTATTTCCTTCCTTCCTCCTCTTCTCTTCCTCCTCTCCTTCTTTCCTCTCTCCCCTCCTTACTCCACTTCTGACCTTCATTTTTGTCTTAAGTTCCTTCTTCCTTCCTTCGTTCCTTCCTTCCATCTTGTATTTCTTCTTTCCTCCTTCCTTCCTTCCCTCCCTCCTGTCTTTCTTCTTTTCCTTGTTCCTTCCTTCCTTCCTTCCTTCCCGTCTTTCTTCCTTCTTTCCTATCTTAATTCTCTCCTTCCTTCCTTCCTTCATCACTTTCTGTCGTCATTCTTTCCTCCCTTCCTTCCTTCCTTCCTTCCTTTCTTCCTTCTTTCCTGTCTTCATTCTCTCCTTCCTTCCTTCATCACTTCCTGTCTTCATTCTCTCCTCCCTTCCTTCCTACCTCTTTTCCTCTTCTTCCTTTTTTCTCTTCCGCCTCATCTCTCTTCTTGTTTCTCTTCCTTTCCTTCTGTCCTCTTATCCTCCCTTTCCCCTTAGTTCCTCTGTCTTTGTCCTCTCCTCTTGTCTTTCACGCTGCGCCTCTCTCGTGTGGTTCAGTGTGTCGAGTTGTGTTGTGACGTTGAAGATGAGTGATGCTGTCTGAAGGGCCGTCTGATCTGTGGTGGGGCTGCAGGACCACTCAGGTGGAGGCCAGTGACGCACAGCCTGAGCAGGGAGGCCCGGCCTCAATCAGCCCCATTCACAGCCGCTGTGTACACACACACACACACACACAGGCATTAAACATACACATCCTCTCAAATGTCAGCAAACACACAGTCACACACACTCTCATAAAGTGAGAGTTATCCTGCAGCTCTTCACAGTGTTAGTCAAAAAGGGAAAGTGTGTGTGTGTGTGTGAGCCACAGGGGTTTTTGGGGTGTGTGTGTGTGCGTGTGCATGTGTGTGTGTGTGTGGAGGTTACTTTGAGCCTCTCCACCCACTCATTCCCCCTCCACCGATCCTCCAACGTTTATTGAAAGGCAGGAAAGAATCGACGCTCCGGGTTTGGAAGCGATCCAGAGAGCCGACGAGCTTTTCTCACGAGCGCCGCCTCACCTTCCTCTCACCTTCAGCCACTAATTTATTCACAGGCTCGTCTCAAACATTCGACGGTAAACACAAGAGCACGTCCCCGGCTACTGAGCGTCTATTTAGGGAGCCATCAGAAGTTGATTACACGCCGTTACAGTAAACTGATCAAATATTGCCGTTGGGCGTGCGATGGTAGGGCGAGGGAGGAGTGTCGATTCCTCGGCACGTCAGAGAGAGGTCGTTACGGAGCGCGCACAGACAGCTCGCCTTTTTATTGTGTGTTACGGAGACGTTAAAGAGTTATCGTGCCTCAGGTCGAAGTGTGTGACGTTTGAGTGATGCGAGGTCTCATTCAAGGACGCTTCAGTACGATGAAGAGCACTTCAGTATTTCTGTCTTCTTGTCTTCCTTCATCTTTATCTTCCTTACCTTGTGTCCTCTTTCTTCCCCTTCTTTCCTTTCCTGTCTTCCCTATTTCCTCTTTTCCTTCCTCCACCCTTCTCCTCTTTTACTTATTTCCTCTCCTCGTGTCTTCTTTCTTCCCTTGTTCCTTCATTCCTTTCTTCCTTCCTTCCTGCCTTCCTTCTTTCCCTTGTTCCTTCCTTCTTTCCTTGATTCCTTCCTGTCTTCCTTCTTTCCCTTGTTCCTTCCTTCGTTCCTTCCTTCCTGTCTTCCTTCTTTCCCTTGTTCCTTCCTTCCTTCCTGCCTTCCTTCTTTCCCTTGTTCCTTCCTTCGTTCCTTCCTTCCTTCCTGTCTTCCTTCTTTCTCTTGTTCCTTCCTTCCTGCCTTCCTTCTTTCCCTTGTTCCTTCCTTCGTTCCTTCCTTCCTGTCTTCCTTCTTTCTCTTGTTCCTTCCTTCCATCCTTCCTGTCTTCCTTCTTTCCCTTGTTCCTTTGTTCCTTCCTTCCTGTCTTCTTTCTTTCCCTTGTTCCTTCCTTCTTTCCTTCCTTCCTTCCTGTCTTCATTCTTTCCCTTGTTCTTTCCTTCTTTCCTCCCTTTTCTTCCTGCCTTCCTTCTTTCCCTTGTTCCTTCCTTCGTTCCTTCCTTCCAGTCTTCCTTCTTTCTCTTGTTCCTTCCTTCCTGCCTTCCCTCTTTCTCTTGTTCCTTCCTTCCTTCCTTCCTTCTCACAGGACAGACAGTCAGGACACAGTCGGTTTGTCTCGTCTGTATAAAGGCCTGAGGAGGAGGATAGAGTTTTAATGTAACAGATGCTCTTCTTCTCTTCTTCTCTTCTCGCTCCTCTTGTTTTTTGGAGTGATGAGGAGGCGAGCAGATTGGATTATGTGCCTCGTGAAAGCCTCATCCCCAGTTAAATTGTTTATGTTTATTTAAAGACTCGAGCTTGTGGCCTGGGGTTTTTATAGAATTGCAAAGGTTTTATTTTATTGCCTCAAACAGCTGTCGGACTTAATTGTTTCAGATGTCAACTTAAGCGCACGAGGAGTGGAATGTAAATAGACGAGAAAGTAACAAAGTGATTATGTTTGCTGCCTTCGTGTGCTAATAAATCTTGAGAACGTGCGGTTTGAATCCGGCATTGGCTGAACTTCTTCTTCTTCTCCTGCTGACATGATTCTGACGTTTCTTCCTGCAGCAGCAACAAGAGCTCCTGGCGTTGAAGCATCAGCAGGAGCTGCTGGAGCACCAGAGGAAGATGGAGAACCACCGTCTGGAGCAGGAGCTGGAGAAGCAGCAGAGGGAGCAGAAGCTTCAGCTGCTGAAGAACAAGGAGAGGGGACAAGAGAGTAAGTCGTGGACTAGATGGGAAGCTCACACCTCTTTGGGTCTTTTCACACCTCAACCACTAAAATCAGCTGAAGTCTGTAAATGTAACTCGGTCTGACGCCTCGTTCAGATTGTTTCTTGTTTCCTCTCACCTTCCGTGCAACATGTACTCGCACACTGCCACGTAGAGATCGGCAGCAAGCAGATAGCGGTTGTTTCACACCACTTCGCCCGCACGTTAGCGGCCTAAACGTCCAGTTTGATTGTAAAATGACGCACAAAGACATCCAGTCACTTGTAAATGTGGACGACCATCGGGGCTTAGCAAGAACTCTTCATTCACTGCAAGGTTGAAAGGACCGTTGAGATTAGTATTCACAGTGTGTGTTTCTGTGCATGCAAGTGTGTGTGTGTGTGTGTGTGTGTGTGTTTCCATTTTACTTGGAGAACCTGTGTATTTACCGCGGTAAACGAGCTGTATTAGCTGGTGGCCTTGGCGAGGGCTAAGCCAAGTTATTACCGCTGCCTGCTGGATGTCTCTCAACAGTTCATTGAAAGTGAGTGGACAGGAGTCCTTGAGAGCAGTTTACACACTATATGGAAAGTGGTTACAGATCGAGGCTGCATCCGTATGAGTCGAGAGGGAGAGAGAGGGAGCGACGGCTCGGTGTGTTTGCTCTCACATGTACCTGCGCGAGTGCGGTGGTTTGTGGTCAGTTTTTCATTTATTTTTCCTGCGCTCTCGCTTCTCCTCCGGGCTGTGACGATCAGGCTGCACAGACACGTCCAAAAAATGTCATTATCAATTAATCTGCTGCTGATTTTCATCGACGGATTGTTTGCTTTCTGAAATATCAGGACACGGTCAAAAGAAAAGCTCACAAATTGCTTGTTTACAGTCCAGAACCCAAAAACTTCTCACACTGAAGAAGCTGAATATTGAATATACTTGACTGATATATTAGATTTTAAGGTCTGGATAGGAGCATCACGTGATATTGTGCTGTGCTTTGAAGCTTAGACGACATAAGAAGACGTTTAATTTAATATATCAGCTGTAAACGGACAGTATGCCAAGCAGTGGGCCAAGCTGGAGGCTCGGGGGGTTCAAGACATGTGATCATAAATGTTCCCAGTTTGAGTCCAGACAGGGGTCTTTGTTGCACATCATCCCACTAACCGTCAATCTCGTCTATGTCTCCACTCCATAGGCGCCGTAGCCAGCACTGAGGTGAAGATGCGGCTCCAGGAGTTTGTCCTGAACAAGAAGAAAGCCCTGGCCCAGCGGAGCCTCAACCAAGGAGGCCTCCCAAATGACGCTCCCTACTGGTACCGGTGAGGAACAGCTACTGCTCGAATACACACAGACAGAAAAGAAAAGTAGATCAGCTAGTAGAGGCAAGACTTCAAGACCATCACCTGCCTCGCATTGATAAATCAGTGTCACTCGCGTGTGCTTGAAAACAATTTTGAATTGTGAATTTAAAGGTTGTAAGCGGTGGAATAATGTAGAAGCGAGCTGCAGACGCTCATAAGTTTGGATGGTAATTCTCTCTCTGACAGCAGATGAATAATGTATTGGATTGTGTCTTTATCTGTCAGCGAGCTTCCCGTCTTCCTCACCTGCTACACTGTGTGAGCCTGACTGAAAGACGGATCGAGCAGGGTTATAAAACAAAGATGGGAATGCACGCGCACACTCGCACACGTATACACGTGAGAGCAGGATATTGGAACGTGATGATAGGGCGCTCTCGCAGCGGAGGATCGGCCTTGAATATTTATTGTAGCATCTCTAGAGACCTTTGCAGGTGTGTACATTGGCTGTTTCCTGCTCTTGTCACATGCTTTATTCTTTCTGTTAGTAACCGTGTACACATTGCATGACTGGACACACGGTTATACAAACCAAAGAATGCAATACGCAGATGAGAAATCTCTCAGTCATTTAAGGTATTTAACTTCATATCTAAGGGGTGAGGTTCTTATTAGGAGTGAAGGAAGTATTTAGATCCTTTGCTGCTAAGTACAAACAGTATAGAAAGACTCCCACTGGAGGTTCAGTGCATTCAAAGTGTTACTTCAGTAAAAGTACGGAAGTATTCTCAGCAAATTGCACTTAAAGTAACAAAAGTAGAAGATAGGTGCAGCCATCTGCAGCGCAAAGGTCAAGGCGTTGCAGCCCGATGTCACGCTGCAGCCGCCAATCAGATGATTAGACGGGTCAAATGTCTGCACAGTCAGCCTGAAATGTCTCCGTAGCTGAAAGAAAGAAGTGCAATTAGATTTTTGTCTGATGGTTTGACAGCAGTGGTTGAGCTAAATAATGAAAATATGTTACGTTCAGCACAAATAGATGAACACACCAGACAACCCCGTGGCGACTCACCGCAGAAAGAACCGCAATACGTGAGCGTTATTTTTGTTGTAGGCGGTCGTGGTGGAGACGAGTTTAACAACTTTATAAAGTGCTGGGTAGTTTAACCTGCAAAACTTCAGCATAAAAAGACATTTTTTTAATCTGTGATTGAGTCCTGAAACTTTATTTAGTAGTGCAGTGTTTTGAATTTAAATCAACTTGCGTAAAAAATCTTCTAGAAATGAGTTCATTCATTTTTTGTGGTAAAATAAAACTTTGTGGATGCAATTCTAGATGAAAAGAAGCTGAGTGTATGTTTTGTATCAAAAAATAACATGCAAAACAACCCAAAAACTGGTCAGTTATAGTAAAAATAAGTCGAGTACAAGCATAAAGCAGTACAGTACAGTACAAAGTGCAGTACTTGGATAAATCTGCTTTCCACTGCTGCTGGTTTGTAACGTCAACATTGTAGCTGAGTGCCAGACATGATTTCCAAACGATGTTCTGTGTTTCGTTTTGGCACTAAAGCCATAAAATGCAAATCCATAACCAAATAAATAAATGTTACATAATCTCGATGTGTGACCCAGTGAAACACCCACAAGCTCTCAACAGCTCGAAGCAACACAAACTTTCTCTTTCCATATCCGTCTCTGTTCCTTTCTCTCCATAATGTGAAATCTCTCCACTCGTTGGACTGAGTGTGTACATCCGCTCGTCAGGAACACACATTTGGTCCGACGCCAGCTCGGCTTAACTTTGCCTACAAACGCCACCTTATTCTTGTAGGCGGTGAACAGATGGCGGCACACGTCTGCGGGCCTTGCCAAGGGATTTGCATGATGCGTTAATCATACAAATCTTTGACAGCCGTTAAAGTTAGTGACTTTGTTTGGATTCATTCAGCCCTCTTTCACACGGTGATAACGCAGTGTGTGTGTGTGTGTTTTCTGTGTTCTGCAGCAAAACCCAGCACAGCTCTCTGGACCAGAGCTCGCCTCCACAGACCGGCGTGTCCACCTACAACCACCCGGTGCTGGGCGTCTACAACCCCCGGGATGACTTCCCACTGCGAAAGACAGGTACGTCACACACACACACGCAGCAGAGAGTCTATGCAGGCTCACGTTTAGAGAAGATTACACACACACGCAACTGTAACGGCCAGTAGCTGCTATGCAAACTCACGTCTGGCGTAATTTAGATGGCATCGGCGCTCTGCACCATTAATCACATTCACATTAGGCTGTCAGGGTCTCCCTGCATCCCCCACATGAGAGTGTTAGAGAGAGTGTAAGTGTAGGTGGTTCAAGAGTTCAATAGAGTGAAAGAGGTTTTTAACATTTTAGCAGCTGATGTTTTATTACTGTTTAATAGTTCTTTATCTTCGGGGGTTGTTTTAAAGCAACGTCTTAGGACACTTGATCCTGATATTGACAGTTTTTAGCCAAGAGTTTAGAGATGGGGTGAATATATTTAGCTTGGATCAGATTTGAGGCTCTAATTTCACGTTGCCGGACGTTTCCGCTGCCTTTAATTTGTTTGATAATTGCATATTAAAACTAATCTCCTCTTGCAGTGCAACGATTACTTTTGAGGTTCCCCAGGGCTCTATTCCCGGCCCTTTAATGTTTTCAATCTGTGCGATACCTCCGGGTCAAGTAATTCAGAAGTGCAATATTTCTCTTCACTGTTACGCCGCTAATATACACACACACACACACACACACACACATTAAAGCCAGCAGACCTCTCCCCTGTTTACTCACTCATAACCCGTCTTAGAGACGTCATATCTTGGACGTCCAATCATGTTTTGATGTTAACTGCTGATAAAAAACCTTTGGGCCTGAAACAAATTGATCTGCTTCTGTTGTTTCAGTGTTTTTCCATGAGACGCATGGCTCAGCTGTTTAACTCATTAAGTGTTGTAAGAAATCAGCTTAACCTAGATATTCAGAGAGTATTCTAGCGCAGCCTGTTGCAAGAAACACGAGTACTATAAATACTGAATGTGTGGTGCAGTATGAGGCCGTAAATCTCGGGGTCGTTTCTGAGTTTGAGCGCATCATTTGCAGCCGTTTGTCGACTCAGGAGCGCCACTAAGATCAGATCATCTTCTTCATTTTCATCTATCTGTTATTCATGTAATTATTTATCGTACTTTCCATTAATTGCCCACCTGCAGCTCGTATAAAAACACACCAGGCTGGGTAATTACAACGTCACGTTTCGACCTGTGGCCTTGGAAATTTATTTTAAATTGGCGTTTAATTAGTTTTACTTTCACTTTTACTGCCCTTATCGGTTAAGTACTTTGTAATCTTGTTTTTGGGAAAGTGCTGTATATAAATAAATGTTATCAACAGAGTGAGCCTAGACACGCTGCTGCTTTGAGTGGTAACTTGTATGCTTTGTCAAAAAGTCATTAGAGCTGCTAAAACTGGAAAAACAATCTGACGTCCTCGTGTTTCAAAGTGAAGAAGCCTTTACAGAGTAAAACCAGCTGTTTGCAGTGTGTTTTTGTCAGGTGTGTGTATGTGTGTTAAGTGCGAGTGGTGTGTGCGGTGGTGTAGCCGTGAAGCAGCGGTCGTCTTACAGTGCAATTATTCACTTAGTGCAGCGGCGGGCGGCTCCAGCCCAGCCCTGTTGACTCTGAGTCTTTGGGCTGCTTGGCTGCGACGGCAGATAGACCACAGTTGACTCTGGCCCACACGGCCGCATTCCACTCTGAGAGAGGAGGAGAAGAGAGGGAGGAAGATGGAGGAATAGAAGAGTGGAAAGATGGAGGAAGATGGAGAGTGGTGGCTTCACTGACCATTTAAAAGACCTCAAAAGACATTTGAGGTGGAGGACGGAGGCAGCGTTGGTTTTCTCTTTAAAAGCACACGAGGGCACAGAAGATGGCAGCTGGCACGATGATGCCATCACTTGGAAGATGGCGAGTGTCGGCTCGTCCCTCGATTTTCTATAAGACCGAGGATTGTGCTCGGCTCGCCGAGAGAGGAGAGGACCTGTGCCACCCTGATATTTGCCCACAGCGATGACGTGCTTTGCGGGGTTTACTTATGGTAATGACAGCTCGGGAGAGGTTAGAGGCTCTTTTATATCACCGCCTGGCCATAAAGTTAGACGACTGGCACCCGGGGCTCCCAGCAACGGTCAAAGGGAGCAACAACACTCTTTTGTGCATCTCCCATCTCTTACGTTTGAGAAATTTATTGCAGCTGATATCCACAGCACAATTAGAACAGTATGACAACACATTAAGGTAAAGATGTCGGTGCCGGGTGATTTGGCGACAGCTGTGGTTGCTGGTGGTCACAGCAAAGGCAGCAAATGCTCTTTGAAAAGAGAAATACAACAAAGAGTGGACGGCGTATACCTCTAGATTTCTGAAGAGCCGCTTTGATGTTGGCAGTCCTCTTCCTCCCGCCTCTAAAAATGGGCAAAGACGTGGATCATCGGCGGACCTGAGCCTGGGCACCAAACACCAAACTTACCGTGAGAGCAGTTTTAGACGCGACAGCGACATTTTAAACTGATCTGCTGTCAGAAAAAACGTCTGCTTCACGCCTAAATCTGCCCTGTGTTTCACCCGTTGAATATTTATAATGTGAACTTGCAGCCATGGAAAATGTTGGCTCATGGGCGCCCTGGTAGCTCACCTGGTAGAGCATGCAAGGCAAGGTAGGCCGAGTTCGACTCCCAACCTGTGGCCCTTTGCTGCATGTCATCCCCCCTCTCTGTCGCTAACAAATAAAAGTTAAAAAGCCCAAAAAATAATGTTAAAATAAAATAGTGATTACAGTTGTAATTATAAATACAGTGAATGAAAACATGCAGACCATAAATAGCATCAAACATTAATTTACCAAACAAAACAGAAAAACAGCAGCCATGATCGAAAGAGTTGCGTGACAAGAGGCGCCTCCTGAAAACTTGAACCTTGGCCAAACGGAAGCCTTTAAAATCATTAACTCTTCTTACGCGGCGCACATTCAGGGGATGAGCGAGCATCGCGTGAACTTAAAATCTGCTCTTGTGTGGAGCATGTTCTCGCTCACACATGAATGCATCAGAAAAATGGAGATGGGGTGGGAAAGTTTGAGGCCGCCGTGTAACTGCTCTCTTTGATAGTCGCGGAGCCGTCTTTGCACTGACGCCACCGACGTGTTTTTTTTGTAGCCTAACTGGGGCAGCCCGTCCTTCACATGGATACAAAGGCACATAGGCAGACTGGTACTGTACTCTACATGACGTCGGTAGAAAACCCAGCTCGCCCGTGGACACAAAAGCAACATGCGGTTGTCTGAATACAGGATGTCGCTCACTGAATACACAACCTTTCACCTCAGCTGTGAGGCCCATTTTAACAAGGCGACAATGCTCCATCTGTGCATTGATATCATTCGTGATTTTATGTGCTCAAACCCCGGAACAAAGCCCGAGAGTTTGACATAGCAGTCGGGTTAAGGTCAAGTAAGATGGATCCAAGACAGCTTTTTAGTAGGAGCGCAGCTCAGATTAAATAAAGATTACAAAGTTATGGTCACGTGATATCAAGCAAGTATTCAAATTGTTCTGTACCAAGTAGATATTTGGCTCATCCTCACGGTCGCGGCTTCAGTTTTTTATTCTCTGTACAGAGCGGACAGACGGTGAATAAAGGATTGATGCCTCATACACAACCTTGTCTATCGAGGTAGACAGCAGACAGCAGTAAAAACAGAAACATTGAAGAGGAAGAGGAAAAAAAGCTGTGAAGGTTAAAGGATACTTAGATAAAAGTGTCACAGCTATATACGTTGTAAAACTTCAATTTTATTCTGCTCGGGATGAATAACAGCAGATATTGTACTGACAGTCTGAACTAGATTTAGATTTATGAGCGTCTATTGGCAAAATATGGAAGTATGTTGAACCCACTGACGGTATAAAGAATGGACGGCGTATACGTAACCCAAAATCTGTGGCTCTGGTTGTCCTACCTGGACCTGAGGCGGGCCGAATGACGCCTGGTTGCTCAAACAAGCCACCTATAACGGCACCTACCTGTCCATCAAAGCGTCCACGCTCTTAATCCTGCATAACTTTAAGCCTTAATATAATCTGAACAGGTGAGTTGTATAAAAATTCACCCTCAGTACAGTTGTCATGAACGGGGAAATTATCTATAGAGACCAAAACTGTTTTTTGTACCAGGCTGTAAACATGTTTATTTCTGCTGTGAAGTTGGACATTTTAACATGGGGACTTATGGAGACTGACTCACTTCGGGAGCCGGCCTCAAGTGGACGTTTGAGGAACTGCAGTTTTAAACTTTAACTTAAATTTAACAAATATTTAGTCGCTGCTTTTTTACTTGTGTTGGGCCACGATGCTCTGATTTGTAGTCCCGACATGAATCAGTTTGACTCCGCCTGGACCGAGCTTTCCCTCCCACTTTGTGCTGCTGTACCGTCACACTTCATTTATTTTTACACATGACACTGTTAATGGGAGCGAGTCGAGTTGTGACGAATGTTCCCTCAAAGGGATTTTTCAGGCGAGTTTGTTCCAGGTAAAGAATGCTTCAGTATGTGTATCTGTCAGAAATATAATAGCAGATTAATTTGGTTATGTCATAATTGGGGTTAGTTGTGTACCACGTTGGATTTGGCCCCTTCTTTGATGATTAAAAATTGGATAATGAATAGTGAAATTATGCGAGGCTGCCGCTGATTGGCAGAGCAGAATAAACAGAGCATTAGCCTGCGTGGCAGAAGCCAAGGTGACATGCCGTTCCCTTCTCCCTGTCTCCATTCACAAGTCTGTGACAGTGTACACAAAAGACCAAAAGGCCTCGAGGCAATCAGACATGGCTCCCGAATTGGAGCTAATTGCTTTTCAGCCGCAGTGTCACTGGGAAAACGGATCAGAATTTGGCGTGTTCAGAAAGAAAGACAGAGTACAGCGGCACGTCTAGCAGACAGGTTTCATAACAGAGCAGCTCCGTGACAGATCAATGAGCCGAGCTGCCGGTTTAAGATGAAAGCCTGCGAGACTGAAGCTCAGGCAACTCTCTCACCCTTTACATCGATTTGTCCACCGCCGCCAGTTATCTGTAACGCTGAGGAGGCTCTGAGTGACTCGCCAAGGTAACAGAAGTAGATGACAGCGTCGTAGTTTAACAGTCAACGAGGCAGTTAATTCACATGAATGACGCGGCAGTGTTTGACCTTCGTCAGGCTGCAACAAGAACCAGACACGCCTTGTTAACAGATCAGGTGTGACTCCTCTCATGCTACAGCTTGTCCATCCATCCGTTTTCTTGGGCTTATCCCGGGGTCAGGTCGTGGTGGCAGCAGGTTTGGCAGAGCAGAGACGTACTCCTGGGTGATCCAGAGGTGTTCCTCCCGGGGTCTCCTCCCAGTTGGACGTGCCCTGAGCACCTCCAAAGGAAGGCGCCCAAGAGGCTCCTAATCAGACGCCTGAACCACCTCAGCTGGCTCCTTTTGATACTCTGAGCTCCCTCGCTGAGCCTGACCACCCGGCAGATCCGCGACCTCATTCTTTCAGTCACTACCCAACAAAGCTCATGACCATAGGTGAGGGTTGGAACGTAGATGGACTGGAAAATCGAGAGCTTTACCTTCCAGCTGAACCACAACAGTCCGGTAAAACGTCCGCAGTACTGCAGGCGCCGCTCCATCTCACGCTCCGTTTTCACATCAAGATCCTGAGATATCATCCGTGCTGGTGTACGATATGATTGTGAATAGAGAGTCACTTCCTTCCACGTGCTGCATTCAGACTGTGAATTATGACATTTGGTCCGTCTCCTCTCCGTCCTCCTTTCAGCCTCGGAGCCCAACCTGAAGCTTCGCTCCAGGCTGAAGCAGAAGGTGAGCGAGCGGAGGAGCAGCCCGCTGCTGCGACGTCGCGACAGCCCCATCACCACCGCCAAGAAACGCTCGCTCGACATGGCAGGTGAGGAGACGCACAGGCACTGTCTGTCGCTTTAAAAAGAAGTTTTATTTTCATCTTCTGTATTTGATTTATGTGTGTGTGTGTGTTTCAGACTCTGCGTGTAGCAGCGCCCCCGGCTCAGGCCCGAGCTCCCCGAACAACAGCTCCAACAACATCCCCAATGAGAACGGCATCACTGTGTCAGTCTCCAACAACACGGAGGTAACACACACATGCTGCAGTGCACTGTGCTGATATATTGAGCTGTTATCACCTCGCAGACGTACATTTTTTATTCTTTAATTCATGGTTTAATAAAGCAGAACATGACCCGTTAACCTGAAGCCTGGGCGTTCATGAAGATTTGCATTTTTTCTCTGTTTCTGGTGAGAAAAGTTTCTCACTTTCCTGCAGAAAATCATAAAACATTTAAAGTTCACGGCACAAAACACGAGCTGCAGACCACCTCAGTCCTAAAGTCTTCGTACGAGATGAACCCAAAATTATTTAATATATATATTAACATAAATTATGAAGAAATTATGCAGCCCTTTGCTGTCAGAGTAGCATTGCTGTGTGTTATTTGCTTTTAAACTTGACGTCTAGGACATTTTCTATCGCGAGTAGTGTGCAAACTTAGCTTTTTCACCATGTGTGGACCCCTGCAATGTTTTTTTTTCATGATGCAAACACATAGAAATCATTTAAATGTGCTTCCCAGGCGTCCCTGGCCCAGAGGCTGTGCAGCGGTGCTGAGCGGGGCTCCGTTAACCAGCTGTCCCTCTACACTTCGCCATCCTTACCCAACATCACCCTGGGGCTGCCCGCCACCGCCACGGCCACGGCTGCTTCCAATGTGAGGAAGGAGGAAACCGCTGCCAAGGCGGCCAAATTGCTAGCAGACGAGACGTTTATTCAAAATCAGCTCAACCCCGCCTTTCTTCTTCCAGGTGACGTCGGCGCAGCAGGACGGAGGTCTGCAGCCGGCCCTCTCCCTCAGCCCTCCTTTCCTCTCCGGCGGCCACTTGACCCCCTACCTGGCCGAGGCCGGAGCGGGGACGGGCGGGCACGGCGCGCACAGTCCACTGCTTCAACACATGGTGCTCATGGAGCAGAGCCCGGCGCAGAGCCCCCTGGTGACAGGTAGGAGTACTAACCAAAGTTTTACAGTGATAAAAGAACAATCGTAGCTCTATTAGTCCGTGACACACAAAAAAAGAAGCAGCGCGTCGTCACACTCGCTCAGATGTGTGGTACACTGTGTGCCCCCTCACACTGACAGACGTCCATTCATTTGCTCAAACTAATGAGCTCCTTTCATATGTCAGTGTGCGCTATGAGAGTGTGACATGGACGCATTGTGCGTCCGTTCCCATCAGCTCATTCATTGACTACCATTTCGCTGCTATTTTGAGCGTGGCGCTAGCAGTGAATGGGCAATGACGCACATACAGACGCACATGTGTGTGTGTGTGTGTGTGTGTGTGCGCGGATGTAGACAAGGACATGCGCACGCCCACACACACACACACACACACAGGTCAGGAGCAAAGAGTGAATTAGAGCCCAGATGCAGTAATTTACTCCTCAGCTCAGAGTCGAGAAAGTCATGTTAATTTTCACAGTAATCAAGGACCTCCAGGATGATTTTCCAGGCTCGATCAAGCCGCACTTTCTTCACACGGATGATGCACTGTAAAAAAGACAGACAGGATCCGACGCTGCTGCGGTGAAATTACAGTATTTTCCGTTCATTTGATTGGTGGAGAAGTCGAGCCGGATCCAGCTTTTGGAAAGAAACGCAGCCCGACGTCACGCTGCAGCCACAGTCATCCTGAAACTGACGCTCGACCTGTTGTGCTCTGACTTTTATTTCATGAAGCAGCTTCTAAATCTGAGTCTGACTCACAATTTGTGCTGCAGAATAGAGACACGAAGAAGTTTAATTTGGTTTGTGTCCGACAGAGCGGTTGAGCGACGTAGACGGTGAATGAGAGCGAGCGAGCGCTCACAGGCACAAGTCAAATTAAAACAGATAGAAGACACACAGACGATATTAAAACACAAAGCAGCCTAGAAACAATAATAAAAATACAATACACCCAAAAGATTTAGTGCATTTTGTACGGACAACATGTAAAAGTCTCTTGAACGCAGCGTATTCTCTCCATCACTTCACCTCCTACAAATAAAACACCCGAGATTAAACCAGCGAAATGAACCATAAAAATATACCAGTGGGTCGCTGAACCAGGCTTACGGTTACACAGCAGCACCCCTTTCACCGCCGGACAACCCTGCAGAGATTCACCGCAACGCCTGATCTGAACTTTTCCTCAGCTCGTATCGTCACAATGGAAGAATCGCAGCACGACAGCACAGATGGTTCTTTCTTACTCGGTTCACAAACACATCTGCTGACTAATCTTCGGTCCAACGCCAGTAAAAGTGACATTAGAAAGTCAGTTGTTGTATTTTATTATTGTTCTAGGACTTAATAAAAGGTCAGGATCGGGCTCGAACCTCAGAGACTGCAGACACAGACGCATGCATCATCATGACACCTAGTCTAAATACTTCATAAGGTCTCTTTTTTCTCACCATTAAGCGCTGGAGCTTTCCCAAACAGCCGCCTGACCCAAAGCGTCATGCGTCACCTTATGAATCCCAACTTCTGAATAACTCTTCTTCTGTTTTTTTTTTTTGTGTCCAAGGTGTGAGCGGTCTGTCCATGTCCCCGGCGGCGTCCATGGCCAAGCTGCAGCGGCAGCACCGGCCTTTAGGGCGAACCCAGTCGGCGCCTCTGCCTCAGGGGAGCGCCGCTCAGGCTCACGCCCAGGCCCTGGCCCTGCAGCAGCTGGTGGTCCAGCAGCAGCACCAGCAGTTCCTGGAGAAGCACAAGCAGCAGTTTCAGCAGCAGCAGCTCCACCTTAACAAGGTGAGGGGTGGAGACACGTGACTTTATTCCCCTCTTTTACCCGTAATTAATTAATCCTGTGGGCCAGCACACGAGCTGCAGAGCAGTTGTTTGTGTAGGCGGCAGCCAGTCACGTGTTTTCCGTGTACGTGTTCGAGGCAGGTGCGGGTTAACATGTACACAGTCTGCGTGTGTGTTTGCATCCACGTCTCTGTGACTGTGGCCGAGACAGTTGCCACGGACTGCGAGGTAACTGTGCGCTGCCATGGCAACAGAGCGGAAGCCTCTGCCTTACATGGTCAGGGAGGAAGCGAAGCAGCCAGCCGGCTCTGGTTGGCTTCACCTATTCGACGCAGAGTACCCGCTGGAGGAGAGGTGGGTGGATGAAACAAGGGATTTCCTCTCCTCCACCTCCTCCTCCTCCTCCTCCTCCTCCTCCACCACCACCACCTCCACCTCCTCACTCCCTCCATATGTCTCAGAGCTCTCCAGTGGCAGCTTTTCACACAAACATCTCAATAACAGCCTCTGGCACGCTAAAGGACAGAAATGAAAACCTCCACTGCAGACAGTGTTTTACTCTGTTAAATTAATAAGAACATACAAGAGATGTTAATTAATTACTTACATTTATATTGAGTCATTTAGCTTTTATCCAAAGCGACTTACAAAAGGGAAACAATGAAGGTACAGTGTGACAAAGCGGTCCATCATGTGCAGTTGTTGGTAGTGTTTCAGAGGAGGTCCTCTGGGTCTTCAGGAGGTCTTTGAAGGTAGAGAGAGACACTAAAGGGCCGTTCCACCAACGGGGAACAACAGACGAGAAAAGTTTGGATCGTCCTGAGCGTACGGGAGGTAACATACGTCTGTATGAGGCCAGAACCGGGGACGACCTTTGTCGTCCGCATTAGAGATTTGAATTTAACGCAGGCGGCTGCAGGTAGCCAGTGGAGATGACCACAGCCTGCATCAGGAGCTGGAGAGCATGTGAAGTCAAGTAAATCCTGATTTTACTCGTGCTGTGAAGCGCGAAGCGGCACGACAGAGGCAACAGATCAGAGAAGGTTAGTTGGTCATCGATCTTGACTTCCAAGTTTCTCGCTACCCTGCGGATTACGGACTTGAATTTAACGGATCAGTGGAGCTCGATGAGCAGCGAGTTTGAGTAAAGTGTGAAAAGACTTCGTTAAACTTTAAATGTTTTGTTCCCAGTGGACACATTTGTGCATATTTTAATTATAACGTTGGAGGCGGGAGTCTAACACGTGCGGCTGTCGATGTTCAACACATCAAATGACCAGAACAGTGTTTAACAGTGATCGGTAACGTCTGGCTGATACCTGATCCACGGTGTTTCAAACTTTTGATCAGAACTGTCGAAGTTACGGTGCGCTCTTCATTGTTTTATTGCATTTTATGGACTAAACGATGAATTTAGTTAGAAGAATGAAGACTGTGATACAAAAACAACCAGTGTGACAGAAACTTTGTGCACTCTGGTCCTTTAATACTTCTATCTGATACTTATTTACAGGTTCCAGCTCTTTGTCCTATATGATCGTAAAGTGTCTCGTGTCATTTCTTATGTTTTAAGCTCGGTAAAGAGGTTTCTGGGAAAGTAGAGCAGAGAGGAGGAGGTGGCGGGGGTCGAGGGAGGAGGTTAGAAATGAGGAGGGGGGGGCGGCCTTGTTTGGATGCAAAGAAAACGAGAACAGTAGAGGCGAGGAGGAGGAGGAGGAGGGTGAATGAGAGCTGGTGAATGCTCTGACGTCAATGCCGGGTCAGCTCCGTGCCAGACGACCCTGCAGCTCTGGGAAACACATACCTGTAGCTGTAGCTGGAGAGACTTCCAGCAAACACTTGTGGCTGTTCTCTTAGTCTCAAACGCCGCAGAGGCGAGGGCTCTGCATCCTTGAATGGCGCTTTTTTTTTTAACGGTGCACGTCAGTGAAAGTGAAAGAATAGACGAGTGAGTCACCGCTCGGCGCACAGCGGGCCTCAGAGCAAGTCGATGAAAGGCAGCGCGGCGGGGAGCGAGGAATGCCGGCGGCCGCTCACGTTCAATTAGGACGGATAGGTTTGATACAAATCTGCCTGAGTAATCCAAATTAAGCTCGTTAAAAGAAGAAAGGAGTGATTAGACTCAGAGGCTGCTGTTTTGTTGTGAAGCATCACCTTCCTGTCTCTCTCATCACAGATGATGGCCAAGCCCAGCGATTCCCCCGTGGGCCGCCAGCACCAGAGCCACCCGGAGGAGACGGAGGAGGAGCTGAGGGAGCACCAGGACGGAGGGGCTCTGCCGCCAGGGGTCACCATCAAGCAGGAGCCCCCCGACCCGCAGGAGCTGCAGGAGGAGGCGCTTCAGCAGCAGCAGCAGCAGCAGCACAGGGAGCGGGAGAGGCAGGCGGAGCAGGAGCTGCTGTTCAGACAGGTAGAGGACGGAGAGACGAAGGCCGAGAGAATCGATAGGAAGTTTCCATCGTGGGTGTTTGTGGGGAAATCCTGAAAACAAAGACAGACACAGACTTGTGTTTGAGGCTCTTTGTCTCATGGCATCTCTGGAATGAAACTCAAAGGGGAAAATCGAAAACTGTATCGTTAGTTTTGGCTGCCATCTTTTGGCCACAAGTTGTACTTGCAGTATTTCCTCCCTTATGCTCCCAAATGCTTTTATATTTTCATAAAACAGCTCACCATGACGGCTGTCCTGTGTCATTTTCTCTGAGCAGCAGGCCCTGTTGTTGGAGCAGCAGCGCATCCATCAGCTGAGAAACTATCAGGCCTCCATGGAGGCTGCCGGCCTGTCGATCTCCTTCCCAGGACACCGCCCGCTCTCCAGAGCTCAGTCGTCTCCGGCTTCAGCGTCCTCCTTCCCAATCAGCGTCCCGGCGTCCGACCCTCCCTCCAAACCTCGCTTCACCACAGGTTCTTATCCACTTCATTCACTTGTCTGTTCTGAATCCGTTGATCTATTATTTACAAAACTGTAGCCCGACTCTGCTCTGAAGTTTTTTTTTTTTGGCTTTGGATTTCACTTCCTTCCTGATGCACCGGGGAGCGAAAAGAGAAACTTGCATCCAAGAAAAAGCAGGTGAATTTGGCCAGATAACGGTGTAATGGCTCCGACGGGTGGGGGTGGGGGGGGGGCCTCCATCTGGTTGCAGTAATAATCGAGCCGGAGGAGCTAATCCTGCCAAAACCTTTTTCTCACCCACTTCGTCTTCCTCTCAGATGTCGGACTCTTCTGACAGAGATGAAAACGATGAGTGAAGAAGAAAAGATGATAGACTTCTGTGTCTGCACTCAAGTTTTATCACCACAGACTGTGCGAACATAGTTTAAGATATTTTTATAACAGTCTGGCCTCCTCTACTCCCCCTCAAACTGCAATTTAGAGGAAAAAACTTGCATCAAATGAGAATATTAGACAAGACACACAACGGACGTGAACATAAAACAAAGAAAAGTGAAATTTGAGAAGCTGGAACGAGGAAATATTTTCACTTTTGCACCAGAAAACGACGAATAATCGTTATAAAAACGGCCACTTACTAATTTTCTCGTCGATTTATGAGTCAGTTGTTAAAGAGTGTGTGTGTCTCGGTGTGTTTCAGGCCTGGTGTACGACTCTCTAATGCAGAAGCATCAGTGTATGTGTGGAAACACCAACAGTCACCCGGAGCACGCAGGCCGGATTCAGAGCATTTGGTCTCGGCTGCAGGAGACCGGACTGCGAGCGCAGTGTGAGGTGTGTGAGAGAACACTCGACAGTGAACATCACACAAAGTTGTAAACTGCATATGAGAGTTGTATCCCTTCTGTGTGTGTGTGTGTGTGTGTGTGTGTGTGTGTGTGTAGTGTATCCGTGGGAGGAAGGCCACGCTGGAAGAGCTGCAGACGGTTCACTCTGAAGCCCACGTCCTGCTGTACGGCACCAACCCTCTCAGACAGAAACTCGATTGTAAGCTCGCTCACACACACACACACA
Source organism: Sciaenops ocellatus (assembly GCA_033000465.1). Taxonomy (NCBI): domain Eukaryota; kingdom Metazoa; phylum Chordata; class Actinopteri; family Sciaenidae; genus Sciaenops; species Sciaenops ocellatus. Next base: position 12,062,869 of record CP136876.1, on the reverse strand, counting down.
CACGCCTGCTAAAATCCAGGCATATTTTAACGTTTATTTTCTGATCACCAGGTTCAATCACTCCGATGTTCGTACGGCTACCGTGTGGAGGAGTCGGGGTGAGTAACACATTTCAGATACAGTGTAGATAGCTAGTGGACGTCAGCAGTAGTGGTTGTCTGACAATGAAGACAACAACTCCCATGATGCCCGGGGTCACAGGCCTGAGCCTGAAGCTAACAGACTGATGCTAAAGATAACAAGTCCCAGGTCACGCTAACAGACTAAGCTGGCAGGTCCCGAGCAAGTGACAACCTCCGTGGCTGTGAAGTGAGAAAGTGCCAAAAAACTGTAGTTCCTCTTGTCGTCCACTTGAGGCTGGCTCCAGAAGTGAGTCAGTCTCCATAAGTCCCCATGTTAAAATGTCCAACTTCACAGCAGAAATAAACATGTTTACAGCCTGGTACAAAAAACAGTTTTGGTCTCTATAGCTAATTTCCCCGTTCATGACAACTGTACTGAGGGTGAATTTTTATACAACTCACCTGTTCAGATTATATTAAGGCTTAAAGTTATGCAGGATTAAGAGCGTGGACGCTTTGACTGACAGGTGGGTGGCTTGTTTGAGCAACCAGGTGTCATTAGGCCTGCTGATGATCCACGTCTTTGCAGATATTTAGATCAGCCAACACGGCGGTGGCCAGCGCCGCATAATTTCAGCTTCTAAACGGCGCTGTGTGTGACGTCACTCATGCTCTGTTCTTTATACTGTCGTTGGTCAAGATATGATGAGGCTAAAGCGAAGACAGGGGCAGACCTGCAGCGTCAACCTTTGAATCTCTGACTTTTCATTCCTTCTCTTTCTCTTGTGTGTTTTGTGTTTCCAGGTGGACAGCGACACCATCTGGAACGAGGTCCACTCCTCCAGCGCCGCTCGTCTCGCCGTCGGCTCCGTGGTGGAGCTCGTGTTCAAAGTGGCTACACGAGAGCTGAAGGTAACCGCCATCACGCTCCACCGGCCATGAGGAAAACACAGTAGTGGTTGTTTAACAATGAGGACAACGACTCCCATGATGCATGTGGCTAAAGGCCTCTGTCACTCCTTTGTGTCTCTGCAGAATGGCTTCGCTGTGGTCCGCCCTCCTGGACACCACGCAGAGGAAAGCACCCCCATGTAAGGCCGCAGCCGTCACCACACTCAGCTGGAGACACTTCATCTGTGCAAACACCAGCGCTGGAACAGAAATCACATCAACCACTGAGTTTATTTTAGACAGAGGCTGGAGCTAACGAATGCCTCTCTCTCTCTCTGCTGTTTCAGGGGTTTCTGCTACTTCAACTCTGTCGCCATCGCAGCCAAACTGCTGCAGCAGAGACTCAACGTCAACAAGATCCTCATCGTGGACTGGGTCGGTCTCTCGAGTTGATTTTTTTAATGTTAGCGTGCGTTTTTTAAAGGCGCACACAGCGTGGTAACATTTGTGATTACTTTGCTGCCCGACCTCAGGACGTTCACCACGGCAACGGCACCCAGCAAGCGTTCTACGACGACCCCAACGTCCTCTACCTGTCGATCCATCGCTACGACGACGGCAACTTCTTCCCTGGAAGCGGAGCACCTGACGAGGTGTGTGTGGTCACAGGTCCTTGAAATCCTTGAAAGTATTTACTAAACGTTTCTGTGTCTCAAACTTTGCTGTTTTGGGGTCCTTGAATTTGGGAATTGGGCCTGGAAAGTTTGATGTTTAATGAGACGTGTGACCTCGTGTCCGTCTCTCTGCAGGTGGGCAGTGGGCCCGGAGTCGGGTTCAACGTCAACGTCGCCTTCACCGGAGGCCTCGATCCACCCATGGGAGATGCAGAGTACCTGGCTGCCTTCAGGTAACGTCACCGCATCACACAGAGAGACAAAGCAGCTTCAAAAACATCATGCAGATATATAAATATGAAGAGAATAGTTGCTGTTTAGCCCCAGAACATTGACTTTTACTCAATAAACCAGGTCCGTTTCCGGCTTTGTTTTCAGGTAATCCTCTGGGTTTTTATCCAGCTTAAGCCACGAAGATGAGATATTATGTTTTCAGCGTCAGTTTGATCTCAATTTCTGCCAGTAGATGATTGTTTTATGATGAGTGCGGCTGCAAAACGACTCAATTAACTGATTAATCTAGTCAGAAAACAGCGAAAAGCTGAAGGAGACGCCATCAGAAGACTCGAAAAACTCAAATATAGTTCATGTTTTACTCATAAGACCGATAAAAACGGGCAAAATAATTGCTGATTAATGAGAAGTTTGAGGTGGATTAAGGATTAAATGTTTGCATTACTCTGTGTAATCTTTATATTCCACCCTCTCACCTTCAGGTCAGTCGTGATGCCCATCGCCAACGAGTTCGCTCCGGACATCGTGCTGGTCTCTTCGGGCTTCGACGCCGTCGAGGGACACCCTCCGCCCCTGGGCGGCTACACTCTGACGTCTAAGTGTGAGTGTTAGTCGGGTACTGAAGGTGACAAACTGCTGCTGCAGCAGCACAGCGCACACCTTCATTTACATTCATCCTCTCTCTCCCCCGTCAGGTTTTGGCTATCTGACCAGGCAGCTGATGACTCTCGCCGGAGGCCGGGTGGTTCTGGCTCTGGAGGGAGGTCACGACCTCACCGCCATCTGCGACGCCTCCGAGGCGTGCGTGGCCGCCCTGCTAGGCCAGGAGGTGAGAAGGTCGAATCAATCGTCTATTTTCACGCCCCTACCTGTGGACGTGACGTCATTTTAATATCTGGAGATTTAATTCACTTTAATCCTGTTTTAATCTGCCGTGTTGGCACTGAAACAGAGAAACAAAAATGTATTATTCTGAGGACAAAGCTGCACTAATCCTGTGCAAATGTATTATTACTTGAGCTCTGACATGAAAGCAGGAGCTGAATTAGCTGGAGGACACAAACATGAAGTTTTATTTTGAAAGTGACGCTTCATTACTCATTAATCGTGTGACACGGTGCATTAGTTCCAGATTACCCCCCTCTGGTGGAGAGTATTGGTGATGCAGCTTTGTGTTTACATTCTCTGTGTGTGTGCAGCTGGACCCGCTGCCCAAGGCCGTCCTCGAGCAGAGGCCCAACCCCAACGCTGTCCGCTCTCTGGAGAAAGTTTTAGAGACTCACAGTGAGTTCACGCTCGGTCACACACACACACACACACACTGCTCCGGTCACATGAGTGCGTGCGCTCTTACGTCTTTATCTCCCTCCTCTGCAGGTAAATACTGGCGCTCGGTGCACCGTTACTCGCCGCGGCTCGGACTTTCCCTCCTGGAGGCCAAACGAGGAGACTCGGAGGAGGCCGAGGCCGTCAGCGCCATGGCTTCTCTCTCCGTGGCAAACACCAACGCCATGGATCAAAGGTGAAGGGTGCAAACGTCACAGCTGAAGTCTGCAGGACGAATTTATAGAGTGACGTCTGCCTCCACTGCTGTCGAGCATGGACAAAGTGATGTGACGTACCTAACCCCAAAGTGGATTTATAAAATGTTAAAATACAACCTGAATTAATTGAAATATAAAATATTATTTATTTGTTTTGTCTGAGTTTTCAAATGAAGGCAGTCCAAACGTTACTGAAATCATTCAGAGAACATTAATCTAACATCATAGCACCTTTAAAAGAACAACAACTTAAGTTTTGGCTAAGCGGCTGTGGCTCAGGAGGCAGAGCGGGTCGTCCACTGATCAGATGATCGGTGGTTCAATCTTCGTCTCCTCCAGTCTGCATGTCGAAGTGTCCTTGGGGAAGATACTGAACCCCAAACTGCTCCATCGGTGGATAAAAGTGTCAAACAGGATACTCAGAGAACAAAGCAATATAAAAAAATAAGATTTAAGACACATTTAAAGGATGAGACAATATGAAACAATTAAAAATATATATATATATATCATAAAAAGATCAAATAAATAAATAAATAAGACAATAAAATGGTATCAAATCATAAAAATAAGTAGAAAACACAAACACACATTCACACTTCTTTGTCATGTACTAATTCAAACCGTACAGGGCGTGCGGAAAGAAAACATGTTTACATTTTATTTGAAGTTTGCACCTTCACACCAACACACTGACTCCATTTACACCTGGTGCTGGAATCTGATCTGTATCCGGACACGTTATCAGGACAAAACGAGGTGTCTGACCGCTGTGTTCAGGTCTTTTCTGCGCCTGAATGCATCATATGATGTGTTGTCAACAGGACTGAGAGTGAAAAATGATAGAAGAGTTAACTGATAATTAATCAAGAAGAGGAGTATCTCTGTGGATGTAGTTTAACGTCTGTCTTATGTCTCCTCCACAGACCAGAGGAGGAGCCGATGGAGGAGGAGGAGCCGCTGTAACAGAGGGAAACACGAGGGTGTCACACTGTTACCATTGACCTCTCCGGAGAACGCCTCTTTGAGCTGCGAAGAGGCTCGACTGATCCCTTCATTTAGTCCCTTCTAACCCCGCTCACCACGTCAGTCACCTTGATTGGCGGCCCCTCGGCCAAAAACGAGAGGAGAGGGGGTGGGCTCAGCCTCAGAGTAGGGAGCCAATCAGGAGACGGGAGGACTGAATTAGGAAAAAAAAAAGAATTAAACATACAGGCGTTGCTCGGCGACGCTCGCTCAGAGACACTCATTTTTTTTCTGTCAGTCTTCGCAAACCCCAACGTGAAGCCCACAGCGGCTAACCAAGTGACCACGGCAGCAAGCGGGCGAGTGTATTTGGAGTTTTGGGGCGAGATCAGCTCTCGCCATAGAGAGGCGCAGAAACAAATGGTGCTTTACACAGCTGCCTTCTGACCACAAACAGTATGGACACCAGGGACAGCGGACGATCCCGGCTGTCAGACGCAGCGCGGGAGTTTCTTTTCTCTTTACTATTTTTCCCGACAAACAAAAACTTTAAAAAACAAACAAACAAAAAAAAAGGGCATCGCGGCAGCCGAGATACTATTTTACGAGATGCGTTCACTGTGGCCGAAGTTTGAGTCGGCTTTTGCAAAGATTTGACGACCGGACTGTCGCCTCGCTTTTGGAGGAGCAGCAGCAGCCGCCCCCGTCGAGTGAGAGGAGTGCCTTGGTTGAAAGGGGGAGGGGGGTGTGGATTTTCAGGATTGTTCAGGAAAAGATTGCCTTAAAAGTCAAAAGATTTTTCGCGCCGAGGAAATCGGGCGCAACGGGAAGCGGAGACGGGGAGAGTTTCCAGTTTTTTTGGGGGGGGGCGGGTGGGGCGGTGGGGGAGAATGACTAAAGCAAACAATCTTTCAGCATGTTTACTTGGAACGTGACGACGACAACATTTATGTCTCTCACAGCCTCTCTTGAAGAGTTACTTTACTTTTGGATGGATCTATTTTTCTGACGCTTTGTAAAGGTAGTTGCCAGCTTCAGTAGGTGCAAACATGGAGACCTTCAGACGAAGAAATTAAAGATTGAAACAACAACAACAACAAAAAAAGGTTCAGCCTTCGATGTAGCTTCCCTTTAAACTGAAGTCATTGCTTTGTTAAACACATGAAGCATGCATTTGAGCAGACACCGGAACACTTTTGCAAGATTTTTTGAATGTTATCCAAAAAAGAGAAAGCCAAGCAAGAAAAGCCAAAGCATGAGTTTGCATATACAGTTAGTACTTTCACTCCACTTAGCTGGCAACATCTCTCGTATCGGCGCCCCTCCTCCCCTCCACTTCAATGTTTACTGATTTAATCATCGAGTGTACGCCGATCGGCCTCCCGTGCTTTGCCGGTTGGCAGCTACCTTTTGTTTTTTGTTTTTTTGTTTTTTTTGCTAGTGTGAGCTTAAACATTAGTCATGTATATTGAATTGAATATATTTTGAGAGGCAGTAATCGAGTATTGCCCGTTTGTATCTACATGTATGATTTCCACATACGAGTTGTCGATTTACGATATCGTAAAAAAACAAAAAACAAAAAAACGTGTTTGGTAAGCGTGTCCACTTTTTATTTTTTATCGTATAAGATTATTTTTCTAACTTTTTTCATCCATAGATTTTGTGTTTTTATCCGTTTTCTGGATAGTTATAGGGCTGCCATTCACACACTTAGTACTATTGTCGCTTTCTTTCTTGTATTTATCAAAAACGAGGAGCAACGCTCCGTTTCTTTCTTTCTTTCTTTCTACGGCTCTCTTCTGCATTTTCATCAATTGTGTATTTATAACATGTACTGTTTATAGGAGATTTGTATATGGAAAATTTAGAAATGTACTCTAACTAATGACAGCTATGATATTGTGAGCGACAAACAGTATGGCGTACGATCACTCCGTGAACTTAAAATATTTAACTCGTCATCAGCTGCACTGTTTTTCGGCCCTCGAGTGAAATCATGACGCGGCACTGCAACAAAAAAAAAAAAAAACATTTGATCACTTTGTTGCCTAATTGATGGATTTTCCTCTCGTGCATGGGCGATATGCACCTAACGACCGTGACAACACATCCGAAAAGAGGTTCAGAGGCTGTTTTTTATTAACCGGAAAATTCAAGGTAAATCTCTTTTTGAGCATGTGTTGCTGCACTCTCTCCGTAACATCAGTGCCTCCTCCTTCCCTCTTCCTGCTCGACACACCGGTACTACACCCAAATGATCCCTCATCTGTCCACCGCTCTGTCGAACACCCCGATTAAAGACGACTATCACGTTTATTTTAGGTTGATATCATTTTATAAACTTGTAAAATTTGAGCTTAAGTTGATATTTTTTCACGTCTAACAAAACATTCCACTTGTTACTCGTTTAATTTGGGTTTTTTTAAACATTTCTTTAGTGAATTTTTCGTTTTTTGTTTTTTTTTTTGCCGTCTACTCGCGCCAACTTTAACTCTTTGCATGGTTTGTGAGTCAGCATGCCTGCTTGTCTATGTAACAAAAATGTATTTGCACAATAGAAGAAGAACACTGGAGGACTTACAAAAAAATAATTAAAAACCTCCCGCGGCAACTCCGACTCCACCCCGAGAGCACCAGGCAGGGTGGTTTTCTTCCTCTCTGGTGTCCAAATGACTCCACTGAGAAACATTTGATATTGTTCTTATTGAATTTCCAATATTTTAACATGATTCAGCACTTACACGACATGTATGGACTGTGCTAAAGAGAAACACGCTCTGCCGAACCTCTGCTACATTCACAACTCTCCCAAAGAATGTCTCAAAGATCTCTGAACGGTAACAGAAATGACGGATATCGGTTTGGATTTTAAAAAAAGGGCATTGTCGGTTTTTGATTGTCACACCCACCTCGGCCAGTTCTATATATATATAACCACTGTGGCTCAAGAGCAATTCTCGGTTTACATGTAAATGGATAAAAAAGTTATTTTTTGTTTGTTGTTTGTCTCTATTGATGAAAAATGTTATCTTTCTTTGGGACCTACGCTTTGGACATTTCATCTCTGACATCATCTATAAAATATATTTCTGAAAAATACAACGTGTTTTGTCTTTTTGAAGGTTTTGTATCAGTTGTGAAGAGTTCGCATACTGTAAATATCTCTATTTAACTACTGCTCTAATCCATATTATGGCAAGAACGACTCAGCTAAGTGAAGAGAATCAACGGTCTATCGTTACTTTAAGACACGAAGGTCAGACAGTCGAGAAAATATCAAAAACTTTGAATGTATCATCATGTGCAGTCACAAAAACCATCAAATGCCACCACCACCTAGAGTTGTAAGAGGTGTAGGATGGTATCTGCATGTGTGGTTCCCACCCTGAAGCATGAAGGAGGTGCTTTGCTGGTGGCACTGTTGGCAATTTCACAAAAACCATCAAATGCTACAATGAAACTGGCCCTGACTCAGGAAAAGAAGACAGAGAGACCACCAACTAGAGTTTTTGGTTCCAACTGCCGTGTCTTTGTGAAGGTGGAGCACGGTATCTACATGTGTGGTTCCCACGCTGAAGTGCGGAGGAGGTGCTTTGCACTTTATTCAAAAACAAACATATCTCCCATAACATTCTGCACGAAGCATCTGGTATTCGACAACTGTAGTGATTCATATTAACGGCGAGGGCTACTCAATTTTAAGACACGAAGGTCAGACAGTCCAGAAAATATCAAAAACTTTGAATGTGTCATCGGGTGCAGTCACAAAAACCATCAAACGTAACGTTACCTCTGCTGCAGAGAAGTTCATAACAGTTACCAGCCTCAGAAATCACCAGATTAGAGCACACATACACCAACCGGACACTTTATTAGGTACAACCAGTATGAAATTATACAAGAACTCTGCCATAAATTCAACTTTATGAAGATTATAACGTTTCAGTCTCTGTTGACGCTGTCAGAGAGGTCATAATTCTACTTCATGTTCATTACTTGTTGTTTGCAGTATATTTAGAGGTGTTTCTAATATTATGGCCACCTGATGTAAGTAAATGAGGTGGTGGAGATGTAATGCAGCCCATTTAAACACCACTGCAAACTACCTCAGTAATAAACACAATAGTTAATTTAATACGTCTCTGACAGCGTCATTGAGCTTCATAATGTTGAATTGGATCACATTGTATTGTACAAGTGTACCTAATGAAGTGGCCAGCTGGTGTAAATGCTTCACAGTGTCATCTGTTCAGAGGAGACTGTGTGAATCTGGCCTTCAAGGTCAAATTACTGCAAAAAAAACACAACCGAAGGAGACCAACAAGAAGGGAACTGCTTGGAATGGACCAGTAAAAATCTCTTCTTTGTTCTGATGAGTCCAAATTTTAGATTTCTGGTTCAGATCTTCGTGTCTTTATGAGACGCAGAGAAGGTGAACCGATGTCATCTGCATGTGTGGTTCCCACTTGTGTAATGGCAACAAGTGCTCAGCATATATGGAAACTCCTTCAAGACTGTTGGAGAAGTCATTCGAGGTGACGACCTCGTGAAGCTGACTGAGAGAAAAGGTCAGGATTGAGGAACTTTAGTGCTATCAGGAATGTTTCACGTCAATAACAAACAGTTTGGACAATCCCTCGTGAAGACATTTAAAGTGTGTTATCTCTTCTTAACTTCACATTATCTCATGGTCAGATTATCAGACTGTCCTGAAGTCCATGTTAACGCAATCCGAGTGTGAATAATCAGTGTTGTGGTTGTATATCTGTCTGTCAGCTTTTTACAGGATCTATATCTCTAATGTCAATCTGACAGTTTCTGCATCTGCAGAGCCGTAAATTAGCTTTACCCAGCACATGACAGCAATGATGGCAGAGAAAGTATGTCACGACTGAGACGAAAGACAACGCACGAGAGGCACGAAGTCTCAGCTGACTTCAGGCTGAGTGGAAAATTGAATTACGAGAACCAATATCACAAGTGTGCCTGTTGGATTCTGTCAAACTCCAAAGAAGCTGCAGCTATCAGGTGACCTCGTCCTCGACAAAAAAAGGCACAAAATTGTGGAAAAATTCAAATTATAACCTCCAAAAAGCCCCAATTTAAACATTCACACTCAAACAGCTGTTTTATTATCATGAAAGACGACGAAAACCAGCTGGAAACAGAGGGTTTGTTGTCTTTTTTTGATTTAAAAATGAAAATTGGAGCAGTGTGTTGTAATTTACAAGCATGCATGCAACAAAACAGCTTGTTTTGTTCGTCCAAATTTACGTTATTATCATAAAAGATGAAGAAAAACAGCTAGAAATGGAGAAACTGAGTCTTTTTTTGGGGGCATGTAGAGTGTCACCTGAACACAAAAATATATCAAAAACATGAAAAACAATTAATTTAATTAACAAATAAACCAATTTAAAAGGGATGACTGCTTTGCTTCCTCTTATAATGAGTTATATTTAATAAATAATCAGTTTGGAGGGTTTAAAAGAGCCAATGGGGACATTTTTATGTTGCTAAGAGTGCTATCTCATATTTTTATAAAGAATTTGGTCACTTTGTATTTTTTATATAGTTTTTGTACAGTTACATATTTATTTTCTATCTATCTATCTATAATAATAATAAACTTCATGCATGTAGCAGTTGTTAATGGAGAAGCACGCTTGTAGTAGGTGTTGATGTCACTGTCTCTGTCCAATGAGAGCAGAGCACTTCCCTTTTACCATGCAAACACGGACCTGATATTTCCTCTCTGCCCACTGTCCCCAGTGCTGCACCAGTGCAATGCCCAGGCTGCAACATTAGCAACCAGCTTTCCCGGTTTTTTACGACCCTTCAGTGGGGGACACCTGTCGTGTTTCTTTACCCTCCTTTCTTTTCTATTCCTTTTAAAGGGTTACACCTTTATTCCCCTCCTCGGACATGCCAAACATCGTGCTTTTTAGCGGGAGCTCCCACCACGACCTGTCCCAGAAAGTGGCCGATCGGCTCGGGCTGGATCTGGGGAAGGTGATCACGAAGAAATTCAGCAACCAGGAGACATGGTGAGCGTTCGTGTCCTCCGTGTCGTCGCCTCGGTCCTCGGTTTTAAAAGGCTGGTGTGTGTTCGAGAGCACAGCTGCCCGTGTTGCCTCACATGTGGGCAGGTTAGCTCGAAGCTAACAATAGTTTACTATTCAGCGGGACACGTGACTAGTTAGCCACATGTAAACACACCGGGCTAGCGGGCTAATTCCAGTGCGCCCTTTATCGGACAGCTCGGCTAACATATATGTGTTCTCACTGATATACGTAGCTTGTTTGTGTAGCAGTTTAAAATGACGGAGTAGTAGTGAAATTACGTAACTTTTCCCCTCCGCTGTGTATCATGCTAACTAGATGATGCAAGCCACCAAAATGCTGGGCCAAAAAAAAAAAAAAACACGTGTGTTTTTAAACTTATTCAAATTTATTCTGTTAGTTTAAACTACGCGGAATAACTTTATATATATAAAATGGTGGCTGCTTGTTTTATTGACCCGTTAAAAGCAAGAAAAACTCAGTTTTGAAGAGGGAACAGATTGTTACGGGAGCGAAATTTGACGTAACACCTTAACGTCACTCACCTTAGCTCGAAACTTGTGCATGTTATTCAATAAACGTACACAGACATTAATTTAAACTACGCGGGATAACCACACATATAATAAAGGGCAAATGTTTGTTTTATTGCCCCGTTATTAGCAAGAAAAGCTCCGTTTTTAAGGGGGGACAGATTGCTACGGGTGCGAAATTGAACGTGACACCTTAACGCCCCTTACCTCGCCAGCTAGCCGGAGACCGTTGGCTCGCTGTAGCCCTTAAAACTTATGCATGTTATTAAATAAACGTATACAGACGTTAGTTTAAACTACGTGGAATAACTTTATATATATTAAATGGTGGCTGCTTGTTTTATTGACCCGTTAAAATGTTAAAAATGAGCGAGAAAAGCTCCGTTTTGAGGAGGGAACAGATTGTTACGGGTGCAATATTTGACGTGACACCTTTAACGTCCCTCACCTTAGCTAGCTGTAGCCGTGAATCTGTTGGATGTGACTTATAAACGTACACAGACGTTAGTTTAAACTATGTGAAATAATAAAGGGTAGATGTTTGTTTTATTGCCCCGTTAAAATGTTAAAAATGAGTAAGAAAACGTAAGTTTTGAAGGGGGGACAGATTGTTACGGGTGCAAAATTTGACGTGACACCTTAACGCCCCTTACCTAGCTAGCTAGCTGGAGACCGTTGGCTCGCTGTAGCCCTGAAAGTTGTGTATATTATTAAATAAACGTACACAGACGTTAGTTTAAACTATGTGGAATAATAAAGAGTAGTTGTTTGTTTTATTGCCCCGTTAAAATGTCAAAAATTAGTAAGAAAACGTAAGTTTTGAAGGGGGGACCGATTGTTACGGGTGCAAAATTTGACGTAACCCGCTGTAACCTTTTAATTAGAAATGTATACAAGTATTAGCACACCTAAGATAAACATCGGTTCAGGTGCCATTGTTGTGCAGTTATAGCCGAAATGAAGCACAGTAAGCTGGGGAGGGAGAGTGTCCGATAATGGAAGCTGGCTAACGTGGCTCTGACGGGGTCAAAGGCGACAAAATAAGCACATTTAATCACAGCAGATGTATGAAATGTTTAAACTCGCTGCAGCCCTCCACAGTTAAATCAGTGACTTGTGTCCAGCTCTCATTGCTGCCTGTGTTGCAGTTAGTTAACTAACTCTCCGGTGCTTTAAATCACATGCACTTCATTTGTGCTCATTTCCAAAAGCCGAGCTGACCATTAAGTTGAATGAGTGACTGCACGCTGGCAGAGAGTCTCTTTGAGTATTAGCATCACAAAGGTCTTTTACAGCAGCCCGGCTTTGGACGCAGTCAGGTGAGGTCATGCAGAGTTGTTTGAACTGTTCTGCAGGACGACCTTCATGCCTCACGCTGCAACCTGTTTGCTCAACGCTGCTTGTCTGAGACGCCCGTGTGCATTTTCCTCTGTTTGATTCAGTAATCGGAGCCCGTGCATTTGCATTAATGCATCCCAGCGTCCACCTATTTCCTCTAATCAACGTGGCCTCTTCGTCCCACCAGCTGTAAAGACCCTCCTCTCTGCTGGTGATGTTTCCACCCACAGCGCTACAAAAAAAAAAATCCAGGGATTAATCCGCGCTGAGGTTTCTCTCTAGGGAACGCGGCTGTTTGGGCGACACAAACTGCAAAACAAAGATTATTTTCTCATCCTCTCGGACTAACAGGGAGGTGAGAACGGGACGCTCATAACAGTTTCTTCTCACAGCTAACAGGTGACTCGCAGAGGTCAAGGACCAACGCGGAGGGGAGTGGATTTTTCTGGGAATTACACCGCGGGAGGACTCGTGTCCGCCACCTCCTCGCTGTTGACGTTTGAGTTTTGTTCTCAGGCCATCTCGGACCACGGCGTTCACCCGTGAATAAAACAGTTTGAACGTCGGTCTTCATGCGTTTCTGAGCTCGCTGCAGACGTTTGTCTTCTGTCTACAGCTGAAGGCCGCATTCAGGCTAAATCGAGCGTTGTGGTGTGTTTGTGCTGAACGTAGCCGCTATGAAACCATCAGAAAATAACTTGTTTCACAGCTTTATCGATGCTTCCCCCTCTCTCTGTCTCTCAAACGATCGCACCAAACCAAATTAAACCTCTTCGTGTCTCTATTTTGCAGCGTACATTGCAGGTCAGACTCCGCTTTAGAAGCTGCTTCATGAAATAAACAAAGCCAGAACACAACAGGTCGAGCATCAGAGTTTAGAAGGGACATTTCAGGCTGACACCTTTAATTCGCCTGACAGAAACTTTCCTTAATAGGCCGAATATTTATCTGTACTCTGACTCAAACAAATCTTCAGTTTCTTTTTAAGTTTTCACGAAATATGAACTTTTCAAGACGCGCTCGTCGTCTTCTGAAGGATCTTTCTTCCTCCCAATACTGCAAGAGAACCGAGACTTACTTAATAACGTGGAACGACTAATAAACCCGCCTGATATTGATCCCTGTATATGTATGTATGTATGTCGCACTGAATTTTCTGTTTGAGTCACTTTCCGCGTCCTGTTTTCTCACCTCGGCTGCTAATATTAGCACCGGTGACAGGAAGTGTTTTGCTCGAGGTGTCGGCTGTTCACGCTGAACACGCAGTCTGCGTTTTCTGTCAGATTTGTTTCAGCTCGCTCGTAGACTAATGAAGCTCATCAGCCCGGAGGAGGAGAACACCTCTGAACACAGATTTATGATAGTATTTTCTGTGGAGTGTCTTCTCCAAACCCAGAGCTGTTTGTGCCGATGTAGGCTTTACTATGACAGCAAATTTAAAGATGTCACCTTGGACGCTTTTGACTTTAGTCTGACGTTTCATGACAGAATCGTCTTTAGCTGCAGCCCTTGTTCTGAATCTTTCATTTCGAGCCTGAAAATTGTTACGTTTGTGTTTTTTCTGCTGTGAAACGAGCTTGAAAAATGTGAGTGGGAGCGTTTACTTGCAGTGATTCACTTACTGAGGCCTTGTGACCGCACAAACTTTCACCCTTTCCCAACTGTACGTGTCCAGTGATCACATGACGGAGGCCCCGGGGCGACCTCGTCATGTCCCGCAGGGGAATTTTTCACTCGCATGCTGCCTGCTTCGGTTTCAGTCAGCAGCAGGTTGTGTTATCCAAACATCCTCAGATGGGTGTCGGGCCTCGGCCCAAACTTGTTCCTCGACGTTCGAGGCAACTCCGTCATGACTCTCTGGAGTTTTATGAGTCACAGCTCAGCGTGCGAACACGCAGAGCTGAATAAAGAACTTTTAATCTGTGCAAAATGTTCATGTTTGCTCTCTCTTTGTCGTCCGAAACAGCGTGGAGATCGGGGAGAGCGTCCGCGGCGAGGACGTCTACATCGTGCAGAGCGGCTGCGGCGAAATTAACGACAACCTGATGGAGCTGCTGATCATGATCAATGCCTGCAAGATTGCCTCGTCGTCCCGAGTCACCGCCGTCATTCCCTGCTTCCCCTACGCCCGGCAGGACAAGAAAGACAAGGTAGACACACACACACACGGACATTTACCTCGACGCCTCTTTATAAAGAAGCTTCAAAACAAGTACAGCTGCTTCAACTGTGACCAGAAAATGATGATTACAGCGAAATATTGGACTTAATGCAGAAGTACGCCCAAGGAAATGTCTCTAAATTAAAGGCAGGGCCCCGTCCTGTTCGTCTGCAGACTGTACCGTGACACCTCTGAGCTGTTAACCTCCTAATCTTCCCGTGAGCTGCTGCATAAACCTTTATATCTGCTTATAGCTGCTTTGCTGCTGCAGGTATTCCCCTTGCAGCGCTGCAGGTTGACGTGCGATCTTCCTGCAACACGTCTGATGTTCAGCAGGCAGAGAAACTGGTTCACGCAACCTGCTCATCTTGTAAATCATTATCTTGTGTTGCCTCAGTTGTTGATGTAGCTACAGCAGCAGATCGGCGCCACATGAAGCAACAGGAGGTCTGTTTTCCTACAAGTTTAACACCCGGAGAGGCTCCTCCTGTGTTACTTCACTTAGCGCCGCTTATTCGAGGCGTTTTACTCACACGAGGGTGCAACGTGTGAAGGTCAAAGCTCTGCAAACACTTCCTCATCCACATGTCGACTGGAAGGTTACAGATTTTTATGTGGAAGAGCTCTGAGCTCTGAACGCTGGAGGTTTTTTGATGTCGAGGCACCAAACTCTAGCCCTCACAGCTCAGCCGCCGTCTCCAGGTAGTCGAGTGTTTTGTCAACAAGAGCTGCAGGCCGCTGCCTGCCGTGCACATCGACGCAGTGTTGGCTTTTCTTTAGTAAACAGGCCGACCGTGATGGAGAGATCACAGGTGACCACAAAATGTCACGGCAGGCTCGCTGGAAACAATTCTCACGATTTGATTTACGTGGAAAAAGACGAAGGAAAACCTTCCTGTGTGTTTTTCAGCTCATTAATTTAAAGTTATAATATATTTTTTCCCCAATTACTTACCTCAAGCGACTGTGTCTTCATGCTTGTCCCAGAGTCGAGCACCCATATCAGCCAAGCTGGTGGCAAACATGTTGTCTGTGGCCGGCGCCGACCACATCATCACCATGGACCTCCACGCCTCACAGATCCAGGTCAGTACCAAGAGTTTAACGGCAAAGATCGAACTGAATCGTCTGTAGCTGAATCTATTAGATATACATTTATCGTAATTAATGCATCTTATGAGGGAGCGACGTTTCCCCTTCAATCTTCAACCATTGGTTTGAACTATCTTAGCCTATTAGCGAGGCTTCTGCAGATGCATCTCTAGTAACTGTCGCTCTCGCTCTCTCTCTCTCCGTGTTTTTGCTAATTATAACTCCAAACAGTCCACAGCGACGTCACATGATCTCTGTATTTATGTGCCGGAGTTTGGAGCGAACCATGGCGAATGTTTGGGGGTCTAGACGGGAGTTTTACCTGAAGGAGACGTGACGTTTTGAATGTCTGGATTGAGATTTTGTGCTGCATACTTGTAAATTTAGTGATTTTTTTTTTTTTTTTTTTTTTTTTTAGTCCACTAGTTACTGACTAACTTCGTGCTGTCGTGTTTTTTCAAAGGGCTTTTTCGACATCGCCGTGGACAACCTCTATGCAGAGCCTGCCGTTCTGCAGTGGATCAGAGAAAATATCCCAGAGTGGAAAAACTGCATCATCGTGTCTCCAGACGCCGGCGGAGCAAAACGGTAAGACTGCAGAGGTCGTCTTGATGTTCACACCGTTCGAGGCTCAAAGAGGTCAAATCAAGTCTGTGTGACGCGCTCCGTGTTCACCGTTCTTCCTGTTCTTTGTCCAGCGTGACGTCCATCGCGGACCGGCTCAACGTGGACTTCGCCCTCATCCACAAGGAGAGGAAGAAGGCCAACGAAGTGGACCGCATGGTGCTGGTCGGTGACGTCAAGGACCGCGTGGCCATCCTGGTTGACGACATGGCCGACACCTGCGGCACCATCTGCCATGCAGCCGACAAGTCAGTCTCATTCAGTCTTTATGATTAGTCTTCTGTCTCTCTTCACACAAAGTGAAGCCGCATTCACAGATTTTTATGTCTTCTTTCAGGCTGATCGATGCCGGCGCTGTAAAGGTCTACGCCATCCTCACGCACGGCATCTTCTCCGGTCCCGCAATCTCTCGCATAAACAGCGCCCCGTTCGAGGCCGTGGTGGTGACCAACACCATCCCACAGGAAGAGAAGATGAAGGCGTGCCCGAAAATACAGGTACACGTCACGTCAGCGTGAACTCGCGTCGCTCCTCGAGGCGTTACAGCCGACGGAACGAGTGGTTTTATATTCCTCACGAGCATGCTCTGTTTCCTCCAGGTCATAGACATCTCCATGATCTTGGCGGAGGCGATCAGGAGAACCCACAACGGCGAGTCGGTGTCCTACCTCTTCAGCCACGTACCTTTGTAAAGAACGCGAGAGGGCGACCCTCCCTCCTTCCCTCCCCATCCCCCCACCTTCCTCCCCTCGCGTCAGGCCGCTCGACTGGCACTTCCTGCTGCATATCCTCCAGAAAGGCCTGATGGTTTCTGGCCAAACCCCCGTGTGACTGTTTGACGGTCACGCCCACACATTGACACGTTGTCTTGGACATTTCCACGCAGGAGACAGGAGGCGAAACATCACTTTTATTGCAGAAAACCAAGTTTGTATTTATAAATATCTGTTATTTTTTTCCAGTTTCAGTCTTGCCAACCTTGATCACCCGACGCCTGGCCTTCACTTTAACCAAAGGGGTCCATTATGTAACATTCCTGTATTATTTGTACCTCGTATTGAACTTTAAATGAAGCATTCCACTTTGTCGTGTGATTAGAGAGATTTTCTGCTTCACAAAGTAATAAAAAAAGTAATTAAAAATGTGATTAAAGTGCACCTTTCCTCCCCTAATGTTTGCTCTAACACCCGCTAAAAGAATTAAAATAACAGCGCCTAACCTGAGTAGCTAATGCTAATTTTGAATGTAGAGGTAGTTTGAAAGTGGACAAATGTGTGGATGTGACCACAGAAAACACAAACAGGAGTGAAGTCCGAGAACAAACTCACTTTTTCAGGGTTTATTTTTGTAGCGAGCCTCGTGAATGTGCTGATGCGCCTTTACCTCCGCAGTGTCATCATTCCTCCCACGATAAATAAATAAGCTGCTCTGTCGTAACATTTAGTGACAACTTTCCAAACTGTCGGATGTTGATTATTATTTTTTTTTTTAGAGTGTGGAATACGAGGTGTAACGGGCGATCTACCCGTGTACGTAAAAGGTCATGAAACAAATTGAGCCCAAAGCTTGATTTTCAAGTGTTAAGAATTGAACCGTGATCACTTTAGAGCCGATGAGGCAGCTTTCACTGTTTGCCTGAAGGTGGAAAAACATGATTTAATTTTCTTTTTTTATATATATGAGTAACACTTCAAGTTGTTTCTTTGACAATAAAGCTTTGACAATGGCTTACAGACGCACTGTCCCGCTTCTCTTTGTTTCTCTGACGGTTGGAGGGGGGACTTCTGATAAATGCTGATGTCTTTTCTCTTGTCTCGCCTCCTCTCTCCGCTCCGTCTTGAAGGATTCCTGAAATGCATCTTGAGGAGGAGCTCTGAGCGAGAAGGCATCGTTTCGCGGAAGTCTTCACAGCAGCCATGACTCATGAAAAGTGGCGTGACGATGCACAGACGAGATCTAAAATGGTGACTGACATCAGGACGTCTCAGTTTATTAAACACAGACTGCCTCGCCTCCTCTGCTTGCATCTCTGGTGTGAGATGTGCGGCGTCGAATATACAAACTGAGAAATGAGAAAATCCTCCGGTTTGTCACGTGACGCTCTGTCATCAAGCTGAGATAACACTGATGACATCACTTTGACATCATCAGGGTTGTTTGCTCAGGTGCTGCAGAGCCACAGAGGACAACCTGATTGACACATGATGAATAAAAGGGTACAACAACTCATTTCAGGTCTTTGATTTGATTAATCTGAGGCTGAAAGCTGCAGTAAGTGGGCTTCATGCAAAGAATGAAGAAAGGGTGGTTCGTTTTGTTAAATTACTTTATCTACTGCAGCAATTTTGAGGTACTTGTGCTGGAGTATTTCCTTTTTCTGCTGTTAAAAAACTCAGTTGCCTTTCATCAGCAGATATTTAGTCGAGTGGACGTTGAACTTCCACCAGGGGGAGCTGTTTCTCCATGAACGTGCAGGCTGTCCTGAGCAGCTGCAGACAGATAAAAGCAATGAGCTTTCATGTGCCACTGAAGTCACATTTTTCACATAAAATACAGCTGAACTGATCTGGTTTAAAGCTCTAAATGTTACAGTGATCATACACAGAGGTGTGTACGGGTGTAGGGACTCCATGCTGGTGGAAAACAGCTCCAACATCACAGGTTGGAGTTCACCTTTTGGCACCGCATGGCCACTTTGGAGCGCATGAACGCATCAGATTGATTTATTTACACTTCATTCCTCTGGATGGTGATAATATGAGGCTCTTTTCAGGGGTTTGGTTTCAGCATGAGGATGGAGTGTTCGTGTCTGTCCAGCAGGGGGATACGGAGGATGGGAGCTGGTGATGTCAGACATCATTAGCATATTTCTGACTATATCTAATCCTTGCGCAAAGACGCGCCACTACTGCTGCAACGCAACCGACCAGAGATCTTCCAGCCGTCAGACGACACTTTGGTAAGCCTCCCCCCATTCAACTAATAATTTCTACAGTTTTTGAGCTTTATTGTGTGGAGCTGTTAGAGATGAACGTGAGGGATGTGATCCATGCGCAGGGAGAGGATGTGCCAAATAGATAAACGGCCACAAAAGATGAGATTTTTTTGTTGTTGTTGCGTTTTTACGCGTTAGAAGCGTGTTTTTGTGTTTTTCGAGCTCATATCAGGGTGTGATGTGACGGCAGGGGGTTCATGTGTGCCGTGTCTTTTGTACTGAGCGCACACATTCACGCACATCAGCCGGTTTCCTTTGTTGCCGTCCGTCTGTGGGCGAGCTGAATGATGCGTTATAAGGCTGCACACGCACGCTGGGTGTGTGTTTGTTTGTTTGTTATGTTTTTTTCAGCATATTTTTTGACTCTCTGGAGATAAACTGGAATTTTAAGAGCGAGAGGAAATGTGCATTATGCCAATCTGGGCGGTGGTTCCTTCAGATTGCACCCCAAGGGGGGGAGAAGTACGTGACAAGTGAATTTGCGGATGTCGCTCAGCCTCCATGTGGAAAACCCCCCCGCACACAAATCAGCACTTACCTGTAGATTAAATCATTTTTATATAGATTTATATTATTTCACGCACACATGCGCCCTTTCTTCTTTTTTCCACATATTTTTTCTCTCGGTCTGCCCAGCATGGGAACTCCTATTGTTATGTAAATGTCGGGTTTGAACGCCATGGATTGGCTTCATTGTCTGGAGCAGCCTTGTGTGCAACATCCCCAGGGTTGTGTGTGTGTGTGTGTGTGTGTGTGTGTTGGATAACGGGGATGGATGGCAGTCAAATCACGTTGAGGCGTTGAACAAAAGAAGGCGGACGCAGCCGCGCACATTAGAGCTGAAAAAGTAGTCTGCGGTTGCGCATGGAGAGTTGAACTGAGATTTTAGGCAACGCCCTTCAGCTGATAAAAAAGTCAGGCATGAGCCACATGCTCAGGTGCCTTCTTCTTTTTTAATATGCTGCAGGATCTTTGGTGATACCACTGGGAGTTAAACTTGCTTTTTGATTTTACAGATCTGCAACCATGAGCGACAAGCCCGACATTTCAGAGGTGACCAGCTTCGACAAGTCCAAGCTGAAGAAGACAGAGACGCAGGAGAAGAATCCCCTTCCTACAAAAGAAAGTAAGACCCTGCAACATTTCCAACACTTCAAATCATCACTAAAATCTGGTGTTCATCCTGAAGTCTCACATCCTCTTTCCTCTCTGTCCTCCTTCGCAGCGATCGAACAGGAGAAGGCGGACACCTCGTGAAGGCCCACCCTCCCGTCATGCACTGTACACCCCCTCCTCCCGCATTGCCTTGTTTTCAGTCACTTCTTTTAGCTGTATAACCTTGTAACTGAAATTATGAAACGACAACAATAACCAAGCTGCACAGCCTGCGGACGGATGATGCCTTCGTCAGGGCGGTCAGCCCCATCCCTTCGACGATTACCACCTTAACCACGTTCACGCTCGTCTTTCCGTTGAGGGGAGATGAGGAGGATTTGTTTGTTGAAGTCGAAGGGGAAGGGAGGGGGCTGCAGAAAGGTGCACGTCTCTTCTTTCAACACCTTGAAACCACCGACCATCAACCAACGTGCAGCAGAGAGAGGCCGAAGCGACGAGGGCGTGGCCTTCGTCCCAGGAAGCTCATCATCGTCTCACCACCGACACCCATCTTCCTGTGTGGCTGCTTTTGCGCCAAAGCTGAGGCGTCAAGCTTTTTTTTTTTTTTTTTTTTTTTTTCAGTTTTTGTTTTTTCGTCTTCTAATTTTCGGAAAATGCACAACTTTGTTTGTACGCTGGCCAAAATGTAAATGCCCCCAAAAAATTGATACTGTTGTCTGTCACAATGTTTTTTTATTGTACAAGGATAAAAAAGTGTAACGGATTCCATCTAGATCTGGGAGATGCTCAAATGGACCTTTATTTACGGTTAAATTGTAACGCCCTTTCATAGAGTGATTCAGGATAATCTTTGTCTTTGAATTGTCTCAAATGAGGAAAAGGAAACCAACAAAAAATACCAATAATCGATCCAATGTGTATGCTTTGAAAGGTAGATCAAAATTCTTTGGAGTTCCAGCAGTCATGTTAATCTGCCACAAAACCATTACCAGAAATGGAAAACCGTGAAATGTTGTAATAAAAAAGAATTTGTTACTAAAGAATCGTACTACAGAGTGCTTTTTCTGGCGTTGACACACAAATCCACACAACCATCATTAGAATGAAGAAGTACAGATGCCAAACAGTCCTTTAGCGTCACTTGACGAAGGAGATTGTGCGCTATTGACAGGCTTAAACTTGCAGGGATTTAACCAGCACCAGGAGATGTAGTTTGTATCCCCGTGTGGGTGTAGAGAGAGGCCAGGAAAACAACCTGTCATGAAGGTATTTTCTTGAAGAAGTTATGATCACCACTGTCAGTCCAAAAGCTCACTTTAAAACCAGTGATTATTGCAGAGGAACTCGAGCCATGGAGCAAAATAATCCTGCAGTGCAACACGTAGACTGCTGAGGAAAGTAAACTAAAGGTAGCAAAGACGATTTAAATGAGTATCAGTAACATTGCTCATGTGTGTTTTATCTGGGTTGGTGCACTGGTGAGCGGTGGCTTATGGGACAGCGTGCCATGACCCAGAGTGTATCCTCAGCAGGAGATTTACTCAACCCTTCGTCCTAAACTGCCTTCGGCCTCAATTAGCCAGTGCAGACGAAGCCGTAATGACATTAGCATGACGTAGCTGACATTTCCTGCAGTACCTACATCTAACGGTAGCAGCTTTTAATGAATCAAGGCGATCACGTGGGCGGTAAATCAACATTTCTAAGCAAGTCCGATGGAGCTTTGTAGGTGTTTGCTGTGTTGCATGAACACAATATTATGCTGAAGAGAGAAAGCGTTATCAAAGCCCTTCCCAGGCCGATTGCGAGATTGATCTCAGGCTACGTAATCGTCTGCAGATCTTCTATGTTAGTGTAAGTGGATTGGTGTTAAGTCAGTTGCTCTTAATAAGGCATTAATCTGTGTGGAGGAGGAGGAGGAGGAGGAAGGGTGGATGTGCAGCCTCACAACCTCCCTCAGATGGGATTAACACCTCCCATCTCCCATTTTCTCCCTCTCTGCGTCTCCTCTGCATGCTGCATGGTTCCACACAGGGCCCACGCCAGCACGAGCTCCCCCTCGAAAGTGATGGAGGATTTAAGGTGGAGCAGCAGATGGGGTGGAGTCACTGTCCAAGGGGGGGGGGGGGGGTTGGTATAAGGAGGAGGGGAGAGGAGGGAGATGTGTCAGCACCAAGCCTGTCGACATCCATTGTGTGTCCTGCCTGGTAACCCATGGCAACAGCTGCTGCTGAGTCACTTCCTGGTGTTGGGCGGTTGGATACTCGCTATCCTCATGGCGACTGTTTCTCCCTGGCAGGCGCTCATCATTAAACCTGCCCTGTTGGCGTGCCTCGAATGCTCAGGAGATTATGAACGCAGCACATTCTGCCCGGTCGTCTGTGTTCAGACATATTTGGCCATCTGTCCTCTGCAGCCTCTTGTCTCCACTGAAGGCATGTCTTTGAACGTGGCCTGATTAACTGGGGGATTGATGACTAATGGTTACCAAATCCACGTGCTCCTTTGTTGGAGCTCCATTAGCAGGCTCGGCTTGTCCCTGATGGACTAGAAGTGACTAGAAGTGGTGGTTAGTATGTGGCTACAAACACTGAAGTGTTGGTTAGTCTGTCAGTCAAACACTCTGGTAAATATTGGATGGATGGTGGGTGTAGATATCCACGATGCCAAGAGGTTAAATCCTCCTGACTGTGGTGAACTTTCGACTTCTCCTGTTGCGCCATCACCACGTCAACATTGTCATTTATTGTGAGAAATACTTGTAGAGTCATATGCCCGGAGGGCGATAATAGAAAGAATCAGATTCTCTGAGTTCATTCAGAGGCTAAGCTGGACACACAATCACACGCCCAAAGACTCAGTTGGTGTGTCCGTTGCTAGCTAATCTACAAGAGGGCTGCCCATTGTTCCGAACCCTCCCAAAAATGTCCCATTGGACCCATCGAAGGCAAAAATACACACTCTCTGTTGGGTTTTTCTTTGTGTTTTTGGTAACAATAATGAATACATGGTGAAATCGTTGCAGTTTGATTAGATTTAGACGTCAAAACTGCTTGGTTAGGTTCGTAGTTTGGGTCAAAATAAGTATATTAGCCCTTGAAAACGCCCATTGTTCCAAAACTAACTTAACTGATGGAACTGTTGGACAAACAGGCTTTCGGTGTTATTGGATATTTTCGGACTACTGGGGTTTCAGAGTAATGGAAGACCCGGTTGGTGTGTCCGTTGCTAGATAATCTACAAGAAGGTTGCTCATTGTTATGAACCCTCTGAAAAAGTCCCATTGGACCCATCAAAGGCTCATTTTCCCAAAAATACACACTCTCCGTTGGGTTTTCTTTGTGTTTTTGGTAACAGTAATGAATACATGGTGGAATAGTTGCAGTTTGATTAGATTTAGATGTCAAAACTGCTTGGTTAGGTTCATAGTTTGGGTCAAAATAAGTATATTAGCCCTTGAAAACGCCCATTGTTCTGAAACTAACTTAACTGATGGTACTGTTTGACAAACAGGCTTTCCGTTTCAGACTATTGAGGTTTCAAAACAATGGGCTGTCTGAACAATGGCATGGCACCACATTGAGGTGGTACTTTGGCTATTTGGGATGAACAAACACCTGAAATACCTTCAAACGATTGTACCAATTAGCTTCTAATTAGCAAACCTTAGCATGCTCACGTACTAAACATTACAAATACTGCCCATTACTGTGTTGGCATTGTCCTTGGTACAGCCTCACAGTGCCACTAGCTGTGGGCTGCAGACTCACTCAGATCACTAGCTCTATTGTTCGAGAGAAATTAACAGCCACATATCCGTATAGCTCATTCAGCAAGTGTCCTCTTGTTATCTGTGTTATATATTATCTGCAGGTAGTGGCTGGCTTTTCCACAGAGTCAATTATCTTTCTATCACTCGCAGGCTGAGACAAACACGGGGTCTGCTGTGGATTTCCATGGCAACAACCCACCCGGGAGCTACATTCGGCATTGCTAGAGAAGCCTGCAATCGACCGCACGTTAACACCTGACCACTTATAAACATCCAGCGTGTCTTTAAACACAAACAAGAGGCATGATGGTGTCATTATTCGACCATATCTCTCCAGGTTGGGTGCGGTGTTAAAGGAGCGTTAGCTGCAGGCTGCATATATGCACCACTTGTTCCTCCTCTGCTGCTGTGTTAGAGGTCATCTGATACAAATGTTAGCTCCTGCTGCTTTTTATGGACACATGGCGATGACAAACATATGAAGTATGAGCAGCCAAGTTTGGAGGGTCGGGGGCCATGTGTATGTTAGCTTATATCGCAATTTAATACACCTAACGATGATTTTAAGGGGGTTTTCTGAAGCTATGACATGATGGACTTTTATTTTCTTTGGTGGTAGTTGGGCTAAGAAAAGAAACTAAGAAAAACATCCATGTTTTTAGTCACAAGTTGATGCATTCTCAGATAAACTAGCATATTTCTATGATAAGAAGTAGAAGGGATGTTTAATCCTTTAAATTTGGGCAGTAGTGATGTGCTACATTATGTTAATATGTTATTCTTTATCTATTTGCCCTGAGAGACGTGGTCCTTCCGGAGGTTTCTTCTTTTTATAGAGGGGGATTTCCTTGATTCTTGTCTGATGATGAACTGTGAAGAAGCTCGTACGATTAAAGGTTAAACATTCACAAGCTGACATGAATAAAATAGAGAAGTATGCGGGTGCGTTATCACTTTATTTAAGAATTTTACCAGCAAATTGTCTTTTTAGTGTTTGTTCCAAACAGGCGTTTAAGCAAAGTAGTGGAATAAACAAGTCGCTGACTTCCTTCCTTTCTTGCCATAACTGCTCACATATTAAATACATATATTAAAATGTTTTTATGCACTCAAAAATGTCACCAGTCATGTCCTCTTCGTGCAATGTGTTTACAGATAAGCGTCCGGAGTTAGCAGGGAAGCAGGAACTAACTTTTTTTTATAGCACTCCTCTGAACAAAGAGGCAAAGTTTACACACTTAGCTGTAAGAGAGACGCCAACGTGCTACAGGAAGCACAGAAACAAGTCAGAACCTCCACCTGTGATGCCTCTAATGATCACAACAGATCATATAGAAAACAGTTAAAGGAGTAACAGTACAAAGAGAGCGGGCGTGGTCCTACATTACAGATGAGGCTTTTCTGCCTGTCTATAGCTTGGGTTGATTATCCCAGACATGCTCTATTAGTCCGGGCCCCAGGTGGGGCTCCGATCAATGGTGTCTAAATGGTGTTGACGTTCCTCATTGCCTGTAAATGCATTAGCCAGAGCGTTGCACAGAAATCGATGCCGCTGCGCAGACAACAAAGCAGAGCGCAGCACATCACAGCGCGTCAGCTCGACTCATTGTGACTCGACGAGGTGGTCTCGAAGATACCCACTTGAACAAAAGAGAGAAGTGACTTGCAGCTGACATGCAGCTGTGCATGCGTGCATGTGACCCTATGAGCAGACGACGACCACTCGCCTTCATGCATGCGTGAGTCTCCTTGAGGTGTAAACACGGAGAAGCTCTCAGCGGCCGCTCTCCTGAGGGTTTATACGGTGCGACAGCTTTGACATTTCCACCCGAGCGGAGAGGCTGCAGTCGAGACGCCTCCTCCCTCGCTGCAGGCACAAATCTGGGCCACGGTCTGCATCTTCTTCCTCTTCACAGGAGATGATAGTGCTGCTGCAAACACCTCACACTTTTGGTTTCTCTTTTACAAAACAGCACAACAAGAAAAACCTTCTTCTGTTTCTTCTCTAATCAGAAATCATAACATCTTGATTCAAAATATCTCCACTTCATTAAATCTAAACCTGAGAAGAGTGTGTGGCGCCCAGAGACTCTCCAAGGCCGAGTAGCTCGCTAAATTATGTTGATCATGAACGTTAATTACCCGGCAATCCCCAGTGAAGAGCTGCTTAATTACTGCCCTCTTGTTAATAACAAGCTTAGTCATGTCATGTCCTTACTTGAGTTTTTTTTAATCAGCATGAGACCAACATGCTACATGCACTGCAGAGCAGAAGGTCAGGAAACTATCCTTCACCCGACCGTGGACACTCCCTACAAGCTCATAGCCTGACCTTTGACCTCTCCCGAGAGCTAAAGAGGCTTTTCCTACAGGTAATCAATAACACACATTATTAGTATTTTGATTGATGGAGTGCTGCCTTTTCTGCAGTAACTGAAGCTTCTTCTCGAGTCACAACCAACTCTATTTGATCGTCTTTAATGGACAGAATATGTAGGCGAAGCTCTTGATTTACGAGTCGATCCACATTCAGACTCGACAAGAACACGTGCAGGGATACAAAATGAGCTTCCTCTGGAGTGTTTGGGCCCCGAGTATGCTCAACGCGAAATGTGACTTAAAACCGAAAGCTTGAGAGAGTTCAAACCCTGCTTAGTTTCACATCTTCACACATCAGGCCAATCTGTGTGAAGAGGGTGTGGTTGTTGGATTGTCGGCTTTGGTAAGCCCCCCCCAGTTCAGACTTTGGAAAGGTGTGGGCGGAGGGGTTCTTGGACGTTGTTCGACCATCTGATAAGCACCTAAGTCGAGGCATGTTGACGCTCTGAGGACTGGAACATGCTCATACGTGCTCGTACCTTTAACAAACCTCTGCGACCTGCAGTTACCCACGATGACCTCTACGTAGACATTTCTTTGTGTTGAAAGAACCCCAGTTGCTTTGACTGTACCCAGACCCAGATACGTGTTGAAAAACTAAACGATGGGTGAACAGATGGATGGATAGAAGCTTCAAACCTATATGTGCCTCAGCTTGCAACACCTCATGGTATTTCAGCTCTGCAGGTGAAATGCTTGGGGACATCTGCGGCGCAAACGGTGATTGATGATTCGGTTGCGTGTGCTTGATGAAGTTGCGCTTCTCTTGCTGTAATTAAGAGAAGTTGCTGGAGTTTTGCCTACCAAGCACTACCTCTCTCTACGTGTTCTGTTATAAAAACATAAATGTTCACCATCTATCAGCTCATTGTCTTTGTTCTGAAGCCCTGCCTTGAGGTTCAAGGCATGCTAAAGACCACCTAGCACGCCCTTTTCTCTTCAGGGCTTCAATAAAGTCCCATCATGATGTTACATAACATGGTATATAGGACATGCTTGCTCAAAGGCTTCATTGTTTAACACCTCTTGGAGCCTGAAATGACACCATCACCACCAGCTTTAATGAGTCATCTGTTAAATGGTATGAGTTGCTCACGTACAGCTCGGAGAACTCATTACAGTTGCATTAAGACTGTTTTAAGAAAGACATCTTGCACTTAGAGCTCTAATTGAATCTCAAGAGTCGACACCACACCCATAATCCACTTAACCTCGTATCTCATGTTTGTTTGACGTGCTGTTTATTTTATTTTTATTTCCTGTTGGCGAGGCCAGTCCAGTGGCGATAACGCCCGGAGTGAGTCACGCTGAGCCAAGGTCAGCTCGAAGCTGTGTCAACATTAGCAAAGCAGCACACTTACAGCGCAAGGTAAGACAACAAGGAAGCTGGACTGCTGCCTGTGTTGTCCAAAAGGCTTGGAGTACGCACAAATCAAATGATTTTGACGTTTAACCCCAAAATCCTGGGCATCAGACTCAATTTAGAACAGTTATTGTAGGGCAAAGGTTGCAAAAAAACACCAGAGATGATGGGTGATGTAGTGAAACCCACAAAACCACGGCGGTTGTGCTAATCTGTGGCAGGCCTACAAGATAACATCTGTCAGAAATGAACTGTTACCTTAACTCTAATGTTCCTGTTTAGAAGTTTAAAAATGACAAGAGCCTAGCTGTTTCCTGGTTTGTAGTCTTTATGCTATGCTAATCTAAAGGTCTTCCACTAAATTAGAGGTTAGCTTAGCTTAGCATAAAGACTGTAGATGGGGGGAACAGCTAGCCTGACCCTGTCCAGCAACTCTAAAGCTGACTAATTAGCACATTATATCCAAGCAGCAACTTCTGTGACTGTGAAGTCAGACCAATGCAGTTCCTCAAACGTCCACTTGAGGCTGGCTCCAGAAGTGAGTCAGTCTCTATAAGTCCCCATGTTAAAATGTCCAACTTCACAGCAGAAATAAACATGTTTACAGCCTGGTACAAAAATATATAGATATCTAGATTTAGCCGGGAGGCTGCAGAGGCCACCACACTGAGCTTCACATACGTCATCCATGTTTTGTTTTATACTTTCTATGGTTTTATGTTTGCTGCAGCTTCGTGGCAAGTGGCAAATATGAAGGGAAGGGGTTAACCTCTGTCATGATGACAGAAATTGGCTGAATGCACCTCACCATGTACGTGTGGTCTGCTGTGTTGAAAGTAAATTAGAGGATTATACTGCATCACACACACACTTTGCATTAATGCCCACATCCCCAAACATACTCTCTCATGAATGCCAAGTTATTTTAAAAGCGAGAATTGGCTGATTTTTCCCCTCGTTAGCGGAAAGTTCTGCCTGAAACTTTTACATCTGAGAACAAGACGCTGGGGGAGGGGGGCATGTGCACAGAAATATAATGATGTCATTGATCTCAAGGCTTATTTGGATGATTGTGAAGGAATCTAATCACAATGAGAGTAAAGCTCTCTGATAAAGTCCTCTGATGGTGTTGTTGAGCTGGAGTTTAGCTGCAGTCTTTGCTGTCACCGCTCCAGCAGAGTCAAGGACGTCGGCACAGATGTGCACAACACAACACCGTCATTTACCGATCTCTCCGGGCATTTGAGGAATTCAGAAACACATGTTGCTTTGTCTAAAGGACTCCTGTTCACTCAAATGTTAAAAAACGGATGTTGAATATCACCCATTGTCACCTCGTTATTACACGGCCTTTTGAAATATCAGGTTCCCGTTCACTGAGGTATTTGGGAGGAAGTTGCAGGTTTGCGGTGGTTTGTGTTGAAGCCCTGTTTGCCTTGAAAACATTATTAAATGTCTGGATCACAGAGCCTGACCTTTAACCCTGCTGAGGCCAGCAGCGAGTGAATCCAATTCCCCAGGAGGGATCAACTGTAAGATTTGTTATCATCGCAATTGATTTCTTCTGTCTCAGCAACCAAACCCCGTACTCAGTGTGGACGATGTCCAGTTTGATTCTGCCAGAGGTCAAGAGTTGAACCCCGAGCGTGCAAACATTGCAAATATATTCTTCTCTTTCTCGTCTTAGTCCACGTCAGGATGCTCGAGGGCTTTTACCCCACGTGGAGGAATGAGCCACGATCGCCAGCCAAGATCTGCTCGGCTTCCTTTGCCTCCCTGAATGTCCCAGCATGCCTTTCCAGTTTTTGTTTTTTCATGAATAAAAAAAGCCTTTTTTGTTCATCCGAAAAAAGGGAAGTCTGGCTGCACTTAACTTCCTCTCACGCTGCATCTGTAATTACTGTGCTTGCTGCTTTTTGGTTGCAAAGTTTCAGAATTAGTTTGTGACATTTAAAAATGTCACAGGGTGTGAAATCTTTACTGCAAAGCATCTAATTAAAGGACGAGGAGCTGTTAAGAAGGGGGAAGTTGCACATCGACATGATTTATGGTGTTAGGTCATTCAAAAAACGATGTACAATTCAAGCTTTAACCAGTCGGTTGCATGCCCCCATCATGCATAAGTATATATCCAGTCTCCATGGCAACAGACATGCAAGCTCACCGTGGATACTTGGCTGAAATAATGTGCAGCCAGTCGCTGTTAAACAACGAACGTATCTCACCTAGTGTGTTCATCCAGAGAGTGTTACTGTCTGGACTGAGAGCCACAACATCCAACCCTCACACCAATTCTCCAACCTCGAACATCACCTATTCTAACCCGAACCACTGCGATTCACACTGGGACGTCCTGGATCCCAACGTCTTCCCCAAAAGGCTTTCCAAACCCCAACCGCTTAGATTGTGGACCATTCCAGGGCTACAACATCCAGCTTACACGCCGGTTTCGGGGCTCCACACATCCCCGACTCTAACCTTTTGCCACTTGGTGGTTTCGGGCCTAACCCTATCCACCCAAATACCTCACTTCTGAACCGGGCTCATCCTCAATCTTAGTTCCTCCCATAGTTCCTTCTAACCTTAACCACTTGGACTTCTTACCTAACTCGAACTGCTTGAACTCGGGACGACGTGGGTCCAACACATTCCAGCTACAAACCAGTCATCTGGCCTCTGACCCCAACCATGGGTCATGGAAAATCGGTTCAACCAACCACTCCGGTTTGATTGCTTTGGCCTGTGGCCTGTGTGAGTCAATGTGATCACTCACCCTCACCCTACTGTTTGTTGCACTGCGGTCTAAATTAGGGAGTGTTGGACATAACTGTGCATGCCATGCTGCATGTTTTAGGTAAGTTACTTATCAAGGAATGACTGAACTGTCGCAGACTACAATCACAGGTTATTGCTGTACTTAAAAGGCAAAAATACTTCCCAGACAGTGACTCACTGATAGTGTGTTGACACCCAATCAATAAAGATAAGGACACCTGATTTACTTACATAGAAATCTCTACCATAAAAGGACAGTCAGTGTTTATTTGGGGAGATAAAG
This sequence comes from Sciaenops ocellatus, assembly GCA_033000465.1. NCBI lineage: Eukaryota > Metazoa > Chordata > Actinopteri > Sciaenidae > Sciaenops > Sciaenops ocellatus. The sequence continues at coordinate 12,032,001 of CP136876.1, read as the reverse complement.
TTGGTTTGTGTGCGAGCCAACAGATTGATGGTTTTGTTTTATATTTGCAATGCAAGAAGAAATCATAACAGCTGCCTGTTTTTAAGTTTCTAAGAGTTTAGTGTCCTCCAAAACAAGACCCGCTGGGTTCATTCTGCTGTTACCGCTGCACGAGGAAGTCAAGGAGCTGATTGCTCTTCCTGTTTTTGGGTGCGAGTTTTTTGGCTGAGCTGTGCTCTTTTCTGCCAAGTTTCCTCCATCAGAGTATCAAAGGTGAAAGCGAGTTGTTTTGAGGTCTGCATTAATGAATTATGGAGGTTTGTGGGCAGATTGTGTTTGTTTATAGCGGTACATAGTTCCCATGAAAACGAGCCAAAGAGACAAAATGTGAAGAGGTTACACACGCCTGAAGAAGACGACGACTAATGAGGATCCATGTGCACACAGGCGCCGTAGTGCTTGTACTGTAAATCAGCAGATAGGCCTTCCCGCAAGTGCCCGTAATTCCCCCAAATGCTCGCTTTACAGATTTGAGCCGTTGCTGGGTGAATAGACTCCCAGATGCCTGAGTGCCCCTCCGTCTTTGCAGGGGGAAACAGCCGGTCCCTGTGTCTTTTTGTCCGTTGAGGCCCCCTCCTAACATAAAGGCTTTAGTCAGACGTGTGCCTACATTCCCTCGCCCCCCACCTCCATCGTCCCAATCCAAGTTCAACTGGACTCCTGCCCAGATGAGCGCCAACTCACCCTCTTTGTCCGCAGATCTGGCACATGACCTGCTCTGGCAACTGGCACCGTGGGCCGAGCTCCAGACTCCACCCACGCCCCTATTGTTCCCCCGCGGCCCATTTTGTCCCCTTAAAAAAGTCCCCAGCGCCCCAGCGTAGGCATGCCGCCAACACGGGCACAACAACAACAATGGCGTCAGTGCTCATGTGTAATGAGTGTGCAGTAACCGTTTCATTGGAGAGCCTCGGCGGGCACGCTTTGGCACGGCGCTGTTGTTGTCTGGATTGTCTCAACACGACGGAATTAAGACACATTTCCTCTTGAAACGATGATGATATCTTGACAGCAGCACATTTAAACGATCTCCACATATTTATTATGTTTGCATTTGTGCTAAAACAACTGACAACATAAAGAATGGATGGCGTGTCATGACGTCACCCACAGGTTTCTGAAGAGCCGTTTTGAAGCTCAGTGGTGGCTTTGGCTGCTGCCATGTTGGCTGTCCTGCCTTTTCTGCCTCCTGGCTAATCTAAAAATGGGCAAAGACGTGGATTTTGGACCTGACGTGGGCTGAATGAAGCCTGGTTGCTCAAACAAGCCACCTGTAATGGCACTTACCTGTCAAAACGTACCTGTAAACAACATTTTGGACATTTTAACATGGGGACTTATGGAGACTGACTCACTGCTGGAGCCAGCCTCAAGTGGACGTTTGAGGAACTGCAGTTTTTGGCACTTCACAGCCACAGAGGTTGCTGCTTGTATATATCATTGATGCAAAAACATGTTTTAAAGTAGAAAAAATGGGGCAGACCATGACCAAAAACCAAAACCACTTGATGCAAAAAAACCCCCACCTTTTACCACCAACAGCAACACCTGCAGAAAGCTCAAGCTGGAAGTCGATCAAACGTTAAGTTGTGCGCCATGACAGCAGTTGAAGGAAGCAGATTTCTGAGCCGATTGCGAAATGATTTAGTTGTGGCAGTGTGTGTGTGTGTGTGTGTGTGTGTGTGTGTGTTCAATAAAAAGTGGTAAACCACGCAAAGGAAGAGGCCTCATCTTCTGAAATTGCTCTCATCAGAATGTAAATGTTTGGATTGGCACGGGGGAAAAAACTGAGGTTTCGCCTCATCTGTTATACAATAGCTTAGCATTCCGATGTACTTCGGACCTTGCTCTGGATGTAGGCGGGAATAACTGACGTGGGAGGGAAGGGAATGTCAGCTGTGAGCTAAAGCGCCCTCGCCATGCTGGGAAAAACACATGGATGAGGACGAGAGGTGATCGCCGGATGATTTTTACCCCTGAAGGCTGCTCGACGGCCTCAGGTGACTTCGATTTTTTGGATGTGTAAAATGAATCTCTCCATTCCTGCAGACAAAATATTCACCAGCGAGAGCCAGCTGAGTGAATCCCGAGTCGATCTCCCCGTTGTTTTTGTTTGATTAAGAGGGAGTATTTCACACTGAGGCTTGTTATGAACATTATCTGGCCCGCAGCTCCGATGAGAAACCTGAGACAAAATAGAGGATTAACATGAGAAACAGAGAGAGAGTTGGGTAAGGAGGAGGAGGCGTAGAGAAAAGAGGGCTGCCACAATCCCAAAAAATCCTCCTCCTCCTCTGAGGAGTTCATCCACCCTCCCCCAACTTCTCCTTCTCAGAGGTCAGAGCAGGGTTGCTTCCCAGAAACTGGCCCACCCTCGATCTCTCTCTCTTTCCATAACAAATCTTCCCAAACACACGAGCTACAAAACATTATACCCGATGGAGCTGGATGGGTTTCATACAGCTACAGACTGTTTTAAGTGTTTGTGAGGAGTGATGTGTGTCTACTGCCTGTCATGTTTCTTAGTCTGTGTGAGGTCCCATCGGCCTTTTGTCATCATCAGACTGCTTACCTGAGTTTAAAGTCAGCTTTGACCCCTTAAAATACACAAAATGTGCTGGCCTACATGTGCTGCACTATCATACAAGTCTCAAAACATCCCCTAAAAGCAGAGGCGTTGTGTCCGTGACGTCACCCACGGGTTTTTGTGATTGTTGGCGGCTCTGTTCCCTCAAAAGTCAACACTGTCAAGGCGATGCTAACGTTCACGTCAAAGTTCAGTGATACCGCTGAAATTCATCGAGAAAAATATTGAATCTTTGCAACGTAGTGCTACGTCATCCATCCTTTGTAGCGTGGATGTGTTGTAATAGTTTTGTATTATTACAAACTCAAGAATGAAGTACTCAGACTGGACTGGATTGTAGCCTCTGCATGTCCAGATGTGCCTTCTTCTGTGTTGTGACTAATGCAAAAAACTGTCTGTAGCTTGCATAGATCAGATAAAGCATGTTGGTGCAGATGCACTGTATCTTGCTCTAACCCAGCGCGGGACGGCGAAGCTCTTTCTTTACCTGAACTATCGCAGCCTGAAGGCAAAACTGCTTGAAGTAATTAACCCGCCATGTTTGGTTAAGTAGTCGAGATTATAAGACGATTGTAAAGCCAAACAAAGTGGTTTTATCAGCACGACAAGCATTTGAAGTCACATGTGTCTAAGTAAAGGAACAATGATAAACTGGGAGCAGTTTTAGCTGCTTAAGTGGTCAAAGTAAAACTGGAAAGCTCTTCAAGCAGGCGGGTAGATATACGACCATTTTAACATTTACATTCCACCAAGCTGACAGCGTGAT